>SMDT01002770.1:32500-632500 GCA_005392925.1 Aquilaria sinensis | reverse complement strand
TAGGTGTCGGCAAGAGTCGGAGCAGCGAGAGCTGCTACTCCTAAGAGCAGGAGGAGCAAGTAAGCAGAAGACATGTTTTTTTTTGTGAGTTTGTGGTGATGATGGTGCAAAATGGGAGCCTATTTATAGATGTATGGAGGCTTAAGCCGCTGTTTAGGTTTCAAGTTATGGTTCTAATTTCAAACCCACGTATCGAAAGTTAGTCATTGGAGGGTATGGGAGCCGGTGAGAGACTCGTAAATGTGGTGGGGACCAGTCTGGTTTGGTCCCTTGCAGGCCGAAATTTGGACCAGTAAGGCAGTTGTTCCTGTTTTTATTTTCAAAGCAAGGCATCTGTAGCCAGAAATTTTGTTCTTAACACTTGCATCTCTTTCAAAGGAAATTGTTTATGTTCTAGATATATCTAACGAACAAAATTCTTCTGACCCACTTACCCTCTCCCCATCCATGTGCCACCACTAGCTAAATGCCACATGTTCATATAAAATATGATAGTGAATATGCTTAACAGGGTCTTTAACCAAGTACAATAAATCAAGCTCTTAAAAAATAAAATTAAACTTATTAACTTAATGAATCCTCAAATAAGCAAAACAATAAGAAATAATAGAAAAGAAATCTAATTCCTTGACAATCGAAATCAGTTCATCGAATTAGGTTCTATACTTCGTGTCAGAAATAATTTTTTACGTTTATATGTTTTTGGTAAAAAATTCTTTACCCCTATAGTCGTGAAATTTAATAATTTCATATTTATATGCTTATTTATTGTTTATTATTTATTAATGACAATTTTACTAACTATTTAATTATTTCAAATTAGATGATGTCAGATATAAAATTTTTAGTAGAAATTATAATCTGACATCATAAGAGGATTATTCATGCCCATTTGAGGAGATGATTTGAACAAAAATCAGTTGAAATATTTGTTATGGGCTAATTGTTCAATCTTGAAAGAATTTGTTACTGGATGTTTTGACAATTACACTTTTTTAACAGTCTTTTTCTCTATTTGTTATGCAATATTGTTATTGCTATCGGCCCTTAGAAATTAGAATTGTCAGATGAAGGGAATGATAGCACTAAGCAAAATTACCGGTAGGAAATAAATACACATGCACTCTCCCAAAAAACATTTTTCTTACAGGTTTTTGATTTTGAAATTGGATTTATCTGCAAAAACTAGTTTTTTCCGGTAATTTAAAAATTTTCCCCCTTTCTTGCTTGGTGCACTCATTTTATTAATGGCTCCGTCAATCTTATTAGAATAGGAACATGTAGCAACTTTTGGGGAATGGGACAAAGATTAGAGATAGGGAAATGGCACGGGAGATTTTCATTCATATCGAACATGTTTACTTTGGTTTAATTAATCAAGCTAAATATGTACATGTTTTATTTGTAACTTAAAGGAATTAATGTTTGTGGAAATTACCTGATCAGAAGGTGGTTTTAATTCCCGTACGTACGTTCGTACACATCGCCTCTGACATGCAAAACTGTGTCTGTATGTATATACAGTACAACACAAACATAACATAATTGCATTTGTACGGAAATTCTAGAATTTGGGAAGCTTGGATGAATGGTTGTTGGCACAACTGAGTCGGGTTTACGTGGACGAAAAATGTTAACACGAACCTCCCAAGAGTCAAGACAACTAATGTATTATTTAAATTTCATATCGGTAGCTTTCCGGTTTAGGTAGGATTAACGTGTGTTGACTAACTAAGCGGCAATTATTGGATCTTGTTTTGCCAAGATGAGAGCCATAATTCAACGCATAAAACATTACCCGAGTAAAGTAATAACCATGTTGGTTAAGGTGAAATTACCCGAGTTTATCTCTCTTTTGAAACTTGTTAGACTCCAGAAAACTAGTTAATATAAACAAAACTATTTTTATTTTATCTCAAATATTACTCTTTTTGAGACATAAAGGAGAATGCGCTAGCCTAAAGAAGGTTATTCTCATTTTACTTCATTAAATATGTAATACTACATTCATCTTAAACTCTTTGAAACACTTGAATTTAACATAAAGATCGATTATGATCAAAGACAAAAACTTTGTGTAGTTTATGCTCTTGCCATTCATTTATGAACATAAACAAAAAAAATGGATATTAAAATAATAATTTGTAGGTAATACGGAAAACTAATTTTATTAAAAATGAAAAATATTGTAAAGTTTTGGGAAGACCAGGAATAATAAATGTTGTAAATAATGTGTGGGGGAGGGAGTAGTATATTGTTATTGTTTACTTGCTTCCAGCAGTAAAACTCTTAACCAGGCATCTGAGAGAGAGAGAGAGAGAGAGAGAGAGATGCCAATGTTATGTAATACTAGTAGTATATTGTTACTGCCTACTTGCTCCCAGCAGTAAAACATTGAAAACTTATAAATATCTAGAGAGAGAGACAGTAACATATTATAAGAATTTGCTCATTAATTGCACTAAGTGAGTAGCATCGGTGGTTTAGTTAGGCCCCTCTGTCGGTGGCAGAGTTGGAGGCTTAGGCTTGGGCTCTGGCTGTGCTAGTGTTTGAGGCTTGTGAATTGGTGGTTTTGGCCCAACTCACCGAGGCAGAACCGGGGACTTGTGCTCGGGATCAAGCTTCTCAGCAGGGGGATGTGGGCAGTGCTTTGGTGGTTTTGGAGGCAGAATTTGGGGGTTTGTGGGTAGCAATGGGTGGCTTGTGTGCAAGCTTTGGTATTGGTTTTTTGTTATCTACAAGTGTTGGAGCGGTGGCTAGTGCTCGATCCCATTCCCAGTAAACAAGACAACCAAGTATTTGGGATACGTTTTTGTTCTCTGCATCTGACGGTTTTGGAACTTGAACAAATTGCATTTTTTATAAGTTGGATATGTGCTTTGGGAAATCTTTAATGTGAGAAAAAAAAAGGACATTTTTCACCCAAATGAGTCGAAAAGGTTGAAAATGGGGGAAGGGTTTGGTGCATATTTTACATGTTTATGTCATTGTCTTATTCTGATCTGATTTGATTATGTTGTTAACTTTTGTACGTGGCAGCTCTTGCCGTCTTACACCAATTTGAGGCTTAAGGATAAAAAAAAATTCGTCCTTTTCCCAGCCAAGATTATCGCTGGAGAACGTTACTTGAATCGAAATTCCCGCGTTTCTTGTTTTCCCACTTGACTAATATTGATGCGCAAAAATTACAAAAACTCCCCTATAATTTGATCTAACCTACACTTTATCCCCTTTAATTTTAAAAATCTACACATTATCCCTCACTTCCTTTATACTATTTGATCACAACTTCTGAAATTCTAATTTAAACTATCTGATAACTATGTAGTAATAATTTCAAGATTTTGATATTTTTTCACAGCTAACCAGTCTTTAAAAAATACTGATACGTATTTAAAGAGGGAAAAATATATTTACAGAAAAAAATTGATAATTTAAGATAGTTATTAATTATAAAAAAATATTAGAGAAATGAAAATTATCAGAACATAATTATCATATAATTTAAATATAGTTTTAAAAGTTATTATTAGGCTGTGTAAAAGAAATAAGGGGTAAAGTATATGTTTATGAAAATAAAGGAGACATATTGAAGGTTAGAGCCAACGCTAAGGGGTGATCGTAAATTTCCCTTTTGATGCCGACTTGAATTGGTGGGGGCAATTTCTTATCACAGCTCACGAAAGTTTTTCATTACCTTTGTCTCTCCTTTTTTCTTTTTTTCCCAGAAAATTTGAAGTTATCTGACAGTGCTGGCCGTTAGATCTCCTTCGATAACACATCATGTGATCACGCGTACATTTTTCGATAATTTATTTGAGGTAGGTATTGATTTTTTATTTATTGAAGCTAAAAGCTAAGTACCCTTGATTTTTTTTTTAAAAACTAAGAACATAAACTGCTAACATTGTTCACAAAAGGGGGTTACAATGTTTTTTTTATGCAATGTCATTAATCTCACTTGCTATAGGCCGTATAACATCTATAATAATAGTAAAATACCAAAATATGAAGAACAGTTAACTTAATTATAAACCTTACAATACAAACTAGATATATGGTATTGAGAAGAAAACTTCAATAAATAATTCGAGTAATTCAACTATCCATGCCAAGGAAATTAATTGAACATACCAATACACTAACAAGGACCAACATATAGTTGGACTAACACACCAAGATCTAAGCATAGCACTTGAATAAGTGCTAAAAAAAACAACAAAAAATAATAAAAACAAAAAAAATCTTGATTCCATTATTCAGATATTGCTCACCACTACAAGCTTCATACCATCCTCTTCAGGCATAGTTAGGCCACTATAGATGAAACGGCGAATCACAGTCTTCTATCAAATTAGCCGCGATTCTCGATGTCCAGTAATAAGCTCTTTTCAAAGAGAAATGGATCACCACAAGAATAAGCAAGCACAAAGAAAGCACTAGCGATGAGGGCAATCAGACAATATAAGCTACTATCTCCGTTTTACAAAAAAGCTAACTCTTTTATTATTTATAGCAATTAATTTATAATTTTATTTCTTTCAAAATTTATTATAAACACTACTAAAATTTGCTTATTTTTCAGCGGCAAATTACCAATAGTCAAATTTTTGGTAATTACCAATATGTTAAACCGCGCGCACGCGTGTGTGTGTGTCTCTGTGTGTGTAAATATATCATATTATCAAATATGATATATATGTATAATGTATCATATATAACGTCTCATATATATAACAACAACAATAACAACAACAACATCAACAACAACAACAATAATAATCTATTAGGGAGATTCAATCTCACTATATATATTAAAAACATAATTTTTAATGTATTTGGGATATATAATAATAATAATAATAATAATAATAATATATTATTTACATATCTTACATTAAAAGCCTATGTATCGTATATAAAAGCCCAAAAGCCTATATAAAAACCCTAACCTTATCTTACATATCTCATTCCCACCCCTACTGCCGCCTCTACTTCTCATCTATCTTTTCCCTCGCAGCTCTTATCCTTCATCCCTCATCCCTCTCATCTCTTCTTCCTCATCTTGCCTTGCCATTTTCCCTTCATCCTCCGTCCCCTCTCATCCTTCGTGCTCCTTCTCCGTTCTCCATCGTTGCTTGCCTTACCTTTCTTCCTCCTTACATTCTTGCTCACTGTCAGTCATTTTGTTCGTCACTCGTAGCCGTCTCCTGGGTCAGCTGCCAACATTCTCGATCGCCCGACATCTCCTTCCCGACACTACATTGCCCAATGCCTCCTCTCAGCCTCGCCTTTCGTCGTTCGCGTCCTCACGGTCTCCTCACTTCTTTAATGATTTTTTAGTTTGATTTTGTTTTTGATTTCATGTTTTGTTTTGTAGATCTAGTTGTGAGTTTGGTGTGTGATTTTGTAGATCTGGTTGAGAGTTTCTTTTTTTTTTTTTAACCATATGGATTTGGTGTTTAATCATGTTTAATTGTATACCTGGTTTCGATTTTTTCAATTTTTGGTGGATTTGTGAATTTTTAAAATTTTTAAATTTTTGTAAATTTTTAAAATTTTAGTGAATTTTTAATTTTTAATGAATTTTAGTAAATTTTAGTAAATTTAACTTTAGTAATATAATTTTGTTGTAGTAATAAAATCTTAGTTATATAATTTTACTAAATATAATTTTTAGTGAATATAACATATAAGTTTGTTAATGTTGTTAATATTAATTTGTTTCAGTTTTGTTAATATTAATTTTTAATTTTTTTTGTATATTAATTTAGTAAAATTCAATGGAAATTTCAATATTAATAATTTTAATTTTTTCATATATTTTTTTTAAAAATAAATGGCAGCTTTCAATGGCTCTGTGTTGGAAACTGTTTTAATTTTTTTAAAATTTCAAGAGAAGTACCAATAGTCTAACGCGTTAAAAATATTTCCAATGGTCAAACACATTGGTATGTGCCAACAGCCTAAACTGTTTGTAATTTCCCAATGGTTAAACATGTTGGTAGGTACCAACAGCCTAACACATTGATAAAAGTTAAACTATTCATAAAAAGCATATGACCTTATACTGTTAGTAATTCCTATCAGTCTTTATTTAAACACCTAGATGTTGGAAACTACTAATGGCATAGTTTTAAGCTATTAGTAAAAAAATTTCCAATGCATTGATTACCAATAATTTGTTACCAATAGTCTTATGTTAGTAATTTTAAAATTATCAACATAGGACCATTGGTAACGACCATTGATAATTGCCCTTTATTTAGTAGTGAAAATTATGAATATTTTATATAAAAATAAAATTTTAAAAATTATAATTTCTAAATATTATTTTTTAATTTTTTTAAAAATATATTAATATAAATATATTTAAATTAAATTTTAATAAAAAAAATATAAAATAATCAATTAATGCGAAACGGAATGAGTGATAAGTTAACCAGCCAATATTGGACTCAGACCCAAATCCCGGCTGATATACAGCAAATTAGAGTAAATTGAATAGACTGTAGAGTGGCGAGAGTTTCTTTTTTTTTTTTTTGGATAATTAGGGGCGATAATGATTTTAGATGATTAGTGAAATCGTATTCTCATTATTTATGTCGGTTGGCAGCAATCCCCATAACGTCGTCGACATTGTTCTCAAAGTGATTTCTTTCTTTGTTCATAACGACAGAGCGTGTCTATGACTATTATTTAGGAATTAAAAATTGTTAAATGAATAATATAATAATTAGACAAACAATAAATACATATGTAGTTCAATAAAAAAACTCCTATTCTTCGCCTGAAACAAACTAAAATGAATTCGAATTCCCTCTACATATGTAGACCAGAAGACAGAAAATTAAGGACCATGTTTGAGTTTGTATCGCGCATTTGTCCTTCAGATTAGGTGTTGTATTCTGGTTTGGAATTGTCCAGCTCCCTGCTAGGCAAAAACTCTGTTTGCTTGTTCTCTCTTAGTAACGTTGCCGCCGTTCTCAGAAAAAGGACTAGTGATATAAAGAAAGTTGAAGTTGATGGACCAATTTGGGTGAGCTGGCAAAGTTTGAAAATCTACCGTCCACTTAAGCCTTTTTTCTTCTTAAACCTTGAAACAAAATTGTAGAATCTTAAAATAGCCAATCATATAATGACAAATGCATATTTGATCCCTTAATTAAAATCGCTGACCGAAGTGAATTAGTTCTTTAACTCTACTCAAAGTGACTTAATTCCTCAATTTTGAGAAATTGAGCTAGTTAGATCCTCATTGGATGGAAAGGAAAATAAATGTGGCGTTTGGTTGTAGAAAACAGTTTTCCTTCTCATTTTCTGTTTTTAATTTTTATTTTCTATGTACAGTTTTCTAAAATACTTTTTAGAAAATATGTTTACTTGTTCAAAATAAGTAAAAATGATTTTATGTGTATGCATAAATTAGTAAAGTCAGTGCCTTCATTGAAATTTGAAGGAAAGTTTGTGCATTGTAAATGAATATTTTACTAAGTCTATAAAGCAAAAAAGGAGAAAGTTCAAATTCAGCCCCAACTTTTTTCCTTTTGCTGCTTAAGCCCCTAACTTTTTTTTATCCTTTACATCCGAGCCACCATTTTCGTGCTCTCAACAGTGTTTTACAGTAATTGCTTGTACCTAGGGGCGTTGATGTAGTTCTCTGGATTTCCAACGTAATAGTCAAAATTTGGAACTTTGAAGCTAAGTTCGATGGAGCTATCCTCCATCCTCATCAGAACCTCGGCCCAATCCAGGATCCGATTATGTCTAGTCTTCGCACAGTTAGAAAAATCGCGGATCCGGAACGAAACACTTCTCACCGTTTCCTTCTTTGATTCTCCTCCTCGTCTTCATTCTCATTATTAAGTCGATCTTCTTTAACTTCTCGCCCTTCCTTGCTTTCCATGTTGTCTTCTTTGCTCTCAACTGTATTGTCTTCGTCGTTCTCCCAGCCTCAAAGCTCAATCCTGAGGAAATCGTCGCCAAATTAATGGTCATGAGGAGGCGGTGGAGGAGGAGGTGTGCCTGTTGTGGATAATAGTAGAACAAGGAGATAATGTATATTGATATTACTTTGTTATTCAGCACACCCAGAGGTGAACTTGATATTTCTTTAAATAGAGATTATTACAACGGTAAGCATATCAAAGCATAACTAATAGCCAATTTAATGCAGCTAAATATTGAGTCTTTAACGTTAACATGCTATAATCTTGGTCTTCTTCTTTGACTTGATCTTCATGCTATTCCAGCATCTTCAACGTCTTTTTGAATCATATCTTCAACACTCCCTTTTGATTCAAAAGTTGTAATACACATTTTACTTCGTAATTCTTCAAACTTTGTCTGAGAAAGAGCTTTAGTTAACAGATTGGCAACTTGAAACTCAGTTCCACAAAACTTCAGTTCAACTTCTCCTTGTGACACTAAGTCTCTTATGAAGTGATGCCTGATCTCTATATGCTTAGTTCTTCCATGCATGACTAGATTCTTGGTCATTGCTATTGTTAATGCATCGTCACAGTATAATCTAGTTGCCTCCATTTGTTCATGCCCTAAATCTATTAACAACCGTCTGAGCCAGACACATTGACAAGTTGCGGTGCTTGCAGCTACATATTTAGCTTCTGTGGATGATAATGCTACAAAACTTTGCTTCTTTGATATCCATGAAATTGCCCCTGACCCCAGAGTAAAGCAATTTCCTGTAGTGCTTTTCCTATCATCTTAAGCTTCTGCCCAGTCATTGCCAGTGTACCCCTGTAGAAGAAACTTAAGTACTTTTACATACCAGATACCATAGTTTTTAGTCGCTGCTATGTATCTCAAAATCCTCTTGGCTACTCCACAATGATGCTTCGTAGGAGAATGCATGAATCTGGATATTAAACTTACTGTAAATGAAATATCAGGTCGAGTATGTGTCAAATAGATTAAGCGCCCAACTAGGCTTTTGTATCTCCTTACATTTGCTACTCCTGAATCATTGTTTTCCCTCAGCTTCTCATTCATATTCATGGGAGTTGCAACAACCTTACATTGGCTTATTTGAAATTGTTGCAATAAGTCAGAGATGTACTTTTGCTGAGAAACAAATATACCTTCTGGAGTTTGTCTCACTTCAAGTCCTAGAAAGTAATGTAGCTTTCCAAGGTCCGTCATTTCAAATTCCTTCATCATAATTTCCTTGAAATTGAAGATAAGTTCCTGTGAAGAACCAGTGTAGATCATATCATCTACATACAGACTCACTATAACTATTGCTTTAGCGCTGAATTTCTTCAAATAAAGAATTGGCTCATTAAGACTTCGCTCAAATCCATTTTGGTGAAAAAACTCATTGATTCTACTATACCAAGCTCGAGGAGCCTGTTTCAAGCCATATAGAGCCTTCCTGAGTTTGTAAACTTTGTCTTCTGTTCTTGGAATCTTGAACCCAGCTGGTTGCTCCACATATACCTCCTCTTTTAATTCTCCATTAAGGAAGTTGATTTGACATCAAATTGATGCACTTTCCACTGCTCCTGTGCAGCCAATGCAAGAATGAGTCTTATTGTTTCAAATCTTGCTACTGGGGAAAAAGTTTATTCATAATCCACTTCATGCTCTTGAGTGAATCCTCGAGCCACTAGTCTGGCCTTGTGCTTCTGGATTTGTCCATTTGAGTGGTACTTTGTTTTGAAAATCCACTTTAAACTTACTGTCTTCTTCCCATCTGGAAGATTAACCAGCTCCCATGTTTTGTTCCTTTCAATGGATGCTACTTCTTCCTCCATGGCTTCCCTCCAGACTTTGCTTTCCAACGCAGCTTCTACATTGGGTGGATCACCAGCAAATAAGACGAATGTTGAGGAATATACTTCAGCTAATGACCTGGTTTTTTTGTGAGTAGAATTTGGTGAGTTATCACTTGATGATGATGAAAGCAATCGCACTGGAGTGCTTTGATTGTTTTCTGGTCCTTCTTCCAAATTCCTCTCCTCCTGTTCTTCTTCATTATTCATATGAAGTGTTGAGGCATCAGTTTTCTATACATTATTCTAGCTACTGTTTTCGTGAAACCTGACATCTCTACTGATGATGATCTTTTTGGTTTCAGGTTCCAGTAGCCTGTAGGCTTTAGACACTAAGCTGTAGCCAACAAAAATACATTTCTTGGAGCTTGCATCCAATTAGTTTTGCTAGAGGGAATGAGTGCATAACAAACACACCAAAAAATTCTAAAATGGCTTACAGAAGGTTTAGAACCATACCATGCTTCATATGGTGTTTGATTATATACAGCTTTTGTAGGGGATAGATTTAGGAGGTACACTGCAGTTCCTACTGCTTCAGCCCAATACTCATTAGGAAGATCTTTATTTTTCAGCATTGATCTTGCCATTTCTATAATGGTTCGATTCTTCCTTTCTACAATGCTGTTTTGTTCAGGTGTGTATGGGGCTGTTAGCTCTCTCCTTATGCCTTCCATTTCACAAAACTCATTGAACTTCTTTGAGCAAGAATTCTCCTCCTCGATCAGTTCTCAGAGTTTTGATTTTTAATGACCCTTGTCTCTCAACCAAGGCCTTGAATCTTTTGAAGCAGTCAAATGCTTTTGTTTTCATGGTAAGAAAATAAACCTAACTGAATCTAGTACAATAATTTATAAACAAGAGAAAGTACTTACTTCTAGCAAGTGAGGTGGTCTTTACGGGTCCACAGAAATCTGCATGAACTTTCTCAAGTTTTACTGATGATCTTTTTGACTGATCCTTTTTAAAGGGTCTCCTTGCTTGTTTGCCAAATGAACAACCTTCACACACATGATCTGGCATCCTTATAAAAGGTAAACCAGTTACCATTTCTCTTCTAGCCAACAATTGTAAGCCTTTCATATATAGATGACCACAGTGGTGGCACCACAGTTCAGACTCATCAAGTCTGCTACTGACTGTCATACATTTGTCACTGCCAGTAAAGTCAATAGGAAACATTTGATTTTCAGTCATTTGTGCCTGCAGTACATGCTCACCTAAACTTGTTCTAACTGTGCAAGTTCCTTTCTCAAATGTAGCACTAAAGCCTTCTTTTACCAATTGACCTATGCTGATCAGGTTATGTGCTAGACCAGGTGCAAATTGTACATTTCTAATTAACCTCTCTTTGCCATCAATACTAATGGAAACTGTACCTTTCCCTTCAATCTGGATTTGTTTGTCATTGCCCAACCTCACTTGTGCTTTAACTATTTCATCCAATTCCTTAAACTTTCCTTTATCTCCTATCAGATGATTAGAGCATGCACTATCTAAGTACCAGACATCACTGGAAGGGAATTGAGGCCGTACATATGTCATAAACAGGTAATCATCTTGTTCATGAAGATCTTTTGTGTACTTAGCCTGGCTATTTTTTCTCCAACAGTCGTCCTCCTTATGGCCAAATTTTTTTGCAAAAGGTGCACTGGACCATGCTGCTTAATCATTTTCTAAATCCACTTCTGCCTCTTCCTCTATTATTGGTGTTTCTTACACGCTCCCTCTAGATTTGGAATGCATGTTCTTCTTCATTTCCCATTGTTCTGTTGATTCTGGCCTTGTGTGCCTGAAGCAATCCCATGAGTTCATCTACTGTCAAAGTTGACAGATCTCGTGATTCTTTGATGGCAGCTGCAACGTGATCAAATTTAGAGGTCAAACTTCTGAGAATTTTAGCTACAACAGTTTCATCACTTATCTTGTCACCATAAGAGCACATTTGACTGATGATCTTGGAGACTCTTACAAGATACTCCTGGACTGACTCACTGCTCTTCATGCTGGAGGTTTTAAAGTCTTTCCTCAGGAACTGCAGCTTTACTGTCATCACCTTTGCTGATCCTTGATACTCGATTTTGAGGATATTCCAGGCTTGTGTTGCTATAGTGGCTGTAGCTATTATGGAGAAGATGGTTTCATCTACAACTTGCTGGATAAAAAACAAGGCCTTTGCATCATTCTTTTGGACCTCTCGATTTGTAGCCTCTTCTGAGGTTCCTACATCCATGCTTGTTTCCACAAGATCCCACAGTTCTTGTGATTTGAAGAGAGTCTTCATCTTTATGCTCTAGTATTCATATGAATGCCCTTTGAAAATAGGGATTTGCGGTTGAGTTACATTGACTGATGAGTTGTTTGTTGTCATTTGTGCTGAATGAATGCGTACGAAGAAGCCCAGGTTGCAACCTGGCTCTGATACCACAATGTTGTGGATAATAGTAGAACAAGGAGATAATGTATATTGATATTGCTTTGTTATCCAGCACAGCCAGAGGTGAACCTGATATCTCTTTAAATAGAGATTATTACAACGGTAAGCATATCAAAGCGTAACTAGTTAATTTAATGTAGCTAAATATTGAGTCTTTAACGTTAACATGCTATAATCTTAGTCTTCTTCTTTGACTTGATCTTCACGCTATTCCAGTAGCTTCAACGTCTTTTTGAATCATATCTTCAATAGCGCCTTCCTTTGAAGTGGAGATCAACCAGAGGACCTGGAGGAACAGAGAGCCAAAGGAAGGGTCGTCAGCTTCATCTAGACTGGGAGAGAGAGAATGTGGGAGGGCGAAGGTCGAAGGCGTCAAGAGGGAGAAGGCCAATTGGGAGACGAAGAGAGAGAGCCTGATGGATTTCCCGTTTTCGGGAAAATAGAAAACTACTTAAACCAAGTTTTCTAATTCTTACTAACATAGAAAATTAAAGGAGAAAATTATTTAACTAAACACATTTTCTTTCATTTTCTAATTTTTAAAAAATTTTCTAGAAAAATTAGAAAATTCTCTACAACTAAACGGGGCTGAAGTCTGTCGCTCTTCGTCTTGCTACCGCCTACCATCTTTTAAACAAGTCTCCTCCCCTTGCCACCGCTGACCAACCCATCTTTAGCCCATCTTTCGTTTACATCACTTGCTTCCCCCAAATCATATCACAAGGAATGCTGTAAACCCAATTCGTGATCCTAAAATCTGCCCACTTCTAGCGATCGTCAAGGCTAATCAGCAGCTCACTGGCGTGCATGGATTGGGGACTAGAATTAGATTTCGAGATTTGACAGCAACGAGATGCGACGGTTGGGGACTAGGGTTGGAGCCCTGGAATCTTCATTGCTCTAATCACTATATGTTTGTATAAGATCCATGTGTAGTTCCTGAAGCAATAAAACAAATGAGATTTGAACAACAAAAGCCCTATCAAAATAATTCCTCCTTTGATTTCAAATTTAGAAGAAAAAAGAAAGTCCTAGCTAGCATTCTAATTGGGTAGACAATTAGAAAGAAGCTTACTTGCCTTCCGTCATAGAAAAAACTCTGCGGCAAGACTGACGAAAATGGGTGAAGATGTCGAGGAAGAAGACTTCACGTTGGAGGAAAGGTGATAGGGTA
The DNA here is from genome assembly GCA_005392925.1 of Aquilaria sinensis. Lineage (NCBI taxonomy): Eukaryota > Viridiplantae > Streptophyta > Magnoliopsida > Malvales > Thymelaeaceae > Aquilaria > Aquilaria sinensis. Next base: position 619,095 of record SMDT01002770.1, on the reverse strand, counting down.
TAAAAGAGACTCGGGTATTTCAAACAGTGGTAGCGATTGTCGGCATCAGTCTCCACTTCCAACGATCATCTGTATTAGGATTTGGGAATTTCAAAAGCCTTGCGGGATTAGCACCTCACTCACATTTTCTCAGCAATGAGTACACATGAATGCTTTTCGACAACCAAGGGGCTAAGTTGCATCATTTACCTAAGCTTGAGGACTAAGCCACATAGTTTATCAAAGTTTGAGAAATATTTCATTGTGAATCAGATTTAAAGTACTAACTCATAGAGGTGTGCATGGGTCAGATTAGTTCAGTATTTTAAGTGGAATCAAACTAACTCAAAATAATGTTAGGTCTAAAAAGTCCCACAAAACCAGAAAACCAATAACTGAATAGAGCCAGAATCATGAGTTTCATTTTTTTTTTTCAGGTTTTTCACTTCCTATTATATATAAATGTAACAGCTAACAACTCTATGGTTCAATAAAATTTATGTATTAATATCCAATACAATATTTTAACTTATTTTAAAACTAATAAAGGCAAACACTAGTGCATTAATTTATGGAATCGTATCAATAAACTAAATATCTTCTAATTAGATATAAGGTGATCAGCCTGAGATTAATACACCGTTAAGAATTGACAGTAACAAACCTTTTTATTTTATTTTTTAAATTTTCTCAAGAACATACAAACTTCTAAATTGGAGAAATCTTAGTTAATAAAATTAAATAGTACCACAAAGCACTCTCATAATTGGAGCAATTTAATAGTATCAAAATTTTTATCATATATTTATACATATACCTTAGGTTTGGTTAGCTTCAGGTTAGTTTATAAAATTGGAACCAACGAAAAAACCAATGACTCTCTGAGATATGGATCCAACCCATAAACCTAGTAGGAGTGGTTCAAGATCATTTTCGGGTTTATTCAACTCATACTCGCTTTTACTAACTCATGCAAATATGCAAAGTGCAGGGACCAATTTTGCATTTAGACTGATATAATTCAAAGGAGCTGAAACTTTAGTTACTCAATGAATATATGAGTTAAAAACTTAAGGTGCAGTTAACCGCAACCACGAGAAGATGCAATTTAATGAGCCGCAGATAAGAATGGGGAAGGTCACTTTTAATGCTAAATTTTTTTTGCTTTATAGCATTCCTGAAAAAATAGTTTCAGAAAACTTAGTAATTCTTTCAGAAAATTTAAAAGTTCTAAAATAAAATAAAATAAAGTTTTAGGAAAAAAAATGAGCTTTTCCCATCAACATCCTACTAAAATTCACCCACTTTTGACCTTTGTCTCGAGTCGACTCTCATAATCCGTCGATGTTTTCACAACGCGAGACCCACAATTATTTTTGTGATGAAGAAGAAGTTTAGATGAGTTAAATGCGAAACTCACCTGAAATGAAAACTTCAATTGATTTTTGCTCCATCTATTAGTAAATCGAAATTGCGGAATTAAAGTTTCTGTGGAATGAAATTAAACAAAAAATCTATGGTATTTTAATCTTATGTATATATGTACGTACTAGTAGACTCACACGTGCGTTCCACGTGAATAAAAATATTAAGTTAATTTTTACTCAAATAACTACAATTTTAATTATCTTTTTTAAAGTAAATAATAGCAATAATGATTTTACGTTTTTTTTTTTCCAATTTAGATATATCTCTCATCGGTTTCATTTTTAATTTTTCATAATTTTTTGTTATAATATTTTATCATAGCTATCCTCATTTGTGTCATCTATTATAAAAGATTGATAATTCTATTTTATTTTTATTTATTATAAATAATAATAAGAACAACAACAACAACAATACAATAAAGAATATGCTACATATAATACTAGTTACAAAAATAAAAACTGATATTTTTTTTTATTTGTAATGGTAGAGCACTTATAAAAATTTCTTCCTTATACCTTTAATATCTTATCAAAGCTGTTAAATTTTCTCTTCTCAGTGTGAAATTTAAAATTAATAGTATGCCACAAATTTGGGTTGTGATGTCAAAATATAAAATTTGGTAAATAAACATTATGTTTTTCCAATGCCATAAGTAACTATGAGTAATTATATATTATTAAAAAAAACATAATTACCTGACCCTTGACTTTTAAATAAAAAATACACTTAATCACAATATTTCGGATCTACACTTACCCAATATTCTATAGTCTAGTTCATGTGATTGTTTCAAAGATTGAGCTCAATTGATTTACAAATTATACTCACAGCATTGAGGTTTAAAAACTTAGTCTTATCCATTATTCTTATAATATAATTAGTCAACCATACGAAATAGACTCTTTAAAATAGAATAAATTCTTAATACCTAAAAGAAAAACTAATAACTTATGATTTAAGATTTAGTCATTTTATATTTTTGCACTTTTTATTATAAATCAATATTAATGTATAAATACAAACACACGTACATATTAAGCTATGCTTTTAGGTTCTAATAAAAATATTTAAAGTTTAAAAAGTAAATAAATTGGTAAGCATCATATTTTTAGGCATGTTTAATAGTCATATAAATAAAAGACATGTTTATTACAAAATTTTAAATTTAGTCACATTTTTTAGTTTTTTTTTCATAAAGAAGACTTATAGAAAACAATAACTGATTTTTTTTTTAGTTTTTCCTTTTCATGTCGCCCTCCTAACCCCAAGACATGTTTTACAAGTCTAATTCACCAACACTCCTAAGGCACAAATAAAGCTACCCTGGTTATTGGGGTGGTGACTAATGCTGGCATTCCCATTGCACACTAGGCACTAATAGGCCTACCAGGGCTGTAAGCATGGGCCCTGTGTACCAGGGAAACTAAGGGAAGGCCACTAGGAAAGATAAACGCAACTATTATAAGTCTCACCAAAATCATTCTTTTTGTGCATAAGGAAATTGTTCTCTTCAAAACTTAGCTCTAACATGGTTTGGAATCTCAACTTGAGTTTTTAATCAAACATAGCCTTCCCACAATTTGTAGAAAACAATCTTACTGCCTAAGCCTTTCCCTTCAAATTTTACAAGCTCCCAGGGTTTCATGTAAGTTTCTATTAGATAAGTTTCTAAGGCCAAGTCGCGCCTAATTAAGCTTGGTACCACAAGAAATGACCTGAAAAATAGAACTTGGTCTTAAGAAGAAAATGCAAAAACTAGTAGGGAATGAAGCAAGCAAACACAGGTTTGATTGAAAAGTTGTGTAATAACCATAGAAATTAAGATCAAGAAAATTACCAAATTACCTTAAATGTGAAAATTACCATTTTACCCTCAAGGGTATTTTTTATAATTTTACCTATCAATTTAGAAAATCAATGTAAAACTAAAAATCTTGATCCTTAGATAATTCCTTTAGTAGTTATTAAGTCAAATTCCAAGCCGGAAGCTCAAAGTCATTTTCTTTAGGCTAGGAGCATTTTTGTCATTTCCAACCGAGGAATGAATGGAAAATCTAGGAGCACCATTAGATTCTTCTCACAAAAATAAGTCAAGAGAAATTTACCTCACTCAATTCTAAATTTGTTTGCTTAGGTTTCTCAAAATTTAGTCAATGCGCGTGTACGATTTAAACCGGGTTCGTGCTACCGTTATGTAGGATAATTTTTTTTCCCTAACCCTAATTTCTTTCTTATGAGACCTCGCAGCCACATGCACCTACTAGGATTTTTAGAAACTGTAAGTTTAAAAATTTACCCTATCTAGTTTTTCTTATTTAATTAATCAACCATCATTATCCTATTACTATATTACTATTTCTTTTGCCCTACACTTCTATTTGGCTTGGAGTCTTAATTCTTCCTACAAGATATTTGAACAATTCAGCTCCTCTCCAATTCATGAGTGTGACCACCCACTAGAAAACATTCCTTCGCTTAAACTACAACAAACTCCCCCAACAACCATTTGATCCTCTTCTCACATGTTCTTGTCTTCACTTATTCCTCTATCAAACCTATGTAAGTCAAACCTCTATGGTTTGATTCTTGGTTATTCTAGAGTATTGAAACATTAATTTAATTCTATATTTCTACCAAGATTCATCAAATTGAAGATAAACCCCATCAGGAACACAAAAACAATCCTACGCATATTGGTGAATCCAAATTCATTAGTGTAACTCTAAATTCTTCATTGTCATTCTTTTAATTTTTTTTCTAGCACCTAAAGGCCTTATATTTTTTGCTGTGGATCATTGGTAGATCATCGTTAATCAAAGTTTTGGGTTTCGACACTCATTTCCGGTGCAATCAGGTCCATACTTGCTCCTAAGCCCTGGTAAGCCACTGTAATCTTTTTAAAATTATTTTGACTATCAATTTCAAGTCTTGCAGCCCTAAAAAATCTCTTTTCCTTGCTGTTCATGTTGTTACAAAGGATGAGAAAATTTTTATTGAAGGGTTTAGTGCTTCTTTGGACTACTAGAGCACAAGAGATCCCGAAAATATATCGGTAATTAAAATTGAACCTTCTACTTCCAGATTTAGTTTTTACAGCCATTACATGAGCTCATAACTTAGTGTTTTGGCCTCTATAATTTTAGAATCAATATCAAGAAGGCTCCTAACACGATCCCGAGTAGGTACGAGGCCACCGAAAATCACCTGAAACCCTTTTTTGCCCAGTCTATAAAATTTCAGCTTAGATATCAAGAATGTGAACATTTCAAGTACCATTTAGGAAACTTTCAAATTTAATTATATTTTCTAATTTTCTATTCACTAACCTTTTGTAGAACCTGTTGATATTGTCTTATTTAACTGCATTGTTCCGTACTAGATAAGGGGGAAGAGCGGGTTAGTTCTCGTGGGCCCTTTTAGGCCCAAAATAAGCATCAACCCAAATAATAAATTCTAAGTAAATAATTAGGCTAAGTAAATTCTAAGTAATTAATTAGTTTTTCTATAATTTTATTTTATTTTATTTTAGTTCTTTTCCATTGAGATGTAATTTTGGTTGGTTGGTTGTATGGTTGTAATAATGTGATATACGATGTATGTTTGGTGTTAGTATCATACTAATACCATTTTTAATAAGAATTAAATTAGAAGTTTGTTACGACCACTTGAATAACCCGTTAGTACCATATTTAGGGCCGGTAAGACAAACACTGCTAGTACCATGTTTCTGGCCGACAAGCTCGCTAGCAATATAATGAGATTGAAAGCAATCGTTAGTGGCTTGTTAGGACTGTAATAAATTACTATAAGTCGGTAAATGAAGGATCAGAAGCGTAAATGTTAAATGACAAACTTAGAAAGAATTCATGAGAGAGGAGATGAACATTTACCATAAATACACTTAAAAAGATATCATTGATTATTATATCATCATGTATCACTAAGCTAAGATAACAAGATAAAAGCAATATGATGCACTAGAATCATAGCACTTTACTGAAAAATGGCTAAAACAAAATAAGCCACATTCATGGATCAATTGGTTGTTGTATATGATTGATATTTGTCACAAACAGGACTACATTAAATAAAAGATTTAAGGAGTAGGATAAAACATGAGGCATGCAAGGTTGGCAACGGACCATATCTACATGACCTGATGAGCCGTAAATTTAGAAGAGATGTTCAAAATGAACAATTCGAACCTGAAAGGCATGTTAGGGTAGCGGTGGATAGTCCCTAGTCATGACCCGATATCGATATGGAGTATGAAGATATGATTCATGTATTGCCAGACCATAGCTGATGGGGGACCATGCTTATAGCTGGTATCATGAGTGGCTCTACCTCGGCGTAGGTGTCTTGAGAGGTTCTGACTTGGTGATATACATACTCACCACCCTAGGTTCATCTTACAACATTTAAATATTAGATTAAATGATTGATCAATAAGATATGATTTAATTGATAAAAGAAATCATGCATATCCATATTATATTAGTTCAAGCATATTAGTAGTACTTTAATATTGTTGTTGTGATGTTGTATGAAATTGATCTTTAATTAAATTGCTATAACTTAAAGTTTATTATTCACTGTTGTTTGTTGTGGGAATATTTGAACTCACGTGATGGGCCTGATACTTCCCCTTTACTGAGCAAGTTGTGCTTACCCCTCATTCTAACATATTTTCTTAGGTGGGTACTATAAAGAAACAGAGTACATTGAACTGCATGATTAGGTTCATAATGTGGAGTAGATTGAGTAAGATATATTGTAGCCCCTCGAAAGTAAAACTAGCAGGGACTAGATTTTTATTTTGTGTTATTTTATTTAAAGAAAAACATATAGTTTGTTTAAATTGGCACATTATCTGAATGTTAGTTTTCATGGGATTGTCACTTAAGTACTTTGATTTTGTTTAATACTATTATTATTTGAAAAATAGATTAAAAGAAAATGTTTTACCCCATATTTCTTAAATTATTTTTAATTAATTGCTTAAAAGCTCTAGGAAATTAATATATTTTTTAAAATTTAGACTTATAAAAATGACAGCATTACATAAACAATTCTTGGCATATAAAACTAGCTTGTAAGAAGAGAATCAAAGCATAGAATATCAACCAAAAAAAGCTTGAACCTAACCGTTAAGATAAAGATCCAATTAATTTAGTATTAGGTTAGATTAGTCCAAATATATTTTTATGGTTTTTTTGTCTACAATTAATATTATCTAAAATTAAAGTGAAAAATTCATAGTAATTACACTATAAAAATGTTATTCAATATATTATTATACATATATTGAATTAGTTTTCAAATGATAATAGTTTCATATAAAAATTCTATAAAAATGAAAAATAAGTCACTTTGGATTAATTAACTTCAAACAACCATCTATTTTTTTTCAAGTGTATTATTTAAACCTCAAAACTTCAAGTTAGTGCATTTATGAAGCCTTATAACTCTCTAATAAGTAGACCAAGTCAACCGCATAACTCTAATTTCAGTTGACAATATTATACCCCAATTTGTATGGATGAAGCTGAGTGTTTAAATTCTTATTAGGCTTCCTAGTGCAAAAAAGGCTGTTGTTAAAAATTTTAATTTTTTATAATTAGAATTAAAATTTAGGATATTATTATTATTATTTTATCAATGTCTAAATAATTACTGATTAAATATTATAATTTTTAAGTATTATTATTATTATAGTTTGAATGGAAAGTGAAAAAAAATGGGAATTTAATTTACCCAAAAATAATGATCAAAAGAATTTATCAAAAATCAAGGGCATAATTGTTAAATTTAACCAATTTTGGTGGTTATAGTAATGATTTTCCTAGTAGGTTGAAGCCTAAAAACAATTCATGCATAATGTCACTTTGATACAACTAGCAAGATTTGATTGGCTTTGAAAAAAATAATAAAATTAGAAATAATACTTTAATATTATTTAGTATAGAAATAAAGTTATTAGCTACCAAGAAAAAAATTTATTATCAAAAAATAATAAAAATAGAAAACAATACTTTAAAATTGTATTTCAATATTAAAAGGGATGACCATGTGGGAAAAATAAATCTTAGAAATTTTCCAATATTTTAAAACATTGGAAAATGTAAAAAAATATTCTACTAAAATTCATCTTTATTGTTATATAGACAACTAATCGTAGGAGCCAAGAATCTTTTTACTAAAATTTTTCAGAATGACCTTTGCTAGAATAATAATTTTTTTTATTTTCTAATAATGTGTGTTTGAGTTATACATGAATCATATAATTGATTTAAGATGGACAAAATGGCTCAGTTTTCAAAGTATGTATTCATCCAAGTTAGAAAAAAAAAACTTAATTGATAAAAATTTTATATTCAAAGATATAACACCGCCATATCCCACACGAGTGAATTGTGGGAAGTCTTATGTAGATATATAGGCTTAAGTTCCAAAGCACAAGCACCTAGCGCTTATCCTTTTCCAAAGGATATGCAATGTGATGTGGGCAGGTGTTCCATTAACCGGTTCTGGATTTGGGTCACTATAGATGGTATCAGAGCCGACCCGAGACTACGATGGTGTGGTATAGTGGGTATGCACATGCTTCGTCTACCGAGACAAAGTAGTCTGATTAGAGAGGTTACTTGGTCTGAAGAACCAAGTAATCCGACTGACCCCAACGACAACGTTGGGTATAATTCACCCAAGTGAAATATGGGGGTGTTACAAACTCTCACTCTTATGTACCTAACATTCTTGTTGAGGTCAGTTGGATTACTTGGTCCCTAGACCAGTTACCTCTCTAATTGGATTACTTGGTCCCTTGCCAAGTGACATTTTTAATCCAAGATTAGCCCGGTAGATGATATATGTGCACATTCACTATGCCACATCATCGCGGTCCCAGGTTGGCTCTAATACTATCTGTCACGACCCAAGTTCAGAACCGATCAACAGAACATCTGCCCACAGCACATAGGCTATCCCTTGTGAAAAGGATAAGCGCTAGGTGGTTATATTCTAGAACTAGAACCTATATATCCATATAAGGCTTCTCACAATTCACTCATGTGGGACATAGGGGTGTTACAAAAGTCATTTTTATAGTAGAACAAATTTAGGCTATACTTGTTAAAATTAATCGAGTTTGGTGGACAAAGTAAGTTTAATAGTCAAAATAGTAAATTTTTAAAAATGAAAGGTTGAACACATGCAACTTAGCATTTTTCCTCTTTTATTATATTTCTAGCACTTTAAAATACTATTGAATATTGAATTAAATAGGCAACCACATATTCAAATCTCTGTCAGATTATTATTTTGTTTTGCTATTTTTAGAATCCTAATACTAACATAACTTTAATTAAATAAAAAATATAAAATTTGTAACATCTCCATATCCCTTATCAGGACCATCCCTCAGTACTTGGCCTAGGCCAAGAATACAAAGAAAATGCAAAATAAACATGAAGGACTTGATTGAAAATGTGAATAGTGATGTATGTGTAAAACCAATAATATTCAAGTCCAAAATGTATATAAAAGATGGCTATGTTGTTATTGCCGTGAAACAAAGTTTAGAGGCCATTTTGAACAATCTTTCGAGTGCTAATTTTGGTACTAAGAAGTATGGGAGGATTTAAGTAAGCCATGCAATTAATGGGAGCATTAGGACTAGAATTAGTCCATTTTTAGTGCCATTTGGCACATACTTGGTAATGTATGCTTCCACTAAATGATTAAGCCATGATTTCGAGTCAAAGCCTTCCTTAATGTGCTTGACTGAGTCTTAACTTGTGTTCTTCAAGTTCTTGGTGAATGGGTGCCGGATCCTTGCTAAATTATTGTTGAATTGGAGCTTGAAGTGGAAATCAAACTTGGATTACTTGGTCTCGGCACTAAGCGACCTTGAGTTTCAAGTTTGAAGCTTGGAAGTGAAGGATTCAAGGTTGCCCGAAAGCTCAAGCTTAAGAATTTGAGGTAAGGTTCATGATCTACTTGATTTCTTGGTATAATTCCATGTTCAAGTAGTTAATGGCAACTAAGTGATAGTTAATTATGCTATGTGATCTTAGTTTACTAGATGGGCATATGGTTGAACTTTCGGGTTCATTATGGTTTGGCTAGCTAGTCCATTTAATGTCAAGTATTAAAATTCTTAGTAAGAAGGCCAACTTACTAGTGAATTTGGAGCTCTAGTGGATTGGAGATTACAATGGTGAAGCTTGGAGTGCAAGATTGCACATATATACTTGCTAGTGGTTTCGGCCGAAAGTGCCAATATGGTGTGTGCGTGAGTTGTGTGCTTGTTTGATGTGTTTGTGTGTTCTAACCTAATATAGATAGTGTTTATGCTTATATAGTGTCCCGGTTATCATGTGTATATATATTGTTCTTGTGTTTTCTATGTCTTTCTTGTAGGTTAAGCTAAGCTTATAGAGGTTATGTTTCGGCTTAACTAAATAAACTCCTATAGGAGTTGTAATGAACCTTACTGAGTTGTCAAACTCATGCCCATATTGTTTGTAATTTAGGAAAAGGAGCTAAGCTTGAGTAGTGTACTTAAGTTGATTGCTTGTGTACTAAGTTAGTACATTTTGCTTAAGGTATGTGCCAAATCGAAACTTGGCTTGTTAAAGTACTTGTTCAAGTTTTATATTATATGCCCGAAACTTATGTGCTAAGTTTTGCAGGCCTGAGTAGATTGTGGGACTTGTCTAGGAGAGAGAGAGATGGATGTGTGGACTATGGCTTTGATAGTTGTGTTCTCTTTCATAACCTTGAACATGGTCATTGGGCTTGTACTTTAGTGTGTGCTTCTGTATTACACCCTTAAGGTGCTTCTTGGGTAACTTGGGTAGGATGGCTTGTAATGCATAATCTTGGCTAGTTTTGGACATTGAGCACTCTTGGTATGTTGCCAAGCTTGTAGTATTGTATGTAGGCTCTTTTGTGTACATGTGTAGCCTCGGATGAACTTTGGTTTTGATGTACATATGTTGGATGCTTATATGCCAAGTTATGCTAAGTTTATGTGATTATGGACAAGATGTTATGTGATGAACCTCTTGTGTTCTTTACTTAGCCGAATGTACATGAGCATGAAAACCTTGTTTTCAAAGTTTGCAAGATGTGGGCTTCTTGGTTGTCATGCATTGGAGTAGTACACTTGATGAGCACACATCCTAGACACTTAAAGAATTAAGTGTTTGCCTTGCTTGTATTGCAAGATATTATTTATTGCCTTGCTTGAAATGCAAGTTACTGAATACAACCATGCCTTGTGTTGCAAGTTAGTGGTTGGGTCTTGCTTTAAGCTACAAGTAAATGTACAGGTTAACCTATAAGCCTCCTGGGGCACCTCCCAGGTCCGTAGTTTAAGAAAATAAGACTTAATCTACCTAACAAGAAAGTTGGCCAAATTAATTATTCACTTATAACACTTCTGAACTAAAGTGTTTAATAACTTTCTGGGTAGAGTGGTGAGTGGCAGTGAGAGTGCACAGGCTAGGCCCTGTGTGGGGTGTGACATCCCACATGAGAGAAATGTGAGAAGCCTTGTTTGGATATATAAATTCAAGTTTCAGAGCATAAGTACCTTATCATTTTACAAATGATAAAAAAGATAGTCTATGCAATATGGGCAAATGTTCCGTTACTTAGTTATGGGCATAGGTTATTACAGATGGTATCAGAGCCGACCAAGAACTACGATGATGTGGCATACAGGGTGTACACATACATTGTCTACCGGGGCTGATCATAAATTGAAGAGGTTACTATTCCAGGACAAAGTAATTCGAGTGACCTTAACAAGGACGTTGGGTACATAAAAGGATGGAGTTTATAACTCCACTATATCTTACATAGGAGAAATGTGAGAAGTCTTATATGGATTTATAGATTTAAGTTCTAGAGTATAAGTACCTAGCATTTATCATTTTACCCATGTAATGTGGGAAATGCTCTATTAGTCGGTTTTGGATTTGGGTCACTATAAAATTTGTATATCATTAAAAAAGAAAAATAACTTATATTTTCAAGGTAAAGGAAAAACTATGGGTGAATTACTATACAGTGTTTACTTACATAAATTTTTAATATATTTTTTTTATACATAAGATTATTTTTTACCATCCAATGCTTATAGATTTTCGTGTGAAATTTTAGTATGAGTTTTATTAGATAATAAGCTTTCATGGTATGCACTCATCCAAGTTCCAAAACTTACTTTTTATAATTGCACAAACTTTAGCATGATTTTTATCATATATTTAAATCTTTTATTCAAATAAAAAATTATCTCTAAAGATTTTTTAAATGATAAGTTGAAATTTTAAGTTTTATAAAATATTTAGTAGTACAAACTTTAGCATGGGTTTTACCATATATTTAAGTATTTTATTCAAATAAAAGAATTAGCTATGAAAGTTTTTGAAATGGTAAGTTGAAATTTTAAATTTTATAAAATATTTATTGTACTTGAGGAATTGTTTCATAGTAATATAGAACCAAGTGAAATGTTTGAAGAAAAAAAAAACTTTAATGGCAATTTAAGAGTTTTAGATAAGATTAACACAAAAAAATTACATATAATACTTAATTCTATAACATAGAATCAAGGAAGGGCAAGTTGCAACAAAAAATAAAATTTAGAAGCAACGTCAGGGTTTCTTTTAGTGGTTTTGTGCTAATATAACTCAAATTAAATAGATAATGATAAAATTGGAATTTCCAACGTGTAAGGCCGTTGGAAACTGTGAAAAAAAAATTGTAACCTGTGAAATTTTTTTTCCAACGGCTAAAGTGCAAATTTTCCAATGAAAAATTTTCCAACCGTCAAAGCCGTTGGAAAATATGTAAGTCAAATAGTTGATTTTTTGTATTTAATGTTTCCAATGTCCTAAGCCGTCAGAAAATTTTTGGAATTTTTCCAATGGCTTAGGCCTAGGCCGTTAGAAACATTTGCGGAAATTCTCCAACAGCCTAGGCTGTTGGAAATATTTTGGTGAATTTTTCCAGGCACAAAAAATTTAAATATTTTGATATATATATTTTTAGACACACACACACACACATACATATAATTATTTTAAAATTATTAGTCATATTATAAAATATAAAATATAATTTAGTAATTCTAATGGCAGTTTTCCAACAGCACATATGTATTAATTGTTACCAACGGCCTAAGCCGTTGGAACATATATGAACTATTTCCAACTGCCTAAGTAGTTGGAAAATATGTATGCAATGTTTCCAATGGCCTAAGCTATTGGAACATTTGTATGAACTGTTTCCAACGGCTTAGGCTGTTGGAAAATTTGTATTAACTGTTTCCAACGACTCAAGCCGTTGGAACATATATATGAACTGTTTCCAACGACTTAAGCCATTAGAACATATATATGAACTGTTTTTAGCGGCCCAAGCAATTGGAAAATAAGTATGCATTGTTTCTAGTGGCTTAAGCCATTGGAAAATATGTATTGTTTGCAATGGGTTAAGCCGTTGGAAAATATTTTTATTTTTCTATCAAAAAAAATAATTAAATATTTGTCATAATATGTATTTATCATAATATATTAGTATAATATATAATTTTACATAATATTAAAATGTACCATAAGTATCGTATATATATAATATATACATATATATATATATATATATATATATATATTTATCATAGTTATTTTACAATTTTAGGAAGTGAATTTGTATTTTGAAAATATTTTGTTAATAATAATAATAATAATAACAATCATCATAACAATAATTATAAGAAGAGTATATATAAATATTATTATAATAATAAATCTATCATATATAAATATTTACATATCATATACATCATATTTATATATCTTTATATAATGTATATATATTCATATTTTTGTAGCATGTATATATGTACGTATATTATTTATATTATATTTATCATATTTATTTTACAATTTTTCACACACACATATCATATAAAAAATAAAAAAAAATCAGTAAAAGCCTGACCTGTAAAAACCCTAGCATAACCCATATAAAACGCCCTTTATCTCTTAATCCATTCCATTCCTTGCCCTCACTTCTCCCTCTCGCCGCCTCCTCCCTTCTCTTTCTCACCGACAAATCTTTCTCTTCTCCCTCCAACATCGGCCGGCATTCTCCCCCAGGCGACCAAGCTCTTTCTTCTCCCTCTCACCACCTCCTCATTTTTCTCTCTCGCCAACCAAGCTCTCTCTTCTCCCTCGCGATTCCTCGCCTTCGTCATCCTGCTCGTTCTTCTTCCTCCGATCGTTCTTCCGTCATCCGTTGTTCATTCGTTCGTCGTCCAACAGTTCATTCCACCGATCGTTCTTTAGTCGTCCGTTGTTCTTCCTCCGATCGTCCGTCGTTCAGCCATTCTCCTTCTCGCTGCCTTGGCCTAATCGTTCCTCTGATTTGTTTGCTATCGCCAAATCCGCAAGATTCGTTCACCGTCGCCAGATCCGCTAACCGACGACACAATCATTGCCAGATCCGTTCGCCGTTGCCCAATTGTCGCCAGATCTGCTCGCTTCCGCCATCCTGCTCTGCCCCCACCCTGGCTCCTCGCCCCCGCAAGATTTGAATTTTTGTATTTCTTTTTAAATTTTGCGTATCTGTTTTTATTTTATGGCTTTGTTTTGTTTTTTGTGTTTTATGACATAATTGTGGAGATCTGTTGTGTCTGATTTTTCATATTATGTGATTTTGTTAGTTTTTTAATTTTATAATTTTATGGTTTTTGTTGTTTGTAAGTTTGAATTTTGTAAATATAGATATAATTTTTAAAATATTTTGGTTATATTATTATATATAACATATTTCTTAGTAATACATAAAATATATAATTTATTTTTTTTATTTTCACATAAAAATTTTGACCTTTTTCATGAGCAAAATAACTACGTATCACTTGGCCACTGGAAATTTCTAATGGCTCGTTTTCAAATGGCCCAAAACATGAGCCGTTGGTAACTTTTTTCCGACAGAGCTTTTTCTCTTGTTTCCAACGTCCTCACGTTGGAAAACTTAATATTTCCAACACAAGCCTGTTGGAAAAGGCCGTTGGAAAAGTGCCATTCTTTAGTAGTGAACCTATGCAGAAATAAATTTAAGAGGTTGTGATAATATGATTGTCTTTTGATGTATTTGCGTCAATGGAGGCGCACAAGCATTTATTTGATTTATTGGTGAATTATTGATGATTGAAAAGGCACTACTAAAAACAATGGTTTTAGTGACGGTTATTAGCGACGGTCTGCTTTCGCTAAATTCAACTTCGCGATTGCTAACCCGTCTGCATCTAATTTTGTCGATGCTAAATTATTAGTGACGGCTACCATCGCTAAATATCCTTTTCTAAATTGACAGGCATTTAATCAGCAGTACCAGTGTGTTATTGGAGTTATAGCAATGGTTTACTGTCAATAAATTAATGAAGCTTGACCGTCACTAGTTTTAGTGACAGTTGATTGTCGTTAACTTAGCGACGGCAAATTGTCACTAATTTGTTTGTATTAGTGACGGTTTGTTATCACTAATTTTAGGTTTTTAGTAAATGTTTGCTGTCACTAATTTAGTGAAGGCTGTCAATTGCTAATTAGCGATGGTTGAGTGTCACAAATTAGTGACATTTGTCTGTCACTAGGTTAGCGACGATAAACCATCACTAATTTGGTGAGGGTTAACTGTTGCTAATTTGTTAAGAACAAGTTGTCGCTAATTTAGTGAAGGCCAACCGTTGTTAATTTGTGACAATTGGCCCTCACCAGTTTATGCTAGCAATTCCTAATAGCTCGCCCTATAAATTTCTTAATCCTCCAAAATAGTTACGTCTATTTGTATATCCATTATTATTATGGTTGTGCTTCATATACTGCATAATACATAATATATAATTTTTATTTATATATTCTCACAACATATTTTATAAAATTAACTATATTAATAGTAGGTGAAATACAAAGTCAACACAACAAGTCCTATCCTTAAAATAATGTCCTTCAACCCAGATAAAGGTTTAATAACCATCTATACAAATTTCTTGTATACCAGAAAGAATATTTTTTGTATTGCAAACGTAGCTAACATCAGAAATAAGAAGTTATTATGTCACTTTTCCACCATCTTCTCATTTTATATATATATATATATGCATTAAAAGTTGTTCATATACCTGAAAAATAAAAACAAAAAAATATATCTTTAAATTCATTAGACCAAAATAACCAGCAACAAACTAGCATACAGACCAAGTAGTACCTGTAGCTAATACACAACCAATCACAAATCTAATATATTTACTTAACAGTCAACAATTGCAGCCAATCACAAATATAAAATATGACAAGGAAATAAGCCACTAAGAATTAACTGGAGCTTCCATCTTCATAAGTTAACAAGAAGTACATGACCGAACCTTTTCAACATTTTACCTTGTAACTCCTCCGTATATTAAAGCACCCATTGAAAAGCCACTACTTTTCTTACATTATGGAATATGATTTTCAAACTTAACAACAATTACTGGAAAATCATGACTGAGATAAGTTATAAAAAAATGGAACAAACCGAATATCTGAAAAGGCAAAAAAAGAACAATAAGATAGAGATTCAATTTTGCCTTCTCAGGCGAGCAACATACTTCTGTCTAGTCATATTCTTCATTTATTTCAGGCTCATTTTGGTAATTTTTCAGTTGGCAAAGAGACATCATGATTATAGGTTAGACACACACAAAGAAGATAAGATGTTAAAACCTAGCAACAAGCAAGTGGTAAAATACATTATTGAGATTAGAGTTATAAATATGCAACATATAATTTCCAACAACCATTAACTACTCCAAAGAACATATAAGTCATGAAAGCCTTGTCTTCACATTAACAAGCTTTTGGTATAACTAATTAAGAGAATGTTTTAACTTGTTAATCTTGCATCTTAATCTATCAAACTTAGTTGAACAACAATTCAAGTATCCCATAACATAACAAATTCAAGCAATGAAGCATTGTAACTTGAGACCACATTAGCCATATAAACCTTACAAAATTTTGCATCAATACACAATGAAGGTCTAAGGTTTCACTTACACCAATGTAAGGCCTTAAATCCCATTTCAAGCCTTGATCAATTGATTCCTAGATCAAATTTATTGCTGTCCAGTTGCTCCAATTCTAGTACAACCATGCTGTACTAAAATAGACATAACTCATTGCTCAGACATTGGAGTTGCAAACCATAAAATTTCTATTAAACTAGACACAGTGCTATAATTTTGCAAAATATCAGCTCCAAATATGCATAACATGAATTATAGCATAATTTAGAACAATTCAATTTGTTCTTAACAATAACAGCTTTTGGCTTCATAGTCACTACTTAACAAAACACTTGATTCATATGTGTTGCAAGACATAGGAAACTAAAACCAAGTAAATCAACATGTAGTGACATCTCACACAAATACCTATTTCAATTTTTTCATATGCACCCACCTGTAACTGTTTGATGGCAAAGTTGTGCCATTTGCACATCAAAAGATTCAAGTACCTTGGCCTTGTATAAAATCCATCAGCAATTTCTAGTCAAAGTAACTTCATGTCACAATTTCTACACAAATTATGCAACATTCATGAGCTTCATAGTAACACAACACAATGGATGTACAAATTATTCCTATAAACATGTATCTTTAATATATGCATGTGTGTGAAATGATTCCTTTAAGAAAGAAAAGCAACATGAAGAAAAAAAGTTGCCACGTACTTATTACTTTTTGACTTAGCAAATTAGTATCTAGTGAACTAAAAACAGTAGCTAGGTTATAAAAGTAGAAGAAAGATAACAGGTAAAGTAATTCATAGAGTATCTTACACACAAAATCAAAACCTAAAACAAGGACATCATCATTTGCTGCATTACGAATCATATTAGGTTTTTTATCTCCTGTATTTGAAATATCACCATGAACAAATAAATGGTAGCAACCAACAATGAAAGCCATAAATTGAAACCATATAGCATCCGCTAAATGAATAACACTAGTTGTTGAACACCAACTACACAAACAAATTGAATGTTTGAATCTCCCATATCTGATTATACTATCATATTTACCAAACAACAAAAAAAATAACCAACACAGAGATAAGACATGGGATAATAAAGCCCACTTAGAATGAAGAAAAGAGTAGAGGAAGAACAAATTGAAAAACAAGATAAGTGCTAAACAAGAAACAAAGAAAACTTTTTAAACGTGAACCTAGTTGGGGTATTGGTTCGCAAATAGAAGGGAAAAACAAATTAACTCATCAAGAAGAATAACAAGCAATGTCAATTTGACCCTAGCTAATCTAATTATATCTATGAGGAATGGGCGAAGAGGAGAAAAAAAAGAATTGGCTGTGAAAGACATAGGGATAACATTGCAACCTTATACGATTTCCAATTTGAAAAAACTAGAATCGATAAACCCTAACCAGAGAAATCAGGCAATAAAATCACGCGAGAGAGAATAAGTAGGCCGCCTGATGAGCACACGTTACAAGCTCTTCAGCCAATGATCACTGGACAAAAATGGAGGTTTGAGAAGTTCAACCGCACCTGCTTCTTTTCTTAACCTTTGTTCGACCTTCTCATGTCAAAATAGTAGAATTGTAATGGAGACGAGTCGACAGCTAAGGAGTAGGCCAGGGCGGGGAACTTGTGATGCGAGTAAGGATTTAGGGAAGTGTAGAAAGGAAATTCAAAATTTTTCCATGGACAGTGATTGAACAAGATTGAATTGATGATAAACCAAAGACTGCCACCGCACCATGACAAGCACCGAACAGCTACTGAAATCCTGACATGGTAGAAGAATTAGGCCTAAAAGCGCAAAAGACATGGATTGAGGAAGTTAGGTAGATGTCTGGATGAGAGCAATGAAGGGCGATGAGTTCTACCTCGTAAATGTCTCAATAGAAGGATAGAAGGGCTTTAAAACAATTTGAATTAGTGACGACTTTAACCTTCGCTTGTTGATAGCCGTCTAGTCCATGGCCAAGTAGCATGTAGGAGCCGCTGCTACTTCTACCTATTATTTTTGTATCACCAATTTTGTTCATTCATTCATTTATAAAAAAATTATGAAGTTTATAAAATTATGAGGTATACTTAACGTCCTTTTCTATATGCCAATGAATAATTTTGATTCCCAATCAATAAAATACTATTTGTAAGGTTAAGAAAAAAAAAATAGTTGAAATTCAACAAATTCCTGCTTTTCTTTTTCCTGTTCCAAAAAATAACTAAGATGAATAAATTGTTCATAAAATAAAACTTTATCCCAAATTATAATCTATATTTTCTTTTATAAAAACATAGGTTTATTGATCCATACATATCGATCGAAAAAGAAATCCTAAAAGTTGGAATTAATCATTCATGAAACAAAAAAAAAGAAAAATGAAAGAAAAAACTCGGCATATGTAGCTAGATTGTGGCCAACTAATGATGGTAGGTAGTAATAACATCTCGCTGAATTCAAGATATTAGTGTGAGCAAGTTGTCGCTAAATTTAGCGACTATTAACCGATGCTAACTTAGCAAGGGCAAACTGTCACTAAATTTAGCGACGGCTAGCTTTCACTAATTATGACTATAAGTTAGTAACGACTAGCTTTCACGTTGTTAGTGAGTGTAAGCCATCACTAAGTCTGGCTATAAGTTAGTGACAACTACCTTTCTTAAATCTGATCAAAAATTAAGAAAGAGGTTTAAGTGTTTTAATGGTCCTCCAACTTTGTAGAATTGGATAGTTCTGCTCTCTAACTAAGCCTTTGTTTGATTTGGCCTTGACAACTAGTGAGGGCAAGTTGTTACTAATTAATGTGAATTACTCATAAGATAATTTGATTAATATAGTCAGGGAAGGCAAGTCGTTGCTAAATCTGACTGTAATTTAGTGAAGGCTAACTGTTGCTAATTGTTCAAATTTTAGCGAGGGTAAGCTGTCATTAAATTTAACGTCAGCTAACCGTCAATAAATTTAATGATGGCTAACCGTCAATAAATTTAATGACGGCTACTTAGCGAAGGCTAACCGTCACTAAATTAACGAAGGTTAGTCGTCACTAATTAGCGAAGATTAGTCGTTACTAATTAGTGAGGACTAGCCTTCACTAATCTTTGTTCCCATTTTGACATCGTCTCCTCTTTTGTCTCCCTCTTAGATTTTTGCCCCATATAAAATTAAAGCTGCTTGTTAAAATTTTTTGAATTAGTAATGACTAACAGTTGTTAAATTAGCAAAGACAGCGGTCACTAAATTTTAGTGACAAACAATTGTTACTAATTTAGTACAGGTAAGTCATCACAAAAAACAAAATGGAATAAAAAATTTGTTAGCAGCTAGTTGTGATATTAGCGAGGTGGCCCGTTGCTAATTTTTGACATATTACCAAGAGCAAGCCATCATCAAAGTAACGACAATAAGTTATCACTAAACATTAGTGACACCCAGTCATCATAAAACATTTACTAGACTTTTAGGTACACTTGCCCACTGCATTACACATAAATAAACAAAAATAGAAGAAACATCTCATCAAAAGCTACTTGGGATATTAGTGAGTGTAGCCCATCGCTAATTTTTGACATATTAGCAAGGGCAAGCAATCACTAAAGTAACAAAAACAAGTCATCACTAAATATTAGTGATAACTGGATATAGATATTTAATCGGCTTTTAGCGAAGGCTACATGTTACTAAAATTCGAAAGACACTTAACAAAGGCTAACCGTCACTAATTTTTGAAATTTTATCAAGGACAAGCTGTTACTAAATTTAGTGACTACTACCCGTCGCTAAATTTTAGTGATAGACAACCGTCACTAACATTTCACTGAACTTTTAGTAACTGTTTGCTGTCTCTAATTAACAACTATTTTTAGCCGTCGCTAAATCACTTTTTTATAGTCGTAAGGGAGTTTTGTGTCTTTTGTGATTGTAATTAATTAATCATTCGTCAGATTATACATTATATCAAACTTTAGTAGTTTCTATATTAAAATGCGAGAACTGATAGGGATCATCTTGATATGTTTTTAAACTTGGATCCGTGACCAAAACGAAATGATAATTAACACTAGCGATTACAAAGGTTTGCGATTATTTTTTTTAAATTCAAAGAAGATAACGGTATAATATACCATCAAAAGAAAATGGTTTAGATATTATTCAGAAATATAATTAGATTACAGATGTGCCAGGGAATTCCAGATACGTACATGCACGTAGGATACTAAAAGAAAAGGCCAAACAAAGGACAGCTCGAAGAACCACACGGAGACATCAACTTAATTTGACGCCCTTTATTCTGCTGCATTTAAAGGATCGATTTTTGTCATATAAAGACCTCCATAGCTGCCCGTGCAGGCCCTTACCACAGGTTAAACCACTCAGTTCCCTTTGGCGCCCTTGGGAGGCTGCTCGTACCAGTAAGGTGGCTCGTGCGGTGGTTTATATGGTGGCTCATACGGATACGGCGGCTTCTGTGGGGGCTTCTGGGGCGGCTTCTTTGGTTCCTCATGCGGTGGCTTGTGTGGCGGCTTCTGATGGTGTGGTGGCTTCTGATGGTGTGGTGGCTTCTTTGGGGTCTCTTTTGGTGGCCCACAAGGAGGCTGCTGGGGTGGTTTCTCCTTCGGCTTCTGGGGAGGTTTCTGGGGTGGCTTCTCCTTCGGCTTCTGGGGAGGTTTCTTGGGTGGCTTATCCTTGGACTTGTGGGGAGGCTCGTGGGATGGCTCTTCCTTGGGCTTGTGTTCATGGTCAGTCTCTTCATCACCCTGTTCCTTGTCTTGAAGAAGACGGCGGTGTGGTGTCTCGTAATCTTCAGGTCCTAGGGCTTTCTCATCGTCGCTATAGCTAGGGAGTTGGCTTTGTGTTTCCACAAGCTCATCGGCAACAGAGGAAGCGACGGCGGCCGTAAGGATGACCGCCGCTCCAATGA
Source organism: Aquilaria sinensis (assembly GCA_005392925.1). NCBI lineage: Eukaryota > Viridiplantae > Streptophyta > Magnoliopsida > Malvales > Thymelaeaceae > Aquilaria > Aquilaria sinensis. Next base: position 597,670 of record SMDT01002770.1, on the reverse strand, counting down.
GCAGTGCGACTAAGTGAGCTCTAAGCATGTCCGAAAGCTGCTGGTTTGAGTTTTGTTCTTGTGTTGCCAAGGAGTCTATCGGAGGATCTATTTATAGAGGAAACTGACCTCAAGTGGCGTCATGGCTCGCGTGTAATATTGGAAATTATTAAATGTAAGATTCACTAAAATTAAGGAATGACAAAAACATCACCAGTTAGTATTTAATAGAAAGGTTAACTAGCCTTATTTATTATACTTTTGAATATGAATCAAACCCTAACGGGTGAAATTTTCCTATAAATATCTCAATACTTGCATTGCGTCTTTTTGGGTTTAATACACTAGTATCTCTAGCCACTAGGGATCAGATCACTACATATGTCACAAAAAAATTAAATCATTATCAAGATTTTTTCAACTTGAAAACAAAATATTGATCTCATTTGTTTTTACACTTCGGGATGGGTCACCGTTAGTTGACCTAGAAATGCGAACGTTTGGTGATCTTTTTTTTTTTGAACTACGAGAAAATTTATTAATTGTAGCAAAAAAACCCCAGCGCGTAGCTGGATGAGTACAATTAGCTCAATACATAACTCGTTGGATAAACAAATCAAAACCCCAAAATACTCTTTGAAATGACACCCAAGATAGACTACCAGCTAAACCCAATTATCACAAGCTAATAAAGTATCTTGGCACGATTGCCCCCAACTGCACCTAATCTTGTGAACCTTCCTATGAACGTCAGCAACTAAATCTCATAAAAGACTTCATGGATATTGAATGCTTTATAGTTATATATGAGAGAGTTACAAATTTTTCAAATAATCCATGCTACAGTTCTTCATATAGCATCCCAAATCATCTCCAGCTTATGACTATTAACCGAAAGACTAACTTCTCCAAAAAGCTCCACCAAATTAATGCTGCTTGGTCCAGTTATGTTGCGAAATCTGTGCTTACATGAACATTTCTAATTTTAATTCAACGTTTTTGTGCTTCTTTGTTTTATTAATTTATAATTTTAAAAAACATTTTTGTACGTTCGTTTTGCCAATTTAAGTTTTAAACTAGAATTTTCTATTTTAATTTAGTCAAAACATTTAAACAACATATTTAATAATAACTCACCATTTCTTCTGAGGTTCAAGTTACATAAACAAAATAAATAAAAGTTGAAAACCACAAAAATTATATATAGTAGTATTTGCATATAAACGTGGGATTATGAACTTCAATTATAATACAAAAGCTGATGCATGGAAATACTACAGTACACAAAAAATAAAAATTGTTTTCTTCACTCTAAAAGAAAATTGTATTTTCTCAATTATTTTCACTAAGTTTTTACTAGGGCACCGTTTGTGTAAACTTGAGAATTGCTACATGCATGCATATGCATATAAAATCAGTAACCCGATACTGTCCCATCATAGTGATCCTAGAATGTGTGCTTTCGTGCGGTGATGAGATTAATCGCTGAAACTCGAAGTTCATAATTTTGCAGCAACCCCCAAGTTGCTGTCCAGATGAGGGAACTGTGCTTAACGTAGCTAAAGTACAAGGGCAACCAAAGCTTATACAAGAGGAAGTCTTGAAGTGTTCGTCGCGTTTTGCTACGATTTAAGAAAGAATATTGTCTGATTTGGGAAGTCAAAGACCGTTAGCAACATCCGTGGTAAGCAGGAAACAAGCCCACAAGTAACCACAAAGATATATATTGGATAGGACAAGTGTGTACGAAATCAAGCAGCCAACGCCTTGTGTTGTAATTAGGAAATTAGTGGAACTCTCCTGTTGTTTTTGTTACAATTATGGGTATACATTGTTTCAATGACAGAGTTTGTGTACTCACCTAATTAAGCTTGTATCTCTTCTTCTTAATAACTTCTTTTCCTCCTCAACACATTATATAAAATGCACTATTCAAAAACTTTTTTTGTTTTCTGGTGCATAAAAACTTTTTTACAAGTTTAGATAGGATAAAAGATATTTTTATAAAATAATAAAAAGGAAACATCTTCTTTTCTCGGGATCAAAAAGATACCCGAGCCAATTTTAAATAATATATTGTACCTGCAAGTGAGTGAACTGACGAAAACGTGAATCTCCTCATTCGCATCACTTTTCCATTTGAAAAATATACTATACCTATTTTTCTTTTTCTTATGAATTAAAGTACTAGTAGAACTTCAAATAAGAAAAAGAGACCCTAATGTCGCAGACTTCGCTGCTTTATTTCTCCTTCTACAAGAGGTATGATCGGACTTTTCGGCAACAGGGTCTGGGCCTCTGAGCTGTTTGGCAATTACGACTAGATCCTTAAAGTTAATTTTGTTTTCCTAAATAAGGTGTTATCATTTCCACTTAAAACTGCCCATGTTTAGTTTCATCTTTTATTATGAGTTACACCGTTATAATTATTGAAGAAGAATCGAAATAAATAGAAAATGAAACCGAAGAAAACTCAATCCTTAAAACAGGGAATTTCTTAGGTCCACCCAGATGGACGTATATTAAAATTAAAATATTTAGATAATCATATTTTATGATCAGATAATTTAATTTTAGGATTGGACTATGACAATTCTGAGGTAACACCCTGTGATGTCCCGGCTCATCTGCATTAAATGGAGATACCAATATATCCAATATCTAGATGCCCACACGCTTTTAATTTATTTATCAATAGCTAAGAATAAGTTTTATTTTCTCTCATAAAATTTTCGTCCATCTCCTGCCATTTCCATTTTTCTCCTTTGTTAGTTTACACGTATTCTTCAATATGGAAACAAAAAAGTTTCAAGAATTTTCCTCCACTCATCCATCTCTTCCAACCTCAGTTGATAAACTTCTAATATCGAAAGAGATATGGAACATCACAATTCTCAATTTTCTCCCATAATTTCATCTCTATTTTTATTCCTTCATCTAGTGATTTACAAAGAGCACAAATAGTTGTGTTTTTCTTTCATATTCAAGGTCCTGAATCTTGGAAGAGTTTCGGCTTCAACCACAATTCCTAGCAAGGTTTGCTGCCTAGGGTAAGCATTCACAAATAAATTTTGTACTAAAAAAGAAAACAAAATCAGTAGCTTTTTTGTTTTTTCCTCAGGATAACATAAGTTATATTCTTAAATTCCATGTTTTAAAGGATATAAACATCATAAGGTAATAATAATTCTACTTTGCTCATGTGCCATATATTTTTCAACCATTTTTTTTAATTTTCAACCAACAGTGTACGAGCATGACATCAATATTAGAAATGGATGAGCAAATTGAATGTTCTAAAAATGATGTAACAATGGACTACACACCACAAATAGGTATGAAGTTTGATACAGAAGATCACTACTAAAAAATGTCTTTTTCCAATGGCTAATTTTCCAACAGCTAAACCACAGGAAATTTCCAACACGATAAACCGTTGGAAAAAGAGGGCACAAATTTCCAATGGCCTAGCCATTAGAAAATCTAAAGACCACATTTTCAGCAGCCATGGCCTTCAGAAATTTCCAACACGTTAAGTCGTTGGAAACTAGGTTGCTGGGAACTTCAAAACTTTAATTTTCAACGAGAAGGTTGTTGAAAATTCACAATGTGAGGCCGTTAGAAATTCTCGCGTTGGAAATATCCAATGTTAAGGGCATTGGAAATTCTAGGTTATGGTTCTATTGAACTAATAAATTTTACAATATTAGAAAATAAAGTAGTATTTTAAAATATTTTGTTATAAATGATAATAATAATAATAAATAATAATCATAATAAATAATAATAAATTATTATTATAGTAATATTATATATTATTAAAAATAAAAATAACTATAATATGTATATTTATATTACATTGATATTTATATTTCTATATATTCATATTGATATATTTATATTTGTTTATATAATGTCTATATATGTGTTGTATATATATATAATATATATATTACAATCCCGTACTTCTGGGAGGAAGAACGCCCGGTGGACTGGACCGCCCTAAGGAGAGTGCCTGAAAGCTCAGAAACAACAGGTTAAGAGGCCCCTGGAGTGTTTTTCCAGGGGGGGAGCCTCCGACGCCCAAGTCAGTGGTGGCCGAGAGAAAGGCAGAGAAAATAGCACAAAGGGCTGAGGAGTTTTGCCTGGTAATGGGAGCCGTATTTCGCCAGTTAAAAACCAACCCCTGTCTGGTATTAATTCCTGGTATTTATAGGAGTGCCTAGCCCGTTCAGATCGCGACACGTGTTCGGTCGGATGTTTCCTGAATTTCTGGGCGTAGGGGACAGATAGTAGCAGGTTGCCTTGAGCCATGTGCTGAGATGGGCCATGATGTGATTTTGATGGCGTCAGCGTGGCAGAGCGCCTTTTGAGGCGGATTGTGGCGTCTGTGATTGGATGTGTCAGAGGCTTCCTTAAATGCTTCCATAAATGCTCCTGCCGTACTCCCGAGGTCCCTGGGTGAGGTCGTCCTTTGGTACGGACAGAGCCTCTTCGGGAAACAAGCCCTCAGTTCGGGGGTTCCCAGCTTCAGGGAGTTCCGCCTTCGGGGATATCATGTTCGGCTCGCTATGTCTGGTGCCTCTTTTCCGAAGGCGATCTGTTCACAACCCTGGGGGGGGCGTAGTAATGTTTTCCTGGCGTGCCGGGCTCGGAGCTCTTCGGCTATCTCCCGAGGTGCCTGATCACACCTTTTCTCGGGTAGCGCCAGCTTCTTCTGGCCATTCTTGTGGCAGGGAGTTCGGCCAGATAGAGGCGATAGCGTTTGGCTATCACATGCCCCCCTTTGGAAAGCCGAAGGAAGACTTCGGTTTTGCATCTCTTTCCGAGGTCGTCTATGGGAGTCTCTTTTGGAAGCATAACCTGTTCCGAGGATGTGCCTTTTGCCCGAAGATCATGGGCTCTTTGGCCTTGGCCTGTTCTTTGGTGTCTTCGAGGCGGAGCCTGTGCCGAAGGTACACCTCTTGCCCGAAGATCATGGGCTGTTCGGCCACAGCCTGTCTCTTGGCGTCCTCGAGGCAGAGCCCGCTTTTTGTTTCTGCAGGTCTGTTCGGCCAAGCGTGTCAGCCTGAGCGGCGCGTCCCAGTTTTCCAGGGATGTCAGAAGACGTGCCCCAGCTTTCAAGGGACGTTTTGGAGGACGTGTCCCCTATTTTCGCGCAGGAGTTGACACGTGGCGCTTTGCCATTGGAGGAGAGTCGCGTCGGTTACAGAGGGCGCGCTTTTTCAAGTGCAGAGAGCAGTTACAGCGTCGGTTCGCCTCCAAAGGGTATTTATGACGACGTTTCGGTTACCCACCTGTGGCTTATAAATAGCTCATTTCATCATAAGTTCCTCTTGCTCACTCTTTTGCTCTTTTCTCTGCTTTGCCTCTGTTCTTGCATTTTTCTTGCTTTCTGTGGCGGAGCTTCTGTAATCAGAGTCTTTTTTCCAGCCAACTTTCACGACGGCGTCCTCAGATTTTGGCAAATCTTTTGGTGGGTTTTTATTTTCCAGCGCGTTTTGATCCCTGTGTTCTTCTGAGTTTTTCTCTGGAAACTGTTTTCTTCCGTTTTCAAACTCATTTTTACGTCGAAAATGCCCATTCCTGAGAGCTGGTAGCCTCTTTTAGCCCATCCTTGTTGCACCACCCCTGAGAAGTTAGAGAGGTGGAAGCAAAAATTCTTTCTTCCCTCTTACGCCGTTATCAGGCTGCCTCGTTCTAGCCACTATGCATTTTCAAACCATAGTAAGGAGGTTACCGTTTTCCGAGCCCAACTGAAGGCCGGTCTTCGATATCCCCCTCGAAGATGGTGTGCGAGTTCTGCCAATTTCATGGCATTGCGGTGAACCAGCTTCCCCCGAACTCGTTCTGCTATTTCAACGCCTTTCTCTGCATGTGTGGCGTCTTCGGGATAGAACCCCATTTCAGGATTTTTATGTAGTACTACAAGCTCTCTGTGGTCCCGAAGGGTGGCTTCTATTTCATGCTACCTCGGGGATCCGGGAGCAAGAAATTCATGTTCACCTTCGCCACTAAGGATAGCTGGCGGGGGTGGCAACAACAGAAGTTCTTCTTCCTGAAGATGGACGAGGCCTGGTCGTACGTTCCGACCAAATGGGCTCAGGGAACACTGGATGCGGACGTTGGTGATCCGAGGATGCTGCTGACCCCAGAGTTGGCTCCCGTGTTCGCGGATTTCGACGCCCGCATTCGGGCTGTCTCTGACTGGGATCCCGAGGTCTCTCCGCGCGCCCTTTACCCTTTTCCAATCAACTGGAAGTTGATGACCGAAGAGGTCCTTCGGGAACTAAAGGTGGTAAAGGAGCACAAGACTGACCTCGGGATGCCAGCTCCTGCCATTGCCGGGAAAGATTCCTGGTTGGTCAAGCTTCTTAAGGAGGAGATTTCTTTCGAAACGCTTGCCGAAAGTGAGTTATCTTCTACTCCTTTGCTGTTTTTTCCTCGGACTTACGCTGATGTTTCTCTCCTTTTTCAGAGATGGGCGACGACACTGTCGCCTATTACAAGTCCCTCTTCTCCGGCCAAGTGGAGAAGGACGATCAAACGAAGAAGGCGGCTTCCCGAAGGCGGAAGTCTACTGGCGCGGGTCCTTCGAGGAAACGGGCAAAGAGAGCTACTCAGGTTCCTCTAGAAGAAATACCCGAGGAGACTGCCGAGGAGCCTGGGACAGCCGAGGTTCCGGCGTCTGAGGCTGCTGCTTCCGAGGTTCCTCCAACCGACGTCCCTCCTCAAAGTCTTACTGCATCGCAGGCCCTCCTTGATGTAGTGGTAGAAGTACCTTCTGCCGAGGAGCGGCGCAAGCGGAAGGGTAAGGGCATTTTGGCCGAGGAGGCCGAGGACTCCGAGGACAATGTTGCCGAGGTCCCACCAGGTTTGTTTCCAGACAAAGTGTACTTCCTTTGTTTTTTCTGGAATTGCCTTTGTCTCTGACCTGTTTTTCTTTTTCGCCCTGCAGGGGAGTTACTTACCCCGAACTGGGCGGCCGAACACGCGGAGGCGAGGGCCCGTCGCGACGCCAAAGTCCCGCAAGGGAAGATACCAAAGGAGCCTTTCTGGACATTCACGGAGGACATGAACTTGTACTCCGAGGACTGTCCTGAAATGGTGAAGCAGATTTCGAAGGGGGTGCTCACCGAGGCCTCCTTCAAGGCTATAGCGGCGGCCCATCTAGGGGATAACACCCTTGCCGCAAAGATCACCGAGCATGCTGCTCAGGTATATCCTTCACAACTCTTCCCCTTCAATTTTTTCCTAAGTGTTTGGCTCTTACTGACCTTGCGTTTTATCTCCTTTGCAGCTGCTGGGGTACGCCGGCTTTCTCCGAGTTCGGGTAGCCAGGCAGACGGCATTCCGAGCTTCGGCCTCAGAGGCCCTAGAAAAGGCGAAAGCGACGTGCTCGGAATTGACCGCCAAGAACCAGCAGCTGGCAGATGCTGCGAAGGAGGAAGCTGCCACCCTTCGGGAGGAGTTCCGAAAGGAGAAGGAAGTTTTGATGGCGGACTCCTCCCTGAAGATTGCCGACCTCCGCAATCATGTGGCGGGGCTGCGCGCTGCAAACCAAGACCTTCTCCAAGACAAGGCAAAAAAAGAGAGAATATCATAGTCACACTCTTGTCTGAGAAGAAAACCCTTCAAGCCGAGGTCCAGTCTTTGAAGAAGGAGCCGAAGGGGGAGGAGCGGATAAAGGTGCTGGAAGAGGAGGTCGGGGATCTGAAGGACGAGCTTGACGACCTTGAGCTTAAGAAGAACAAGTCTGATCAAATGAACAAGGTCGCGTTTCAGGACGGCTTCTGCCTCGCTCGGCACCAGGTTCTCCAGAGGTTCCCAGGTCTGGACCTCTCTTTTCTAGAGGGTCTAAACATTCCTGGGGGACCTCGGTGGAAATGGTCCAAGATCGAACATCTGAAGCTTCCTCCAATTCCAGCGCGGAAGGTGGCGGAAAAGGGTGGACAAACGAGTGGCTCTCAGGACGCCGCGAACCCTTAGGCTTCTTTAGGGCCCCTTTTCCTTCCCTTCTTTTTTGTACTCCTTCTTCGGGCACTTCTTTATTGTAAGGCAGCTTTGCTCTTAACGGAGATTTTTTGGCTAAGTGTTTCTTCAAGTTTCTTTATTTCCATTGTCCCGAACACGTTCGCTCAAGAGACTTCGGAAAACCTGCAATCAAAGAAACTTTTTTACCTGCCTTTGTCCTGAGTATGTTTTACTCGAGAGACGTTCTGGAAAGTCTGAGAAAATTTTGACTAAGTCTTTTTGCAGGCTTTTGCATTTCCAATTTTTCCCGAACATGATTGCTCAAGGGACCTTGGCAAACCTTCAGTCAAAATTTTTGTTTTTCCAGTTGTCCCGAGCATGTTTGCTCAAGGGACTTCGGAAAACCTTCAGTCAAAATTTTTGTTTTTCCAGTTGTCCCGAGCATGTTTGCTCAAGGGACTTCGGAAAAACTTTCCGCGAGATTTTTCACTTCCCATTTTCCCGAGCACGTTCGCTCAAGGGAGCTCGGGAAATTATCTCAGCGCTGGCTACGGCGAGTACTTCTGCGAGATTTTTCACTTCCCATTTTCCCGAGCACGTTCGCTCAAAGGAGCTCGGGAAATTATCTCAGCGCTGGCTACGGCGAGTACTTCTGCGAGATTTTTGTTTTCCATCTTTCCTGAGCGTGGCGGCTCAAGGGACTTTGGAAAGCCATATCTACGCTTTATCATGGCAAGCATCTTTCACGGAATATTGTTCATTCCTGCACTTAAGAAATTTTCTCAAGATACTACTATATATTTAGAACATTTTTTGTTCAACATACTTCCTCTGCTCAACCTTAAGCGTAGAATTTTTTCAAGGCGCCCGAGTGCCAATTGTTCTTCAATTCTATGCCTTTGACGTTGCCAAGCTTGTACACGCCTTTTCGTTGTTTCGGCCAGGGCCAGATAGGGTCCTTTCAAGTTTGCGCGAAGTACGCCATGGGATGGCCTTCGGGGTGCGAAGTCGGCCTTTCGGAGAACGAGGTCTCCCTTCTTGATTTCCTTTGGCCTGGCCCGTAAGTTTATAGCCACGGCCACTCTTCGCTGGTAAGCTTTTCTTCTCAGCTCGACTATTTCTCTGTGTTCGGCACCCAGGTCGAGATTGGTTCTTAGGCCGAGGTCGTTACCACCTTCATCAAATACTTGCACCCGTACCGAAGGTTGAACTATCTCTATTGGGGTAATGGCCTCCGTTTCGGAGATGAGTGAGAAAGGAGTTTCCCCTGTGGCTCTTCGGGGCGTCGTTTGGTAGCTCCATAATATACTTTGGAGTCCTCCTGGCCAATTCCCCTTGGCTTCCCCCAGTCTCTATTTCAGGCCATCTTTTATGGTCCTATTCGATACTTCCACCTGCCCGTTGCTTTGGGGGTGAGCTACTGGGCGAAGTGCATCTTCATTCCGAGGTCGCTGGTGAATTCTTGGAATCCTTTGTCTATGAACTGGGATCCATTATCAGCCACTAGTAAACCTGCATACGATGTTCTTCCATACGAAGTTTTGCACTTCTTTTGCCGAGATAGTTGCTAGTGGTTCTGCCTCTACCCATTTTGAGAAATAGTCCACTGCTACCACGCAGAATTTCACGCCTCCGGGTGCTGTGGGGAGTGGCCCAATAAGGTCTATGCTCCAGACTTCAAAGGGCCAAGGATAGTCTGCCGAGGTTACTATTTCCGAGGGTGCCCTCTGGATTTTTGCATGTCTCTGGCAACTACCGCACTTTCGGTCGAACTGCCTTACGTCCTTTCCCAGGGTAGGCCAGGAGTAGCCTTTGGCGGAGTATCACTGCTGCAAGGGCATCAGTTCCAATGTGTGAACCATACATGCCTTCGTGAACTTCCTCAAGGACCATTTCAGTATCCTCTTCATCCACACATTTTTGCAGCGGATTCGCATATCCCTGTCGGTATAACTCTTCGCCAATCAGGAAGAATCTTCCGGAGCGTCTTCGCAGTCCTGCAGCATCGCCGGGGTCTTCGGGGAGCAAATTCTCTGCGAGGTATCTTTTGATTTGGTCTTTCCACCCTGCTCCCGAGGTCGTCATGCTTAGCACTGAGATGCTCGGATGGTCTAGCACCTCGGTATATATTTTTTTGACTTCGCCAAGCAATCTGCCTCAGTGTTATTCCGCCGAGGTACATTTTCGATTCGTACGGCGTCAAACTCCCGAATGAGCTTTGTTACCAACTCATGGTATTTCGCCAAGGTCGGGTCTTTCGCGCCATAGTACCCTGCCATTTGCCGGACCACCAGCTGGGAATCACTATGGGCTTTCAAGTTTCTCACGCCAATTTTTCTGGCCAGGCGTAATCCTGCTATCAGGGCCTCATACTCGGCCATGTTGTTGGTGGCGTTGAAACTGAACTTGATGGCCTTCATTACTTCTAGGCCTTCGGGGCCTCTGATAATTACTCCAGCTCCCTGGTGTTCGGATCCTGAGGCTCCATCTACGTGCAAGGTCCATTCTGGCTCACCCTCTTTTGGATCTGAATGGCTCTCCTCAGTGATGGGTATTTCGGCGATAAAATATGCCAGTGCTTGAGCTTTTACGGCCTTCCGAGGCTCATACGTGATTTCGTGTTCGCCCAGCTCTATGCACCACTTGGAGAGCCTTCCCGAATGATCAACCCTCTTCATGACATCCCGTAGCGGCAGACTACTTCGGACGGTGATGGGGTGAGCCTGAAAGTATGGTCGCAGCCTTCTCCCTGCAAGCACCAAGGCATATGTAGCTTTTTGAAGCAAAGGGTACCTGACTTCGGCGCCATGCAGGGACTTGCTGACATAGTATACCGGCCATTGCTTTGGCCCTTCTTCTTTCACGAGGACCGAGCTCACAGCCTTTTCTGTAACGGCGAGGTAGAGTACGAGGGGCTCTCCCTCCCGAGGTTGTCACGGAGTCGGCAGGCTGGCCAGGTAGACTTTGAGTTCTTCCCAGGCCTTTTGGCAATCTTCATCCCAAGGATGATCATTTCTTCCGAGGTCGCCTTCCATTTTTGCTGCCTTTGTGAGGATTTTGGGGAAGGGTCGACACCTATCTCCGTACCTGGAAATAAACCTGCTCAGAGAGGTTATTCTTCCGGTGAGTCTCTGCGCGTCTTTGACTGTGGCAGGAGTTCGGAGTCTCAAGCAGAGCCTCAATCTTTTCGGGGTTAGCATCGATGCCTCTTTCGGATACCATGCACCCAAGGAATTTTCCCGAGGTCACCCCGAAGATGCACTTCTCAGGATTAAGGCGGATCCCGAAGGCTCTGAGCTTTTGGAAGGTTTCCTCTAAGTCTGCAACGTGGTAGTCGGGCAGCTTGCTCTTGATTGTCCCCATTTGGTCTTTGAAGACCTTGTTCATCAACCTCTGGTAGGTGGCTCCTGCATTTTTGAGCCCGAAGGACATCCTGATATAGTAATATGTCCCTCCCTCGGTGATGAAGGCAGTCTTTTCTTCATCTTCGGGGTTCATCCTTATCTGATGGTAGCCACTGAGGGCGTCTAGGAAACTTAGGAGCCCATACTCAGCAGTTGAATCTACCAGTTGATTTATTGGCGGCAGAGGGTATGAGTTTTTTGGGCAAGCATCGTTCAAGTTTCTGAAGTCGATGCACATCCGGAGTTTGCTGCTACCTTCTTTTGTGGCAATGACCACGTTGCTTAACCATTCGGGGTACTTGACCTCCCTGATAACTTCAGCATCTAAGAGACGCTGGACTTCGGTTTCGACAAAGTTGCTTTTGTGGGATGAGATGCTTCGTTTCTTTTGCCAGACAGGCCTTGCTTCCGGGCTTACTTTGAGGCTGTGCTGTATTATGCCAGGGTTTACCCCCGGCATATCTTTTGGCAAGCCGGCAAACAGATCTTTATTTTCTAGCAAAAAGGATACAAGATTTTCCTTGTCGCCTTCGGCCAAGCTCTTCCCTATTTGGGTAGATTGACCTGGGACAAGCTCTACTGTTTCCGTTTCTGCTTTGGCGAGATCTTCTTCTTTGCCTTTTTCTAGCACCTTTGCCTCCATCCTTTGCGCGAGGTTGCTCGCCGGAGTTTTTCGTGGTTTTACAAACACCTTTCTTACCTCGGCTTGGTCTAGGAAGACCTCTGCGTCTCCATCCTTGGTCGCGAATGTGACAGTCACGTACTTCACATCAGGGCGATTATGCAGGTTCCCCATTGTCTGCCTTCCAAGGATGACGTTGTACGAGGATGGGACGTTCATGACGATGAATCTCGCCATTGTGGATGCGTACAATTCAGCTGCTCCGCCTACCGAAGTCCCTTTCATCGTCAACGGGAGATCGATCTATCCGAGGTCGGGGAGTTCGGATGAATCAACCCCAAAAGTGGGCGAGGTGACAGGCTTTAGTTCGCTGCTGGAGATGCCCAAGCTCGGCAGCAGGTGCGAGAATAGGACGTCAGCTTTTAAGCCATCATCAAGCAACACTCTTTTGACGCCTCAGTTCCCTATCTTTGTCGTGATCAGCAGCGGATCGTTGTGGGGGGAAGACGACGGTGGAGCTATCTTTGCGAGCCAGTTTCTTTGATGGACTTTTGATACTCCATGACTGCAATTTCTCTGGCTTTCCGCTTTCTTTCCGAGGATGGGAGCCCCGTGGTGATGGTTTGGATCACCCCTGCTGGAGGTGGGGGGCGCCTTTTTGGACTTCGGTTTCTCCGCCTGTCGGAGTCATAGTCCTCATCTTCAGCCCTTTCTTCCTCCATTTTTCTGCCTTTCGGGGGTTGCATCCTCAGGTATTTCCGAAGTTGGCCCTGTTTTATCAGCGACTCTATGTACTTCTTCAGCTGGAAGCAATCTTCGGTGTCATGGCCGTGGTCGCGATGAAACTGGCAGAACTTCTTGGCATTCTTTTTGTTATCGGCGGCCATGGCCCTTGGCCGCCGAATTTGCTTCCCCTGCCTTTCCAGCGCCATGAGAATGTTGGTCCGTGTAGTGCTCAATGGTGTGAAACTTTGGGGTTTCCTTCCCCGCATCCTCCGAGGTCGTCCTGCCTGTTCGGTAGGATGCCGAGCTTGTTGACTGGACCCTTCGGCGTGGTGATGATCAGACTTTGGCCCGGCCATCCTCAGTTCCTCGACTGTCATGTGTTGCTCCGCCCTACGGTAAAATTCTCCGAGGGTCTCTGGGGGGTCCTTTTGAGAACTCATAGAATAGCTGTGAGTCTCGCCGAAGGCCCCGTGTCATAGCAAGGATGCGGATTTCGGGCCGGAAGTCTGGGACGCTCAGAGCTTCTCTGTTGAATCTTTCGACATAGTCTCGGATGGTTTCTCCGTTCCTCTGCTCTATGTCGAACATCTGTACAGGCATCTTCGCAGTAGGTCTGCTCCCAATGAACTGCTGGGTGAAGGCTGTGGACAACTCCCGGAACTCAGTGATGGTCTCTGGGGGCAAGGAATTGTACCACGCCGTGGCTGGCCCTGTGAGGGTGACTTCGAAGCACTTGCACATGGTAGCGTCATCAGCACCGTGTATTATCATGCTCCGTCTGTACTTCGTCAGGTGGGCCTGCGGATCAGTACGGCCATCATAAATTTCCAACCGAGGTACTCTGAACTCGCCTGGCATGGCTGCCTCAACGACGGCCTGAGTGAAAGGGGAGTCATCTTCGCAGGATGTTCCCGAGGGTCTGGCCCAAACGGATTTTCTGGCCACTTGTTTTTCCACTCTGTCCAGCCGTGCTAATATCTTCTCCATGAGCACTGTGGCGCTAGGGCCTTCTTCAGGGAATGGGGATCGTCGGCGCCTCTTCGGGGGGCGAGTTCGGCGCTGAGGGGACAAGGACCTCGCCTCAGGTGACGAACTGCTTCGCTGTGAGACTCTCGGCTGCTTGGACCTGGTTTGTCCCACAGAACGTTTCCCGAGGGCCATAATTTCTGTGGATGATTCTTCGCGAGGGTCTCCATTCCCCGAACTGCGATGTGTGGGCTTGGGGCTCCTCTCCCGAGGGCGTGTTACTGAGGGGGGTCTCTGGGCCTGTGCTTGCTGTGGCCACCTTCGGCCGATCTGCTGTGTCATTTCAGACACGGCCGAACGCTGAAAGTCCCTCAAGAAACTCATAGTGACTACCAGAGGGCGGTCTTCCTCGGGCGCAGAAGTCCCTGGGAGTGTTTGCTCAGCAACCGGTTGTATCTCAGGCGCGGACGGGGACCTCGGGAGTCCCTTGTCCTTAGAACGCCGAGTCTCAACGACGGCGATCTCAGAGCGGGTTCCCACAGACGGCGCCAAATGATGGCCAGGGGCCTCATCGTTTATAGTCATAGTGACTGGTGGAGGGACTTCTGGGAGGAAGAACGCCTGGTGGACTGGACAGCCCAAAGGAGAGTGCCTGAAAGCTCAGAAACAAAACGGTTAGGAGGCCCCCGGAGTGTTTTTCCGGGGGGGGGAGCCTCCGACGCCCAAGTCAGTGGTGGCTGAGAGAAAGGCAGAGAAAATAGCACAAAGGGCTGAGGAGTTTTGCCTGGTAATGGGAGCCGTATTTTGCCAGCCAACCAACCTCCTGTCTGGTATTAATTCCTGGTATTTATAGGAGTGCCTAGCCCGTTCAGATCGCGACACGTGTTCGGTCGGATGTTCCTGAATTTCTGGGCGTAGGGGACAGATAGTTGGTAGCAGGTTGCCTTGAGCCATGTGCTGAGACGGGCCATGATGTGATTTTGATGGCGTCAGCGTGGTAGAGCGCCTTTTGAGGCGGCTTGTGGCGTCTGTGAATGGATGTGTCAGAGGCTTCCTTAAATGCTTCCATAAATACCCCTGCCGTACTCCCGAGGTCCCTGGGTGAGGTCGTCCTTTGGTACGGACAGAGCCTCTTCGGTAAACAAGCCCTGAGTTCGGGGTTTCCCAGCTTCAGGGAGTTCCGCCTTCGGGGATATCATGTTCGGCACGCTATGTTAGGTGCTACTTTTCCGAAGGCGATCAGTTCACGACCCTGGGGGGGGCGAGTAGTGTCCTGGCGTGCCGGGCTCGGAGCTCTTCGGCTATCTCCCGAGGTGCCTGATCACACCTTTTCTCGGGTAGCGCCAGTTTCTTCTGGCCATTACTGTGGCAGGGAGTTCGGCCAGATATAATATCATATACATCATATAAAAGCCCATAAAAACCCTAACCTAACCTAACCTATATAAAATCCTTATCTCCTAACCCTCCCCATTCTCTGCCTTAAGGCCTCTAAACGTCCAGCCGCCTCCTTCACCTCTTCCCATCTCTTGTGTATGATTCTAATCCCTCTCATCTCCTCCCTAACTGTCCGAACACTGTTCTACCTAACTTGTCGTTCCCCCGTTCTCCCTAACCTAGCCTTTCACCTCACCGTTTTACCGTTCTCCTTCGACCTCGTGATTACTCGCCCTTGTTTGCCAATGTCATTCGCCCATTTGTCGTCACCCGATCATCCAATTCCTTGCCTGAATGTCTGCCACCTTGGCCGATCATCCGCCACTTCGCCTGATCATCGGCCTCCCATCCGTCCGCCTCTTCTCCTGATCGTCAACTCCCATTTGTCCGCCTCCTCGCCTGATCGTCCACCACCCATTCGTCCACCGTCAGCCATTTGTTCACTTATTGTCCACCCCAAGTCCTTCGTCTCCTCAGTTTAGATTTGATTCTGGAAATTTTTTCCTTAGTGTAGATCTGATGATTATTGTTGTGCAAATTGTTGTTTACATCTTATTTGAACTTATGGTGAATTTTTGATGAATTTGTGTGATTTTATTATGAAAATTTGTGAATTTGATGAATTTGTGAATATTTCAGATTTTTTTGAATTCTTTGAATTTAAGTTTTTGAATGTATTTTTGTGAATTTAAGTTTGTGAATATATATTTTTGTGAATTTGAGTAAAAATTTAATTTTTGTGAATACAAAATATAATTTTAATAATATATAATATAGTTACTTATCTTTTTTTATTTTTTTAAAAAAGGTTTTCAACAACCTGGCAGTTAGAAATTTCCATCGGCTTGAGCCGTTGATATTTTTCCAACATCTTAAGCCATTGAAAAACCATTTAACCGTTGGAAATTATTCTACAAGGTTAGGCCATTGGAAATTTTAACGGATCACATTCCAATAGCCTAGCCATTAGAAATACCAATAGCTGGTTCTCTAAGCCGTTGGAAAAATTTTTTTCCAATGCACCATTTACCAACGAGCCAGTTTCCAACAGTCTTGTATTGGAAAACCAAGTTTTTGCAATGCGAAGCCTGTTGGAAAAGGCCATTGGAAATAAGCATTTTTTTAGTCGTGGATGATGCATGTAGGTTTTAATAATCTCTATGGAAGGACCATGGGATTTAGCATTTAGAAAGAATATGAAAATAAGGATCATAAGACTAATAAAATTATATCAAGAAAATTTTTCTACTACAAAGAGGGTTAGAAAGATATGGAGAAAATGAACAAGGATATAAAAAATCCTCAACTAAAAACAAGAACTGGTTGTCTAGTTCATATGAAGATTTCACTTGATCAAAAAAAAGGAAAGTATAAATTTTTTTTCTTTCAGGTACAACATAATAACCCTTCGCACAATAGAGCATGCCCTCATATGATGCCATCACAAAGAAATATTAAAGCCTAAAAAATGCTCAACCAATTTAGCAAACGATTTAGGATTGAGACAAAAGAGCACTCATGAGTTTATGATTCGACTGGCTGGTGGAAAAGATGACTTAGGCCATCTTCTAACAGATCAAAAGAATTATCTTTCAAGTTGATGCATGTAATGTAATATAGAGAAGCTAGAAGCCTACTTAGGTATTTTCAGCAACAATCTCAAGAAGATCCTTGTTTATTTTACACTATATAATTGGATATTAAAGAGCAAATAACTAATGTTTTTTGGGCTGATGCAAAAATGGTCATAGACTATAACCATTTTGGTGATGCAATTACATTTAATACCACAGACAAGGCTAACAATGAGTTTTGCCCATTGGGGTTATTTCCTGGATTCAACTATAATAGGGAAACAATTATGTTTGGTACAACACTTTTATATGACTAGACAATTGAGTCTTTCAGATGGTTGTTTCAAACATTCTTAGAGGCAATATTGCAAAAAAAGGCAAAAGATGATCCTTATAGATCAAGATCCAGCTATTTATAAGGCTATTTCTTTGGTAATGTCAAAAATTTATCATGGCTTATGTACTTGCACTTGTGTCAAAATGCTTCGAAAGATGTGCGTAATTTTCTTAAAGGAGAAGATAGTTTCCTTGCTTATTTTAAAGCATGCTTGTATAAAGATGAAGATGTTGATAAGCTACATGTTGTTTGGCAGACAAAAATAGCCCGTTACAGTATTGAAGATAGTCGGTGGATGCATGCAACATTGAAAGTCAAGGAAAATTAGGCTAAAGCATACATGAAAAGAACTTTTTTAGCTAGAATGAGAAGCACACTTAGATATTATGTGATTTTTTAATCATTTTAAAAGAATAGTCAATGACATGCATTACAAATAATTAGAGGCTGAATATGATGCAAGGAAAAAAAAAGGCTAGATTCAAGATAAGGAGATCACCTATGCTCTACCAAGCTGCCATAGTATGCAGACCAAAAATTTTTGAAGAATTTTAAAATGAATATGATATTTATCAAGCTGCCACTATGAAAAGTTGTGTTCAAAATGAGGAAACTTAAGAATATGTGATTACATTATTATATGAGATTGGAGAATATAAAATTTTGGTTAGTCCGCCGGATGATAAAGTTACTTACAATTATGCAAAGTTTGAAACTTTTGGCATTTTGTGTACCCATATTGTGAAAGTTCTTGATGTTAAAAACCATAAATTAATTCTAGATCGCCATATCTTGAAGAGATAGACTAGCAATGCTAGAGATGATATTATACAAGACATTGGAGAGAAGCAAATTGTACCCAACACCAAACTAAAAGTTATTGCCCAATATGTACAAACTTAACTAAACTTGCATAATAAGCTGCGAGTTAGAGCAAATGGTCAAGTTGGTGGCTAAGTTCACAAGGGAACTAAGCAAAAAGGTTGGTTAAATTACACACACTACCCTAAACTTTTAATTATTGTTCATGTTCTAACTCTAACCTTCATTTTGCTTGTACAATACCCACAACTAAAAAAACCCGATTTTCCAATGGCCAAGTTGTTGCAAATAGTGAAGACTATTTTCCAACGGCTTTTGCGTTAGAAATTTTACAGACAGCAGTTTCCAACAATCTGGCTGTTGGAAAATTTCCAACACAAAGGTTAAGTTTTCTAATGTGAAGGCCGTTGGAAACCAATGAATTTTACAATTTTAGAAAGTAAAGTTGTATTTTAAAGCTTTTTTATTATAAATAACAACAACAATAGCAACAATGGTAGCAACAACAACAACAACAACAACAACAACAATATAATAATAACTAAATTTTTGAAATATATATATATCATATATATATATATATTTGAAATATATACATGATATTTATATATCATATACATATATATCATAATTGTATAAAGATTTCATGTATGTGTCTGTGTGTGTGTGTACAAATATATAAACCTATTTATGTGCGAGCGCGAGCGTTTATGTGTGTGTAGATATATCATATATATGATATATAAATATGTATATGATATAATAATTAAAAATATCATATAATAACAAATTAATGTCAATTAATTTTTTGTAAATTGAAAATGTTTTACGAGAAATTTAATAATTACTTTTAAGTATTTTTAAGATCTTACTGTTGAAAGTCAATAGATCATAAATATGATGCATAATGATAGTTTTAATGTATACATATAATGATATGTAATGGTAACCTTCCTCTATCTCGGTTGCATAAATAATGATATATACACATATATACTATATATATTTATATATCATAAATTTATAATCATATAATAATCATTTAGCAATAATAATATTTACAGTATAAAATAACAACAATAACAACAACAATAATAATAATAATAATAATAATAATCATCATCATCATCATCATATATCATATATCATAAATCATATTATATATCATATACAAACCAAAATGCTCATTAGACCAACCCATATAAAAAGCCCAAACCTAACATAACCCTAACTTATCACCTTATACCCACTCATAGCCGCTCTCTTCTTCTCCCTATCACAGCCGCCCATTGTCTTTCATCTCAAATCTTCTCGCCTCTTATCTTTCTCCTCTTGCCGTCCGGCCTTTCGCCTCGCTGTCTGCCTAGTCGTCCTCTCGCTCGTTCGTTCATCCTCGGCCTACTGGGCTTCGGCCATTGCCTCGACTTCGCTCGCTACCTCCTCGCCCGTTGCCTCGATAAAGGATTCACAATTGCTCACCAATTCACCATTGTTCGCCGTTTCACGCCCTCACCCTCGTGATTCCTCATTGTCGTTTTCCATTTCGCATCTGTCGCCTCGTGATTTCGCCCTCCGTCCTTCGTAGTTCATCGCTCGCTACCTCAATCTCCTTGGTCCCATCAGTTTGCCTTTGTTTAACGGTTCCTTTCATACGGTTTTGAGTTTTGTAAATGCAATTTTTGTATAGTTCCTTTGATGTGATTTTTCTAAGTTTGCGATTTTTTGTAGATTTGATTTTCGTTGTGCCTAATCTAATACTTATTTGTTGTCATCGATTGTTGATTGTTGATCCGGTTTCAATTTTGTAAATTTCGTCTTTGATTTTGAATTTTTAGTATATCTAATTTTTAGTGAATACAAAATATAAACTATGTTTTTAGTAAATGTAAAATATGATTTTAATAATGTATAAAATATATTTTTAGTAAATATAAAATGTGATTTTACTCAATATAAAATATAATTTTAGAATATATTTTTTGTAAATATAATATTTATTTAATTTAAACTTTTTGTTTTAAAAATATTATTTTAATGTTTTTCATATATATATAAACAATGACAATTTTCAACGGCTTCACATGGGAAACTATTTTTTTTTTTTTACTTTTAAAAAATTTACCAACAGTTAAATGTGTTAATAGCTATCAACAGCCTAACTCATTAGTAAAAGTTAAACCATTACTTCAACTGTTGGTAAGTTCCATCTGTCCCTTTATCAACGGCCAAACATTGGAAATTACAAACGTTTTAGTATTCAGCCATTGGTAAAAAAATTTTCAACAAATTGATTACCAATGGCTTACTACCAACTGTCTTACATTGGTAATTTTAAAATTACCAACATGAGACCGTTGGTAATGACTGTTGGTAGATGACCTTTTTTTAGTAGTAACCCTAACTTCTTTAAAATGTTTTATTTTGGTCATTTTTTTATAGAAATCATTGTCCAGAATTAAAAATGTCACATCAACATAGGATTGTAGAGGAAAAAAGCTAGTTTTAGCTTCTTGAAGACTTTATCTTTGTGAAAGAGACTTAAAAACTCTGGAACCTAATCATGCAACCACCCCCCTGGCCACCCGAAAAACAAAATTTAAAAATTTAATCGGTACTTATGGTTTGGTAGCTTTGATCATCCTCTTTAACTTTCTCTCCTGCCATTTCTTTCAAATCTCAACCAGTTTTGTAAATCTAGTTTTAAATATTCAGGTTTCACAATTTTAAGTGCAGATATATAAAAATCTGTTGAGATTTAAGAGAAATGCTATAAGAGAAAGTTAAAGATGATGAAAAATGCTATTAAACCATATAGGCCGATCAAAGTACTAGAAATTTTTTTTTCCTAGCATGATGGTGCAGCAAAACTGATGAATTTCTAGTGGCGGCACTACAATGCTGGAAAAAAAATTATCAAAATTTTGGTTGGCTTTCATGGTTGGTTTTCATCTTCTTTAACTTTCTCTTTTGTTGTTTCTTCCAAAACTCAACCTATTTTTGCAAATCAAGCTTCAAATATTTGGATTTCAAAATTTCAAATTCAGATATATGAAAATTCATTGAGATTTGGAAGAAATGATAGAAGAGAAAGTTAAAGATAATGAAAAATGCTATCAAACTGTGAAATTTGAAAAAAATTCTTAAAAAAAAAAAAAATCTAGCATGGTAGCGTCACTATTGCAAAACTGATCGGTGGTACGGCACCATCATGGTGGAAAATTTTTTTTTTTCAGAATTTTTGATGGACTTACATGGTTTGATAGCATTTTTTTTCCTATTTAACTTTCTCTTTCCAAATTGCAACGAATTTTCATATATCTGTGTATGAAATTATGAATTCTAAATCTTTGAAGCTCAAATTACAAAAATTGGTTGAGTTTTGAAGGATATTACAGAAGAAAAAGTTAAAGAGGATGACAAATGTTACCAAACCATGAAGCTCAATTAAAATTTTGAAAGCTTTTTTGAGTGACAATGGGGGTGGTCGGATCGTTATGTTAAAATTTTTTTAGGTCTTTTGGCAAAGGAAAAGTTTTCAATGAGTTAAAACTATCATTTTTCCTTATAATCCCATATTGACATGGTATTTTCCATCCAAGATAAAGTTAAAATGAAACATTTTAATAATATTAAAGTATCAAACTAGAAAAATAAAAGTTAGGATTATGACAAACAATAATTAAATGCTAGGGGCGATACATGTAATTTACCCTAAAAAGGTTAAAGATATATTAAATAACGAGTTTAGTAGAGATCATGAGAACTTCATGTTTACTGACATATTCTCTTATACAACCGCTACAAGATGGGTGCACAAAAGTGACTAATATATCAATTGCAATTAGTCACAATGAGGGACTAAAACAGTCGGTCAATTTTTACTAGTCGCTAGAAGAAAGCAACTAACTAGAGCAATTAAAATCAGTTATTATTAACCATTAGTTTTAGCTACTGAAATTCAGTCATTAGTTAGTGAGTTTATTTTTTAATTATTATATTCAATCGTAGATATTATAATTGACAATGTGAGCAATTGTTTTTAACAAATTGATGGGGCCATAACTATTTTAAATGGATTTATAATTTAGTAAAATGAAAATTGAAATTAAATTAATTATAAAAAAGATGCAAAAGTAATTCCTCAGTTCGCTCGTTTTCTCTGCCTGTGCATCTTTTTCCCCGTATGCTAAATAGTTCTCGCCTGCCCTTGCTGCTTCCACTGCTTCAAATCGCAAACTCACCATCGCCCGAACTCTGACCTCCATTCTCTTAGCCTTCAGAATCTTTGTGGGTCTGATCGACTAGCGATTTTCTATCGTCGATCATGGCTGCCGATCCCGATCTTGACGGCTTTCGATCGTATCGTTCCCTCGAAACTACTCCCTTCGCCTTTTCCACACCAAGACTTTAGATTAGGGATCGTCTCCTAGGCTCGAGATATCGCACGACGAAGGTGATGGAAGCGGTGGTGTTGTATTCAGCAACACCGGCGGGCAAAAAAGGGCAGATGAGGAGGAGAAGGGAACAAAAGTCCCGACGATAAAAATGAGGGGCTCGGGCTTCTGGGTCTTTTTCTGAGAGGGTGGAGATCTGAAGTGTGGAAAGAGAGAAAGACGGAGGCGAATTTGGGATAGAAAGAGAGAATATGAGTGGACGAGGAAGGAGACATGAGTATGGTCACTATGGTGTTACTTTCTGTAGGAGTGGTTGAAATAGCAATTGACTTTGAAATTGTTACCATTGAAAAGTGATTTGGTCGTCCAAACTATGAAAAATAATTTTGTTATTATTAATAATTTAGAATAAATAAATTTATATTATAGCAGTGAAAATCAAGTCAAATCTAAAAAAAAAAAAGAATATAAAAAAGCTTCTTCACAGAAAATTTAAAATAAAAAATTGGCGGGATTGTTTGTAATAAAAAAATAAAATAAGACAAAATAAATAATCAGAGAATAAAAATTATGAAACCTATCAAGTAAGAAACCAACAAAACAATCAAGAATTCAAACATTAGCATCAGTTAACGTCCACTACCGAATTCTTATAACTGATCATCGATGAATAGATAGATCAATCAAGACTTTGAATATTTATCGTTGGAGCTATCTTCCTAACTCTCTTTAGTCGTAGTTAATTAGAAAACAAACGATCTAATTAACCCTAACTACCAAATAACCTAAGACAAGCGCTTCGATTTAATTTAACAAATGCATTAAAAATTAAAGAGAATAATGAAACTAAATAACATAAATACAAGTAGTTGCATTTAATTTATTTAGATGTTCTACCTAAGACCTAATGATTTCTGCTGTAGCAAGTCAATAAACCTTAGTTACTTCATATATTAGAGAGATCAAATAGTTACAGATTTGATTTCAAACGTAGCAGTAGATTGAATTCGAATAATAACTAGTAGGCCTTCTAGTATATAAACAAACACTACAAGAAAACAAGGCATTTGAGTCAGGAAAAAATGTAGGGAAACCGTAGAAAATGATCATTTCCTACAATTAAAATCATCGGGCAAAACCGTAGGAAAAAGTAGTGTCGGAAATAAAAACCGTCGGATGACTGTAAAATGCTCCTACGCTTTTATGATGGCTGTGGACCCCATCTTATCCGACAGTTTTGAGATGCATTAACTCCTACACTTTTCTGACAAAAGTATTTCCTACGGTTTTGTGACGTCAATGTCCTACGGTTTTGTGACCCCTTTGTCTTACGTTTTTGTGACCCCTCTTGTCCTACGGTTTTGTGACGTTACTGCCTCCTACAGTTTTCTGACATTAATATTGTTCCTACGATTTTGTGACAATTTAAAGATTTTAGTAAATTAATTTATGCACAAATTAAAAACATATTATATATAATAATAATAATAATAAAACACATATTATTATTATTATTATTATTATTATTATTATTATTATTATTATTATTATTATTATTATTATTATTATTATTATTATTATATAACAATTGATCAAAGTAGTCAATAAATTTACTATACATAAAAGTAATCAAATTTTACAGGAAAAAGTTAATTACAAAGAACTGAAGGTCTAATATAAAATCAATGGGATGCAGTGCCGGGCTGATCATCGTCATCTCGCTGGCTACGATCGTCGTCATGATGCTGAGTGGAGGATCCGGTCCGTAGGTCGTCTGAGAGCGCCGATGCAGGTATAATCCCCTGCTGGATCAACCTGTTAAGCATGGCGCTCATTGCAGCCTCGGTCTCTCGCTGAACCTGAGTGCGAACGTCTGCCTGTAACTGCGTAAAATCACTCCGTAGCTGGGTGTTCTCAGCCCTCAGCTGAGCAATCTCATCCGAATCAGCACGTGGAGCCTAAAAAATTTTGTAAGTAGCAATTAGCAATGTAAAAGTGATAAAAATAATTAATAAAGTTAAATACGAATGAAAAATACCCGATTTGGTCCAAAGGTCTGGGGATCAGCGAGTCGGCGCGGAACACCCGGTAGTCGGCCTTTTTTTGGTGGGCCTCGTACCTCGCTCCATACCTCTGCATCGAACTGCGGGCGGTCATCCGGATTCTGGTATTTTTCTTGAATCCGCTGGACATATCCATCCTACAAGAAAAAGAAATTAGAGTTAGTAAGACAAATATTATATTTTTAAAACATTGTTTGTAGTGGTAAATGAACATTTATTACCTGCAGCTGCTGTGAAATCGGATCGATGGGCTGACCGGTCTTCTTCCGTCTATGAGTATGAGACCACCACTCATCAAATGATGGCTCAACTCCATCTCGGGCTTTTGTCTGCACAATTTTAGATATCATTAAAATTTTAAGTAATTAATAAATCATAAAAAAAATTATAATGTATGGAAGGGAGAAGTTGGTACCATACAATCCCAGTGCATCTCGCCTGGGATTGAGCCCATCGTGTGCTTCGGAACAAGGCCTGAGCTATCCGCTATGTGCTTGGCATAGGAACCAACCTCCGATAGCTTCTTCCATCTCTCTTGCTCCCACTGGTCACACAACTGATTCCATACCTGCTGACTGTAGCAGGATGGAACATGTCGCCGCAGTAAATTGTAGTCAGGGTTGGCGAAGAAGTCGGGGATCTTCTGAATCACGACGAACCTCCAATGATAGAAGCGGTTTTCGCACGGACCGCGAACAGTAGTCGAACACAATTCAGTGGATGGGGCCGAAGTCTCTGGGGTCCCATCTATAGTAGTTCTGCAATTTCACAAAGAAGAAAAAAAATTATGAATTAGTCCATATACAAACTATTGTTTAAAAATGTATAGCAACCAATTACCTCTAACTTGGTGACGTGCTCCTCTCGTGCAGCTTAAGATGCATGTGACCAAGCTATACAACTTTCGTCCCACAACCTCACATGAATAGAGGCTACGGTGGAACGAACGGAGTCATCAGTGAGTAAGCTGTAACAAATGATGATTATAGTAAGATATATATATAAAGTGATGTAACTAAGAACAACGTATAATTATATCACAA
Organism: Aquilaria sinensis; assembly: GCA_005392925.1. Classification (NCBI taxonomy): domain Eukaryota; kingdom Viridiplantae; phylum Streptophyta; class Magnoliopsida; order Malvales; family Thymelaeaceae; genus Aquilaria; species Aquilaria sinensis. Next base: position 572,329 of record SMDT01002770.1, on the reverse strand, counting down.
TTAATTTTGTAGGAGTCAGTAACACTTACTCTCGAGGGACGATCATCGGACGGTCCTGCGGAGGTGGAGGTGGTGGTAAGTCAACTACCTGTGGGCCTCGCCCTCTAGGTAATGGGGCCCCATCAGCTGGCTGCGCGTCAGGTGCGACGGCTGGGCCGCCAGTGGCCGGGTGCTGCTGAGGCTGCTGAGGCGGCTGCTGCTGATGCTGACTCGGGTGTAGGCCAGGTAGATGATGAGTGGATATACCAAGCTCATCTGGATCAAGGAATGAATTAGGATCGACATCCCATGTGGGCTGCCCGATCCCTGTATGCTGGTAATGAGATGACCCGGATATTCCGATCATATCCGGGTAATACGCATCAGTCTGCGTGTCTCGAAACTGCTGAAATGCGGAGCTCGATGCGCCAAATGTCTGGGGCACATAAGGTCGTGGCACCGGAGTATATGGCAGCTGGGTCTGTGGTAGGTCTGTGGCACCAGTGTCTGAGCTTGAGTATGTGGCAACAGGGTCTCTGGCACCTGGGTCTGAGTCTCAGTCTGTGACACCTGTGTAGGTGTCACAGCAGGCTGTCGTGGACCCTACTGCGTCGCGGGTCATGTAAGTCCTTGGCCGGGCCTTTGCCCGAGCCAGACTGTCTGGGGCGAACCATCCTAAAATTAAAGTTTAACATGTTTATTACATATTTATTACATATATATGTAATACTAAATTACCATTACGTCACAGTCTTTTATTTATAAATGACCATTACTACACTAACATTTACTTATTAAATTTCATTATTTTAGTAAACTCATTAATTTTTAAATTGCCATCATTTCAATACCATTTGTGCAGTAACACTTTTTAAAATTGCCAATTATTCGACATATACTTATTTATAAAATAAAATTATTAAACTAGCATTAACTGATTATACTAACATTACTGAAGTAACATTATTGTACTAACTTTAACTGATTACACTAACATTATTGAAGTGACAACAATATTACTCTAACATTATTGACGTAACAGTTTTTTATATTAACCACATATATAGTAACATGCTTTTGTACAAATAGAACTTACCATTATTACATAAAAAATTATTTATAACTAACCACATACATATTACTAACACCATATATAAAATTACCTAAAACATATAATATAAAAACTGGCTTTGAAAAATATAACATGCAATACATGCATTATGTAAACAACAACTATATATAATAACAAACATTAATTATATATGAAAAACTACTTAAAAATTAAAAATACCTAGTTGAAGTAGCTCTGGAGGGGAATTTGGGAGTGGGTTTGGAAGAGGGCGTCGTAGAATAGAGGGAATGGAGTGGTGAAAACTGAAGAACTCCCACGAATTTAAAGGGAAGATCTGGCGATTAAGCTACCTATTTGTCCTACGATTTTCCCGCACTTTTCAAAAGTGTAGGAAAACCGTAGCAAATTTTCCTACGGTTTTCTTACGAGAACTAGAAAATGCATCAAAAGCGTAGGAAACAAAAAAATTAACCTTCCCACCATTAATTGGCTTCCCGCCTTGCTTCCTACGGATTACCAGCTTTAGTCCTACGGTTTTATGACAGCTGCCTTGTCCTACAGTTTTGCTACTTAATTCAAATATTGACTCAAAACCGTCAGATAGCGCACTGCCCTAGGTGATTATAGTCCTACATCTTTCCTGCGATTTTTTAAAACTGTGTGAAAACCGTCGGTCCTTTCCTACGCTTTTTCTACATACTTTAAATATTAACTTCAAAACCGTTGCACATCACATTGCCCTAGGTGATATATTCCTACAGCTTTCCCACGATTTTTGAGTACTAACTTAAAACCGTCGGATAGCGCACTGCCCTAGGTGATTATAGTCCTACATCTTTCCTGCGATTTTTTTAAACTGTGTGAAAACAGTCGGTCCTTTCCTACACTTTTTCTACATACTTTAAATATTAACTCAAAACCGTCGCACATCACATTGCCCTAGGTGATATATTCCTACATCTTTCCTACGATTTTTGAGTACTAACTTAAAACTGTCGGACGGAAGCCACATCAAATATATATATATATATGTATATATTATAATGTGTATATATATGAATAAATGAACTAATTACTATGTTTGGAAGTTAATTATTTAACTTTTTTTAGTTGATGAATAAATGAAAATATTTATATTTGGAATTTAAATTTATGGATTTAATGTATATGGTCAGATTGAATCTCACAAATTTATTAACATTATTATTATTTTTTTAATAGCATGCAATAATTTTTTGTAAGAAAAAAAATTGATATATTCATTTCAACGACACAGGTAATTAGATATGTGATGATTAAATTTCATAAATTTTTTTTCTTTTCTGTCCAAAACATAAATGCATTCAAAGTTATATTACGATTTCAAATAAAACATGCAGATGTTTTGAACAATTACACTTAATCAAACATCCTCGCCTTCATCTGACTCTAAACTATCGAGCGATGCTTCATCATCTGATGTATCCCCATCGGCTTGTGTGACCTCGATGTTCTGATCCATGTGTTGCACGATTTCAGGATAACACGTTCTATCGACAAGTATGTTAATCTCATCAAGGGCAATGCCATCAGTTGTTACCATTGGTACTTCACTTGAAATCACTTCTTGGAACGGCTCGTCTGTGGTTTCTAACACACATGTTTGCTCATCAGACATTTCCTCATTGTCCTCAGATCGAATACTAAAATTATTCGATGAACAATCGATGAAAGCTCGTGGCTTCGTCTTAACCACCGGCCACCACTGATGAAGAGTCTTGTTAGGGTACTCACAGTAGTAAACTTGTTGAGCCTGTGTCGCAAAGATAAACGGCTCAGGTGGTGATAATCTAGACTTCCATTTAATGTCAACAACACCAGTATGTGCGCAACTTCGAACACCACGTGTCGGATCAAACCAAGTACATTTGAACAGCGTCATGACTTCATACCCACTCCCGTGGTACTCAATACGTATAATCTCATCAATAAGGCCATAAAAATCATACCCACTGGATCCCCATGTCTCACCCTTCACGCAAACACCATAATTCTGTGTCGTTTTGTCTTTGCCGTAGGATTGTGTGTGGAAACGAAAACCATTCACAATACATCCATTGTATGAAATGGCCACTCGAATAGGACCACGGGCTAATTGTACAATACGAGGATCTAATTTATCCTTGAAATGGTTAATCTGAAAATAGAAAGTTAATATAATAACATAATTGCACAGTATATTCAAACAGAACACAATTAGGTGCATAAAAATTATCATGCCATGATACTCACGTATGATGAGAACCATTCGGTCAAATGTTGATCTCGATAACTTTGTAATTCACTTTCACCTAATTGGGGAAATCTTGTTGATATATAAGAGTCAAAGTGCCTGAAATGATAACTAGTCAATAATGAATTAAAGCAATCAGATTGATATAAAAACCCTCACAGTTGTTTACATATATGTCACCTGACAATCGGTATAATCTCATTGCAATTGCGCAAAGTGTAGATATGCATTTGATGTATCTCAGTGGGATCAAGTAAGCGTTGTCGCCAGCAGTTGGGTATGTTACGACATCTTGTATTGAAGATAGATAACAATTGACCCTCAACATCAGCCACAGGAATATCAATATCATCATTTCGTGGGACCCTGTTTAACCGTGTAGAAATATTTACTTCAAGGTAATGGCTACAAAATGTAGACATTTCCTGGACCAAGTACGCTTCCACAATTGAACCTTCAATTGCAGCTTTATTTCTAGCATTTCGCTTCAATGACCGCATTAGTCTGCCAAGTTAAAAAAATATAACAATTAATGACATATAATATGTGAAAATTATTGACATATAATATATGAAAATTATTGACAGAAATATGAATGCAAATTAAAAAATTACCTTTCAAATGGATACATCCATCGAAATTGAACTGGACCACACAACTTTGCCTCATGAGGGAGGTGGATAACAAGATGTTCCATCGAATCAAAAAAGGCAGGAGGGAATATCTTTTCTAGCTTACATATGGTAACCACTATATTCCGCTCCAACTGTTGTATGTCATCAAATCGAATCCTACTTGTGCATAATGTTCTGAAAAATGAGCAAAACTCAGAAATCGTCTCCCATATAGGACCTGGCATATACCCACGTAATGCAATAGGAAGCAACCTCTGCATTAACACATGACAATCGTGGCTCTTGAAGTTATAGAATGTACCGTCACTCAAGTTAACCGTACGGCCCAAGTTCGAGGCATACCCATCAGGCATCTTTATCGTTCTCAGCCACAGAGTAACTTCTCTTATATGTTCCCGACTCAACGTATAAGATGCTTTTGGTTTTACACATTTCCCCCTAATATTTCGTAAATGTAGTTCACGCCGCATATTTTTTAACTCCTGAAGCGAAAGGCGAGAATTGGAGTTATCTTTTGTTTTCCCACGTATATCCATAACAATATTAAAAATATTCTCGAAACAATTTTTTTCAATATGCATGACGTCCAAATTATGGCGAACTAGCAAATGCTTCCAGTACGGTAACTCCCAAAATATACTCCGCTTTAACCAATTATGCCACTCTCCAAACCCCGCAACTCGGTGTTTATCATATGAAGAGCCAAACGGAGGAAAACAATACCCAACCAACATAGCATGTATTTCCTCACCTGACTTATATGGACTAGCGACAGCACTAACCTTCTTCCCTGGGATGAACGATGTTACATTCGAACGGAATGTGTGATTATGCGGTAAAAAAACCCTGTGACAATCAAACCAACATGGCTTTCTGCATTTCTTCAACATAAATGTGTCAATTTCATCCATGCAATATGGGCACGCAAGCTTACCATGGGTACTCCAACCTGAAAGGTTTCCTAGTGCAGGAAAATCATTAATTGTCCATAATAAACATGCCTTCATAAGAAAATTTTGTTGTCGATAACTGTCCCATGTAACAACCCCTTCCGACCATAAAGTTTTGAGCTCCTCAATCAATGGTCGTAAAAATACATCAATGTTGCGTCCTGGTGCTCTAGGACCAGGAATTAGGAGAGTCATAAAGATGAAGGGTTCTTTCATACACAGTTCTGGCGGAAGATTGTAAACAACTATAAAGATTGGCCATATCGTGTATGTTCCACCAACAACATTATTCGGGTTAAATCCATCGGTACACAATCCGAGCCTAACATTTCTAATTTCATCAGCGAATGATGGGAATGTTCGATCTACGTGACGCCACGCTTCAGACTGACATGGATGACCCATACTTCCATCATTGCATGATTTATTATAAGCATGCCAAGTCATGTGAGTCGCTGTTTTTGATGACATGTACAAGCGCTTCAACCTGCTGGTTATTGGTAGATACCGTAACAATTTTTTGGGAATCAACGTCTTTCTTCCGGAGGTTACTCTTTCTTTATATCTACTGCTTCCACATTCACGACAATGTGTTAATTTCTCATCTTCCCGATAGAATAGCATACAGTTATTCTCACATGCATGAATTTTTATATATGGCAACCCAAGTCCTTTTGTGAGTTGTTTCGCATCATATAGGGTGGATGGGAGTCTATTACTTTCAGGCAACATTTCTTTCATAAGCTCCAGTACTCTATCGAAACAACGATCTGTCATATTAAACTCACTTTTGCAACTTAACAATTGGGTCATTGCAGACAATCGTGTTTGTTTAGTGCACCCATCCCACAACGGTGCATTTGCATCATCCAACAAATTATAAAATTGTTGTGCGGTCGGATTAGGTAACCCCTCCCTCATTTCAGACACATCGAACACATTATCATTATTATCACTGCCATTATCAGCTTCTTCGACATCAGCATCGATAAACTCTTCATCCACCAACATTCTTTCACTATTTCCAGATCCTACATTCGATGATAACGGACCCATTGATTCACATACCATCTGTTCATACGCATTTACACTACTTGATTCCCCACTTATCCCTCCATATAACTGCGATGGAAAATAGCTACGGGCCATACTGAAATTGTGCAGATTGCTATCATATTGTTCATTGTGACAGTGCCATATGTAATAGTTTGACGTAAATCCATATCGAAACAAATGCTCTCTCACTTTCGGCTCTATTCTATAAAATCTGTTATTACATTTGCGACAAGGGCATTTAATCATTTCTGACTCCTTCCCACTACATGCAAACTGTAAAAACTCATTAACACCAGCCATAAATCCAGAATTCATATATCCATCTGTATCTGTCCTCTGGTACATCCACTCACGTCCATTAGCAGCCATTTTGGTTCCCTTGTAAAATAGACAGTAAAAACCCTCAACATAAATACGTAATAAATTTATTACATTTCATATAATATAAATATAATGAAAATGTAAATGAATTACTTATATATGTCATGCATACATGTCAACCTTCCATAACTAAACTACCTACTCCATTAAGGTAAGGGCCCTACTCCATTGAAAGTTGTATAAGCAGTAAACCATTTTAACTGTTCCATGTTAGTAGCATTTTATGTAAATTTCGGCAGCATTTCCCTTCAGTTCCCGTTCACAGTGTTTCTCAACAATATCAACTTATTGAGAAACACACGATGGGAACAATTTGGGAAATACTCTACCAAAATTCACAAACTGCTACTACGACAGGAACACATTAACTGAAATACTGCTTATACAACTTTCAACTGTCCAACTTGGACAATCCATGATTATGTTAATTACAAATATAACTTAATCCAATACATTTTGTTTGCCAACAATCTGAATCGGACCAATATTATATTTGTCATCAACACAATCATGGATGGAGAATCTAAGGTATAATAAATAAATACTTATTATGCAACAACATGCTGTGATAAGTCAGCTACCTAAAACAACATAAGTATATCATATAAAAAATAAATAATTACCATTTAAATCACTAACCTCTAAAGTCAGCTACCTAAAACAACATAAGTATATCTTATAAAAAATAAATAATTAACATTTAAATCACTAACTTCTAAATTAATTTTAAATACCTCTATTGAGCTGAAGAAGATGTTGAAGCGGAAGTGAAAATGGATGTCGAAATTGTGGCTGGGACGAGCCGGAGAAGAGGGGTGGGAGGGTATTTATAAGCAAAATCTGTAGCAATATCGTAGGTATATATGAAAAGTTAAACTGCAAGAATAGTGTAGGAAATTTGTAGTAACTTACGTCAAAAAAATGTAGGAAAAATAAACTGTAGGAAAATCGAAGGATTAAAATTCCTACATTTTTAAGACGCCCATTCTTTTTTTGTCTCAAAACCGTAGGAAAAAAAATGCAGGAAAAGCGTCAGATATGTTATCCGACGCTTTTCCTACATATGTGGTCCCTACCCATTTAATTCGCATCAAAAGCGTCGGAAGGTTTGGCGCCATTATTTCCCGCCATCTTACTCTGACAATTGTCCTGCGGTTTTTTGTGTCACAAATTTATTGCATGAAAAGCGTCGGATGTAATTTTTTGTCCGACGGTTTTCGTGCGAATAATTTTCCTACGCTTTTTTTCGTAGGAAATTGTCGTAGCAAATAATCTTCATCCTTGTAGTGGAAACAATCATGAAATTAATCATAGAAGAACATCCAATACTCAAAATATTAATTGAATAAATAAAAACAACTTTAATCTCATAGTGCTGAAAAAATCAGGGTTTCAATCTCTTTCAACCAAGAATAAAAAGACCAATAAAAAAAAGAAAACAAACAAGAGAAGAGACAGAGAGAGTTGGGGAAGAGAGAGAGGGGCAACCCCCAAGGGGCACGAAAGAGCTGCTTTGCTCCCTTCTTAAAAACCTAAAAAGAGTAGCCTAGTGTGCTAAATGCACAAAATCTCCCTAAATTTTTTGTATTATTACAAAAGTACCCCAATTAAATAAAAAGATTCAAAATAACTAGAAGGTTTCAAAGCTTTCAGCCAAGCAATGGTCTAGAATTAAAATAAAAGTAACCCAGGCCCAAGGAAAATTATTTAACCGAAAGCTTCGTGTTAGAAAACTGAAATAAAAGATTGGGGGGTTTTTCTTGAATTAAAAGCTGAAATAAATTGACCGTAGAATTAAAAGAAAAGTAGCCAATATTAAAAATGCTCAGTTCATAGTTGATTATCCATTCCAATCACGCAGTTGATTATCGAAAGAAAATATTTCTACAATCGAAGTAAATAAACAAGACTCTTTTTAAAGTTAAAAAGAACCACAAGAATTCAGCAATAAAATTAACCAAAAAAAGTTTCAGATTAATTTCTTAATTTCGAGTAACCAAATATTGAAAAGCAATTTCTAATAAACCCAAAATTAACATTAATAACAATGAACAAAAGTTTATTCCAGGCAATAATCCAAAAATTTGAACAATTTAACTTTTCTTAATTCTCTATATGAACTAACCAGAAATAAAAGTAATCCTAGTTAATTCACTTGCTTCTAAGTCCAATTCTTTATCTAAGTAGTTGAAAGAAAATCAAGCAGATTTGTAATCACATAACCAATCCAACAAGTAAGAACAAGAAAATTAATTGCAATAAATTTGAATTACAGAGAAATAAATGCTTGAATTTAAAGAGAATTTTAACAAAAAAAAAAATCAATCTTCACAACTGATGTTGGTGATGAAAATTGTCCCTCAAACTGAACCAGAAAAATTACTCAGACATGTTTGGGAAAAAAAGCATAAGAAAATAAAAAGAGAAAAACCTAAAAACTATTGAGAGCCCCCTGGGTGAGTTCTTTCTATGCCTTTTATTTGCAAAAATTCGCCTAAAAAAAAGCACTAAAAATAGAATTTAGCAACTGGGAGATACCACTTCCAATTCAAGTTATAAATGGACTCTCTTCTAATTGGCCAATTAACTCGCATGGATGACGAGTCTAGAATTTGCCCAACTCTGCCTGCTGTCTTCTCTCTGTCGAGCATTTTGTCGAACACTTACTGAGCAGCCAATTTTTGGAGCGCCAGCTACCTTACTTGTGCCCAGCTTCCTCCTAAACAAGTAAGAGCAGCCCCATAGCTTGATTTAGAATGTTGAAAACTCAATTGCAGCTGCTCTTCGTCCAAACCAATGTTGAATGGATGAAAGGGGATGCTAGTTGATGATGACGGACGAAACCCATTCAATCGGAAAATGGGTCTGGTGCAATTAAATCAGTGGAGGACTCCAATGTGGCTAGTTTCAATTTATTCTGATATTTAAACCCATTCCCTGGCAGCAGCGCCAAATTTTTTATCGGTCATCAAAACCGCAAAAAATAATTCTAATATCACTAACAACTTAAAATAAATAAATTTGTAGTATAGCAGTAGAAATCAGGTCAAATCCCAAGAAAAATTTTTATCTGAAAGCTACATTACAAAAAACTTAGAATAAAAGATTGGGGGGATTGTTTGTAATAAAAAAATGAAATAAAATAAAAAAATGATCAGAGAATAAAAATTATGAAACCTATCAAGTAAGAAACCAACAAAACAATCAAGAATTCAAACCTGGGCATCAGTTAACATCCACCACCAAATTTCTACAACTGATCATCGATGCATAGATAGATCAATCAAGACTTTGAATATTCATCGTTGGAGCTATCTTCTTATCTCTCCTTAGTCATAATTAATCAAAAAACAAATGATCTAATTAACCCTAACTGCTAAATAACCTAAGACAAGCACTTCAATTTAATTTAACAATTACATTAAAAATTAGAGAGATCGATGAAACTAAATAACATAAACACAAGCGGTTGCATTTAATTTATTTGAATGTTCTACCTAAGACTTAATGATTTCTGATGTAGCAAATCAATAAACCTTAGTTGCTTCATAGATTAGAGAGACCAAACAGTTACAGATTTGATTTCTAACCTAGCAGTAGATTGAATTCGAGTAATAACTAGTAGGCCTCCTAGCATATAAACGAAACAATCATGAAATTAATCATAGAAGAATATCCAATACTCAAAATATTAATTGAATGAATAAAAACAACTTTAATATCACAGTGCTGAAGAAATTAAGATTTCATTCTCCTTCAACCAAGAATAAAAAGACCAATAAAAAGAAAAGAAAACAAATAAGAGAAGAGACAAAGAGAGTTGGGGAAGAGAGAGAGGGGCAGCCCCTAGCGAGCGTAAAAGAGCTGCTGTGCTCTATTCTTAAAGACCTAAAAAGAGTAGCCTAGTGTGCTAAATGCACAAAATCCCCCTAAATTTTCTATATTATTACAAAAGTACCCTAAACAAATAAAAAGATTCAAAATAACAAGAAGGTTTTAAAGCTGTCAGCCAAGCAATGCTCTAGAACAGCAGCAGCAACTTCAAGCTGAAGATTCAACCTTGATACAGTCATTATTTCTCAAAACTCAAAGCATCAAAGTTATAGATCTCTTTCTTATCTTTCGAATGACACCTGAATCGCATAAAACGGACATCTACAGCCAAAGATATACCTAAAATACCGCAACTACTTCTGAACCAGGAATGATCGCAAATCGCGATGTTGAAGCTAAATTTGAGCTTCTTAACGTACAAACTGGGTTTTATGGTCTAGATATGATTTGTAGCTCCAGATGTTAGCTTTCCAATGAATCAAAAATCACTCAAATTCCAATCTCTTTAGCTCAAGATATGATTTTTCTACCGAAACATTGCCAATTTGTCAAAATCCTCAAAGAACACAACCAAATTAAAACTTGTAAAATTGCAAATTAAATCCACTCTTAGTCAATTGAGTCCAGATATGCTGTAAGCTATAAAACATACTCAAAATATATCTTTAAGGTTTAAAACATGTTAAAAAATACTAAATATAAGAAAAATAAATATAATAAATATAAGCTTATAAAAAAGCGACTGAATAGTAGCTCCTTTAGCCATTCAAAAAGTGAGCCACACATATTAGCGACTGAAGGGTGACTGAACAGACTTAGCGGTTGAAATTTAGTTGTCCCTTTTAGTCACTTTCTTCCATTTCTCTTGTATTAAACGTAGATAAAAAATTCAAGGGAGGAACAATTAGTTGCTATCATGGCAATAGGTTTTAAAAACAAGGAAAGAACTTATAAAGGTTCAAAATGTCCCAAGAGTTGGATGGAAAAACAACCAAAGAGGGAAAAAAAGAGGAAGTGTTTGAGGAGAGCAAAGGTTGGTTTTATCTTCCTGTTATGTTCTTTTTTTTTTCACTCTAAAGTGAATTAATTTTATAATATTCTATCTAAATTGAAAAATTTTATAGGACAATGAGATACTATCTAGAGTAAGAGATCATAATATTTTCATGGTTCTTCATCAGCCAATAACTCAAACCCTAAAAGGTATACTATATTGATTGTTTTGTAATGATTTTTCAGCCTTTATATTCAAAAAACAAATGTTGATAGGTTTCAAATTATAATGCTTGAGTCTAGATTCAACATATTGTGGTCAATTTTCTCCATTGAATTATCAGTTATAATAGGTTATTAAATGACTCATTTTTATATGTTTGTTCTTCTTTTATATTAGCTAAGTGTTTTGTGGTAATCTAACAATTGTGATTGCATAAAAAGCAAATGTGACTAGAACTCAAATCAGATAACCTTCGCATGAATTCATAAGTTATGCAGATAATGATAAGGTAGAACAGCAACAAAGAACTTTGCAATTTTGTTACTGATACTCTTTATTTTTCTTTATTTTCTTATATAATAATTATTAGTAATGCATTGTCAGATAGGGCCTATAGGGCATTTGCAACCATCAAGGTTTGATATAAACCTGCAAAATCAAAATGGCCAGTGTTTTATGAACTTTCCAGGTATATGGCAAATCCATATCAATTATATTTCAATTAATAATCCAACAAAAACTTAAAAATATATCGTTATGTTTTTTTTTTAAGTTATGGAAGTCAGATCCTTTGAATGATTCAAGTACAAGAGATAATGGAAATTTTATATTGTTATTTTCTTCTGAGGTTGTTGTAAACCATTAGTCTTATGAAACTTGTCATTTTGACACGGTATTATCTTGATTACTATAATTATTTTCCTTCATTTTGTCCAAGAGATATATCATGATCATTTTAGTTACATGTTTGTGCGCGTTTTGTCTTTGCAAGAAAGCCCTCCAAAAGCCACATCTCCTTAAGCCAAGTCATACAAGCATAAAATACCATAATTGGTTTAGGTAATTTCTGAAATAGGTGGAGGAAATTACACAGTATATGGAGACCCTAAACATGCCCAAATTTAAACTTCAATCAAGCAATCATAAAAAGGAAAAATTACTTTCTCAAAATACTAGGAAGTTAGAATTATCTCTTTAATTGACAATAATATTTCACCTGCAATGTTGTCTTATCGTGCACTCTATAGAAAGCATCCCCCTACAAAGCCAGACACTTCATTGAGCTTACATTCATATGAACGAGCTGAAGAACGCCATAATTAAAATTTGGAATTGAGTGCAAAATGCATTTAGAAGTATCTGTCATGGTTATTAGGATATAACATGCCGTCAAATAAATATGCTTCTGGTCGGTCATCGAAACGAAAAAAAATAATTTCGGTTTTACTAATAACTCAGAATAAATAAATTTGTAGTATAATAGTAAAAACCATATTGAATCCCAAAGAAAATTTTTTAACAAAAAACTTCATGTTAGAAAACTGAAATAACAGTTTGGGGGGGAGGGATTGTTTGCAATTAACAATAAAAGTAAAAATAATCAGAGAACAAAAATTGAAAAACTTAGCAAGTAAGAAATAAAACGAAATAATCAAGAATACAAACCTTGACATTAGTCAACATCCACCACCAAATTCCTACAACTGATTATCGATGCATAGATAGATCAATCATGATTTTGGATATTAATCGTTGGAACTATCTTTTTACCTCTCTTTAGTCATAGTTAATTAGAAAACAAGTAATCTAATTAACTCTAATTGCTAAACAACCTAAGACAAGCGCTTCGATTTAATTTAACAATTACATTAAAAGTTAGAGAGATCAATAAAAAACAATAAGACATACACAGGCAATTGCATTTAATTTAGTTGAATGTTCTCCCTAAGACCTAATGATTTTTGACGTAGCAAATTAATAAACCTTAATTACTTCAAAGATTAGAGAGATCAAACAATTACAGATTTGATTTTTAACCCAACAATAAATTGAATTCGAATAACAACTAGCAGACCTTCTAGCATATAAATGAAACAATCATGAAATTAATCATAGAAAAATATCCAATGCTCAAAGTATTAATTGAATGAAAAAAATAATTTTGATCCTACAGTACTGAAGAATTCGGGGTTTCAGTCTCCTTCAACCAAAAGTAAAATAAATTAGTCAGACATGACCATGAAAAATCATTAAAAAGAAAAGAAAAGAAACAAGAAAAGAAACAAAAGAGAGTTGGGGAAAGGGGGGGTGCTGCCTAGAGAGAGAGAGAGAGACGAGCTGCTATGCTCCAATTCTAATAAAAACTAGCCCATGTGCTAAATTCACAAGATTTTCCTAAACTTTTTATATTGTTACAAAATTACCTCACATAAATAAAAAGATTCAAAATAACTGAAAGATTTCAAAGTTGTGAGCCAAACAATTCTCCAGAACATTAGTAGTAATTTCAAACTAAAATTTGACCTTGATACAGTCAATATCTCTCAAATCTCAATAAATGAAAATTGTACATCTCTTTCTTAGCTTTGAAATAACACCTGAATCACGTAAAATAGACATCTACAGCCAAAGATATACCCAAAATACCGTAACTGCTTTTAAACCAACAATGACGCGTAAATCATGACTTTGACTATGAATTTGACCCTTTTAACGTGTGAACTGAGTTTTATAGCCTGCATATAATTTGTAGCTCTGGATGTTAGCTTTCTAATGAATCAAGAATCACTCAATTCTAATCTTTGTAGCTCAAGATATAATTTTTTTTACTGGAACATCACCAATCTGTTAAAATCCTGAAAGAACATAACAAAATTAAAACTTGTAAAATTATAAATTAAATCCACTTTTAATCAATTTAGTCCAGATATGCTCTAAACTATAAAACATATTCAAAGTAGATCTTTAAGGTTTAAAACACATTTAAACATACTAAATATGAAAAAAATAAATATAATAAATGTAAACTTATTAACTTCCGTTAGGTATTAGCTTATGTGGCAAGACTAGAATCTCCATTTAATAACAGGAGCCAGGTCCTCTCCTCCGTAGTAGTGTTTTATGATTGCTCTATCCTACAATTATATTGTATAAGTTCATATCTATCTAAATCTATTAACTTTGATATATCTCCACTTGGACAGACGCTAAGCTATCTATAAATGGAGTTATAAACTAGCAAGCATTATTAATATTATTTAATAGTAATATATAAAAACCAAAGAGTTAAAGATATGAGGTTCATTAGCTACACACGTTGCGGCGGGTCCATGGTGGAGATTGTTGTGTACCTTCAAAATAGGAAATAACATCTTGTGAAAATCAATAGTCGGAAGTAGAACATACCAAAATATTCCAGAACTTACACATTGCATACAACCTAAGAAAGTCTCCAGATTTTAGCACTATGACTTGAAAATATAATGGAAAATAAAAAACAAAAAGAATAAAGATAAAAACAGGAATCTGAATTCAGAAAAATTTAAACTTACATTGCAGTTGATTAGCTCAAAACTGGTCTATTAGAGATTTTTACAGTTCCTTCAGCAGACCCAAAAAAGCCAATTAAATCTGTTCAATTGACCAAAATTAGCTCAACTGACAAAAAAAAAAATTCCAGTAAAATTAAGCGAGAAGCATAATCGAAGATATAATGAGTGTAACTACATGTTGAATGCTGGAGGGAAAAAAACAAATAGACCTAAATAATAAATTACTACCATATACAAAGGGAAGAAATTAATTGTTACTCACCGTGCATAAACAACTGGTTGTGCAGTGTAGAGAATGACATGATTCAACAAAGTAAAATCAAAGACCAAAATATCATCAAAGTTTAGAAGTTGAGAAAATGTTCAATGTTAAAAAATGTGCTTATTTTTATCAAACAAAACAAAATCACATACAAAAGCAAAGTAAAAACATGGAACATGCATCTAATAAACAAATTATAGTAAGTAAAGTAAAAGACCTGGTGAAGTTAATTTGAGCTAAGTCATTTAAAAACCTGCAAATGATCACCTGATAAAAAAGAAACAAACATTGAAGCACAACTTTGAGCGAAACATAATAAAGAAATTGTTCCAAAATCAAACGTCACATTAATTAATGAAGCAAGACAACGTGAAACCTGAAATATATGATGCATCATAACTCATTATAGCTAATGTTTCGGAAATGGAATTTGGATGAAACATAGATGAACACAAATGAATAAAAGAAAGAAGCAAATCTTACGTGAACATACTCACCCAAAGACCACACAATTGGTGGAAGCAAATCTTACGTGAACATACTCACCCAAGACCACACAATTGGTGGCTCATTTTTTAACAAATTTTTGTAGTAATAGTTGCTCTTATAGAAAGCTAGTGTATATTCACATGAGCCATATAGATATGCACTTAAACAATTGACTCCAAAGATTTACGTGCCTTCAGCAGTTACTGGCAGCTTTTCCTTGGCAACTTGGACAGAAAACAACCTGCATACACATAGATCAGATTTGCCAAATAACTTTAGATGTGAATGATAGTTAATTAAAGTTGAGAAACAACTGTTTTACTTTCAACTATAAGATTACTATGTTGTTTGACTAAACATATTCGGAATAAACATATTACTGAACAATATGAAATTACCTAAACTACAAGAAATTCAATAAGTTTTCTTTGTGGGCAAGTTGTAGTAAAATTTTCTCACTAATTTACCTGTTATGATTTACATAGACATATTAGACAAAACAATTTTTAGGGAACTGCAAACGTGAGAACATGGCATGAGATTCTACGATGCCAAGGAATCGTGGAACTAAAAATCAACCAAAGAAATCAAACATGAAAATAAACTAAAACTCCAATGGATAAAAATTTCAATTTCAGATTGTAAAAAAGATCCGAAGTAATCCTACTAAGAGTAACACCTCCAATCCTCAGATGAATCATCTTTCTGAGATCATTGCCCTTGATCAAACCAAAATGATATCTTGAATCAGGTTTTGTTCAAAATCACTGTCCTTAATCCATTCATTCTCTGCATGCAATCTGTTTACCTCTATTTGCTCACCCTTTACCTCATGAAAATCAAGCAAATCAATTCAAATTATATCATCAAATATAATCAGCATAGAATACAACACCACTAATATTAGAGTATTTTACCTGATATACACTTGGGCCTCTAATTCAAGTTCAATTGTTCAAGTGCAACACTGAAAAGGCCTTAGGTGTAAGCCGGGAGGCTTCTGATTTTATTAGTCTGATGCTAAGCCATCCCTCAACTTTCCGCAACCAATGTCCCCGCCCATCCGTCCCCGATGAACGATTGATCTTCAATGCCCTAACAGAACAGATATCTCTCAAGTGTAAGCGGAGAAGTTTCTGATTTTTGCCGACCACACATTACTCCGCGAGGTAAGCAATAACCAAGAACATGCCTAAATAGTTCAAAATGGCACCATCCTATAAAAATGACTACTTTCTCTAACTTAACTGACGCATGAAAAATTCTAGGGATCAAAAGAACGGATACAAAACCCCGTAGGCCAAAAAAATTAAAAGGACAGTGTTTTAGTCTATTGTTCAGCCAAACTAGTCACCGAACTATGGCATGAATTTCAAAATGACCCCAAAACTTATGAAGTTGCCTGTGTGTTTAAAATCACTGTTCATGAACAGTGTTTTTTGTTTTCAATTAATATGTAATTATAATATCACGAGACATAAAAAAAAATATATATACTCTGTTGGTCTTATAATACCTGTCAAGTTTTTTATTTTTTGGACCCGAGTTTAGCTAAACATTAATTGTTGTTAAAAAAAAATTGTAAGACTATGGTCAATTTGTTTCAAATTATATTTAATGTATTGAGTTGCAGTAGTGTTACGTAATGTGATTATTTATCAAATTATCAATTTATTGAAATTTTACCCTTTAGGAAGTCTAAAATATAAGTTTAAATAATTTTTTGTAAAAGGAAAATATTTTTTATTTATTTTTTAACTTATCCAACCTAAAGAAAAGGAAAAATATTGTAAAATAAATTCTTTGAATTTTTAAGTGTAAGGTTTTAATAATTTGATAATTTTTTTTATAATAATGAATTTCCTTTGATGAACATGGCTGTACATGGAGAGCATAAAATAAAGGGTAGGTCCACATGATGGACTTCCATCATGGCGATCTATAACATTCAAAACGATGTGCTCGAATAGAAATATTAAACTTAACCTGTGCCACCACTCGCTCTACTATCTCCTTACCCCCTCCAAACATTCTATTATTTCATTCGTGCTAAAAATGGTACGCAGAAGCCACCCAACACCACACAACTGATCTGGCAAAACATTGATTTTCTTTTCATTATGTTTTTAAACCAAATGACCTCATCATGCTACCCAAGCGGTCTTTGCTAATGTCCAATCCAAATCAACAATTTTCCCTACACCTAATAAGAGAATTCACATTTGAAGAGCAAGTGATTATGTTTTGAAATGGAAAGCTTGCTCCATTGATATAATCTGTCCTAGGTAGACAAGCCACCCAGTTGCAACAACCAAGTTGTAGCATTATGCTTTAAAATGGAAAGCTGGCTCCAGATTGTCCTACACCAGGCAACCTTCTTGTCCCTTTGACAATGTAAAAGAGTATTGATTTGGACTCTAAAGGATGATATTTGCCTCCCCCTTCTTAGAACATTTCTCCCTCAACCAATCCCTCACCTTTAGGATGTCATTCCACACTTTGGAAACAGTAGGACCAAGTTCCAAGGTCTATAAATTGACATTCTTTATATAATAAAAATGGATCCAAGCCACCCCCCGGTAGTCTACATTTGAGTGAACATCCCAAAATAACTTTAAGAGTGAACAATAATTCCATACTTGTAGATCTCATAAGTTACCTCCACCTTTTTCCTTCGGATGAGTAACTTTTTCCCAAGCTATTGGTGCCTTCTAACAACCTTGAACAACCACGTTCCATAGGAATTTCCTACAAATCATATTAATAGCATTTATTGCTTTCATAAGAATCAGAAAAAAAACTCCAATAAACTTATTGCCTAAATTAGTTGAATCCTTCCATCATATGATAAATGCTTTTTTGCCCAACCCAGGACTTTCTTTCAAATTTTGGCCAATAGAGGCTCAAAATCCCTCACCCAAAGAAAAGTAGAAGAAATCAGAACCACCATATACTTCATTGGCAAGCTTTCTTCTCGAAGGCCTGTGGACTCCAACATTGATCTCTTCAAGTATGAAGGGTCCCTCCAAATATCACCTCTGACTTTTGTTCACTCGGAATGAGACCCAAAATTTCACAGAACTTAATTAACTTTTTTTTAGAATAGTCAAAGACTACACATCTACCCTACACAAGAGAGTCAAATTGTCAGCAAAGCTTAGATTGACAATGTTATGGCACTTACACTTAGGAGGAAAACCAAACATTCTCTCATTCTTAAGGCTTAGTAAACTCCTTGCAAAATATTTGATGCATAAGATAAAAAGGTATAGGGAGATGGGATTGCCTTGATGCAAGCCTTACTACCTCTTAAAGAACCCATGCATTTCACCATTGATTAGGAGAGAGAAATATAGGGTAGACACACACTCTGTTATAAGCCTAACAAACTAATTAGAAAGCCCTATCTCATATAATAACCTATGGAGGAACTCCCTAGAGATAGAATCCTAGGTCTTCATTATATCAACTTTGACCATGCACCTCGACAAAATATGGATTTCAAGTAGTGTTTTAGGAACTCAGAAGTCTACTATATTATCTTAAATAAAGTGACCGTCCATAAATGTGGCCTGTGACTTGCTAACCAGAAACCTTTCTCATCCTTGCTGCCAACACCTTTAAAATAATTTTATATAGAATTGAACAACAGGATATTGGGTGAAATTCCTTCACTGTTTGTAAATTCTCATTCTTTGGGACCAAATACACTATAGTAGCATTTAGTTGCCTCAGCATCTTTCCTTAATGGAAGGAATCCTGAGCAGCTTTAGCTATGTCATTCTTAATAATCCCCTAAGCTTTATTTTTGAAAATATAAGGGGTGTAACCATGGGGACATGGTGCCTTTGTATCTTTGATGGACCATAATGCCTCTTTCATTTCTAATTCAGAAACATGCTCCAATAGTCGCCTACAATGTTGATCATTCAATCGAGGACCCCTCTGCAGAACCTGTGATCTCACTACCATCTACTTCTTTAGGATGAAGATACTCCTCTTCCATTGCTTATGCTAGATCATGGCATGGAAAAATCTCATATTTTTATATGCCTCCAGTAACCATTTAATTTGAGCTTTTTGCTTAAGAAAAGATTGATCGGCTGTCAGCAGATTAGAGAACATAAGCTTTGCATCCCTTTTTTCTTGTTGTCTGCCACATCATTTGGATTATGCATAAGTTGATCCTAAACCCCCCAGCAATCTGCTTCTGCTATCTTCCACCCACCTTCTTCTCAATATTATTGTATTTGCTATCATTCAGATTTTTCAATCAGGACTTCAAGGCTTCTAGCCTACTCATAACCTTGAACATCATATTGCCCTCAACTCTCAAAAGCCACGCGTAAGAATGGTCAGAAATTCCTGGAAGATGGAAGAAAACCTATGTGTAATGGAGCTCTCTCATCCAATGTTCATTGCTGACTACTCTATCAATCTTCAACCACACCTCACCTGCTCCATACTAGTTGTTGTTCCATATATAATGACATCCTCTAAATGAGAGATCATCCATACCATCCTACTCAAAACACCCATTAATGTCTTTAATATCTTTATTAGAAAGTGCTACTTTACTCTTTCTTTCATCTGGTGATCTAATTATATTAAAGTCACCAAGCAAAATCCACTTTTCCATCATGTTGGCCATTATCTGGAGAATTTCCAGCCATAAGGCTCTACGCTAGTTGTCAAAATCAACACCATAAATGAATGTTATATAAAAAAACTATATTACAATGTAAATTGCGAACTCTAGCATAAACAGACAGGCACCCTTCATTGACTCTACTGTAAAAAAAATAATAAATAAAAAATAAATAAAATTTAAGGACCACGAATTTAGCAGCACCGACCGAGTTTTCCCCCCAATGGCCCGTCTCTAATAAAAACTAGCACATGGCTTGCGCGCAACACCACATAATGTCTCGGGTACTTGGGTCCCGCCATGCTGCAGGAGCCTGGATAGGACAAAGATTTGAGAAGGTTAGAAGAGTTACGGACCTAATAGCCAAAGATAGAATTTCTTAATTTGATGTCCATGACTTATAGGACACCCAACCACCGATACTTTAAGATAAAATGCAGGTTCTAAGGATTAAATTGTATTTTTAACCAATTCTTGCGGATTAAATCATAATGTTCTTTTCTTGGTCACCAATGGTGGCTGTTAGGGCCAAAAACTGGCCTAAGAGGCTTATTGGGCGTTATTTCACTATAATCCCTCGGTTGTTATTAATTTTCTTTCCACGAAGTTGATTCGATCGTGTTTAAATAATTTATTATTTAATGTATTATTTTATTTTTATTAATTTTTTATAATTAATACTATTTTCAATTTAATACTTCATTCATTTAATAATTATTTGAATAATTTATTTTATAAATTATTTTTTTATCTCTAAAAGTATAGTTTTTTAATTTGGTAGAAAAATTAAGTCAATCATCATAAAAAATTAAATTAAATAATGTTTTCAATAATTCATTATTCAATCATAAAAAATTATAAATATTCATTCGATTCATCAGGTAGCCCAAAAGCAAGTAAATACCGTAAAAAAATTAATTTTAAAATGAACAGTGGGTTATAATAACTTCCTCCGTCGTAGCATTTCGTAAATAGCAAAACATCGAATTTTTTGTATAATGTAAAATCTTTTTAAAATTTATGAAGCTAACAAAAAAATTATGGTGAAATTAGGTGGTTGTTGCTAAATGATACTCCTACGTATTGAAGCAAAATTGTGTAGATGCAGAATCCATCAAATTTATAGTATACATATCCTATATATGTAGATCAGATATGCTTATATTTTTATAATTCATTTTCTTTTGATTTGCATTTTCTTTCTTTTTCGAAGGTGTAAGATTACTGGTTCATAATCTCAGTTGCTTTGATTTTTTGTTTTCTTAAAAATCTGTTTAATAGAAATGAAAATCTTATTACTCCCTTTGTCGTAAAGTCTATTTTCTTTCCTATTCATAATAATTAATTTATAATTTTTTAAAAAATCTCATGAAAATATAATTTTTTTATATGAAAATGATATCAAAAAGTCTATAATTTATAAATATAATTTTTTAAAATTTTTTTTGTAATAAAAATTAATGTAAATACTTTTAAGTAAAAAAAAAAAGGTAAAAAGGTCAAGTTTTGTGAGATGGATAGAATATTATTTTTTCTGCACTCTTGTTCCATGTTGTGGTTTAAAAAGATACATGCAGAGATTAATGGATGAACTCCATCTCTAGAACTTCGGAAAAGTAGTACTACATGTCCATTAAGCAGATGCGAGGAAGGTAGATGAAGCTAGCTGGTCCATGCATCGAACCCTAAAGTACAAGACAGGACAGCTTTATTTAGCTACACATACATCACCAAACTTGATAACTTTAAACTGATGACATCCTTCAGTTCTTCTAGTCTGAAGTGGGAGGCCAGTGTGGCGGTTTCTTATGTGGTGGTGGCTTCTTATACGGCGGCTTCTTGTAAGTGTCGTCATCAACTGACTGCTCCTCATCTGCCGGAGGATGCCAGTGTGGCGGCCTCTTGTGATGTGGTGGCTTCTTATACGGCGGCTTCTTGTAAGTGTCCTCATCACCAGACTGCTCCTCATCTTCCTGTGGCGGCTTCTTGTGCGGTGGTGGCTTGAACGGAGGTGGCTTACGTGGCGGCAGGGGAGGTCGCCAACCCTTGCCGTCTGCTAGTTCGGCAGTAGTCTCCTCCAAAGTTGGGGGCTTGTGTGGAGGCCTATGCTTATAAGGGGGATGGTGCCTGCCACCATCCAAAGTGACGGCGGATTCCTCCTCTTGAGGAATCTCGTCTGTGGATGGGGGCTTGTGTGGTGGTCTGTGCGGTGGCCTGTATGGTGGTTTGTGGTTGTCATATTCAGGTTCAGCAGATGATGGGGCGGTGAGGAGCAGCGCTCCTAAGAGAAGGAAGATCGCTAGGAAGTTGGCTTTCAAGTGCATGTTGGCTGCTTTTGCTGGAGCAATTTGCTTTGAGGGAAGCAGGAGGATTTATAGAGCATTAAAGCCAATGATAGACCGACAAATGGCAGTTTTCTGTAGCATTTACAATTGTCTACGTCTTTTGGGAAGTATCTAAAATCACTTTGTGTAATTGTGCATTATTTTCCCTTAGTACTTTTCTGTATATGACCTACACTAGCCAATGCCTCTATGTCGGCAAACCAGTATTTTATTTTAATAGACTCTCCATTTCAGAAAATAGTAACACTTTTAAAAACATTTTAATACACTAAAATGAATGACACTGATACTATACCCTGAACGTATTATCATCGAGCTCCCTTAATTATATGCAATCTTGATCTTCTTTATCTCAAAATTGTGACCCTGACTTGTAACTAATTCCACGTTAATTAAGAAACAAGTCTGTGTAAATTTCCTACCTTAGTTTAGTAACATCTAAATGTGTAAAGGTTATAATTACAGAAAAAAATTAATATACTACAATATCCTTAAATTTCACATGAGTGAAAGAAATGCATTATTTTTCAGAATGAATGAATGAATATATGAATATACAATCCCTAGTTATTACTTCTTCCAAGTATAACCAACTGTTTTTTTTTTCTTTTTCAAAATTCTAGCCAACTTTTGAATTTTTTTATACTTTTTCAATATTTACCCTTAAAAAAAAAAAAAGAAGAGATTTCGTTAGTTCTTCTTCTTCTTCTTCTTCTTTTTTTAACCTTAGAATGTGATGCAAGACACTACAAGTTTTTAAAAAGGGGATGAAGACAATATAATAGGAGATGGGTTTTCAATCCTGCCTCTCTGATCATGTGTAATCCTAATGCACTTTTAAGTGATTACTAGATCAAATCTTCAAAAACAAGAATTAATTATTTCATTATTGGTTCTTTAGAAAGATCCACCATTATTTTAGGATATTCTAAAATACAAAGTAGCTATAAAATATAGGAGTGAGTGAAAGACTAATACTGATGTTTTACAAGTATAAATTACAAGCCTAACGGATTTTAGGCGGCTGTGACAAGTGGAATCCGCGGACGAGAAGAACGTTGGTTCCTTATATATATGTATTATTCAGGAAGTCACTTTTTTCCCTGTATATATGTGATTCTTATATTTATTAGTTCTTGCTTTTGGTTATTCAATTTATTTTCAAAAAAATTTTAGAGTGGGTGTTCATCTGCTTTCCTAGTTTTATAATAATATCATCTTTTAATTTTAATAACTTTTTATAGGTTCGGCCGCTGCTTAGTTCCATTTGTTTTAATGCTCCTTCATGTACTTATCTCGGGGTATACACTGTGCTTAACCACAGCTTTGTCATTTTCACCGGGATGATAACTAAATGAATGGTGAGCGATGCAAATGCCATCATCATCATTCATAGAAGGGTTAATGGGAAGCTGTTAGGGTGAGTATTGCTAAATTTAAATCCTTTTCGCATATAAGCAGCTCCGGGTAGTACTGTTCTAGAATTAGGCAGGTACACACACACACACATATATATATATATAACTTTATTTTTTATACTATATTTTATATATGTTTTCTAATAAATATGCAAATTTAAATATTGTTGAGAAAAAAATTCCCCAATCAACTATCACATGTGGCGGAACAATAATCATGATGAAACAAATACACACGAATTTAACTTGATTCAGCTTTTCACTAGTTTACTTCTACATATATAAAAAAAGTTGACTTGAACAAAATATAGAGATTATAGTAGAAGTATGCCTTTAAAGCTCACGATAGTGTATGGATCCTTCACACACTATTAATAGCCTAATGTCTTACATTCACATAATTATAAGATATGAAAATCACAAAAAACTTCTCATCCTAGCCCTTTTTTGTCTCTTAGATTTTTCTTCCCTTTTAAAACCCTCACATCTTCACCATATTAGCTTTTCTCTCATGCTCAAAATCCTAATACAACAAGCTTTTTTATAGGTTACACATAAACCCAAACCACATCAAAACAAGAAATCTAAATCCTAATCAAATGGAAAAACCAACACCAAATCCAAAAATTTTTTTAAGCTTCTTGGATTTGAGACAACAAATCCAACAAAATAGTTAACAACTAAAAATTTATAAAATAAAAATAATATATGAAATTTTACTTTAATTTGTGACTTTATTTTCGAATAAAAGTTAAATTATAGAATATTAAGTGGTAAATGGCATCGAATGTCCTCTAACTATCACCCATGTTATACATTCATTCTAAAATTATTAAATGTTGCATAATTTATTCTAAACTATGAATAATGTTACATCATTATTTGTCCTCCATTCATTCCTACTATTAACCAGTAATTGAAAAATGACTGAACTGCAAAAATCTGAAATATTATGAAAATTGAAAAACATAGAAAATTTGAAGTGCTAAAAAGGCAATTCCATAAAAAAAATTTGAAACTTACGTTTCAATAAAAATAGGATTATAAAAAAATAAATTAAAATAGAAATAAATATATTCAAAAAATAATTACATCATATATATAAATGTGTATATATATATATATATATCTTCTTTTATTAATATTAAAAATAATAAAATAAAAAATGAATCTTTATAGATTAAAAATAAGTAAAATAAAAAAAAAAATTAAATAATGATAGAAAAAATTACTTAAAAGGGAAGAATAGAAATAAAAAAATTCTTAAAAACTCCAAAAATAGAAATAATAAAGTTATAAAAAAATTAAAATAAATAATCATAAATAAATATAAAGAGGAAGAATTTAAAAAATAAAAATATATATAATTTTTTAAATTAAAATAAATAACCAAAAATAATAAAAAATTAAACATACGTAGAAAAATAGAAATTATCAATAAAAATAAAAATATTCTTTAATTTTTTTTTGAAAAACTAGTAAAATAAAATAAAAGGATAAAATAATAAAAATTTATTTAAAAGATTAATAAATCGATTGCTCTATTTTTTATTTTTTAAACATTAGTAACAATTTTTTGTTGTTTTTTTTTTCTATTTTGTACGTGTTAAAATTTTCGTATTTTATTATTTACTTCATTTATTGAAAATTTAATCGATTAAATTCTCTTTGCATTAGGAAAAAACCGTATGGGCTTGTAATATTGTATTCACTCTCTTTCGTTTCCGTCTTTAAGTTGATCACGGGAGTACTTGGCGGCACTAGCTTCAACCCCACTCGCAACGCCTCCTTCTATGCCACCGATGTCGGTGCCAATTCTCCAATTTCTTATCTACTTCTGTTGCCGAAATTAAACAAAAGAACAATCTGAGAAAGAATTAATTAAAGAATAAAGAGAATGGATGGTGAAATAAAAACAGGAAACTTTCGAGGAGAATGACGACAATGAAGACGCCGATCGTGAGAAGATACGTGACCTGGTCATGGTTGCAGCAACTCTTCGGTTCCCAACTATAATGGGAAGAGTTGGACACGAGAGGGAAGACGAGAAGGAGAGAACGAAGAAGCGAGGAAGAGAGAGGGAGGAAGGGAGAGAGTAGAAAACCTGTGGACCGTCGACTGCAGATTGTTGCCGGAAGAGCAGAACCCGATATCAGACGTGTGACCCGACCAACCATCGTGAACCATCGACTGCTGTGGTCAAGTTTGGCTTAATTACATGTTAAGCAACTTAATGTCATGTCTTTCCGAAAATTTAGCCCGATATTTTATGTATGTGCAATTAGGGGCTGGTAGCATTTGCAAACTGACGGAATAAATGTCACATGGTGGCACATGACTGGGTTACTGAGTTAAAGGGCTAAACTGATCACTTTCTCAAACTTTAGGGTTCAAATTGATGCTGTTTGTAATTCAGGGGTTTAACTGTTTGAGTCACAATAGTTTAGTGGGAGTAATAGGTATTTAGGCCAAAATTTTATACATTTTATATTTACTGAAAGTCAATTACAGAATATTTAAATTAGAATTTCTAAAGCTTATGTAAGACAATTATTTTGAGATAATAAATTTCATCTTTTGATGACCAAAGCAAATTAATTTTAATAGATTTATGACCAAATTTTAAGGAAATGTTATGTACAATGTACTCTCTTTCATATGTCAATGATGTGTTTATTTATAAATTTTTTTCAGACTTACATTGGTTATTATGTTGGTTATATTGGTATATACTCTACATTAAAAGCTTAAACTTTACCTGTATTGAATCAATATTTGTGTTGTTTCATTGTTATAGCACTTAAACTTTACTTAACTTTACAATATAATTATTCTTCTATATAAATTATATTATTTATACAAAAAATTTTGAACATTATTATAGAATCTTACAATCTAAAATTCAATCTAATAATCTTAACCTTACATAGTAAAAAACAATCATCGATAAGATCTCAATCTCGACAAGAATGGAACAAAGGCGCAGCTTATGGAAGGAGCAATTCGAAGTGCCACCTCGGTTAGCGTGAGAAAAAATCAGCCAGGCGGAAGTCGGGCCATTATTCCTCCTCCCAATTACATGAAGAAATTTAAAATGTCGAATATGGCTCCGAATCATATAAACTAAGTTTAATTTTCTACAATTACATAAAACATCATTTCTCATATACACTTGTAAAATACTTTTGAGTAACAAAAAAATTATGGAAACAACAAAATTTAGACTGCCAAGCCTATGCTCGAGTATGTCATTATAAATCAAGGGCAATTAGTAACTACTCTTTTGCGGTGCCTCTTATCCTTATTTTGAAATAATGATCGCGATATGGAAATAATCCAAGGATGGAGTGCAAGTCTAACATACATATTTAACTCTTCTGTCGGTATAAGGAACAGAAATTATTTAAAAAAAAAGCGACAAAAAAAAAAAGACAAAAGCAAGAAAAACGAGGGAAAAAGGTCAACATCATATTGAATAAGCAGAACAAGCCATGTTGGTGCACTATTTGGAGAAAATTAAAAAATAAACAAAAGACAATTGGAAAAATTAATTGTTTATGGATAAAATGATTCCATTTGTTTACAAATATGGTCCATTCTGACTAAAATTAAATTTCATCTTTAGTTGTTGAACGGCTATTGGTTCTTATACTTGAAACTAAATAAAATAATAAATATTTTATCATTATCCATACTAACCATACATATATAAGGCTATGTCTCTATAATGTTTGAGAATATGTTGTTAACCCATTTTTAATTTTGGATATGAGATATAAAATTCTAAATGTTTCACTTTTTTTTTCCTTCACAATATGCTTAGTTCTTAGAAAGAGGAACACACAAAACCAAGCCAAATAAAGTAAAATGTAATTAGAACAGTTTGAATTGGTCCTAGCATATAGTTCAGAAGGTTTGAATACATTTTTGTAAAAATTAATTCATTTTAACTTTAGTCAAATTAATATAAATGGACTTATTTTTATTTTTATTTCTTTTTTGCACAGAATCAATTTCATTTGAAAGTTAATATTATATATGTATAATAATCTATTAAAAATACAATTTCTATAATCTTATTAAATTTTTATTAATTATTTTTAATTCCCAAAAATAAAAATATTCATAAAATTTAATAATATGATGAAAATTTACTTTCAAATAGATTACCACATCTATATAACATTAGCTTTTAAATGAAATTAGTTCTAAAAATATTCATAAAATTTAATAATATCATGAAAATTTACTTTTAAATAGATTACTATATTTATATAATATTGGCTTTCAAACGAAATTTGTTATAAACAAAAAAGATTTAAAAAAAAAAATAAGTCATTTGGAACTAAGTTAAAACCAATTGGATCATTGTATTGAAATCAATTTCAAATTAAATCAATAGAATGCTCAGCTCTACAAAGCACTGAAGCAATAAACACATGGACATTTATTTCCATTTGGGATAGTGACCATGTGGGGCGTAGTGGTGGATCCAAGATCTTTTAAAAACAAGGTCAGATACATACATGACCACTATTTTTCCTAAGGTACATACACAAGTGCTAAACATATAATCCACTTATATGATATAATTACAAAAAAAAATTAGCAGAAATTTTGAATCATCCAGCTACTTCACTCAAATTAAAAGTTTATTGATTGTGCTATGATAAATATGTATGCATGCCTTTATGAAAAATAAAGGCAAAAGTGTATGTTTATGCTCAATTGGTCTTTTAACTTTATCTTACACTTGACTTCTCATATGTTTGAAGATAAAACTAAGTGACAAAAGTTCAAGATCTAGGTAGGAAATAGCATGAAAACTAAGGCCTAAGGGTTTTATTTTATTTTATTTTTCTGATACTCAAAAGATACCGAGAAGATAAGGATAGCTAAGGGAGAAGAGAATTAACAAAGAAAAAAAGCAACAACATGAGTTGGAGTCACACATTGATGGGGCACTACTACCATCGAACAACGATCTTGGGACTCCATCAAATAGTAAATATGGTTAACTATCTATACTAAGGATGAACTGAGCTGCACTCCACTATGTAAGGCTGCAAGCACCTGCAAGCAATTAGTTAGGCTAGTAATGTTATTAAAAGAAAGAAAGAAGGCAAATTGAACTGCTCTAAGAATGGCATAGAGTTATGCTTGAAGCGTCACTAAACGTCCTTGCCAAGCAAAACCTTCAAGATCACGAGGTGGGCCATTCGTTCCCATCCATACCTATGTAGCAGCTCCAAGATTCACAAATCTTCGCCAAGCCCCATCAACTATATAAAGGCAAGGATTACAATCTCGACAAAGATAATTCTTATTTCCCTAAACTTAGTACAAAGCTTTAGGAGGATGAACATTGAATTGATTAAATAAGCTAGAGTATGCAGTAGCATTGATGAGCTGCTAGAAAAGATTTATCTCTTTCAGTGATGAGAGAATAGGCGTTGAAGCCAACATGATTGAAAGTTTCCTCATTTTAACCTAACCAGATTATCCAAAGTGTGGACACCAAGAAATATAACCAGTCTTGAGGTCATTTTTTTTGTAGAAACTAAAAAATTTAAGAGCCTTTCCTCAAAACAAGTATTAGCAGGTCTAACACAGAAATTTCCCTACATGACTTCCGAACCAGAACAATTAAAAAATAAATGCATAGCAGATTCCTCTTGGACATGACATCTTGAACATGGTGGACTAACTAAACTTCCATGCATGGCTAAATTGGAAGCAGTTGGTAAAGCATTCACAAGGCACTTCTAAAAGAACACTTTAAACTTCTAGGGGATCTTTGTACCCAAAAGCCTTTTAAGGACTACTTATAAATGGGCAGGATAGGATGTGGCTAATGAATTAATAAGCCCTTACCTTGAAGAATACAAGTAAATGCATACCCTTTTTTAGATGAATACTGACCAGACCTTAATCCCAACCAATGGAGAATATATTGACCAACATTAGGATAGGAGGTAAAGGTGGGACATGGGCCGATTTAACCCGGCCCAAATTACGACTGACCTACAAGTCAAACCAGCCCCGACCAAGCCAAACCCACCCCACCCCGCCCCGAATAAAACACGTAAATATATGGGCTGAATATGGGCTCCCAAGGAGACAATAGTGCAAAACAGACCGACCCGGCCCAGAACTTGCCCCCACCATCCGACTCGACCCGTGTGGCCCCGCAAGATCGGCTTAGGACCAACCAGTCCGGTCTAGGCCTGGAGTGCCCCAATGGCTCATTCCTTCAATGAACACCTGCAAAAAAATTTAAAAAAAAATGGGCTAATTACACAACAGACCTTCCAACAGTTTTCTGCTCCATTTTAGCCCTCAAAATTCCATTTTCATCAATTCCAACAACTAAATTTTAACAACTTTTTGGTCCAAATAATTTTTTACCCTCCCGTATAAATACCAATGTCATTTTCACTCTATCCTCACACTATTACTCAATCTCTCTTCTTCCTCTATTAAATTCTCTCAAGCATTCGAGCGTTTTTCTTAATTTCTTCCAAATTTCTTACTAATCTCCCTCTAATATCTTTATAATCTCCTATTAATTTTACATTAATCAATACTATTAGTTTGCGACTCATGGCTTCAAGAGGAAAGGGCAAATTAACAGATAGTTCATCTTCCCGCACCACCAGCCTCCGAGACTTGTTCCGTCGCTGTTCTTGGCCCACCGATAAAGGCATCTCAATTGAAGAGTTGCATGATAATGATGCTGGAATCGATATGATGAATTAAAATTTGGGACTCAATGATCAATTATCGAATGATGAAGTTGAAGAGTTGGATGTGATGGCGGCTAGGGATCTGTCAACACAACCAATGCCGACAAGTCATGGACCCGCCTTGGAGGAAACCCAAAGACAAGGTAAATCTTTAAGGTTAATTGCATGGGTTTGGTGGCATTATGAGCTCATACAGGAAGAAGAGTCGAGGTATGAGAAATGCAAACATTGCAAAAAAAAATTGGTGCATAAAAAGAATTTTGACACTGGAACGCTGAGGCAACATATTGAAAATCAACATCCTATCGTCCTCTCCAGTGTCAGAACTAGTTCTAGAGGACAAACGCAACTTAGGTTTACAACCAGCGATGGCGAGCTAGGTATATTTCATTTTAACCAACAATTTTATAAAGAATGCATGGTAAATTGGATGATACTTACCAAAAAATCTTTTCACAAGCTGAAGATGTACACCTAGAATCTGGATAGATTTACAAGCCTATTTGTCTGCTCTTGATCATTGTGTGGCATTCACTTCTAATATATGGACATCACATATAGGTCAATCATTTTATTGTGTTACTTCACATTAGATTGATTCTGATTGGATTAAGCAAAAATGAATTTTATCATTTATGGTCATTGACACGGATCATACTAGTTATCACATATTTAATTGTATTTTAAAAACTTTACATGATTATTTTTGTGCCGATAAAGTCCTATACATTTCATTTGATAATGCTTCAAACAATGATGTTGTTGCTTGCCTTTTGAATCAAACATTGAAACCACCTCTCAACGGTGCATTTATTTCATATTAGATGTATGTTGCATATTTTGAACCTTGGCATGCAAAAGGGTTTAAAAGTTCTAGAAAATAAAATTCTACTTATTCGAAACTCATTGATATATTTAAAATTAAGACCTGCCATGTTTCATGAATTTGAAAGCTTTTATTTTGAAAATCAAAAAGAATTTTCTTGGAAATGGTTTAAATTGGATTGCCCAACTCGCTGGAACTCCACATATTTGATATTGGAAGATCCCGTATGCAAATTTGTTGACGCATTTCATGAACTTAAAAAAGGGTTGTGAATTTCTTACGACTGAAATTTAGGAATAATGTTCTAAAACCAGTGAATTGCTTAAGTTTTTTTATGAGGCTACTGAATTTTTCTTTGGTGTTTACTGCCCAACCATTAATCAAGTTTTGCTTCATTTAATGAACATCACATATGCTTTATATCAGTTTAAAGATGATAAGTTGTTAAAACTGACTGTCAAAGCCATGTGGGCTAAGTAGCTTCAGTATTTTGAAAACATTCCACCTATCTTTTTAGTTGCTTCTTTGCTTGACCCATATGTCAAATTAACAGATACAACAATATTGCTTAAAGGAATTTTCCATACTTATTTAGAAATGTCTCATATAAATGTTTTGGCTATGTCTGTTACTGCTTCCGAGTACTTGCACTCTTTATACAAATTATATTGTGAGTCGCATTCGGATAAGATAAGATCCGAAGCTCCTCAAACCCGAGCCTCGAAGGAGATTAATCTCATCAAAATTCAACCCGATCCTACAAATGCTCAAACAACCCTGATCGGCAACATTGAGATTACCCAAGGTCGATGACTATCTCAACACATTGTTCGAGTTAAACGATGTCGACATATTGGAGTGGTGGAAACAAAAGAGATCAAGGTTTCCGATTTTGTCGATAATCGCATAAGAGATTCTTATCATTCCAATCTTCACCGTATCATCCGAGGCAGTGTTTAGTGTAGTAAAACGGGTGATATCGGAAAAACAATCAAGATTGACACCCGACATGGTAGAAGTATACATGTGCAATCAAGATTGGGGCCTTGCAACACTCCAGCAGTAAGACCAAAAGAGCTCAGATAACGAGCTAATATCCTATACCAAAATATGAAAAAAAATTTCAATCATACATGTAGTTTGTATTTGATCTGATTATACTATTAAGCACAGATTATAGGTTTCTATTTTTCATCATTTTCAGAACATTTTTGTCATTTCAAAATGTAATACCCGTTTCAATTATTTGTAAGTATTGTTTAGCTTTTTTACTTAATAAAACTTCTACCAAAGATGGTGTTTTTTCTTAAAAATATTTATTATATATACAATTAATTATGTTTTTAATTTTTTAAACAAAATTAAAAAAAAAGCCTCCAAACTTGCACCAACCCTCGTTGGACTCGCCCTAGGACGGCTAGGGACTGCCCTGCCTGGGGCCGGTCCCATCCTGGTCCTCCTTGACCTAGGCTCAAGACCGGTTGGTCCGGGCCAGTCCCGGGTCAGGTCGACCCTTTTCCCATCTATAGTGGGGGGAGGCATATCCAAAATAAGTTGAGAGATTTGAGTATGAAAACAACACACAAGAAGATTTACATTTTAAGACTGAGTGTCAAAGAAGCAAAAATCTACAATGTCTAGATGTTTAAAGCTCTAAAAGGATGGGCAAAGTGATATGAGTACCTCTACAGATGTACCAGGAATCCAGCAATCATAACAGACCCAAACAAAAGTATCATATCTTATAATCTACTGAGCTTCTTGAGCTAGAATATTTCAACCATACAGTAAACCCTTCCCTATGGGAGAAGCATTACTCTTTGCCTTAACAGATTATAACGACTGCGAAGAGCCATACTTGGTTGAAAAAACCTTATAAACCAACTTGCACTAATCATAAGAAAAAAAATTCTCCAAAAGGCCTTACCAAGAAGAGCTTAGCTAAAAAGTCACTTGTCTTTAATTCCAAGCCCTCCTAGACCTTTAGGCAAAGTTAGGATACCTTTATTTTTTAGATGTAAACCCTACTTGCTCTCTGATCCTGATCACCAGAAACAAATAAACTTACTGGAAATTTTATCAATACTATGATAAGGACCTTGGACAATGATATAACGTAAACCAACAATGAAATCAAAGTAGAATTAATAAAAGTAAGCCTACCAACATTGTTTAGAAGCTTCATTTTCTAATTTTCCAGTTGTTTGGAAATCTTGTCAACTAAAAAATGAAAGGATTTAGAAGCTTCCTTTTCTAATTTTCCAATTGTTTGGAAATCTTGTCAACTAAAAAATGAAAGGATGAGGTCTTAGATAGATCTCGACAAAGAGGGGCTACCAAATAGTTCAAGATACCTGTATTAACTAAGAAGGGGGGAATATTACAAAACTCACTAACCATACTGAAAGGGACATTATGATTGAATATCCATTTAGATTTCGTGAAATTGACTTTCTACCTTTGATAAGTTTATATTTATTATATTTATTTCTCTCATATTTAGTATGTTTTGAACCTTAAAGATATATTTTGAGTATGTTTTATAGCTTACAGTATATCTGGACTCAATCAATTGAAAGTGAATTTAATTTACCATTTTATAGGTTTTAATTTGGTTGTGCTCTTTCAGGATGTTGATAGATTGGTGATGTTCCGGTAGAAAAATCATATTTTGAGCTATAGAGATTGGAATGAAGTGATTCTTAATTCATCGGAAAGCTAACATCTGGAACTACAAATCACATTCAGACCATGGAACCCCGTTTGCACGTTAAGAGGGTCAAATTCAGCTTTAAAGTCGTGATTTGCGAGTCATCGCTGGTTCAGAAGCAGTTGTGGTATTTTGGGCAAATCTTTGGCTGTAGATATCCGTTTTATGCGATTCAGGTGTTGTTTCGAAGATAAGAAAGAGCTCTACAACTTTTATGCTTTGTATTTTGAGAAATAGTAACTGCATCAAGGTCAAATCTCAACTTGAAGTTGCTGCTACTGTTCTAAAGTATTATTTGGGGTACTTTTGTAAAAATATAGAAAGTTTAGAAAGATTTTATGAGTTTAGCACACTAGGTTAAATTTTTTTTTAAGGTATTTAAAGTGGCAGGCGCCACAGCCACGAGACCCCCCATCTCCAGCTCTCTTGTTTTCACTGGTTTTTTTAGTTTTTCTTCTATTATCATTCTTTGTTTTTCTTCCGATCATAAGTGAGTAATTTTTTGATTCAGTTCTAGGGACGATTTCCATCGCCAACATCGGTTGTGAGGATTAATTTTTCTTACTTAAACTTTCTTCAAATTTCAAATATTTACTTCTTTGTTGTTCAGATTTATTGCAATTAATTTTCCTGTTCTCTCTTGTTGAATTGGTTCTGCAATTGCAAATCTGCTTGATTTTCTTTCAACCGCTTAGGAGGAAAATTCAATTAGAAGCAAGTGAATTGATTGGAAATTACTTTTATTTCTGGTTAGTTCATACGAAGAAGTAAGACAGGTTAAATTGTTCAAGCTTTTAGATTATTGCCTGGAATAAACTTTTTGGTTCATTGATCTTAATGCTGATTTTGAGATAATTAGAAATTGCTTTTCAATATCTAGATACTCAAAATTAAGAAATTAATCTGAAGCTTTTTCTGGTTAATTTTATTGCTGAATTCGTAGGGTTCCTTTTAGCTTTAAAGGGAGCCCTGTTTATTTACTTGAATTGAAGAAATATTTTCTTTCGATGATCAACTGTGTGATTGGAATGAATAATCAACCCTATACTGAGCGTTTTTAGTATTGGCTAATTTTGTTTTAATTCTACAGCTAATTTATTTCAGCTTTTAATTGAAGAAACCCCCCAATCTTTTATTTCAGTTTTCTGACTAGAAGCTTTTAGTAAAAAAATTTTCCTTTGGGATTCGACCTGGTTTTCACTGCTAGACTACAAATTTATTTATTTTGAGTTGTTAGGGATACCAGAATTATTTTTTGTGGTTTCGACGATCGACCAAAAATTTGGCGTCGTTGCCGGAGAGATTTCTTTATCTGTTAAAGTTTCTTATTTCTTTTTTTTTTCTCTAGTTTTATGTTTTAAGTTTTTTTTTTATTCTCACAATTGGTTTTCTTGGTCAGCAGTACTTTTTCAGGCTGGAGGTGAACCGAAACATTTGGGCAGCAAGCTAAAGTCAAATTCTGGGCGATAGATCATTGTGAAATCACCTTTCAGGGCGGTACCTTTTCCTTTCCCCATCTATGTTTTTATTGTAAACATTGAGAACAATGTTTGATTTAAGTATGGAGGAGTGGGTAGCTTAAGCCCTAATTTTTTGTTTTCTAAATTTTTGAACCAAATTTTTTTTTATTCATACTTTTGAGCATTGATCTGAATTGTTAGATGATTTCACCTTTTTGGTTCTTGAATGCTTAGCTTGAGTGTTAAGTTAGTAATTTATTAGTCTTTATGCAACTCTCAAATTTTATTTTTAAATTATTTTTACAATTTTTGATCAAGCTAGTTTATGGTTATCTTGACAAACTGATTTTTTTATCAAATTTGTGTACTTAGTACATTGATTTAAATCTTGTGAGATTATGAGCTTATTAAGTTGAATATGTGGTTTGTTGGTTGATGGATGATTTGAATCACTCGAGGAAAAAAATAAAAATTGTTTGAATTGTTGCATTTTGTTAGAAAAAAAAAAATTTGCTACTCCGCTGTTTTGAGTATTCAAGTAGGTTAGGATCTTCTCCTAAGGTAAGAGTTGATCACTGCTCGAAAAGGTACTAGGAATATAAGTATGGTTAAAGACCACTTTGGAGTTGTGTCGAGTTAGTAGCTTGGGTATGGTAGAGCCCTTATTATACACTCGCTAAACGACGAAACACAAGAAAAAGATAAAATAAAAAAAAATCAAGTAAAAATTTAAAAAAAAAAATAAATTCTCAACTGATTTCTTATTTTCCATGGGTTTGTGGTAAAACTGGTTGTGCTTTATGAGTTCTTATCTACCTGGTTTGTTCTCTTTACTTCGTACAAAAGTTTGATATTTTTCTCAGATTTTCAATGGTGATTGTTGCTAGCTTGAGAAGAAATTGTTTTCAATGACTTATTTTGTTTTGAGTTGTTATTGCCGAGTAGATTGCATGCTTAATTCCTTTTGTTAAGTTTTTCAAGACCCTTGGATGTGAAATTTTCTTACTCTGTTCAGCTCAAAAGTATGTTTCTATTTTGAGTTTTGTCCCGAGACGAGCAAAAGCTAAGTGTGGAAGAATTTGATAAGCTTATATTTATTATATTTATTTCTCTCATATTTACTATGTTTTAATATGTTTTGAACCTTAAAGATATATTTTGAGTATGTTTTGTAGCTTACAGTATATCTGGACTCAATCAATTGAAAGTGAATTTAATTTGCCATTTTACAAGTTTTAATTTGGTTGTGTTCTTTCAGGATGTTGATAGATTGATGATGTTCCGGTAGAAAAATCATATCTTGAGCTACAGAGATCAGAATCGAGTGATTCTTGATTCATTAGAAAACTACAAATCACATTCAGACCATGGAACCCAGTTTGCACGTTAAGAGGGTCAAATTCAGCTTCAATATCGATTTGCGAGTCATCGCTGGTTCAGAAGCAGTTGTAGTATTTTAGGCATATCTTTGGCTGTAGATGTCTGTTTTATGCGATTCAGGTGTCGTTTCGAAGATAAGAAAGAGCTCTACAACTTTTGTCCTTTGCATTTTGAGAAATAGTGACTGCATCAAGGTCGAATCTCAGCTTGAATTTTCTGCTACTGTTCTGGAGTATTATTTGGGGTACTTTTGTAAAAATATAGAAAGTTGGAGATTTTATGAGTTTAGCATACTAGGTTAACTTTTTTTAAGGTATTTAACATGGCAGGCGCCACAGCCACAAGACCCCCCTCTCTCCCCCTCTTCGCCAACTCTCTTTCTTTTCTTTCTTCTTTTATTTTTTTTAGTGTTCTTTTTATTCTTGGTTAAAGGAAACTGAAACTCCGAATTCTTTAGAACTGTGAGATCAAAGTTGTTTTTATTCATCAATTAATATTTTGAGTATTGAATGTTCTTCTATGATTAATTTCATGATTGTTTCGTTTATATGCTAGGAAGCCTACTAGTTGTTATTCGAATTCAATTTACTGCTAGGTTAGAAATCAAATTCGTAATTGTTTGGTTTCTCTAATCTATGAAGCAATTGAAGTTTAATAATTTACTGCATCAGAATTCATTAGGTTTTAGGGAGAATATTCAAATAAATTAAATGCACCCACTTGTGTTTGTGTTATTTAGTTTCATTGATCTCTCTAATTTTTAATGCAATTGTTAAATTAAATCAAAGCGCTTGTCTTATGTTGTTTAGCAGTTAGGGTTAATTAAATCGCTTGTTTCTGATTAACTACGACTAAGGGGAGATAGGAAGATAGCTCCAACAATGAATATTCAAAGTCTTGATTGATCTATCTGTGCATCGATGATCAGTTATAGGAATTCGGTGGTGGATGTTGACTGATGTCAATTTTTGAATTTTTTATTGTTTTGTTGGTTTCTTACTTGGTAGGTTTCTTAATTTTTGTTCTCTGATCAATTTTTTTTATTTTACCTTTTTTTTATTGCAAACAATACCCCCCAATATTTTATTTCAGTTTTTTTTGTTGGGAAGCTTTTAGATAAAGAATTTTCCTTGGGATTCGACCTGGTTTCCATTGCTATACTACAAATTTATTTATTCTGAGTCGTTAGTGATACCATAATTATTTTTTGCGGTTTCGACGACCGACCAAAAATTTCTTGCAACTTTTCTATAGAGATATAATGTAAATTTCACCAATTGGATTACTTCTTTCGATAGAAGGAAAAACAGAAGATAATCATCAATGAAAAATAAATGAGAGATGGAAAAGCCATTCCTACTTGCCTTCAAACCATGAATTTTACTCTTGGTGTGAAGATGTAGTAAATAACTTGAAAAAGCTTCAGCACATAATATAAAAAGGTATGGAGATAACGAATCTCCCTATCTTAGGCCAGCACTTGGATTAAAGTAATTCATGGAACTTCCATTGACCATAACTGAGTAAGAAACTATTGTAATATATTGCATAAGCATATGAATCCAATGATCTGGGAAATTCATGGCTCAAAGAATCCTTTCGAAGAAGGGCCAGTGAATTTTATCATAGGCTTTTCTAATGTCAAGTTTTAGGATTGCCTTATAACCCCGAGCACCACTATTTCTATGAGTGGCCTTAACCGCCTGCAAAATCTCATAAGCTATAATAATATTATCCTAAATATTCCCCTCTGAAATGAAAGCATTTTGAAAATCAGATACTAAAGAGGATATAATTGGCTTTCATCTATTAACTAGCACTTTTGCAATTACCTTATAAATGGTATTGCAGAGACTTATTAGGCAAAAGTCTTCTACATGATGAGCTCTTCTTACTTTAGGGGTTAAAGTAGAATAAGTATGGTTAATTTTCTTCAAGATATGACCTTTATTGAGAAAAGATAGTGCAGCTTCTAATAATGAATCCCCTATACTTCTTAAAAACTATTGGAGGGATACCATCAGGTCCTGGGGCTTTAAGGTTTCCTTACTCAAACACAACTTGCTTAACATTTTCTTTAGAGAAAAGAACAAGTAAAGAAGCAACTTGATGATCAAAAAGGCGTCTAAAAATAGTAGCACTAGCTAATTTCTCGTTGAGCATCCTCACAAGATTCTGAGGAATCATTATATAGAGCAAGAAAGAATGAGTGAATAGCCCCCCTAATTTCCTCATCTTCATATAACCAAGACTCATCCCCAACATGCAAAGCCATAATATGAGACTTAATCCTTCTAGTTTTTGTGGTGAGATGAAAAAAATCTTGTGTTCATGTCTCCCAAAACGAATCATTTAAGTCTGGATTTTTGAGCCCATTGAAGTTCATTGTCAACTAATAAAACATTATCTTTAAGTCGTAACTCCCTAATCTGTGAATCAGCTTTTAGGATATCACTTTAAGATTGAGCCTAGTCAAGTAAACATTTTCTGCTCTCAATTTCAAGTCTTATCTTACCAATTGACGACTTACTCTATTGGCACAAAGAGGGAACCAATCTGGAGCATTTCGAGGGAATTTTGAATATCTTGGAACCATGCACAACTAAGCTTTAAATGGTTTTAGAAATTTCCTCATAGTCAAGATATCTTAACTAGAAAGCTTTAAATCTACGTGGCTTGTGATAAAACTTTCTTATAAGAGAAGTCTCCAAAAGCAATTGGGCATGATTTGATCTTTAAATTACACGGTTAATTAACTGAATAGCAAGATGCAAGTGTAACTAGATCTCATTGTAGAAAGCTTTATCCAAAATCTCAAACATTGCATCATTCTCTTGTCTAAAATTGGACCAAGTAAAGGTTGGGCCATTTGTGGGGGATTTGAAAATGCAGTGGCAAATGAAGCAATATGTGGTATTTAAAACTAATATGGTCACATATTCACATATTGTTCACTTTGGTTCTTCTTGTTGTTTTTGTGGGGCAGCTTTACATACAAATTGAACTATATAATCTAAAAATTAGCCAATTAATTTTAAATTAAACTTAATTTAAAATAGTCTATTGTTATTTTTATATCTTTTATTTAAAATTAATTTTATTTAAAAGTTAACATTATGTAGATATAATCATCTATTGAAAAAGTAATTTTTACAATCTTATTAATTTTTTATAAATTTTTTATTTTTAATGCCTAAAAATAGATAATTCATAAAAATTTAATAATATTATGAACATATACTTTAAGGGTAAAATCCATATTTATTCCCCTAACTTTAAGGGTCATCCTAATGTGGTCCCTTAACTTAAAAAGTGACTCTTAAAGTCCCTTAACTCAATTAATGCATCCTATTTGGGTCCCTACCGTTAGTTCTGCCGTTATTTATGACGGAAATTGTCTATGTGGCAACCATACTCCCACGTGGCTGCCCTTTTCATGACAATAAGTGGCTAAATTGAAAGAAAAATAAATATCTGGCTAAAAAGACGTAATTGCATAGTCCAAAGGTCCTAAGACATAGTTTAACCCAAATTTTTTGCCTAAATCTTATCCGATTCAAACAGACGATGTCGCCGGCTCCGGCTGTCCCCGTCCCCATCTCATGACTACAAAAACAGTTCTAATTCTTAATCAGATCTACAAACGCAGCGGGCCGAGGACCCAAGGCGAACGGTGATTCAAACAGAGTCAAGAAGCATGGGCGAGGAGGCGATCCGAGTGGAGGAGCGAGGCGGAGGGAAGAGCCTGGGCGATGAAGGGGCAAGGTGGAGCATCGGTTGGAAAGAAGGAAGATGAAGCGTCGGCCGAGAAAGGAAGAGAGGCGGCGATCGAATCGGAGAGGGGGAAAAGTTGGGTTAACTATCCTTTTAGGTCCCTAAAATTACTTTTTGTGCCAAATTTAGCTTGAACTTTATGTTCTTGCAATCAAATAACTTCTTATCATAAAAGAAACTGCCACATGGCAATATACGTGCCACGTGGGCAATTTCCATCCACGATAACGGTAGAACTAACGGTATGGACCAAAATAGGACAGTTAAATTGAGTTAGGGGACTTTAATAGTCACTTTTTGAGTTAAGAGACCACATTAGTACGGCCCTTAAAGTTAGGGGACTAAATATGGATTTTACCCTATACTTTAAAATGAATTATTATATCTATATAACATTGATCATCCCTTTGTCTCCAAAAGCTTTATCCAGCAATTGTCAAAGATCTCAGTCCATCCGAGATAAAGGGGAGCTGAGCTGCAATGATCCATGAAGGGCTTCCAAGACATGTAAACAATCAAATAAAATAGTGATATTAGGGAAAAAGAGATGAAGACCACAATGAATTGCCCCTTGAATAGCCACAAGCTCTACTTCCAATGCTTATTCACAATTACTCCAAGAAAATCCTTCTTGAAGTCGAAGGGGAGCATCCGTACCAACTCATAATGAAGAAGTGGCACCTAATCTAGAAGACCTCCGCCAAGCACCATTCACAAGGAAAATTTGAGGAGTAAAAATAGGTTTTTTTTTCTTCCAATAAAGGTTCTCTAGACAAGGAAGAAAGTAAGCAAATTTTTATAATTTTTAAAATAAAAGAGATCTATTTTTATTTAAATAGATATTATTTAATTTAGGGATCTACTAAGAATTTAGCCAATTCATTTTAACTTAAGTCAATTTAATTTAAAATAATTATTTATAAGAAAAATTAATAAAATTATAAAAATTACTTTTTCAACAGATTATTATGCCTACATAATATTAAATTTTAAATATAAAATATAAAAAATAAAAATAAACTATTTTTAATTAAGTTTAAATTAAAACAAATTGGATAATTTTTAAATTATATCCTTCAATTTGTTTGTAAAGCCGCCCCAAGAAAACGACAAGAAGAACAAAGTGAACAATATGCGAATATGCGACCAGATTAGTTCTAATTATACCAACTGCTTCATTTGCCACTGTATCATTTGGCCAAAGAAGCGACTGGATCCCCAATGGGATATGGTTGTTATGACTTTCTGCGTTGTTCGCAGTTCTTCTGTCATGTCCACTTGCACCCAGACAGCGACTGACTTGTCGTTAGCTTAGTGTTTTCTCAAATCAAATTTTCTGTAAACTTTTAATTTAATTTCAGAGGGGTCAAATTTTATATGTTAAGCAGTGAATGCAGTCAATGCATGGTTCCAATTTAAATATATAATATTTCATAAAAAATAAATGAGTTCTATATATAACTCTTTTATTACACAAAGGTGTTAATCAACGTCCAGAACTTAAAGAGGAGAATGCCTACATCACCTTTAGTCCCTCTAATTTTACCAACTCACTAAAATAAGCAACACTTGTAAAAATAATAACACTAAAATTTTAAGCTAAAATTTTTTAAAATTTTTTAAAAAAATTCTAATACACTACTAGAATGAATGAAACTGACACTATATGCTAAAATTTTAAAGTTAACGCGCCTTGGAGAAGCCTAAAATGAAGTTTTGAAGACTATCAGATTTATTTTCATCGAGCTCCCTTAATTACATGCAATCTTGATCTTCTTTCCTCTCGAAATTGTGTCTCTGACTTGTAATTAAAATCCTATGTTAAAAAACAAGTTTACGTAAATTCCAACCTTAGTTTAGTAATAAATAAATGTATAAAGGTTAGTTACAACAAAAGTTAACATATATACTACAATCCAATATCCTTAAATTCCACATAAGTGAAAAAAAAAAAAAAAAAGATGTCTAGAATGAATGAATATCTGAATATAAAATTCCTAGTTATTACTTATTCCATATATGACGCAATTGTTTTTTTTTTTCTTTTATCAAAAGTCTAGGCAATTTTGACTTTTTGATGCACTTTGAACATTTAACTTTACCCTCTTCACAGTAATTGTTACTTGTCCCTCAAGTCTAGAATAACTCTGATTCACTTTGAACAGAATTAGTTATCTTTTAATATTCAGAATATAATATAAGACATTAGAAATTCCTAATGAAATTACCAATAACATGATAAGAAGTGAGTTTTCAATCCTTGCTGTCTGGTCCGGGATAACTTGGACGCAATTCAAAAGGATTATTAAGTCAAATCTTCAACTAAAAGAATTAGCTATTATTTAATTATTGTTTCTTTAGAAAGATTATTAAAATACAAAGTAACTCATAAATTTATTAGGAATGAGTGAAAGAGTAATATGGATGTTTTACAAATATAAATCATTACAACCCTAATGGAATTTTGGCGGCCCTACACACACACAAGTGGAATCCACGGACGAGAATGAACGTTGGTTTCTTATGTTAATCCAGGAAGTAACTTGTTTCCCGTATATGTGTGATTATTATATTAATTAGTTCTTGTTTTTGGATATTCAACTTACTTTTCAAAGTTTTCTAGAGTGGTGGTTTATCTAATTAGTTTCCCGTATATGTGTGATTATTATATTAATTAGTTCTTGTTTTTGGATATTCAACTTACTTTTCAAAGTTTTCTAGAGTGGTGGTTTATCTAATTTCCCAGTTTTATAATAATATCATCGTTCAACATAGACCGGTGCTTTAGTTCCATAGGCTTGATTATTCGTTCTCGGGGTATACATAGTGCTTAACCACGACTTTGTAATATTTACTGAGATAAACGATTAGATGATAGACCGTAAGCGATACACATATTGTCATCATCATTCTTAGAGATATTGTATGATATTTGGGCTTATAATATATATTCAATGGAGTCGAAATCATAAAATTATTAAAAATTAACAGCTCATAATGCGTATCCATTGGAGAGATCGAGCTCATGAATTATTGAAGGTAGGCCTATTACTACAGGAATGGGATATAATAAGGGAATAGGATCCATATAATTGCCGGAAAAATGAGAAACTCGATCGAACCTTAGCTGAAGGAATTGATCTTACAAAAATGATTTCACGAAAAAACCAAGGTACGTGAATTTGGGAATATACTACTTGATTAGTACTAATTACTACAGGCCACTTGATTTCCCACTGTACCAATAGGCACATGAAGCGACTAGATCCACAAAGATTAGTACTTCTGGATCGTTCCAATTCTCCAGTCAATGTCCACATCTACCTAGAGAG
The DNA here is from genome assembly GCA_005392925.1 of Aquilaria sinensis. NCBI lineage: Eukaryota > Viridiplantae > Streptophyta > Magnoliopsida > Malvales > Thymelaeaceae > Aquilaria > Aquilaria sinensis. Next base: position 528,212 of record SMDT01002770.1, on the reverse strand, counting down.
CGACTAACTTGTTACTGTAGTGTTTCTTCAAATCAAATTTTCTATAAATTTTTTTACTAAAATAAGCCGGAAGGGAAATTGCTTATCCAGTCACCTAACTTTTTTTTTTATTTCCTTTTATCCTATATTTTATCATCTACCATCTGTGCCTCACCCACAACTCATCTTCCTTTTTTCCACTTATGTCTCTCTGCCATCCGCTCTCCTGGCACAGCAACCACTCGAGCTTGACCAAGAAGCAATGGGCTTTGACAATGACAAAGATGGTTTGTAGTGGCCAATTTGTTTGGTGGGTTGCTTTTTGCCCGCCCGCCGATGTTGTCTGCAAGTTCTGACACCGATAGCAATCAGAACAGCTAGGCTTGCTTCGAAAAGAGGATTGGTGCAACAAAATGGATTGCAATTGACAAAAACGGTGTCTGACTGTGGAGTGTGGTGAGACCAGTGTTGAGAACGACAAAAGGAAAGAGGAAGAGGGAGGCGAAGTTGAATAGAGTTAGAGGAAGAGAAAGTTGCCTTCAAAGGTGGCGGCGGGAACAACTAGGCTTGTGGTGGCACCAGTGGCAATCGGAACAACTGGGCTTGTGGCAAACAGTATTTTAAAACCCGAGCTGTTACTGTTAAGGGTTTTGGGTTGCAGTTTAACTAGTTCAACCGATTGAATCATCGGGTCAAGCACACTCTCATATATTTGTATTTGAATAATTAGGAATGTCTTTATTGTAAGATAGAAAATGATATGACCTTACAAAAAATAATGCATAAAATAAAAGGACTAAATTGATATTTTACTTAATATAAAAGTCTACCTAATGAACTCTAGAAACCTAATCCATATCTAATTTCAAAGCGCCACTCGCTTTTCTTCTCCTATTGCAAGCTGCTGTGTGCCTTCTTTATTTTTTTTTCTTCTTTCATCTTCTATTTTTTTTATTCTGTTTTATCTTTCTTTTTCGTCTTCTTTCTTCTTCTCTCTTCTTCTTCTTTTTTCTGGTTTTATTTCCTATCTTCTTCTTCTTGTTGTTTCATCGTCTTTCTTTTTTTTCTTTTTTCTATTTTTCCCTTCTTCTTTTGTTTTGTTTTTTTTTTTCTTTCTTCTTCATCGGTTTTTAAAATTTTCAAATATTTATTTCAAATCGTCAGTCTGATAATTCACTGGTTTGACGGTTTTAGACTGCTTTGATTGGTTTTTGACCAGCCATTGAATGAGCCACTACCCGCACCATCAGGGTAGTCGGTTTGCAGTTGAACCGGACGGCTTGGTCCGGTTCTTATAACACTGGTGGCGGAAGGAGGGGTTGATTGTGGGGTGAGGTGAGGCTGCGTTGAGGAAACTGTGTTCAATTTTCATTAAATGCTTAAAATTATGTATTTTTATGTTTATTGAGTAAGATTTTAAATTCTTGAAATCAAGTCTCTAGACCGTTAAAAATCTAGCATAGTTAATGTGATATAATGGCATGTGGAGTAAGTTATAGGTTAAAAGAGGCAAAGTATCCTATTGTATGTAGTTGGAGGATTGAGTTGTATTGCACCAAAATTGAAGAACGAAATACGTGAGTCACAATGAGAAAGCCTAAGTATTGAAGTCATGGGTTAGATCATCTTAGCGTACTTGAACCAAGAATATGTTCACCTCCATAAAAAAATTGCACTTAATAATAATTTTGTGAATTAAACTAATGATCTTGAGATTAAGAGGAATAAAAACCTTTACCATATAAGTTAGAGTTGTGTTACTGTATGGTTCTATTTTTTTTTTTCTAAAGTATGATTTTCTTTTGATTAATACCATGTCGCAGTATCCCCCATTTTTCAAGCTATTACTCATAGTTAAATGATTGTTCTTTTCATTATGATAGAAAACATTGATGAGACAGGTGCGCTGGCAATTTTCCATTTCTCACACAGGATAGCGACCTCTCTCATCTGTCAGTGTCACACATCACATGTTATAGGTAAATATCAAAGAATTTGTTTTGATACAGTAATATCAAACAATTTAATCACTATTATAAAACAGTTGCGAAAATTTTTTATAGAAGTAAGTTCGATGAAGACGTATCTAATAGTTTTAAGATGTTTAAATTGGAGTGGATTTGCACACAATTTCTTATCAAGAATTTTCAGTCACATCATTTTTAAAGTATTATTTTGGTTATAAAAGCTTTTAACTTTAAAATTATTTTAAGTTAAACTTAGCTATTTATAAATATATTTCGTCTATCCTCATTTAATTAAAATATTGAAAAAATTTTAACATGAGACGATCAAATGCTACATTTTAAAACCTGTATTAAAAAAAGTGTACTCCCTACCAAAAAGTCTCACTAAAAGACGAAATCACTTTATTCTGGTCTCACCCGGGCCGTTTTCAATTGAAATACTTTATCTCCCACCAAACGAGTGGCAGTGGTGGTGACAACCAATCAAAACCATTCAAATACATAAACTAATTTACTGAAGTGTGAAAAGACAACAAGTTAGGCACTTAGGTGCACTTTCACCAGATTAAAAAATATTTTGTAATTTTTTCTAACTATTCCAAATGAATGATTAAACCGGTTGTTGGGAAGTTTGACTATGGACACTGTAAATTAAAATGTGATATTGTCAAAAAAAATTTCATCTTTTTTCTACTATTAAATTTAAGCTGTTGAAGCTTCTGTGTAAAATTTCTATGGTTAGTTGAAATTTATGTAGTTTTAAAATCAGTCCCAAAATTATTAAATAAGTATGATTTACATGAGGAATTTTCTTTTTTTCTTTTTTATCGAATGACCAAATTTTAATTGAACTGCATATTTTTCGGTTCATGATCCATTTTTCAGTAAAATTGGAATTTGATTACACATAGGATGTTTGTTTTCAATATGAATGATGCAGACTTTAGCTTTCTCCATTTTTAGAAAACCTTAATTTTAATTTCACTTTCGTTTTATTTAGAAAGCAACATTATTTATTTTTATGCATTTAGGAATTTTTTTTTTTTCAAATTGAATAAAATAAAAATTAAAAAAATATTATTATGTACATAAATAGCATATTTTATGAAGTAGTTACTAGCATTCTTCTTGCTGTTCAAAGTGTATGTACATACATACATACATACATACATATATATAGATATATATATTGAACTTCATACTTTAAAAGACTTCAATATCTCCTTCTCACCACTGCTCAGAGTTTTTCCTTCACCTGTCAAGGTTTACTACCATTGGGTTTTATATGGTGACTAGGCTAAGGTTTCGGGGTTTCTAATGTCGTCACTCTTCGTTTTGCACCATTTTGTTGGTTTTTCTGGTTTTGTTGGCATTTTTTTGTTCTGTGTTTTCACTTGGTCTGAGGCAATGGAGGCTCTAGGTGCAAGCGTCACCAGTATGGGTTTGACTTTGGAGGAAAAGAAGACTTGTCATCTTGTCTTTATGGATGAGTCGTGTGGTGTTTTATCAGATTTGCTGGTGGTAGTAAAGGTCATGATGAGTTAAATAGTATGAGTGGAAAGCCTTCGAGAGTTTCATAGGAAGGCATGCCATTTCCAACTCTGATTCACCGTACACTTGACAAGTCCTAATCCTAGTTTGAATTTGTTTATTATCATTGTATTTAGGGATACTGTGTTTCAGAATGGGTCATGGTCTGTCAACAATAGATTGATTGTGATGTGAATCTTGTGCAAAGGGGATAGACCATCGTCGTTGTTGTTTGGTCAGGCACTTTTCTGAATTCACATTGTCAATGTGCCATTTAAGTGGTTCAAACAAGAGGTGGGAAAGGCCTTTGGGAGCATGTTAGGTGAAGCCCTTCATGTGGATTGTACAGGCTCATTGTTGCGAATTCTAGTTTTGGTAGATATTTTTCAGTCACTGTGAAGAGGGTTTGATGATGGAGCAAGATAAGGGTAAATGTTGGTGTTACATCAAATATGAGTGGCTGGAAGAATTTGTTACTTATGTAGGAAAGTTGATCATGTGGAAAAGGAATGCACGGAGTGTCCAGTGGGGTCTGATGAGAGAATGAAACAATATAGTGATTGGCTCTGTTTCGTTCTAGTGTCCAAAAGCTATGGCATTAGACTGGAGGAGTGTTTCCTTGCGTCATTTGGTAGCGCATCTTGGGAATCGACAACTAGGTTGGATCACAAGAAGAAAGTTGGTCAAGATGAAAGCTTGGTGGCAATAATTCAATGCCCATCACTGATTATAACAGTTATCTTAACTGAAGGCTTGGAGATGCCGAGTCAGGTGAAAGAAACATAGAGCTTTCCTGGAGATGTGCACATGAGCAAGGAGGAGCACGGAGCAAAGGTGCTAGGCCGGTTCAAGGTATCATCACCTGGTTTTATGAAGGTTGATATCCATCAGGAAGGGTTTTTTTTCACAACTACAGAACAAGCCTAGGAAGTTGGGAGGGTGAGGTCGATTCCCTGGGTGAAGAATTGGAAAAGATCAATAAGGCAAGTTGGTAAAATGAGGGGAAGGGTAACCATTTGGTTAGTCTGAATGATGAAGTGCTTAACATGCATCTGTCGGGGCGCTTAACTCCATCGAAACGTAAAAGGCTCAAGATGACCAAGATGTTTGAGTAACCAAGGTTCAAATTAATGAGTAAGAACTTTTGAAGGCAGGGTCGAGCTTGGACTCACCTTGTTTGCCGAAATGAACATGATAAGCTTGAACTATTAGGTGTTTAGGTTGGCCCGGACAGTTTATGCTTTTTGAAAGGTAATCATGAAAAGAGCCCTAGATGTCATTTTTTGTTTAGAAACCTAAAAGATAGCATCTGAGATGGAGAGAGTTCGTAGGACTTTAGGTGTGAAGGAACCTCTTACTTACCCTAATGTAGAGTGTTCCCAGGATCTTAGGATATTCAGGATTTAATAATTCTACTCTTAGTTGCAAATAACTAAGCTAATACTTGCGTTGTTTAAAACTTTATACTTTCCATGGCATTCATTAAACACTTGAAACACATGCCGAAGTCATATAAAAATATTTATTTAAACTTCCAAGTATTAGTTTATGCACACATAACACTTAACTTATGTACATCCATAAGCAACCATAGTGTATATACAGACATATACACTAAATAAGTCTATGCGTACTTGTCAAACTAGAGACATTTCTTTGGTACCTAAGTACCCAATATTTACGAAGTCTGAGACTATCAAAATAACTCCCACATGAGCACAGAAACTCCAGAAATGAGAGGTCTAACTTCTTCTTGTGTACTTTACCTGTATCTGTCAAGGCTATTTTAAATACTTAGTTAGTACACTAATATTACTAACCAATAACTTAGAATCATTAAATATTCATGTACTTTAAATTCCTGCACCAAAACCTTGCTTAACAACCCTTTAGTGGGTGTTAGGCTTCATACTGCTAGTATCTGCACAATGTGATACTTAAGGGAATGAGAATTATAAATTCTCAGTAAGGAATTAAATACTTGCAAAATAAATTTTAGGACCCATCATATATAACGTATATACACATCTTAACGTGAGCTCAAAACATTATGAGGTCTTGACTAATCGCCACTAATATGAGTTTTATGGTGAGGAACCCATCCTTAACCTAGTCCTTTTTACAAAAGCTTAACTCTTGCCTTAGCAAGCTTAACTTGCCATTACTTACCCTTGCTCACACTATACAGGAGTTCTTGGTGACTCATTCTTTCTAAGCTTGGTAGCTTAGCTTGGGTACTCTTGAGCGTCAAAGCCCATCTTGAATACTTAGTTTCCTGTATACTTACTTAAGGGCTATTTAATTACATAGTCCTTAAGTCACTTCTTGTCCACCTCTTACTCTCTTAATTAATGCATTGTAAAAATACATAATGCATCAATTTAAACTTGAACTTAAAATCCCTTATCTTGAATAATTAATGCAAGCAAACACCAACTTCAGTGTCCTTGTGTTATCAGTTTTGTATCATTCTTTGTACCTTTATAGTAGCTTGAGTATTTATCTTTTAATTGATCATTTAGCTACATAAATAAATCATAATTAGGACAATATTACAACATTCCTTATGGTTTAAGTGGTTAGGAGTAACCCTCTTATTGGATTTCAATTAATTGGCTCTTTGCTCAACACACATATAAATTGTTTCTTGGTCCTCTTTAATTTCTTATTTTTTTAGCTTAATAAAAACTAATTTAAATACACTTAATACCATATTAATAAACCCATAAAACCTATAATTAATCAAGAATAAGGAAGAACCGAATTAGCTCTTACCCTTGAATCAAACCATGTTTAAGTTCCTTCTTACTTAAGCTTGGTTCCTAAGCTTTTCTTGTTGTTTTTCCCTTAATAAACAAACAAGAACTGGCTTAAAAATATATTTTCCAGTAGCTACAGAGCTGTAAGAAGCTCAAAAATAGAGGAAGAACAAAACAACAGTTACTTAAACAAGTAACTTGAAAATCAAGCTTAGGATGATTCCATACTTGGATTTTCTTTAAAAACTTGCTTAATTGTGCTTGATTTTGATGGATTAGAGCTTGGATTTGGTTTAGCTATGGAGTTTCAAAGGGGAGAGAGTGCTCTTGAGTGGTCTGGAGCTGGAGGAAGAAGATAGCCGAGAAAATAATGGAAAGTCAACTTATGTAGGCTTAAGGTGCACGTGTCACGCATCTGGTCCCTTATTTGTACACAAAAATACGTTGGGGACTTATCCAGGTTAGAACAGAAAATCTAGGACCAAAACTAGCATTATGCCGAGGCTGAATCCTTCTTCACCTTAATTAGATGCCCAATCCTCAACTTTGACAGATGTGCAATTTAGGTATGATACTTTTAAGGGTTACATATAAACCATTCATGGACAATTCTAATCAATTCACAATTTCACAAGGGTAAAGCAGAAATTACGAAAAACCATGATACCTTAAATTTAATATTTTTCCATCCTCTACCCAACTGTGAAATAAAAATGGGTCACTATACAAAATGACTAAAATATCCTTCTTGGTCCAGTTTTCTTAAATGACCAATTTTTATCCTTTTTTAAGCTATTGTATTTTATCAAACCAAGAATTTGCTTGCATTAAATATTCTAAACATATTAAATTACTAAAATAACCAAAGTTACCTCAATAATCATGATCCAAATTTTTTGAGAGCTGTAACATTAGGGTTCCAATCTTGTTTTGCAATTTTTTGTGTAAGATGGAAGAGAGGTTTGGCTCGATGTTGGTGGGAAGGCTTGGTGATAGATCTTTTGTCATATTCAAAAAAATCATATTGGTGTCAAAATTTTATGTCTTGAAGCGAGTTGGTGGCTGATTGGTTTCTATAGGCACTTGGAACACGAGCTTAAAAATGAATTATGGTCTATTATTCAAAGCTTGGCAATGCATTTAAACCTTCCATGGATGATACTTGGCAATTTTAACAAGTTATTGTGAGCATAAAAAAAAAAAGAGGGTAACTGAGATCAATAAGATGGATGGGTTTAGAGACGCTGTGAATTTTACAACACTGATTAACTTGGGCTTCTATGGAGTCGACTATACTTGGAGCTATGTATGTTCTAGATGAGTGTTAGTGCATAAGCGGTTCGACTGAGCACTAGCAACACTAGAGTGCAGAGGTGTTTTTCCCAAATCTTATGTTGGGCACTTTCTATTTGCTTTCTCGGACCATTGTGGGGTACAAATTTCTTTTTTGGGTAGGCCAGATTTTTTTTTAAGCAATTGTGGCGTTTTGAGTTGATGTGGACTTTGGAACAGGAATATGAACAAATTATATGGAATTCGATGCAAGGCAATGAGCTACTATCACTTAGTGAGAAGCTTGGGCAGTATACTCATAATTTGATAGCATGAATAAGAGATTCAAAGTCCTTGGAGGAACTTATCCAAGTGATGGAAAGGGGGCTGGCACAGGCACATCTAGAATCAATTGCGTAGAAAGCATTTGATCGTCAGTGCAAGGTGAAAAAGAGCTAGAACTTCTCCATGAATAGGAGGAAAAATTTTGGAGTCAGCGAGTGAAGACTACATGGCTAAAGGATGGGGACCGAAACACTTATTTTTTCCATAAAAAAGTTTCAGAAATAACAAAAGAAATTACATTAATAGCTTGCAGCTAGAGAATGAGGATGTGCTTCAAAATCAAAGTGCTATTCGGGATAAGGTGATGGATTATTTCTTCAAGTTGTTTTAGACTTCTTATCCGATGAGTCTAGATGAGGTAGTTCTGTTAATTGCTCAATTGTATAGATGAAATAAATGGGATGCTTATGCAGCACTTTGCTGTAAATGAGGTTTGACTTAGTTTTTTTCAGATGTTTCAAACAAAGTCCATAGGCCCGAATGGTCTTCCTCCTCTATTCTTTTAAAAATATTGAAATTTAATGCATAATGAGGTGTCAAACTTTATCCTAGATATCTTGAATAGTGGTTCTATTTTGGAAGAGTTAAATTTCACCTATATTGTTCTTATTCCAAAAATCCTGAATTCGAAGATTGTGGTAGATTTTAGACCAATAAGTCTATATAACAATTTATACAAGCTGGTTTCAAAGGCCTTAGTAAGTCGGTTAAAGCCTTTCCTTCGTATGCTTATTTCACAAAACCAGAGTGTTTTTGTCTTCGGCATGTTACTAATTGACAATGCTTTGGTAGTGTTAGAAACCCATTATTACATTAATAGGCTTTACAGTCAGGGGGAGGGGGCATTAATGATGAAACTTGACATGGTGAAAGAATATGATAGAGTTGAGTGGAGTTTCTTATTGGCGATGATGTTGCATATGGGTTAAATTGGTTATTAATTATGTTGAGACATCCTCCTTTTTAGTGTTTTATGAATCGGCAACCATCAAATCATTTATGCCACCAAGAGGTCTGAAATAGGCGACCCATTATCTCCTTACCCATTTTAATTCTGCACTGAAAGTTTGTTATCTTTACTTTGACATGCAAAGATGCAAGGATGAATCAGAGATGTGGTAATTAGTAGGTGTAGTCTTCCAGTTTCTTATTTATTTATTGTTGGTGACTGTATCATTTTTCTTAGGGCCAAAGAGGAAGACGTAAGGTAGGTGTTGGCTATTATAAAGCTCTATGAAAATGCCTTAGCTCATATGGTGAAAATAAAGAAATCATCTTTTTTCTTCAGTCCAAATTGCTGATCAAATATTCATCATGGACTCTTAGCATTATTTGGCTTACAAAATGCTTAAAGGCTGACAAATATTTAGTCTTCTTTTTGGTTATTGGGAAGGAAGAAATCAACTCAGTTTGATTTCTTGATCGAGTGAGTAAAGCGTAAATTGGCGAGATGGAAAGGGCCTTTATTACTTAGGTAGGACATACTGTTCTTATTAAGTCATTTATGCAGGCTATGCCAACTCACCTTATAACCGTGTTCTGTTTCCAATAGAGATGCGCAATATTGATCAGAGAAAAATAGTATGGATTAGTTAGGGTACACTTTGTACATCAAAGCAAGCTGGCCAATTGAGGTTTAGGGACGTCGAAGCATTCAACCATGCTATGCTTGCTAAGCAAGTTTGAAGGATTATGAAAAGCCCAAATGGCTTTGTAAGAAAGGTTTTCAGATGAAGATACTTTCCATTTGTTTCTTTCCTGGTGTCTCTCACACTTAACCATTTTTTTCCTGTCTATAAAGGTATTTTGGCTGGTCACGAAGTTTTTCACAGAGGTGTCTTCTAAAGAGTGGGTAATGGTGCTAATATTTCCATCTGGTTGGATACTTGTTGTTGTGAAAGCAAAAGTTTATAATTTATAACCTTTGTCCACCCACAAGTGAATGGTGTTGTTGTGTGCAAATGATGAATAGGGGTATCGTCCCAAGGGAAATTGGTGAAATCACAATGAAATTTAAGTCCTATATACTCAACTACCAAAAAAAGCAATTGAATTGAGTAAAGACTAAAGCTAGTTAGGTGAATGTGAGAATAAAGAGAAATAAACAAAAACAAATGAAGCTACTAACTGCCCAATAAAATATAAAATGTTGAATGATGCAAGGGTCACTAATGAAAACAAAGGTGTAATTGAATAAAAAGGCTATCTCGAATTAGCTAAACTACTAATGATGTGAAATGGTTAAGAAGGCTATCTCCCTAGGATTCCACTTTTTACTTGTTAACTAAGTCAAGTAAAGTTCCAAATATATTGACTTTCTATGTGGTGTGAGGATTCAACTGCTAAAACCCCTTTTCTCAATGCTAAGTTTTGCTCACTTACAATTAACTATTGCGTCTCTTGAGTTCATATATTAATCTAGGATGGATGAAGACCTAACATCATTTTAATCACCTAATAGATTCATAGATTACCTCTAATCCACAAGACCAATCATGCTTTACTCCTCATTTCCACCTTCATCATTTCTTTCTCAAGAAAAAAGTAAGATTATGATTTGTGTGTAGTGGCCAATCAACACATAATCATTAAACATAAAAATATACAACACAAGAGAATTAATAACCATAAAAAACCTCAAATAGACATTAGACAACAAGTATCAAGAATTTCATCCTAGAGAGACAAAGAAATCTACTCTATAACTAAAACATCCATAGATAAAATACTAGAGTTTAATCCAAACATCAAAGTGCCAATACAAAGAAAAGAAAGAATGAAAGAACCAAATGAAAACCCCTAGTAGCTCAAGCCTCCTTGTGATCCAAGAATTCCTTTGAACTTTCAAACCAAGCTTCAAGCTCAAGCCTAAAGTAGTGACTCTAAGAGAAGAAAAGAAGAATATGATGAAAGGATGAACAATGAAACCCCATTCTTGGAGATGTTCTTGTCCAAAAACCTTTCTAAAACCTTGACTTATGCTCCACCTAACTTAAGAGATAGAATCTTTTAGCCAATGGAGAGCTTGAATTGAAAAATGAAGTGGAGAACCATAAAATCTAAAAATCGGGTCACCATGTCACCAAAACAGGGGAACTAGTGGTAACGCATTGCCACAATGTCGAATAGTGGTGATGCATCGCCAATAATGGCACTAAAATGGTAGCAAGTTGATAACTTTGATGACATGTCACCAACGTTCTTTTCCAGCTTTGACTAGTGCATGTCCAACTTTTGCTCTGCTTGACCCTACTTCATTCTAATGCATCTACAATGCGCTCAAACCTACATAAAGAGGAAACAAAGTAAGGAATACTAAGAAAAGTAGCATGACAAGATAGAAATTGATAGTCAAAATGACTAAAAGTCAACAACATTGACCATTACAAAATGCACTTATCAATTAGCTACTAAGGCCAAGTATGAAACCAATCACTTGCTCAATTGCAGGTATGGAGACAATGGCAGGTAACAAGTTTGATTGATCATGATATTTTTGAGTTGAAATAGACAGCAATCAATGTATTGTTTTACCCACGAGATGTAGGAATTATCAAACAAATCCCCATTGTATGTCGGTTTAGAGAGGATGTGAGAACTTGGGGCATATGTGATAATGGTTAGTTTACTGTTCGGGCAGCGTACCATCTTCCTTATAGCTTGTTCTATGAAAGGGATCCTCTGATCAAGACTAAGTTTTGGGTATGGCTATGGAGTCTGTCGTTGCCAAGCTATGTCATATTTTTCTATGGAAATTATGAGCAGAGGCATTATTGACCCAGGATAATTTAGCTCTTCAGGGAATGGAAGTTCTTACTGCCTTTCCGGTATGTGCAGAAGGGAGGGAATCAATAAGGTTTGTCCTTAAAACTCCCGTACATCCCCAACAAGTGGTGAAAAGGTCTCAAATCGTTTCTCACAGGGGATGACCATTGTTCTTTGCTTTTGGCATTTTATGCTTGGTTTATTTGGTACAATCGGAACATGGTTGCATCTGAGGATGTTTGCCAAAGCCCAATAAAGGTACTTGCTGTGATCAAGTATTGGAAAGAGACATGGGACCTTTAATTTGCTTAGGAAGAGCGTAAGCCAATGGAAAACACAATGATTCTTGGACATTGGGTGGCTTTTCTAGCAGGGGTTTACACAATAAATGTAGATGTTATGATGGATAGTTCATCTAAAAGAGGGAGCATGTGTGTGGTTTGTCGAAATGCCTAGAGGGAGGTAAGATTCAATGCCGCACACTTGTTGCTGCGTGTAGGGGGAAATGCTTTGTATGTATAAGCTTTTGCTGTAATATGGGGCCTAAAGGAAGCTCGTTGGTTTGGTTTGTTATTAATTATTATTGAGTCAAATTTTTTGATTTTGATTACGGATATGAATAAGGGAACTTTTCCTTTGTTGTTTTATTTTGAGGCTCTATTAGATGAAGCTCGTGTTTTATGGGTTTTATTTTCACTTTTGTTCATTTTCTTTTATTAGATTTGTACGAAATAAGGTAGCTCACACTTTAGCTAAGAGAAGCCTCAGCCTGCTAGGTCATGTTTCCTGGGAAACACCTATTTTTGGATTGGTTGTTTGATGTTCTAAAGTTTGATTAATTGAATTGTATTCTTTTTGTAAAAAAAAAAAAAAGAAGAAAGGACTTTAGTATCTCCAAAGAAAAATACAAATCTACTTATACATTTCCTTTTCTTCTAAATTTCTTACCGATTACTATCTAAATATCCATGAAGTTTATGAATATCAGTTGATGCATAAAATTTTCCTTTATCAATTGTACATTTCAGATAGCAAAATATTCTCTTTACTGTATTGGGATAAGATTGATTTGAGATCCATATATTTGCTGATAAACCCTACGCCATATAGTATATCTAGTCTAGTATATGTTAGATATCTAAAACTTTCAACAAGAATTTTAAAGAATGTAGGAGTTACATCTTTATTTTCATATTTCTGAAGTTCCAAGCCACTTTCAATTAAAGTGATAATTGGAGTGCATTTCTCCATACCAAATCTTTTTAAAATGTTGGTTCTGTAAATGCTCTGAAAAATAAAGATCCTATCTTCTTGCTCATTGACATCAATTCTAATGAAGTGGTATTCTCAATCTGATATCACTAATCTCAAATTATTTCATTATATTTTCTTTAAAGACATTAAACATGGATGGGTCATTGCCTGCAAAAATCAAATCATCCACATATAAATGGACAAATAATGTACTTTAATTTTGCTTCTTCTTCATGTATGCTGCATGTTTTTATAGTTACTGCATGAATTCATTTTTCTAGAAATAGTTATTGATATGAGTGTTCCATGATTAGGGGCTCTGGAGTTCATAAAGAACTTTCTACAGCTTGTATACTTTGTTACAATGACATTCTTGCACATATCCTATAGGTTGCTTGACATAAATTTATTCTTAAACATAATTACATTGGAATGATATATTGACATGAAATTGGTAAGTCTTCCACCTATGTTGAGTCACTAACAAGATTAATGGTCATATTATTTTCATGCCTGCAATAAATGCAAATAATTCTCCATACTCCATTCCTTCCTATTGAGCATAGCCTAGTGCTAAACTAGTCTTACTTTGTACCTTCAAACTTATCCTTGATCATTCCTTTTAAGTTTGTATACCTATTTGACTTCAATGACCTTCTTCCCTTTTGCTAGATTAGTGAGGTTTCATATATTATTCTTCTTAACAAAATTAATTTCTTCATCCATTTTTTTTCTCCACCTCATATTTGTTAAAGCTTCTTCAATAGAAATTGGCCTACTACTAGGGAATATATGAAATAATTCAAAATATTCACCTTTCTCATTATTAAGCTTCTTCATCAACAAGCAAACTGTACGCTTATTCTGGATATCCAGTTAATAGAATTCAACTCTATTTCGATCTCCATGACTGATGTGTTCACTAGTCAAAGGGAGTGTGACATCTTAACTGATGATAATTTCTTTTTTTTTTAATGGGATTGTATAGTTTATATCCCATTATTTTCTCTCCATAGCTTATGAAGATACATTTTTTCTTTTTGTCATTAAAATTGGTTTTTTTTTTTTGGAATTTGCACATAAGTTATTCAAACAAATACTATAAGATGATTGGTGCTAGGCTTATAAGTTCTCTAAACTTTTTCAGGAGTCATTCCTCAAATATTCTTTACAGGTACTGATTTAATAGATACACCATTATTAAGACTACTTTAGTCTAAAAATCTTTGGGCAACTTCTTGTCTTTCAGCATGCTTCTTGCCATATCAAGGATCGTGAGGTCAGCAAACCTTATTCAATTAAGGGGTTTAAGATGATGTGAATTGTTATATGATGTCATTCTTAAAGCACAAGCTTTTAGATGTATCAAAGGTATATTTGCCATCTTGATCTAACCACAACTTCTTTATGTAATAGCCACTTTGTTTTTCAACGCTGGCTTTAGCTTTTTGGAATGTATTAAACACTTCAAAATTTTGTTAAAGAAATTATACCCATGTCTTTCATGCTATAATCATCAATTAATGTTAAATAGTACTCCTTATGTTTGGTTTTTTTTTGCTCCATAAGGTTTTGGCACAAAGTCTAAGGAGAGACTCACTTTTTTTTCAAATTTTCCCTTTATCTCCCTTCACTCACAACCACCTAAGAAAGACAAATATGCAATTGCAGTAGGTTTATACAATGATGAAAGAATGCAATGGCAGATCAAACCTGGGTAAATATGATGCAATAGTTGGAGAATAACAACAACAATAATTACCTAGGCAATGATGAAAGTGCTGTTGGAAAAGGGTAACAAATCAAATGCTAGCAAAAATAAAGGTGCAACTAGAGATGGACGATAGATGAATCAAAAGCCAATGATGATGAAGGTGTATTGGAGAAGGGTGTCGATGAATTGACATGGGCTACAGTGAATTGAACTAGGATGACGATGAATCAAACCAGCTATGGAGGAGGATAACGATGAATTAGATACATATGATGACAAATGCGCTCTTAGAGAAGGACGTTAGTGATCGAGTACCTAATTTGCTTGTTTTTCAATGTGAAAATGGAAGGTTATAATGGTCAATTTATGTGATAAAAGTTACTAAAAATGGAATGATGTAGAGAATTTGGTACAGGCCAAAAAGGAAAATAGTATAAAGAATATGAGAAAAATAACGTATTTATTTTCCTTTTGATATCAGTGTTAATGGGATCACATGCACTTGTATGAACCAACTTTAATAGCTTCTTAGCTTCCAACATATATAAGTGTCAATAGGCTGCACACAAACTTAAACAAAATAGCAAACTAAAGCATAAATAAACTTAAACTAAGAAAGAAAATCACAACTAATTAATCCACCAAAATCTTGAGCACCATGCAACTGCACAAATATGCATAATCTTTATATTAAATTGCCCACAATCGCAATAAAAGAACTTTGAAATTGAAGTAGAGCAAAAACCAAAGTCGAAGTAATAGCACATGTTCACCATAGAATAAATTAATTGCATTCCAAGTCCATAAGCTGCTCAAATTTAAGCAAACAGACCCAACAATCTCCACCTTATAGGAGAACATGTCATAATAACAATGAACAAAAGGCACTATCACAAACAATAGAAACAACAAAAACATGTGCATGCGCACGAGTGTGAACACCCTGAACAACAAAATGAGCATGATCTCATCTACACCCTAAACAACAACACGAATATAATCTCCATTCTTTAAACTTGTTTTAAATCATCAATATATACCACACCACCACCACATAACATATTGAGATGTTAATAACATACTGCAACCACTATAAAAAATCCATAGGATGATTCCTAGGTCTCTATCATACAGCAAACATGTAGCACTCCATTACAACACAAATGAACAAGCTAATCCACCTAGGAAGATTTCTTAGGTTTCACCACATGAACAATCTTCAAAATTCAAATCAGTGTTAGCTTCATGCCCTTATCATTCCAAATGTTCCATCATGATAAACATAAAATCATTCATTCCACCATGCTAGGACCAAACCATTAACTATAATACCACTTGTTAGTAAAAAAATATTTCCTAATCAATTATCATGTGTAGCAAATTTAATGTGGTTTGCATCATAATTAACCTAATCCATGAATGGGAGAAAAGTTTCCTTGATCTTGGTAGTGAGAATTATAAAGAAAATTTTTGCTCAAAGCCACTCTCGACTATGAGTCCCTCTCTTCTTTTGAAACCTTATGCATAGTTTTTTATCGTGAAACAAAATTTTTAAATTTATAATCCCCCAAGTTCACCTGCAAGTGTATAGTGGGTTATGTGTAAGTGGTGAATTTGGATATCATCCCAATATATAAATATGATTCCAATTGAGATTCAAGTCCTAAATTATCCAACTAACCAAAGCTAGATTAAAAGCTAACTAGTGATAAATGAGAAAAAAAAATCAAACTAGTTTAGTTCTATAGTAGTGACGCAGAACTAATACCACAATGAAGAGTTATATGCAAATGGTGAAATGCAATCTAGAACTAATTAGCTTTAACTAAATTGAATTAACTTGAATAAAAGGACTATCTCTTTAGTATTTCATCCTTTAACTTGATACCTAAGTCAATAGATATACAAGGATATCAATTTCCTATATGGTGTGAGGATTCACGCTTCAAAACTCCTTTTTTCAAGACCAAGTTCTGCTCACCTAAAACTAACAATGACGTCTTTTGGGCTCATTTGTTAATCTAAGGTGGATTAGGACGTAACCTTAATTCAGTCATGTAATGGGTTAAATGATTATCTCTAATCATCCTTGCCCACCATGCTTTACTCTTTCCTTTCCACCTCTCCTCTTTCTTTCTTAAGAATAAAGTTGAGATTGTGAGATGTGTAAAGTAGCCAACCAACATATATAAATCAAGCATAAGAGTAGGAAACACAGGAAAATTAATATACAAAGGAAACCTTAAATCAACATTAAAATGGCAAGTATAAAGAGTTCCATTCTAAAGTGATACAATAATCTCCATGTCCAACTAGCAACAAACATTATGTTATAGTTCAAGGAAACCATAAAAAAATACAAGAAAGAAAAAGGAAGAAGGAATCAATAAAATCCACTAAAAGCTTAAGTCTCCTTAACCTCTAAGATTTTCCTTGGCACCTTCAAGCAAACTCCAAGAAATGTCTTCAATGGTGGTTTTAAGAGAAAATGAAGATGAAGATGCATGAAAACCTAGCATTCTTTTGGAAGTTCCAGCTACTAATCTCCTTTAGATCCCCCAAAAAATTTGTCCTTTTGTCTCACCAAACTCTTGGATAAAATCTTTTTTTCCAATAACAAGTTAGAATTCAAATATGGGGTTAGGGGACCACATGTTCTGGATACAGTGGTGTCGCATCGCTGCAGTGTTAAACGATGGCGAAACATTGCCAATAAGAATATGGACTTGAGACATTTCTCATTATTAGCTACATGTCTCCAACCATTGGCGATGCATTGTCATAGGCAATTCGCTGAGTTTACTTTTTCGTGCCCAAATTTTGCTATTTCCTCTCGATTTATTTTGACACTTCTATGATACTTTCCAACTTGCATAAAAAAAAAAAAAAGAACAAAGCAAGAAATAGAAAAAAAAATATGGCATGAGTTGAAAGAGATTAAAGGTCAAAGCTGACAAAAATGTCAACTAGTTTGACCAACAAATTATGCACCTAACTTTTTCACTCTACAAACTCTCTCTTGTTTTGAAAATTCACACATCTTGTCTCCTTACCACATTGATTTTTCTTTCATACCCATACCCTATACAACATGCCTATTTATAGGCTATATACAAACCTAAACAAAATAGGGAATTGAAACCAAAATAAAATCAAAGTAAGAAATAAAATCACACCTAACATTTTCACTCTACAAACTCTCTCTTGTTTTGAAAATTCACACATCTTGCCTCCTTACCGCATTAATTTTTCTTTCATACCCATACCTTATACAACATGCCTATTTATAGGCTATATATAAACCTAAAAAATATAGGGAACTGAAACCAAATAAAATCAAAGTAAGAAATAAAATCACACCTAATTAACAACCCAAAATCTTGAGCACCAAACAACTGTGCAAATTTGCAGAATCCCCACTTCAATTACTGGTTACAACAAAAAAAGAACCTTGAAATTAAAATAGATCTAAAAGGATAGCCGAAGCTATAACATATGTTTACCACAAAATGGATTAATCACTTCCAAGTCCCTATGCTCCTCAAATTTAATCTAACAAACCCAATTATCTCCACCTTAGCTTAAATTCTTTCAAATATGAGCACATATCACGATAACTATGAACAAACAACAAATACAACACAAACACCATGAATAACAACACAAACATAATCTTCAATCTTCAAACTTGTGCTGACCCATCGATACAACATCATTGCCGTACTCATTGAGATGTCGGTGCCACATTGCAACCACAACCAAATATCTCTAGGATGATTCCGTAGGGCTCCACCACACTGTAAACACGCAACACTTTGTTACAACACAAATGAACAAACCGATTCACTTATGATGATTCCTTTGATTTAACCATATGAATAATCTTTAAACTTCAAATCATCGTCAACACCATGCATGCCTTCACCAATCCAAATGCTACACCATGCTAAACATAAAACCATATGCTGCACCATGCTAGGACCAAAGTCATTAACTCTAATAGCACTTGTTGGAAAAAATATTTCTCAATTATCCATCACACAAAACAAAAAAATAAGCATAATCAATCAAGCACATACAAGTTTAATATGGTTCATTTATAAACTAGCCTCTATGGATGAAAGCAAAGTTCTATTATTTTGGACAGAGAGAATTACAAAAATATTTCTGCTTATAGCCTCTCTTTATTATGAGCTAGTAAGCTGCTCTCCTCTCTTGAAACCGCACGTATTTTTCTCACTTGGCAAATTGTCTCTCAATTTGAAAATCCTCACATCTTGCCTCTTCACCATATTATTGGTTTTCGTCTCAAACCTACATCCTCATACAGCATGGCTATTTATATGCTACAAATAAACATAAACAAAATATGAAACTAGAACCTAAATAAACTCAAACTATGAAACAAAATCTCACCTAATTAACACACAATAATCTTGAGCACCAAGCAACTACACAATTCTGCACAATCTCCACATCAATTACGTGCCACTATAATAAAAGAAACTTGGAATCGAAACATATCAGATAGGAAGGCGAAGCAATAACATATACTCACCACATAATGGATTAATTGCATCCAAGTCCCATAGCTCTCAAATTTAAGCTAACAAACCCAATTGTTAGTTAATCATTTTAACGACCATAAAGAATGAACTTACATTCTATGAATAGCGTGTAGTTTACTATAGTAGAAGTTGTCTTGGCTAAACCACTTTTATTGCTGGGCAATAAAGAATGACCAGAACCAGAAATGGAAAAGTTAAAAAGTAGGTCCCTATTCTATTTTTAGTATGTGCATAATATAGCAACTCCTTCCTCAAACTTTGAAATAAGACATTTTTATGTTCATGACCCTTTTGTGTCCTATACCAAATATTTTCTACTTTTTAAAGCGATTGCCACAAGCTTTGAGACGTTTCATTTTTTTTTAAAAGCTTTAAAATTATTGTTAATTGACTTTGATTTAATCATTTATAAATTTTCTTTGACGCATTTTTTTTATAAATGTAATATGTCTAAAAAGTTATATATGAAAAAAGTAAAAATCACATTCTAGTGTAAATCATAAAAATGTAGTTGAAATGTTGCGAGGTCGTGTAAAATTTAAGTAGTGTGCACTGAGCATTGGCTTGCAAAACTATACCGCGATCTTTACCTCTCGTATTAGTCAACCCAACACAAAAGAGAAAATTGGACCAAATTCACAAAGTTTGAAATGGCCTCAATCTTCTTTGTAGAATTTGGTCCTCCGAACAATGGTTGCAAACTGCAATTGTTTTCTTCTTTTCTCCAGTTTTGGCCCCTTTTTGGGTACACAAAAGTGCAAACAAAAAAAAAAAGCCTCCATCCTTGTTCAAGGTTTTCCACTCTCAGAAATGTACTTGTAATTGTAATAGTTTCTCATCACAAAAAGATAAAAGAATTTACAAATAAAACACGCTTTTAACATTCACATCGTGGCAATTTCCAACAAACATTGATTACTAGTTAGAATTTCTTATCGCATTATGCTGGTATGGCCTATATGTTAAGATGACGAGGTGTTTGGCCTTCCGGCCACATATCCGAGGTTCATGCCTTCTCACCCACATCTCCCCTAAAATCTAAGTGAAATAAAAAAAAATAAAATATACATTTATTTATATTTGATAAACTTATATTTATTATATTTATTTTTCTCATATTTAATATGTTTTAATATGTTTTGAGCCTTAAAGATATATTTTAAGTATGTTTTGTAGCTTAGAGCATATCTGGATTTAATTGATTGAGATTGGATTTAATTTGTCATTTTACAAGTTTTAATTTGTTTGTGTTCTCTTAAGATTCTGACAGATTGGCGATATTTCAGTAGAAAAATCATAACTTGAGCTACAGAGATCGGAATTGAGTGATTCTTGATTCATTGAAAAGCTAACATCCGAAGCTACAAATCATATGTGGATTATAAGACTCAGTTTTCACGTTAAGGGGGTCAAGTTTAGCTTCAAAGTCGCGATTTGTGAGTCATCGCTGATTCAAATGCAGTTGCGGTATTTTAGGCATATTTTTAGTTGTAGATGTCCGTTTTATTTGATTTAGGTGTCATTTTGAAGCTAAGAAAGAGATATGCAACTTTCATGCTTTGAGTTTTGAGATATAACAATTGAATCAAGGTTAAATCTCAGTTTGAAGTTGCTGCTACTGTTCTGGAGCATTGTTTGGCTGACAATTTTGAAACCTTTTAGTTAGTTTGAATCTTTTTATTTGTTTGGGGTACTTTTGCAATAATATAAAAAGTTTAGAAAAATTTATAAATTTAGTACACTAGGTTAATTTTTTTAGGCTTTAAAGACGGGAGCTGCACACCCTTTCGGGATTTTTCTTTTATGGTTTTAGTTTTTTTTTGTCTTTTTCTTTGTTTTTTTTTTTTCCAAACAGGATTGAGTAATTTTTTTGGTTCAGTTTAAGGGGATGATTTCCGTTGCCAGCACTGATTGTGAGGATTACTTTTTTTTTACTTAAACTTTTTTTAAATTCAAATATTTATTTCTTCATTGTTCGGACTTATTGCAATTAATTTTCATGTTCTTTCTTGTTGGATTGATTCTACAATTGCAAAATTTGCTTGATTTTCTTTTCAACCGCTTAGGTGAAGAATTCGATTTAGAAGCAAGTGAATTGATTGAAGATTATTTTTATTTCTGGTTTGTTCATTCAGGAAAAGTAAGACAGGTTAAATTATTCAAGCTTTTGGATTGTTGCCTAAAATAAAATTTTTGGTTCATTGTTCTTAATGCTGATTTTGAGATAATTAGAAATTATTTGTCAATATCTAGTAACTCAAAATTAAAAAATTAATCTAAAGCTTTTTGTGGTTAATTTTACTGCTGAATTCCTTGAGTTCTTTTTAGTCTTAAAAAGAGTCATGTTTATTTGTTTGGATTTAAGAAGTACTTTTCTTCGATAATTAACTGCGTGATTGGAATGGATAATCAAACCTGAATTGAGTGTTTTTAGTATTGGTTAATTTCATTTTAATTTTACAGTTAATTTCAATTTTCAATTCAAGAAAACCCCCCAATCCTTTATTTTAGTTTTCTAACAGGAAGCTTCCAGCAAAAAATTTCCCTTGGGATTTGACAAGGTTTTTACTGCTAAACTATAAATTTATTTATTCTAAGTTGTTAGTAATACTAGAATTATTTTTTACAGTTTCGACGACCAATCAATATTTTAAAATTTTTTCATAAAATCCAATTATAATTAGATATCAGAAATTAAGGCATTTATCTAAAGAAACCAGCCCATCTCCCTTTTGCGCCACATTCTTCTAATCCCTATGGGCCCTTTGTCAATTGCAACTTCACCGTTGATTATAAGTTGGGCTCATAAATATAACAACCCAAGCGTGGAGAAACAGCTTCAACTTTGGACCAAAGTCCAACTCAATATATCGATGGTTCCCAAGTTGTTGATATCGTTTCAAATCCGTCCCAGCCCGTACAATTGTCACCCTCAACCTTTGTTAACTGTTCCAAATTAATCCAAAGACACAGAAGTCATTGAGTTAAACGCAACAGACACATCACACGTTAAAAATTGCGCAATTGATTCACAACTGAGGGACTTGAACCCAAAATCCTTGAAAAATCGTAAGGTTTTGCCCGGAAATCAAGCCTCCAAGAGAGACTATATGTTGTTCACTAGTTAACTTCATTTAAAAATTTATTAAAAAGTTTATTATTTTTAATTTTATTGATCTTTTTGTCCAATACCAATACTGCTTGAACGTTAATATCCTATAGAACTAATAATCACTTGAATAAACAATTTTTTAGAAAGTAATAATTTTTAAAAATTTTTTTTTCATACGCAACTTAAAGAAAGAAAAATTAATAAATTTTTTTTATTCTTTTAAAAAGTATTTTAAAAGTAATCTTTGGGTTTCTTAAATTGCATGCTTCAATTGGTGTACATGTTATGTGAAAAATCAAAGAAAAATTTGAGAATTTATTAAATAACTAATTTTAATTTCTCTGTAAATAAATTTTTTTGTTAGCATCTGCGTAGAGTTACCAAATTATCGACACCATCTTTTTTTTGCTCCCTTGTGAATTATATTATTTTAAAAAATTAGATTCGAACATGAAAGGTCAAAGCTGAATTTAAGTTTCAACTAGGGGCGTGAGGTTTGATTTGGCACATCCCAAAAAGTCCAAAAGGCCAGGTGAAAAGTTTAGGGATCACGTGGGCAATAACTAAAATCTTGGAGGCCAATATGAGAACTTAGCCTAAGTAAATGTAGCAACGAATTTGAAGAGATGATGATGGTGAATTTTCATGATGCAATGGATTAGAATATTTCTAAACTTCAAAAGGCTCATATTTTACCTACTTTTTTTTAAGCATTTCATGACATATCGGTGCAGTGGCCTCAATCATGTCACATTAAAAAAAAAAACAACTCAATTATCTTGTTGTAACTTCACACTCATATGCACTATTGTAGAGTAAAGCTCCACCCACACATTTACCAAATATTATTTGAAGATATACAGAAAGTAATTTTATAAAAAAGAATCAAAGTTGATGATTAGGGATGACAATTGAGTGAGTTGGGTCAGGTTTGGTCAAGCCATTCAATTTCAGGTTTAATCGGGTTAGTTTGTATTTGGGTCCAGGTCAGGTTATTTGGGTTCAGGTTGGGTTAGGCCGGGTTTATTTGGATTCGGATCCAATCAGGTCGGGTTATCAAGTCTTAGACCAAATTCAACTTGATTGTCGGGTTTACTTGGTTCACTGATATATAAGTCAAAATCGCCAAATTGATTCAAATTTTTTTAATTTTGATTAAAGTTTAATTTTATTAGACATAAAAATAATATAAAATTTATGAAGATATATTAATATATAATTTATTTAATAAAATACTCCCTCTATGTCAAGTTCTTTGCAATATTCACTATTCAATAATTAATCTAGGATTTTTTCTTTTCAACATTTTAGTATAAAAATGAAAAATGATTATATTAAATAATAAATAAAGACCTATAGTTCCTAAATATATACTTTTTAAATTTTTTTCTAACAAATAATCTCTCTTTGTTCCCTTTTTTTTGCTCCATTTAACTTTTTTGACTAGTTTGACATGAATTTATTTATATTATTATTTATTAAAAAATTTAAAAAATATATTTAAAAATTAAAGATCTTGATTTATTATTCATGTATAAAATGGTTTATTTATATATTAAAATGTTGAAAACAAAAAATTATATATTAATTGTTAAAATACGAATGGTGTAAATAATTTGAGATATAAGGAGTAATATGAATAAATTCAATTCAAACTATTTGAAAAAGTTAATTATTTCAAAGAATATGGGACAGAAAGGGTACTATAATTTCTAAAACCTAATTATTTTTATCTCACTATCATCGTTTCATTAATCGTTTCCCATAGTTTTCACTCGCTTGCTCTACAACACAAAACAGATCAGCAGAATAGAATAAACTCATTCACATATATTAAATTATAATTTTTCTAAAGTCTTTGCCGACTATATATTTTATATTGATTTAAGTTAAAATTAGGTCTTGTCGGGATTAGTTATCGGGTTATTTCGGGTTCGGATTCGAGTTTTTTCAGGTGTCACTTTAGTCGAGTTGGGTTCAAGTCGGGTTGGGTACAGTCAAGTTCGGGTCGTTAATTTTTCTGATCAAATTGGATCATGTCAGACTTGGATTCAGATGAATTGTGTCAAGTCTTCAGATCAAGTCAAATTTTACCATCTCTATTGATGATGGAACGCATTTCTTAGTGCAAAATATGAAGTATATATAGGACTTGGTGTGTAAACGGGTAAAATGAAAATAAATTGCGAGTGAGAGACATTAGCCGTTTGAAACAAAAAACTGGTAAAACTAACATTTACTACAAATGAATAGGAAAGGTTTTATTTCTGCAACATTCTATTTTTTTATTGAAATAATATACTCCAACAGTAGTAGTAGTAGAGAGAGAGAGAGACAGATAAGAGAGACAGATAAAAGAGGAAGATGATATGAAACTGAAATAAAGAGAGATAATTGATTAGGCTTTTAGGGATAGGCTTTTGATTTGACAAAAGAGATTGAAAGTTAAATGATCCGAAAGGAAAAGAGATAAGGCAAAGCCATGTTAAAATTTTGTGATGAAAAATGATATGTCAGAAGGCGACAGAAGTGCTGCTTCAAATTTTACTTTGAACTGACAGGGAAGGAGTCCTCCATCTACAGTGTCCCCGTTAAATCATTTTCTTTTTACTCATTTTGCTCGTTGCTTTGAGTTAGGTAAATTAGTATGTGTGTTATGTTTTTTTTTTCCTTATTAGGATGTGATGAGAATAATTTAATACACGAGTGGTGTGCGTAACAATTTTTAAGGTGTCAATTACTAATTTATCTGCAATTAACAAATATGTGTTGTTAACTTAGTGGGTTAAGTTGATTTTTCTACTGCTTTTTTTTTCCCTACTCAAATTTTTTTATAGTGGAAGTTTTTAAAAGTTAAAGAATAAAGAATGTCTCAAACCGAGACCGAGGATGTGCCACTCCACCTAAGGGTGGGAGATAATTCTTCTGCTTTATAAATCAATGCCCTGCTCATAAATCAACTTATCGCTTTTCAGATTAAAAAAAAAAAACCATCGCAATTTTGTAAGAAGGTCATGTTGTTACGTACGTGGCAGAGCAGCAATTTGCCACCGGAATTTGATCGGCATCCCCAAAAAATAAGCAACAGACAAGTCACGATAAACTATGTCCAGTTCGCAGTATTGCTTCAAGTCTGAGTGCGTCCGGCAGAGGAGATGTGGGCTCGCGCTGCCAGATCCCGCACTCCTGTGTGCGTTGCCGCGTCCCACGCCCATGCCACCCACCACAGCCAGGTTCAAATTTCAATGACATTAAAATCTTTTTTGTGTTATATAAAATGTTATAAACATCTTCTAATAAATAAATAAACCATTTAAACTATAATGTCATTGCCACTAAATCCTGGTTCATCGGTAGTTCCCTTGTTGTTGTTGGTCCTCGATCTTTGCTAAGCCCTCTCAAATCCTATTAGATTTCTGCGGGTGGGTTGATCATTATTATTGGGCTATCTCCGTCACTCGGAGACCCCTCAAATGTCAATGAGTCAATCCTGCTGCGCTTTCTTTCTTTCCTCCGCCACCGAATATATTCCATCCACTTCCTTCCTGCTTTTCCTTTCAACTCACAGCCCACCATTCCTTTCTCCACCAGCACGATAACCCATTAAAGAATATCGCCCCCCAGCTCCCATTTGATTTAAAGTACCAATCTTTCCCTCTGCACATCTCTTTCGTTGCTTCTTTATTCTTGTTGCTTCCTTATCTATTCTATCTTCTTCTCTTTCTTGTTCTTCTCCTGTTGTTTTCCTCCGATTGTTGGGTGTCACTGGATAGGAAGAGAAGGGGGCTCTGGATATGGAGCCTGGGCTTCTTGACTCCGTCATCAATCGGCTGCTTGAAGTTAGAACCAAGCCTGGGAAGCAGGTCCAGCTCTCTGAAGCCGAGATCAGGCAGCTTTGTCTCGTCTCGAGAGATATATTCTTGAGGCAGCCTAATCTTTTGGAGCTTGAACCACCTATCAAGATTTGCGGTATCTTCTTATTTTCACTATTCTTAATTGCTGTTTTGTTTGAATTATCTGTTCTGAATCTTGCTCAATTGGTGTCGATGACAATTTCATTTTGGAACTTCCAATTGTTTGAGTTCTGATTTGAGAGACTGTTGTTGGTTGTTCAAATATCAATTTTTCATGTTCTTAGTTCTTATGCGTAGCCTCATGGTGCCCTTGAATGATGTTAAAATTTGATATGTCGGGAAAAGGTTTCAACTTGTAAGCCATGCACGGTCATAGTGGCTAGCTGTGTGGAGTAAACCATGTGCTCTTCTCAAATGATGACTTACAAGCATTTTGGTTGGATACTGTTTCAGAACAAGAATTATTAGTCTTATGTTTAGTTGCTGTTATTTTTGTGAACTAATCAATTTTCTTAAGCAAAGTAGATCATTGCTTTTTCTTGATTGATTTACAAAGCATAATCTCTCTAGCATGTTGTTTCCCATTATTGTTTTGGTCTGGTCACCGGATTATCAAAGAAGCTAGACTGTGCTTCATTTTTCTCCTGGACTGGCCCTGTGACTTAATTGAATTTTGGACTTAGAATTCTTCTTTTAGTAAGCTTCCATAAAATGTATGTGATTATTTGAAGCCAGAAAGAGTTCAACGCTCTGTCATTAGAGAATCTGGAAGCTTCATATTCATATTTGGGTTATTTCCTGCCTACTTAACCTTTAGGATCACTAGTTGCTTGACATAGCCTGAAAGTTGAGTGTCTGGTGCTCAAATGTTTTGTGCTGCCATTATTTGTCTTTCTACCCCTATCTTCTATATGAATTTGACTCAATATTTTGTCTTTTTCAAATTGGGGTGTAGCTATTGTTTTCACATTCCAATCACCATCGTCTACAGAGCTTGTATGTGAGGGAAGGGTGTCGGAAAATTCAAAAGCTTGATATGCATTGTTCGCCATTTTCTTCCAACTTAAGCATTTAGATCAGTGGTTGTTTGACCTATTTGTTTTGTTCCACACTCATTGTCCTTGGTCCCCTTAAGCCTGAAATGTTCCGCGAGGGTAATGTCAATTTTCAACCTGAGTTGAGAACTTTCTCTGGACATTTGTCATACTTAATTGAACAAATACATTTGAAATACAATCTCGTGGTTTCTTCCCTTAATTTGTCTCTTCGTAGACAGTTTTAATTCTATATATTAATGTCCACCGCTCTTTCGTATCCAGGAGATATTCATGGTCAATATTCTGATCTCCTACGGCTATTCGAATATGGAGGCTCCCCTCCTCGTGCAAATTACTTATTCTTGGGGGATTATGTAGACCGTGGAAAGCAAAGTCTTGAAACAATATGCCTTCTCCTGGCATATAAAATAAAGTATCCTGAAAACTTTTTCCTTCTGAGGGGCAACCATGAATGTGCTTCCATAAATCGTATATATGGTTTTTATGATGAGTGCAAACGAAGGTTCAATGTCAGGCTGTGGAAGGTTTTCTCAGAGTGCTTCAACTGCCTCCCTATAGCAGCTCTGATTGATGAGAAGATACTGTGTATGCATGGTGGACTCTCTCCTGACCTTTACAGTTTGGATCAGATACGCAAATTACAGCGACCTTGTGATGTACCTGACAGCGGTCTGCTGTGTGATCTCCTGTGGTCAGATCCTAGTAAAGACATTCACGGTTGGGGTCCAAATGATAGAGGGGTTTCCTACACCTTTGGAGCTGATAAGGTTACAGAGTTTCTCAAGAAGCATGATCTTGATTTGATTTGCCGGGCACACCAGGTTAGAACATACTGTAAATGAAGCTCCAGTAGAAATTTTATGACTTAAAGAGTGTCTTTCTCATTAAAATTTTGGATTTGCAGGTTGTTGAGGATGGATATGAGTTCTTTGCTAACAGGCAGCTTCTAACCATATTTTCAGCGCCTAATTATTGCGGAGAGTTTGATAATGCTGGTGCAATGATGAGTGTGGATGATACCTTGATGTGTTCATTCCAAATATTAAAGCCTGCAGATAAGAGGCCGAAGTTCAGCTTTGGGAGCATAGCTTCAGTGAAGTCTGCTACTCCTCCAGCTAAAGTCAAGGTACGTGCTTGTAGCCGTTGTCCTCTAGCTGAAATCGATACTCTAATTACTCATTTGCATGTGCTGATCGGAATGTCTTGTCTTCTATGACCTAAATTGTCTTCCATTTTCGTTTCCAGTCATTTCTCGGAGCCAGGGTATGAGATATTGAGCTCTTGAGTCAACAAAGGATGTAAGAAAGGATCTTCTCTTGATCAGCTTAGCACTAAAACCAGGGGAAATAAGGTGAGGGAAAAAAATGGTTGTACATTGTGAAGGTTGAAGGGGGAAGGTGGTAAAGGTTTATGAACTGCGCATAAATTTTTGGAGAGGTTGCCTGTAAATTGTTATGCTGTATGTATTTCCCTTTCCAAATGCACGTCACTTAGTGTCGCGTCGACATTTGGCCTTCTTTTCAAATCCCATTGCTTGCAACTGCTAAAAATATTGGGAACTAACATAGGGCATGTAGATAGGACTTGAATCTGGTGTGGACCGTATTGCAACGAGTAACTCCCTGCACGCTAAGCAATGATGAACTCTTAGCTCAGTCTTTGGGCTCCTGTTCCTTATCAACCATGTTTGTTGAGCTTGTAATAGGGGTAGCTTATAGTTTAGCAAGGCATTATGGTTTGCACTATTCCCAGTTCCAGATGAACCTTTTTCGAGATGGCGATATTTTTTATTGATCAGAACAAGAAAATAGCAAACTCAGAAGTGTACATTGGAATTTGATCATCTTCATGAGTAAGACATGAATTTACAAGTTGATGGATCGGTTGAATTCAGATCCCATTTTGTACAAATGAGAAACCTAAGGGGAGGAAAATTAATGTTAGGGCAGTCCATGCCAAATATGTGGTAGAATAGAGGAAGATGGATGTAAGTTTAGTGGCGCAGTTGGTAAAACTTAGTAGATTTACCTTTATGTAAATCAGCCATGCTGGGTCACAGCCAGCCCACATTGATCTCCCTAACTATTTTGTTCTGTACCTATCTCCCATGTCCATTTTTTTATCCCTCTTACTTCCGTCCTCAACCTTCTGAGTAGCCATCTAAATTCTAAATTCCTCTTCCAACCAATCTGGAGTTAACTCCTCTGACTCTGATAGCCATAGAATATATTTCACTACGTAATAGTAATACTACTATAAATCAGCTTTGCGTTTTTAAGGCCATCATAATCTTAAAGTCACTTCTTGGAAGTGTAGGGCTGGTCACCTGGATGGGTCTCCAGTTTGTAAGCCTGACAGGATGGGATTCGTACCTTTCATCTCTAGTTCAACTTGGATGGCGTATGGTCTGGCGAGTAGTGATATGTTTCTACCACAACCACATGGCCTTCAGGCTTCAGATGCACTTACTACAACAAGGCTACTTTCGAAATACTGTTAAGAAAAGATTACGGGGATTCTCACAGGTCCCAATTCCTTCGTCTCCCAGCTCGATGACAAGGGCATGGACAATAGATTTTATTACTGTCTGGAGCCTCGTGACCAGGCCAATTCACACCGCTAAATTCTCCAGTTCGGCCAAGATATTCCTACCCTGGCTACTACTGCAAACGTCCAAACATTGAAGATTAATCCTCTCTAGCAACCTAATTAATTGCCATTTCTATCTCGCAAATTTAATGGGGATGTATATCTCCGACTCTGACACACCAACCCCAATATAAGGCGCTTAATGAGATGTCATTCTTGAAATCATTTTAATATCAACTTATTATCCATACTTTGGCACACATCCTTTTTTATACCAGGCCTTGACACGTTCTCGGAATACGGATAAAGTATTTGTAAATCTCAAAAATGTATTTAGCATTTTAAATCTTAGAAATACATTAAAATTTGATTAAAAAACTAAGATATATAATTACTTACAACAATATGTTGCGAAATTCCAAATATTCAAAACATGTTTCATATTTTAAGAATTTGTGTAACAATGTCAAATTTGAAAATGTAACAATTATAGAAATTCAATATCATGACATCATAAAAATGATAAAAATTGCAATAAAATTATATTTTAGGTAAAAATGGATAAAATTATGATTCAATAAATATGGTACATGTTAGAAGTGTTTTTTCTATTTTACTAAAACCCACAACATGTCACATAATCCAGATGTGGTTAAAACTTCCAATCACAGACTTAAAAACAACTAACACTACAAGAGGGGTAAAGAATCCCGACAGAAAAATGGTGACCAAATTTTTGCTTGCAAGACCTTCTTTCGTCGATCAGTCACTAACTAGTCTCCAAAAAGCATCCCGAGCGGTTCGGTCACTGGTCAGTGATCAAGCTTGTCGTCGTTCGGTCATTGGACTTTGGCGGTCAAGGTTTTGGCGATTGATTTTTGTCTCATAAGCCAGTAGTTGAAAAGCAAAAATCTAATCATTCGGTGACTAAAATTGCTAGTCGCATTTTAGGTTTCTACAGTAGTATAATTAATCATATAAACCTTCAAACTTCTTCCATAATTATACAAAATCTCTCACAAAATTAATCCATGCTATCACAACCTAAAGTTATTAATTTAGTCCGAACTTCTCCTAAAAGTATATTCTAAATATATATAATTTATTCTTATCTTATGTATTAACAACTTCTAAACTTCTTCCAAGCTATAAGGCTCTATCTTATGTTCTTTGCTGGTTGTAATTTATTGCCACATTTTTTTGAATTAGTAGCAATTGTATTCTTAATATAAACCATTAGAAAAATGTACAACCTATAATCAAAATATTTTTCATGGTAAGCTTTCAAAGGCCATTGGTTCTAAAATTGAAAATAAAAATAACGCTTTAATATAATTTGGAAAAAAAAAAGATTTAATTGTTAAGAATAAACATTTTTGTTACAATGTTAAAAGGGATGGCCGAATTGGAAGCCAGTTTGCTTTAATTTAAGTCAACTTAATAAAAAATGATTTATTTTTATGTTTATTTTTTTTATCTGAAACTAATTTCATTTAAAAGCTAATTTTATTTAGGTAAAATAATCTATTGATTATAAAATTTTTATGAAACTATTATTTTTTTATAATTTTTTCTTTTTTAGGAATTAAAAAAGAAAAAATCATAGAAATTTAATGACGTGATAAAAATTTTGGTTCAAATGGGTTATTACATTAATATAATATTAACTTTCAAATAAAATCGCTTCTTGATGAAAAAGATATAAAAAAAACTATTTTAGATTAAGTTCGTTTAAAAGCATTCCTCAAACTAGCATAGAAATTTAATGACGTGATAAAAATTTTGGTTCAAATGGGTTATTACATTAATATAATATTAACTTTCAAATAAAATCGCTTCTTGATGAAAAAGATATAAAAAAAACTATTTTAGATTAAGTTCGTTTAAAAGCATTCCTCAAACTAGCACGATTTACTCTTAGCTTAAAAGCCCTGATCCATATCTTGCTAAGACGATCTTTAAGGTCACCCATCCCCAGTCCCCTTTTGAATCGCACAAAGCTAAAATGCCTAGCAAATTGATTTCTCCTTCCAGCCACCAAAACATCAAGAACAAACCCAATCTTCTTAGACATGCTCCACAAATCTTTTGAGTTTCAATCTTCTGGAAAATTGGCGATACAATGCAAATAACAAAATCCTCATTGGCCTATTCATGATTAGACAATCTCAATATTCTCTTTTAATATAGCATGAGTAAAAATGTTATTCAACATTTTTTGCACATTTATACTTTTTAATAAATATATTCAAGACTCTAAAATCTGTATTAATCAACCAGTATATATACAAATTGAAGTCTCTTACATAAGTACAAAAAAGAAATTGCACAAATATTTTAAAACACATTTAATCAAAAATTTCTGACCTAAATCGGATGAAATTGTATAATGAAAAAAAATAATAAATGATAAAGGTAAAATTAATAGCCATTAAAATATTTCTACCCTTCCAATTTAGGAAAATTTGAAGTAATAAAATGAAAATTGATTACCTAATGGCAATTGTTCTTCGAGCCGAGATTCAATGTTTTCAAAATTGGACTAGCCCATTCGACTGGTTTAACCATAAACCGTTAGTCTCTACAGTCCAGGTTTCAGCTTAATTACACCAATGTCAAAATCGGTAAAATAAATGAAAACCATGAACTGAAAAACCGCTCCAAACCGATTGTAAAAAAGGGTAAAGATTAGGGGAAAAGCAGAAGGCATGATGGCAGATATATAAAGGGATGATGGCTGCAATCAGCGTCCTGCTGTTGAGATCGTAGGAGCTGGCCTTGTGAAGGAAAAAATATACAAACAAAAAGAAACAGAAACAGAAACAGAAGAGGCCGAATAATAGGAAGAAAGGGAAAATAAGAAATTGGGGAAGCAAAGGGAAGACAAAAGAAATCAAGACAGAAGAGGAGGATGAAGTGGATGAGAAATTGAGGAAAATAAGAGAGGTAGAAGTTGAGTTTAAATTCTAGTAAAAATCTTATGCATAACTACGTATCTGCTCACATTTCTCACATTATTTACTAATAAAAAGTATACAAAACTACTCGTATGGCTAAACATGTTCATGACGCAATCTGTTCTAGTGCTATTCTTTATAAGTAAAATCTTAATCCATGTACATCAGTACATGCCTCTACTCACAGGTTTTTCTTTTCTTTTTTTTTAAAAAAAAAAAATTACTTGACAGACAGTAACTACACATAAAATTCATCGCGCACGATAGAGCCTACTAAAATAAACTCATGTACATATTAGATTTAAAGGAATTATTTTACGGTAACTAGAAAAGTAGTAAGCAATAAATATAAATATTATTTTTCACTTTATTTTTTATTGTGTTATTGTGAAAGAATTCTTCAAAAAATTGACATTTAAATAAATATAATAATGTATTGACATATAAATAAATATAACAATGTATATCATACGTTTGTGAAATGTTAAAAGAAATTGTTGTGACAAAAGAGTCACTTGACTTGCTCTGGACCTTTCTCAAGTCTTGAGAAAATCCAGATCCTCCTTTATTGAGTTTGTTCACTTACTAAAATTCGTTCATTTTCTAATAGCCATTATCAACTGTTTTGCATTGAATTGGCAATCTATTTGTTGGTAATCGGTTTACCAATGGCTCAATATAAATTCCTTGGTAATTTGCAACCTTAGACCATCGGTAATAGAGCTATTGATAATTACCAACAGTCCAAGGTTAGAAATATTGTAGCAGCAGTCAAATGTACACCAACACGTTAAGCTATTAGCATTTAGCAATGGCTTGAACCATTGACAAATTACTAACAGTTAAAGCCGTTGGTAAATTACCAATAGCCAAGATTGTTTGTAAATTACCAAAAGTCATAGTCGTTGGTAAATTACTAACGGTCATAGTAATTGGTAATTACATAGCTATGACCATTTGTAATTATAAACGATAAAGCATTTGGTAAATCTATTAACATTTAAAAAAAAATTCCAATGTACTATGCCATTGGAAACAGTTTTTTTTTAAAAAAAAAAATTGTAGTAACCTAAATATTTATATCAAACCAAAGCAAAAGAGCCTTCATTCATAGCTTTTTTAGCCTATGAATGATTGCCATGAAAATCTTGATTCTAAAGCTAACAATCCATGGTTTTAAGAAGTAGAAAACCACCCTCAACTATCTAAACTCTAAGTCTTCATTTAGGAACATAACAATAATAATAACAACAAAAACAACAATATATAATGATAATAATAACATCATTGACTAGAGATGCCTTTGTGATATAATCACTAGAAATGCAATGAATAAGAGAGACCAAGAATTAATGTCGAAGTCAGCACAACACAATAAATAAGTCAAGGGAAAATTGCTTCTTCTATGCCAAAGCTTATATTTACATGTTCGCATCAACCAAATCCAGGGACACATCGTGAAACCAATAGCACAATTCATCAATTACATGTCAAACACTTACAGATAAAATTAAGAGACAGAAAGGACTAGTTCAATTTGGACCTGAGCAACTGGCCGGGCATGATGCCCTCTGGCAGCAACAATAGCGGCTATCTTATGCAGTGGAATTTGGACGAGAAGCTAACTGGGAGCAAACTCATTCGGTGATTGCAACGAAGGCAAGTGAGGGACCAACGGGGGCCTTGTATCAAACTTTGCTGTGCTTCGACTACAAAATCAATGTTAGTAACCAAACCTATTCCACGAACCATGAGTTAGAGAATCAGAGAGAAAGCAAAAGAGAAAATAAAATTGGCTTGAATAAAGTTCAAGACACTAAAAACCAAAAATCATAACCGAAAACACAAATTTGATTTTAGTCCAATCAAGAGCGCCCTAACTGCTAACACTCTCCATATTTTTGTAATGATCAAGTTCGTGCAGAGATGTCTATTAATGGGGGCCGAGGGAAAGAGCAAAGAGCAAAGATTTGAAATTGAACCTTGTTGTGGTTTTGAGCATAAGAGAAGAATCAATTGTTGTGAAAAGATAACATGTTGGGGGTTTTAGAAGGAATAAGATATTTGGAGGCCAAAAAGGGGGATAGGACAAGAAGTCTTTTGTGATTCACATACCTTATAATTGTGTGAAGGCAAAATTATAGGGTTATCAGTAGTGTATAGGAGATTCATGGATCAGTATGCGTACTAAAGGCATACATCCACTACAATATATATATAATATGTATGTATGTATTTCTAAGTGAATTTTTAGCATTCGTGGATGTAAGTTAATTAAGAGTCAAATTACGTTAAATTCGTGTGTGCTTGTTTAATTCTGTTTATTATTCTACTGCATGTGATGAGTGATTGAGAAATATTTTCCCCAAAATATGGATTTAGAGCTTGCAACTTGATCCTGGCCTGGTAGAGCTTGTGATGCATTCTTGACATGGTGGAGCTTTTATTTGTGTGTATTGATATTCATGATATTGATAGGAGTCATGTTTGTGTTGTTCGTACTCGTTTGTGCTCATTGCTATGTTCATGTTTTGATAATGTTTGTGACATTCAAGATGTTCATGTTCATGATGTAAGATGTTATAACCTTTAGCAATGATGAAAACTTTTGAGCATAGTATTAAATTTATATCATTATCATATTGCATATATATAAAGATAAGTAGGTTAACACATGGCTATCATGCGCGTTTATTTTGAAAAACTTTGCCTTGAAATTGCAATCGGATTTGAAATCCATTTAATATAAAAAGATAAACTCATCCATTGTTCTTAGCCACTTCTATTAGTACTAGGTTGAGGTCTTATTTGTATTGTTGAAAAAATTTGTCTCCATTTATCTATATTAGAGAATTTCAATAATTGAATAATAATTTTTACATACACCCTTTTGTATTTTTATTTTATACACCTCTAACTTTCCTCCTTCATACAAAAAAGTCGTTACATTTCAATTCTTATGCTATTATATCTAGTGGAAACACTCTTGATCAAATTATTGGTCCAAAATTATAAGATCAATTCTCCAAAATTTATCTATTTACATATCTTTGTAGTAATTTCCTAGGCTAATTTCATATGAGGCATTTCTACAATTTTTAATTAATTTCAAACTTAAGTAACCTAAACAAAATTGGCTGTTATTTAACTAAATGCAAATTCACTACTCGTTAACTAGCTGAAAATGTTAATGTATGTTTTCTTCAAAAAAGAAAAAACTCTTATCCATTATTGTGGAGTTTTACATGATCATTTTTCAACTTCTTTCCTCAAGTGTTTTTTTATTAAGTCATTTTTAGGCTCCTAATAAATTTTCTCATGCCATCAAGGTAACACATTTTAACCCTCAAACTTTTTGTTGTACTTGAACTTATTTATATGTTTCACTGATCTACAAATATCTCCTTATATTTATATGTCTTTCTCTTTATTCCAAATTATTGTTTGCAAGACATTTAATTGTAGTAACTTACCAATGAATTAAAAAGTTTGTAACTTCCAAAGCAATAAAAGAAATTGTAACCAACGTAACAATCCACTTATGACATTAAACATCTTTGTTTTTCTCACCAATATGCGATTGTTATTTTAAGAGGTAAAATACGATAAAAAGGGCTCACACCTTTGTTTTCTCTAATCTTCTTTTTTCTCTTCCTCTCGTCTTTCTAAGCAAACTTGTTTTTCTCCTTTCCTCATATTATATTTCTATTGAAATTCAATTTTTGTCGCCAAAATGATGTTAAATTTTTGTTTTTTTATAAGTTAATAGTTTTTTCAAAGAAAAATAAATTTCAAAACAAGTTTATAATAACAACTTTACACCAAATCCACTACTCTTGGATTGTGTTCTTTCGTCATTATTTTGTTGTCATGCTTTCACATGATTTATAAAAAATATATTTTTTAGCAATTTTTTTTCAGGTATTTAGTCTTTACAAATGAGCTTTTATGTGATGTGTGAACAACTCTTCGGTGACTCCAAACACCAAAACTTCCACATATTATCATGCTATAAATCAAAGAGTGCATTGTTTGTCGGGTTGCATATATGCATCATTTGTCAAACACAAAGAATGCAGGTAGTATTACTAATCTTTTTTTGTATTTTGTTAATTTTTACCCTATGACCCTTAGAGAAAAAAAAATTATGAGAACCAAAGGTATCCAATGTCATTAAGTAAAACCCTATAAATTACTTACAGGTTTTTTCATATTTGCAAGCTTTTGTAATTTTTAAAACTATTTATTTTGGTGCAAGGATGAAGTTTTATTGGGTTAATCTGTTTACTTAACGCAATATGCATATGTTTATGTTATTCACTATATTTGGTTAAAAATGTTATTACTACATATTTTCTCTATTATTGTTTACAGTTTCATTCTTTTCATTTATCTAATATAGGAAAAAAAGATCTCAAATACTCCACTTAAATTAGGAAGAGGAGAGAGTTTTGAGAAGAAGCCTTCTAGGCTGTTCTATTTTTCTTTTGGATTTTTATTTATTTACTTATAATTTAAGCACAACTGTTTATATTTAACAGTTTCTTAATTCAATTCATAGAAAAAAAATTCTACTACATAAAAAAAAAACAGCATACTCCATTATATTCACAATAATAAGATAAAAATTATTTTTTTAAAAATTTCATATAATCATTATTTGTATGACTATTAGTATATTTATTTCTTTGTAATGAATAAAAACAATTAAAATCATTTAAATTTTCATTAATGTATACTTTTATTTTATTGTCAAAATTTCTTCATTTTTCTATATTTTAAAATAAATACTTTTATGTAAAAAAAGATTATAAAACATCAACACGGGCAAAAAAACTAGTTAGTATATAAAATGCTGGTTTCATCTCTGCCCTAATAAAGTATATTTAACGCAACCAAAGTAGACAGTAGTATGACTTATATGTCCTAATTATTGTTTTACTAACATCGCAAGAGGTCAAAATGTTGCGGTGGACAATCTCATAAAGCAGCTAGATCGTCTGAGCCTTAAATTAGTCCCCTATAAATAAACAAAACAAGGGTCGGTTAAGTGCCCAGCATCTACTTTACTGCTTTGTTGACCGTGCGAGCCTTGGCAAATTAAGAAACTTGGGGGATATTGGCCGAAGTGTTTACTTATCCATGCTGGTCCAACATTGCATACTGAAGTGATCATCAACAAATTAGGTGGTCCGGCCGCTTTATGTAGCGCTAGGGCTAGTCTTGCGAAAACTGGAACATTGTGGGCTGATTCTGTTCTCTGGTGCCCAAAATGTCAAACA
This sequence comes from Aquilaria sinensis, assembly GCA_005392925.1. Classification (NCBI taxonomy): domain Eukaryota; kingdom Viridiplantae; phylum Streptophyta; class Magnoliopsida; order Malvales; family Thymelaeaceae; genus Aquilaria; species Aquilaria sinensis. The sequence continues at coordinate 490,207 of SMDT01002770.1, read as the reverse complement.
TGTCGTCCAAAGTTTAAGGTCAGATTTTGAATAGGCCAGAAGGAAGAATCTTAATAGAAACATGTGGACAGGTTCGATTGGTTTGAGGACGGAATGGGACTTGCAATTTGTGAGGACCAAAGTCCACTCCACTTTTTTTTTATCGCTTCTTTTTAAAGTACAGAAGTTCGTTTCACATGCAAAAGGTAAGTGGGTACCACTTCGACTCCGTTAAGATTGGGACGCTTCCGTGGCCTCTTCAATCAGTCTTCACATCCAATATACACATTAAGATGGATCATCTAATGAAAGGTGTGTAGAAAATATAGCTGCCTTGAATCGTGAATTGAGTCACTTTTCTTAAGCAATTTATTATTTCAGAGTAAAGCAAGTTTAATGTTTTTCTGAGAACAACTGAATAATTACAAGAAAGGAAGAAGTATCAACCAAGTGTTGCAACCTTTAAAAGAAATATCAACCAAAGTGATGTAACTTTTAGAAGAGACATCAACCAAGTAAAATAACTTTCAAAAAAGATATCAATCAAATGATATAATTTTAAAAGATACATCAACCAATTAAGAGTTAAATGCATCTCTGGTTCCCAACCTATAAATATTATTCCACTTTCATCCGTAATGTTTCGGTTGTTCTACTTTCATCTCTAATGCGATTAATTTTTACCTCTTTTCGGACGGAAACCATTATTATGAATGGAAAAACGTTACATCAAGTTAAAATTATAGGAAAAACATAGTTTTAGCCCCCTAAAAATTTGTTCTCCCCAAAAACCCAACCTACAAATGTTGTTCCACTTTCGTCTGTAACATCCAGGTTGTTCCACTTTCATCCCTAACGCGATTAAAATGTTCCATTTTTACCCATTCTTAGATGGAAATCATTAGTATGGATAGAAAAATGCCACATCAGGTCAAAATTATCGGAAAAAATATAGTTTTCGGCCTCACCTGGAACTGCCGTCGGTTCCTGTGTGCCAATGTCATGAATCTTAGGAACTCGAACAGCTCAGATGCGATTTGGCAAAAAGCAAAGTATCTCAACATTCAAAACACATCTTATAACGTTTGCGTCCGTGTTGACTTTTCCCCCCTCATGTGGGGCTCATGTATTTTATTTCTTTCTTTCCTGCTTCTTTCTTTCTTTCTCTCTCCATTCTCTTTCTTCGTCTTCTGTCTTATTTTCTCTCCAATCAAGAATTGCAGCTGGCGATGAAGCAACTTCAACAAATTGCAGCACAAATTGAAGAAGAAATAGCTAGAGGCGGTGCCCAATTTTTTTGAAAATCAGATGAGAACAACGCATTATTTTGGCTATAAATAGCCATTCCATTTCCTCATTTCCTGACCCGGTGAAGCTTGCTTTGTGAAGAGAAAAAGAAAATTGTAAAAAAATTGATTTATTTTTTTGAAGTGAAAAAATAGTGAGATAATTTTTTGGGTGTTTGGGAAACACTTGAGTGTCACTGTTTTGGATTTATCTCATACTTCTGTAATTTTTTGTCTAGAGAATGTTCTCTCTCTGTAAACCTACTATTTTATAGTGGAAGAAAATTTCGGAGTTTGTCTTGTAGACATAGCCCTAAATTAAGGGTGAACCACGTAAATTTTTCTAATGCTATTTTTCTAATCATCTTACGCCCGAAGTTATCACCCACTGTGTGACCCCAACAACTGATGTTAGAGTAAGGCCCGGTGTTTATATCTACTTATCGTATGCTCTGTGGTTGCCGTTAAAAAGTGGATCCTCCACATAAAAAAATAAATTATATTATTATTCATCATTTTTGCTTGATACTGGGTATTTTTTAGCATCATGAAGGCCAAGACCAATAAGATGATTAGCCTAAACGGCTCGAATTACTACATATGGAAAAGCAAGATGAAGGATCTCCTACATGTGACGAAGATGCACTTGCTTGTGTTTGGTATAACCAAACCGGAGGACAAATCGAAAGAGGAGTGGGCACTCGAGCATGAGCAAGTATGTGGTTTCGTTCGACAATTTGTCGAAGATAATGTTTGCAACCATATATCTGTAGAAACTCATGCACGGACACTATGGAGCAAGCTTAAAAAGCTGTACGCTTCAAAAACCGGCAACAAAAAATTATTTTATCTGACAAGATTGCTTTAGATAAAATACCGGGAAAGTTCATCCATGGTAGATCATCTGAACAATTACAATGAATCATGGAACAGTTATCCACGATGGGCATAAAGTTTGATAACGAGGTACTCGCTCTTATAATGCTAGCCTCATTACCAGAGTCTTAAGAGAAATTTGAGAATTTCACTTACAAATTTTGCACCAAATGGTGTAGTAAATGTGAAATTCATCAAAAGTGGAATATTGAATGAAGAGATGAGACGAAGATCGCAAGGATCTTCTTCATCACAGTTAGACTTCATCGTGGTAGATTCTAGAAGGAGAAGTGAGACTAGGGGCTAAAGCCAAGAGATAAAAGCAGAGGAAAATCAAACAAGAATACAAAAATTGAATGTCATTACTGCAGAAAAAAGGGGCACATCAAGAGATTTTGCTGAAAACTCAAGCAAGACAAAAAGAAAAGCAAATACCAAAAAAGGATGACAGTAGTGATGATAAACAAGCAAATGTTGCTAAAGAGTTAAACATTGTCCATGATGATGATATTGTCAATCTTGTAATTCATGAGACAAGTTGGGTGATTGACAGTGGTGCTATCATTCATGTTACTTCTCGGAAAGAATTTTTCTCATCTTACATACCGGGCAATTTTGGTGTTGTAAGAATGGGAAATGAGCATCTTTCATTGTTAAAAAAGGATATGTTTCCCTGGAGACCCAGAAATAGTACACTGTTAGTCCTGAAGAATGTCAGACATGTTCCAGATTTGCGCTTGAATCTGATTTCAACAAGCAAACTTAATGATGAAGGTTATTGCAATACCTTCTTTAATGGTCAGTGGAAGCTAACAAAAGGAACCCTGGTGGTGGCTAGATGAACAAAGAACTTAAAGCTATACACGATGCAGGCAAAGCTCTCCCAAGATGCTATGAATACAGTGGAAAATGATAGAACAATGGAGTTATAGCATAAACAATTGGGCCACATGAATGAGAAAAGCATGATTCATCTTGCCAAAAAGAAGATATTACTTGGACTGGATTAGATCCATTGAAAGAAATACGCTGATTATCTGGTAGGAAAGCAAAACAGAATGTCTTTCAAAAGTTCTTCTCCTTTCAGAATGAAGAATGAGTTACATCTAGTACACTCAAATTTGTGTGGGCCAATGCCGAAGTCACTTGGTGGTACTTAATACTTTGTGACTTCCATTAACAATCATTCCCATAAAACATGGGTATACATTCTGAAGTCAAAAGATCAGGTATTAGAAGTTTTCAAACAATTTTTAACCCTGGTTGAGAGGCAAACTGGCAAAAAGCAGAAGTGCATATGTACAGACAATAGTGGAGAGTACATTGGACCATTTGATACTTACTACAAAGAGCATGATATCCGAAATTAGACAACACCTCCTAAGACACTGCAATTAAACAGTTTAGCTGAAAGGTTGAACAGGACTTTGATGGATAAAGTGATATGTTTATTCTCACATGTAAAGTTACCTCATATGTTCTGGGGTGAAGCATTGCTAACAGTTGCTCACGTGTTGAATCTTTCACCGTGTGTCCCTCTACAGTATAATGTCCTAGAGAAGGTATGGTTAGGAAAGGATATATCTTATGACCATCTGTGAGTGTTTAACTGTAAAGCCTACGTGCATATCCCGAAGGATGAGATGTCTAAACTTGATGTCAAGACATGACGATGTGTGTTTATTGGCTATGGCCAAGATCAATTCGGCTATAAATTTTATGATCCAACCACAAAAAGGCTTGTCAGAAGCCGTGATGTTGTATTTGTTGAAGATCAGACCATTGAAGATATTGAGAAAGTTGAGAATAATGCTTTAGTATCTGATGATAGTTCAACTTACATCTGATTCCTCCAATGTCAGTGCAAAGACAGGTTGGAAATGACGTACAAAATGATCAACTAGAGGAAGGTGATCATGATACTCCCATAGAAAATGAACCAGGTAATGCTGATAATGATGATGTTCATCAACACCCACTAGCACCAGCAAGTTCTCCATTTTTAAGGAGATTTAATAGAGTCAGACAACACTCTACTAGATATCCTGAAAATGAGTATGTGTTATTGACTGACGGGGTAGAACCAGAGAGCTTTGAAGAAACTATGAATGACGACCACAAAGAAAAGTGGATTAATGCCATGCAAGAAGAAATGAGATCCTTGCATGAGAATAAGACTTTTGAGATGGTGAAGTTACCAAGAGGCAAAATGGCTTTGAAAAACAAATGGGTATTCAAAATCAAGTCTGAAGAATCTAATTCACAACAACGGTTCAAAGCCAGATTAGTTGTCAAGAGCTTCAGTCAAAGGAAAGGTATTGAATTTGATGAGATTTTTTCACCGGTTGTGAAAATGACATTCATCTGTACAGTTCTTGGACTTGCAGCAAAGTCTCGACTTGGAGATTGAGCAGATGGATGTGAAAACTGCCTTCTTACATGGTGATTTGGAAAAAGAAATATACATGGAGCAGCAAGAAGGTTTCAAAGTAAAAAGAAAATAGGACTATGTTTGCAAGCACCCAGACAGTGGTATAAGAAGTTTGAGTCAGTTATGGGGGAGCAAGGTTACAAGAAGATTACTTCAGATCACTGTGTGTTTGTGCAGAAATTCTTTGATAATGATTTTATTGTTCTATTGCTCTATGTGGATGATATGTTGATTGTTAGCCATAATGTTTCCAAAATCAGCAGCTTAAGGAAGCAGTTAAGTAAGTCTTGTGCTATGAAAGACTTGGGGCCAGCAAAACAAATTCTTGGTATGAAGATAATAGAAGATAGGAGCACCAAGAAATTGTGGTTACCACTGGAGAAGTACATTGAATAGGTACTTTAAAGATTTAATATGGACAAGGCTAAAGTGGTTAGTTGTCCTCTTTCTAATCACTTTAGATTAAGTTCCAAACTATGCCCTTCCACAAATAAAGAGAATGAAGAAATGGAAAGAGTTCCATCTACCTCAGCAGTTGGAAGCTTAATGTATGCCATGGTATGTGCAAGGCCAAATATTGCTTACTTAGTTGGTGTAGTGAGTAGATTCCTTTCAAATCCTGGTAAGAAACATTGGTCTGCAGTTAAATCGATTTTCAGGTATTTTCATGGTACTTCTAAAATGTGCTTATGTTTTGGAAATGCAAAGCCTGTGTTAGTTGGCTACATAGATGCAGATATAGATGGTGATGTTAACTCAAGAAAGTCTACATCAGGATACTTAATTACATTTGCAGGGAGAGCTATGTCATGGTAGTCGAAATTACATAAATGTGTTGCTTTTTCAACAACAGAGATAGAGTTCATTGCAGCAACGAAAGCATGTAAGGAGTTGCTGTGGATGAAGAAGTTCTTAAAAGAACTTGGTTTCCACTAGGAGAAGGAGAAATATGAATTGTTCTGTGATAATTAGAGCGCAATTCATCTTGGTAAGAATTCATCTGTTCATTCCAGATCGAAGCATATTGATGTAAGATATCATTGGATAAGGAATCCATTGGAGATGAAGCTATTACAGCTTGAGAAGATCCATACTAATGAAAATGAATCTGATATGATGACCAAGATTCTATCGAGAGAAAAGTTTGAATATTTTCGATTGGTAGGAGGAATGGTGGAACTCCCACATAGGGTGATAGGGGGAAATTGTTGACTTTTCTTCTTCATGTGGGGCTCATTTATTTTATTTCTTTCTTTCCTGCTTCTTTCTTTCTTTCTCTCTCATTTATCTTTCTTCGTCTTCTACCTTCTTTTTTCTCCAATCAAGAATTGTGGCTGGCGGTTGAGCAACTTCAACAAATTGCAGCAGAAATTGAAAAAGAAACAGTTGGAGGTGGTGCCCGATTTTGTTGAAAATCAAATGAGAACAACGCATTATTTTGGCTATAAATAGCCATTTCATTTCCTCATTTCCTGACCCGGTGAATCTTGCTTTGTGAAGAGCGAAAGAAAATTGTAAAAGATAGAGATTTATTTTTTTGAAGTGAAAAAATAGTAAGATAATTTTTGGGGTATTTGGGAAACATTTGAGTGTCAGTATTTTGGGTTTATCTCATATTTCTATAATTTTTTTTGTCTAGAGAATGTTCTCTATCTAGAAACCTACTATTTTTATAGTGGAAGAAAATCTCAGAGTTTTATCCCGTGAACATAGTTCTAAATTAAGGTTAAATCATGCAAATTTTTCTGGTGCCATTTTTCTAATTATCTTACTTATGAAGTTATTACCCGTTGTACGATCTCAACAGTCCATTTTCTGTTCGGGAGAACCACATGTATCATTCCTATTCCACTCATAACAATGTCATACTCCATCGCCCTTGAGTTAATGTGCCGCACCAACATCGACCCCTACAGCATTCAAAGATTTATCAATCAAGTCTTCACATTTCGTTATGTTCACCATATGTTCGACGAATTACAGCAGTGAGATTGACTAGGTAAATACCGATGCCGGAGTGCTTTAGAGGCGTGTAATTAAAGCCATCGGACAGCAGTGCTCCATCCGTAATCATTCTTGAAGTCAGGTTTTCTTTTGTGGAGATTGTATGTGTCAGTAGCTGATTCCTGGTCAAAATCGAACACATCGTAACAAGCTTTGATGATTGGATCTTCCATATCTGAGGGATTAGATTTATGCGGGTTCTGGAGTGAATGAGTTTTCCATCTCTAGGTCTCTTCTAAGCTCTGAACTGATGAGTCTAGCCTTTGAATGCACCAAGTCTAGCCTTCGAATGCACCGATGTGTCTATTTTAGATTTTCTTCCTAATTTCTTAAAAAAATTTTAAACCCCGAGAAGTCAGAAGTTCAAACAATTCGTTCATGATTTTAGAAAATTTCATTTTTATCTGTTATGAAGGATCAATACGAGCTCCCAAGAACCAAATTTAACAAATTAATTAAATGAAACTAGAACAAAATGAGAGAGGTGGAAATGGTGGTGAAAACAACAAATGGTAAAGCTTTAGGGTCTTTGGGGGCAGAGAATAAGTTTCTAAGGATCAAAATTGGGATTTTACCTACGATTTTGGGTTCATGTGGCATTTTCCTATTCAATATAACATTTTCCATCCAAAATAAGGCAAAAATGGAACATTTTAATTATCTTAGGGACAAGAGTGAAACAAAATGCATGCTGGGGATGAAAGTAGAACAACATCTAAAGGTTGGAGACCATAGATGCATTTAACCCAACCAAGTGATATAACTTTTAGAAGAGGCATTAACCAAGATATGTAACTTTTTTAAACAGGCATCAGCTAACTGATATAATTTTCAAGAGAAGTGTTATGAGTTTGTGTGATAGTACCGATATGTGATGTGATCGTACCACTACAATAAGCAACGAGTAGGTGGTGTGGTCACACCATGTTACAGTAATAAACTTCATCTTAGTGCAACAACACCAATCAATGGTGTGACATGATCGAGTTACAGCAACCAACTTCATCCCCTAGTGATTTTTCCTTTCATTTAGGATATAAACTTTACAAACTATTTGACAAGGTGTAGATTTTTACACCACATGAAAGAAAGTGCAATGTTTTACCAAATCTCAAAGCAGTTGTAATTTGTGTGAAGTTTCCGTGATTCTTCAAAATTTTGCCCCAAGAAATGCCTTAGTTTGGGTTAATTGCACCCATGACCCTTAACCTCTAATTATTATTCCCATTTTGACCCTAATCTCAATCTTGTTCGTAGATAATCATTAAGAAAATATTCCATTTTAGCCCCTTTTTTTTATGGAAGTCACTATGTTAGACAGAAAATGTCATATCAGCATAGGATTGTTGGGGAAAAGTTAGTTTAAACTCCTGAAAACTTTTCCTTTACTCTAGAAACCTTGAAACTTTTTCATCTAATAATTCAATCACCACCTTCACATCTGCCACACTCTCGTCTCTCTTCGGCCACCACTAAGACAACTAACAGCTATTAGACCAAAGGGCTACTAAAGCCCAGGTTCCAACAGTTCAACAGCCACTGCCTTCACAAACAGAGGCAACCAATTTGAAACAAAAATATTTAGACCCGTCTAGCTCAGAAACCGAGTATCACACCCATTTAAGACCTAGCATAAAAAGGTGATGGTTTGGCCACCGTTTCTAAAGGCAACGACAGCCAAACCTTAAGGCTCTCAAAGCCCAAGGTCCAACGACCTCAACAGCCCTTCCATTGTAAAGGGGAGGTCACCCATGCAGCTGAAAATGGACGATAGATAGCGAAAGCTTGCAGACGTGATCCACGGTGGGTCAAGACCAAAATTGACCATTCTCACCACCACCGTCCATGACTGTTTAAGGGGTCGAGTAGCCCCTAACATAGTAACCCTCACCCATGCTTTTAGTTCCTCCAATTTAGCTCTTATTATCTCAATTTAGGATCAAATCTTCAAATATCCTATGTTTATAGTCCAACTTCGAAATTAATCTTTCTACAGACAAAATTGATTCTTGAAAACATATGAGTTTTTTAGATCGAACTTCAATCTACAAAACCCAACCATCCACAATAACAATTTTCGTTGTGATTAACAAAATTAGTATTAGGCAAAATTTGGTCAAACTATTTCAAGCAAAAAAAAACACAATTTAAGATATTTTGGCAAGAAAATTGAATTTAAGGTCTCATTTAAGATTAAAAAAAATTAAGGACAAAAGATGTCATTAGCGCTACAATTTTATATTGATTTGTTATTTTCCCTCCAACACATCATTTTCCGTCCAAAAGAGCTAAAATGAAACATTTTCTTAAGGTTGAGGATTGCCTACAAACAAAAATGATGTTAGAGTCAAAATGGAATAATAATGAAGCTTAAAGGCCATGGGTTCAATTAATCCCTTACTTTTTATTTTGGATGGCGGAAATCGTGGAATGGCCATCCAAGTTCCAACTTTCATAGATATATCATCAGCCCATCAAAGTTTCTACCCTTTAAAATTGGCAAAATTACAAAAATCCCCTGTGGTTTGATCTAACCTATACTTTGTCCTCTCTATCTTCAAAAACCTACACTTTATCGCTTGTTCCTTTTACAGTATCTGATAACAACTTCTGAAACCCTAATTTAAACTGTCTGATAATCGTGTTTCAGTAATTTTAAAATTTTTTATATTTTTTTCATAATTAACTAACTTTTAAAAAATATTGATATGCATTTATAGAGAAAAAAATGCATTTACAAAATGAAGAAACTGATAATTTAAAATGTTTATTAATTAGAAAAAATATTGAAGAAATTGAAATTATTAAAAATTTACTATTGTATAATTTAAATACAGTTTTAAAAGTTATTATCAGACAGTCTAAAAAATATGGTAATAAAATATAAATTTTTAAAAAGTATACAAAATCTAAGTTATGAGACACCTAAAGAGAAATTGTAAGTTTCCTTTAAAATTTTCATTAATGTTCCACACATTGCAAAGACAAAGAGTCCGATGGTCAGTTCATGGGTGTCATCCCCTCATACCGAAACCAGATTTAGACCCTTAAATTAAGCGCTTGCTTTACCAAACCACCCACCCTCTTTAGGCTTTAGCTTTCCCCACCTAATTTGGTTCTGCATTTTCTTTATAAATTCCCATTTCTCTAAGGTGCCACGTTAGTTGCTTTTCGTCACGGATTGACCAACCAAGTTGACGTTTGGAAACTCGAAATGCAGTGTATGTAGTAGCTCAAGCATAGTTTGAGGATTAAAAGGAAACAAAACACATAGTTTGGGGATAATTTCTAGAGTTTAGATTACAAGGAAGGAAAATGACAAACTACCTGCCTCAAATTCTTTGTATTATTTATTATGTATAATAATTAATCTTTAATTTTTTTATTTTTAATTTTTTTATACATAAATTAAAAAAATTTATATATGAATGATAAACACTTATAATTTTTAAATATAATTTTTTAAATTCTCATAAAATAATCATTTGAATAATGTTGTTTTGTTTTGTTTTGTTTTTATGCAGAGAAGTTGATGTTTGCGCGTGAAGACTGAATAATACGACGGACATGTCTCAAGACCAGTGAAATTGCTATATATATTGTTCGAAATTGGATTACTATATTACGTTACAATGAAGGCGTCGAACCCAAAGCAGATTAACTAAAAGATTCGTCAGGCTCGCTCATGCCTGTGAAAAAGATATTATCTCTATCTCAAGTTATCTATAACATTTATTATTTGACAATTAGTTTATAATTTTTTATTTTTAATATTTTAATATATAAATAAAAAAAATTATATATAACTGACAAATAAAAATTTATATTTTTTACATATATTTTTTAATTTTTTTAATAAATAATAATATAAATAAATTTAAGTTAAATTATTTATAAAAAATTAAAAATTTCAAAATATATGGAAGTGTGGAGTATTATTTAGGGGCTATTTTGGTGAAAAGAATTTTACTTCACTTTCAATAACTATCCCGACGCGTCCCAGGCACGGCTGGACCTGCACGGGAAAAGGACGGGGATGTCGCTCGCTCTTGTAAATTTCTAGTGCTACAGCGATTAATTGAGGGAAAATGACAAGCTTAATTTTCCCAATCTTCACATGTAAACACGCTTTATTATCTACGACGATGACGTCGGCACACTCGATTTTTAAAGTCCACTGGGCCAATTTCTGTCGTCTATCCATCGTTTGCTAGCTCGTTTGCGTTCTTTTCGGCGTGGGCCTCAAAATTCGCTCCGGCTAACGAGAAACCAAATACAAAATTCATTTGTGGTCTTAACCTTTTTGTATTGCCCTCAATTTCTAACTTTCAGTTCATTCTCTTAATTCTCTTAAAATTAGGTAAAATTTATTTGCAGTCTCTTAATTTTTATGGTTGTCATAATATAAGGATAAAATCTAACTTTAATTCTTTAATTATTTAATTTATCTTAAAATAGTCTTTTTAACTTTAAAAGTGACTATTAAGGTTTTCTAACTCAAGCAATGTGTCCAATATGAGTTTCGTTCATCAATTGAGCTATTATTTTGGATGAAACTTGCCTACGTAACACCTATAATTACGTCGCTTATTCTTTAACTAAAACGGGTGACATTTTGTACGTAAAAAAAAAAATTAAACTCAAACTAACATAAAAACAAAAACTTAGGACTTAAAACATAAATTAACACCAATTGTCAAAATTGAAGTTGTAGACGACGGTGACTAGAGACGGTGCATATAGTGACTAGAGACGGTAGTGGAGGCCGATAGCTGGAGGATGAAATCAGCAACAAAATTGATGGAAGACCGAGGTCGATGACACTGACCAGAAAGAATCGCGGCAGGCTATGCCGAACAAAATAGAAGGAGACCAAGGCCATGAAGCTGAACAGAAAGAATCGTGGTGGGGCACGCCAAACGGAAAAATCCACCAGTGAATAGATCTTATGTGCATTACTGAATGGGGGGAGTCTGGGGTGAGAGAACATTTGGGAAGAATATTGATGATGCACCTTCCTCAGTAAACGATTTAAAGGTCCAGAAACTTAGCTCATCGCATGAGTACACTTTGGACAGGGGAGCGTGGATACCTGTAGAAGATACTCCAACGCACAAGTCAAAAATAATTCTAGTGTGGTGCAAATGCTAAGAAAAATGATCTCATACCTGAAATGTGATAATGACTGCCTTTATATAGGCTTTTGGGATAGTGTGCTATGAGATTTAGGACCATTAGATGAAGTGGTTATCTCCTGAACTATTGGATCTAGGACATCTGTCCTTTGTGATCAGATCGGGCTTCAAACCCTTAATGGGCCTAATTTCTTTAAGACGACATTTAGGCCCAATAATGCCAATTTCCTAATTTGGGTATCACCATTTGCCCTCCAGCCTCAATAAGGCGCGATCGAGCTTTAGTAGAGGGTTATAATACTTTTTATTTTTAAGCAAAGGGAAGATAAATAATATTTTTAAAAGTATTCCTTTTTAGGAATATATTTTTGGAGTATTCCTTATAAAGAAATATTTCTAAAAAGGATATTTTTTCAGAAATAATTTTTGAAAAAAATTAAAGTTGCGCTTGGAGTTGGCGGATATACCGCTGCCTAATTCTTTCTTTGCACTTGTAGTTGGCATATAAACTATCGTCTAATATTTTCTCAGCGTAGACATACCGTTGCTTTTTTTTTAGGTCATTTTTTCTTTTTCCTTTCATATTCGTGACTGTTGTCACCTCTATTCTTGGGGCTTGGGTTGACCACCGCCAACTCATTTCTTCTCCCCTCTAGTTGACTACCATCATCTCCTCATCTTCTAACTACCGCCGTCTCTAATCCTTCGGAGGCTGACTATAGCGACCTTCATACATATTTGGAGTTGACTACCATCGCCTAATCACATTTTGAGGCTGACTACTATCATCTCTTTTCTTAAGGTCTAGGCTGTCCACCGACGTCTTATTTCTTCCTCCCCTTTGGCTGACTTCCATTGCCTCTTTTTTTTTTTTCTTAAGTACTGTCTCCACCTTCATCTTTGTTTCATTTTGACCACTGCCACCTCCTTTTGATCACCTCTGCCTAACTTTAACCACCGTCACCTAGTTTGTCTTTTTATTGACTACTAAGTACCTTTTCTCACTTATAACCAGTGTTATATTTGAACAAACATGTTATTTAATGTCTCCTAAGGTATTAAATGACCTAGGGAACCATTTCTTTGTTTCCTTTCTCTATAAAAAGTGTAGGATGTTGCCCTTATTCTTCACTTTGCTATTTAGGAGCTTTGTGCTTTCTCTCTGCATTTTGTTTTTGGTTGTGCCTTCTTTCATACCTGGTGGCTTGTGTTCTTCGTTTTTAGTTATGTTTTCTTCATCAGAGAAGTTATTTTCATTCGATGGTAATAGTGAGAGTTCTCTGGGAACCCCTATTTAGGTCGCAGGGGACACTCTTACAGGCCCTGTTATTGGTGTTGGGGCGGGCCCTTCTGAGCTCCTAGGTATACCGTATGGCATCTCCATTCCTGTACACTTAGTAACTATCACTAATATAAGGAATTTCATTCCACTCTCAGATGAAACAAGGGAAGTATTGGATAGGAAGGCTAGCTTAGGTAAGTTAAAGGTTAGGAAAGGGTTTGGGAAGCTAATGCGCAACCAAGAGGAAGAATTTTCTGACCTGAACCTGATTGGGAGGGCCTTTTAGACCATTGAGATGTCACATTTTCCTTAGAGTATTGGCAAGTTGACTTCCTTTGTCGCTTTTACGATGTACCTTCTTCATATGAAATTCGTTTACTTTCTCTTGGCGATCAATTTGATGTCACCCTTGTTGATGGATTTCTTCCTTTCTACTGGATCAATTCAAAGTTGATTTCTCCTTACCACTTTCCTTTTTATTTTCGATCTTCTAAACTATTTTCGGATTCCCCCTTTTTAATACTCTCCAAATAGTTGGAGATACATAATATATTTTGTTGTTGTTACTAAAAACCTTGGTATAGAGCCCACTATGCCCCTATTTTGATCATTCTTCCACCTTCAATCCATCCAGGGTGGTTGGTATGGATTTCACCTAAAAATCCCTCTTATTGCTTGTGGAGTTAGTAACATTAAAGGTTGGAAGGGTAGGTTCTTTTTACTTAAGTCAAGGGATGGGGCTTGGCCATTTCCTATTTAGGTAAAGGTTTTTAAAGTCTGTGAGAAGGAGGGCCTCAATAAAATTGTTCCTTCCCAACATTCCGAAAAGGAGGAGTTGTCATTCAAATTACTTAGGGAGGTGGTGGGCAAGAATAGCCGTGCCTGGACTGATGGATGTCTGACCCCAGAGTTCTTGTCAACTCATGGCGTATAGTATTTTTTTCCATTAATCTCTTTTTCCTAATTGTTACCTTATTTTCTCATTTTTTCCTTTGTAGCTTTTGGTGTCCCATGCTCCGAAGAGGACTTCTCTCTGTTATCTTGGGTGAAAAGGAAGAAAAATAAAATGAAAGCCAAAGCGTTTATCAAGAAGGCTTTTGCGGACGCTAAGTCTATTGAGAGGCTACAAACCTCTTCTGAGGTTCCTCCCCCTCCTTTTATTATTTTGGCGACCGCCGCTCCTTCTGCCCCCACCGCTCCTCCGGTTAGGGGCAAGGGTAAGGCAAAGAAGTTGAGCTCCTCTATTAGTTCTCTTGACGTTGCCGCAATATTAGAGATGGTTGGAGCGCTCCACATAAATGCAACTAATCAATCTTTTTCTTCCTTTGCTAGTCTTGCAGCTAATGTTATTCAGCATGACTTTGAGGTTCCTTTATCTATTTGTTTATTTTTTCTTTTTAGCTCTGAACTTGCTTGAAAGAAAGCATTGAGTTTTATTTTTTTGCTATGTGCAGGTTCTTAGTAGCTTACTTGCTCTTTATAAGCATGCCAAGGCTTTGGATGACCATAATGCTGAGGTTGAAGAGAAAGAGAGAAAGCTGGTGGAGTCGTCCAAGGAACTTCAACGACTTTGTTCTTGGGAAAAGAAGATGAAGATTCATGAGGGTCAGCTTGAGAAGCAATTAAGTGAGGTCGAAGATTCTTTATCATCTAAAGAAGAAGAGCTCACATCCCAAGTAGAGGAACTCGCATATCAGGCAGAGGAGCTAAAAGGTGCTCGCACTTCCTTGATTCTTAAGGAACATGAGCTGTCTAAGGTCTTTTCCAATATTAAGAGTGCATATCTTGAAGGCATCAATGATTCCAGGAAAATGTTGTCTTATGTTTACCAGGGAATCACTTTATCTTACCTGTCACAACTTCCTGATATATTAGATGATGATGGTCACCTAGCACTGGACTCAGTGAACCTTTATGACCAATTTCCAAAGGGACTACATGAATCCCTTCCGACTGGTCATGTTCCTATCACCGGTGAGAGTCATTCGAAGAAAAGAAAAGTAGGTCAAAACCAAACTACTGGGAAGTCATTGAAGGTTCTCCAGTCGGTTCATTCTGACTCTCATGCTACTTCGGCTGGGTCTTTGGTGCAGGGTAATGACGCCGAGGATATCAATGAGAATTGACATGTCAGTTCTCACCATTTTCTGACAATATGGTTGGTTTTTATTTTTGGATTTCCTCGGATTATGCCTTGGTTATTGTTTTCCTTGAAGACTTATGACTCTTCTTTTTATCTTTCAACGCTTTACATCTTCTTAACTTTGTTTGCCACCTTTGGGCATTTTCATATGTGAAACTATGTCTTGAGTGTACTTTGTCTTATTGATAATATTTTTTTAGGACATTGACATTCCACGTTCTTGGTACTTCCATACCATCTAAGTGCTTAAGTCTATATGCCACTTTTCCAGTGACTTTTTCAGTAACATAAGGTCCCTCCCATCATGTATTGAAATTTCCTCTGTTCAATTTTTGCCGAGAGGCTTCTGCCTGTCACAACACCAAGTCTCCCACTCAGAAGTGTCTTGGCTTGATTTTCAAATCATAAGACTTGGCCACTCTTTCTTTATAGATCGAAGTCCTACTTCGGCAGTCTTCTTGAGCTCATCCAGCACATCTAGGTTGACCCTCAGTTTTTCATCGTTTGCCTTTTCGTTGAAATGGAGAACCTTATGGATAGGGAGGCCGATTTCCACTGGTACTATGCCTCAGTGCCATATGTTAAATGGAAAGACGTTTCTCCTATAAAAGTCTTATATGTTGTTCGGTGAGCCCAAAGTACTTCCGGGATCAAATCAACCCACGCTCCAAGGGCTTGATCTAGCTTATTCTTTAAAGCCTTGACAATGGATCTGCTGGTGAGTTCCACAAGGCCATTGGACTATGGTCTCATTACCAAGGTTTTGCAATAAATAATATTTAGTTCGTCTAAGAACTTGAAGAACCTTTTTCTTGTTAATTGCGTGCCATTGTCGGTGACGATCTCCCGTAGGATGCCAAATCTACATATTATCTGTTTCCATACAAAGTCCTTTGTTTCTTGCTCTCTGATTTTTGCTAGGGGTTTTGCCTTAAACCACTTAGTCAATTAATCAATGGAAACTATCACGTATTTCCTCCCCCATGAGGCAGGCGAAAATGGTCCAAGGATGTCCATCCCCCATTTTGCAAAAGGCCATGGCGTAGTAATTGGAGTCATTTGTTCCCTGTGTTTTTTTGACACTATGCCAAACCTTTGACATTTGTCACACTTCTTGACAAACTCTGCTGCATCATTTGCTAACGTAGGCCAATAATATCCCTGAAGGATGAGTTTTTTGGTTAAAGTCCGAGCGCCAATATGATTCCCACAAATGCCTTTATGAACTTTTCTCAGCGCATAATTCGCCTTTCTGCCAAAAGACACCTTCTATATGAGGCTGTGAAACACCGAAAATATAGTATGCCGTCCTCAGATACGTAAAACTTAGTGGCCTTTTTTTCTAGCTTGGCCGCCTCCTTAGGGTCCTCTGGGAGTTGGCCTATGGACAAGTAACTCCTTATTGGGTGCATCCATCCCAAAATTTCACTTTGCGAGGTGGTCATGACTACACTTTCGCAAATACTTGACTTTTTGATAGCATCAACTTGAATATTTGTGGGTGCTTCAAATGCTGAAGCCACTCTAGCTAAAGCATCTGCTTGACTATTTTCGATCTGCGAGATATTTTCAATGGTCACTTTCTTGAATGTTGCCACCATATCTTTTAGTGTCTCATGGTATTTAACCGTGGTAGGTAACTTGGCTTCATAGTCTCCTTGAGCTTGTTTGGTGACTATTTGAGAATCATTTCGAAGTCTTACCTCCCTTATTCCCAGGTTATTGCATATTCACAATGCTGCGATGACCGCTTCATTCTCTATTTTATTATTCATGGCCTTAAAATTAAGCTTGAAAGCATGGTTTGTCCTTACCCTATCCGGGCTTACTAGGACTATTCCAATGCCACACCTTTTAAAACTGGAAAAGCCATCCGTATGTGCTATCTATTCTCCTATCATCTCTATGGTCTGGTAAGGAATGCACTTAGAGATAAAGTCTGTCAATGCTTGTGATTTGATATTCAATCGGCGGACATATTTGATGTCAAACTCGGTGAGCTTGATACTCCATTTTGTAAGTCTTCCTGATAATTTTGGCTTTCCTATGATTTGCCACAATGGATATGAAGTAGGCACAATTATGGGATGAGAGTGAAAGTATGGTTGAAGCCTTCTTGTTGCAATGACGAGCATCAGTATTATTTTCTCCACTTCAGGATATCTGGGCTCTGCCCTTTGAAAGACTCGATTAACAAAGTATATTGGGTTTTGGGTTCCCTGTTCTTCCTGTACGAGGGCTGTTGCCCCTGTTTCCTGAGTGACTGATAAGTAACATATAAGAGGTTCGCCCATCCGTGGGCTCTTAAGGACAGGCAGGCAACCTAGTTCACCTTTAATTTGGTTCAAAGCTTTTTGACATTTTTTATCCCACAATGGAGGCGAGTTCCCTTTCTTCCTTAGTGCACGGAAGAATGGGAGGCACTTCTTGGCTAATCCTGCCAGGAACCTTCCAAGGGTCGTGATTCTTCCTGCTAATGTCTGTACACCTCTAATGTCCTTGGGTGGAGCCATGTCAAGTACTGCTTTTACCTTTTCTGGGTTGGCCTCTATGCCTCGATGAGTGACCATGTAGCCTAGGAATTTTCCTGAGCTTACCCCAAAAGCACATTTGGCTGGATTAAGTTTCATTTTGTATTTTTGCAAGGCATTAAAGGTTTCCTTTAAGTTTGTAATATGATCTTCTGTTCGCTTGGTCTTAACTAGCATGTCATCTACATAGACCTCAACATTTCTACCGATTTGCTCTTTGAAAATTTTGTTCATGAGCCTTTGGTAGGTAGCTCCAGCATTTTTAAGGCCAAAAGGCATTCTAGCAAAGTAAAATAGGCCTTGGTCTATCATGAAGGTAGTGTGAATTTCATCATCTGGATGCATGTAGATTTGGTTATAGCCACTAAAGGCATTGATGAAGTTAAGCATTTCGTGAGATGCCGAGGCGTCAACCATGGTATTAATTTGAAGCAAGGGGTAACAATCATTATGACATGCTTCATTAAGATCTGTAAATTCATTACATATTCGCCACCTTCTGGTGGACTCTAGGACCATTACAACATTACAGACCCAATCTGGATATTTGACTTCCTTTATGAAGCCGGCAATTAGGAGTTTCTCTACCTCTACCTTAGTAGTTACTTTTCTTTCGGATCTGAGGTTCCTCTTTTTCTGCTGAACTAGGTGCCTTCCTGGCATAATGTTAAGTTTGTGGGTAATGAATTTTGGGTTAATTCCTAGCATATCTTTTGCTGACCAAGCGAAGACATCACAATTGTCTGTGAGGAAAGCAATCAACTCTTCTTCCTCTTCTTTGCCAAGGGTAGCTCCTACCTTGGTTGTCTTGCTAGGGTCTGCATTGTTGAGGATTATCTCTTTCATTGCCTCTACAGGTGTTCCTTTTTTTTCCTTCTCTTGGGTTCACATATCTAAATTATCAGGATGGTATAACCAAGTGATTGCCGAAATTGTCTCTACTATGCTAGGGGAGATAATTGCCATTCCATCTTTGGTCGGGAAGGTTATCTCCAATGTTTTGGGCCTGATACGGATGTCAAATTCTTGCATAGCGTAGAATCCAATCAAACCATTGTAGGTTGTAAGAGCATCAATGATCTTGAACTTGACCATCTTTGTAACTTCCTTCTTCTCTCCGTCCCCAAATGTTACTGGAAGCACGACCTCCCCCACTACTGGTAGAGGCTCATTTCCTGGACCTTTGATTTGATGATGGTGAGGCTTGATCCTTGCTTTGTCGAACGTCATCCTTTCAACAGTAGACTAGTAGAGAATGCTAGGAGGTGCTCCCGTATCTAGTAGAAGCTTTTCAACTCTATGCTTGGCTATTACTGCATCGACAATAAGTCCTGAAGTTCTTTGAGTGATTGAGGATCCTAGGGCAACATGTTCCTTTCCCCTTTCAGAGGCAACCTCATTAGCAATATGATGGATTGTTGTTTCCATTGGCTTATTGTTATAATGGTCATTTTTTCCTTTGCCCTGGTTATCTCTATCCCCATCGTCATCTTTCTTCTTAAATTTGGAGTCTTCCTTACAAGCATCATTGCTGCGATCTCCATAGCGTCTGATGTACTTGTTGAGCTTCCCCTCTTTAATCAATTTTTCAATTTGCTCCTTGAGCAATCTACAATTGTCGGTCTCATGCCCGACAGTCTTGTGAAATTCACAATAGTGGTCTGCTCTGGGGCCTATTTGCTCGCCTTTCTTGGATTCTGGCCACTTAAGATACTTTTTATCTTGGATAGCATGAAGAATAACTGATCTTGGGGCTGTGAGTGGTGTGAACTTTACTCTTTCCCGGCTTTCACTTGTATACTCCCTCCGAGAGGGGTTAGGATGTTGCCATGATCTTTTGTCATCCTTCTGCCTTTTAACAGGCCCTTAGTAGTCTACCTGCCTAGACTCCCTTTTATGCTGTTCCACACTAAGTGCCATAATGTCCTTAGCATTCATGAGCTCTAAGGCTCTTTGCTAGAACTCTTGCCTATTTTTTCCAGGCTTTTTCATAAATTCTTTGGCAAATTCTGAATTTGGCTAAAGTTCCCTAGCCATTAAGAGTACAAACTCATTTTCGGCCAAATTAGGCACCTTCAATGCTTCCTTGCTGAAACAGTCTACGTAACTTCTCAAGGATTCCCCCTTGTTTTACGTCACAACAAAAAGGTGAGTTGGCACCCATGTGCAGGCTCCTCTCAAGAAAGTAGTTTGTGAATGCCTTGTTGAGGTCATCCCATAAACCAATAGATGATGCTTCAAGACCGTAATACCATGTTCAGGCATCCCTCATGAGTGTTGTTGGAAGGCTCGACATATAGCCGCATCTGAGAAACCAGCCAGAGTCATAATATTTTCGTAATGGCTTAGGTGGTCCATCGGGTCCCCAGTCCCATCATATGGTTCAAAGTGAGGGACTTTCATTTTCTCCGGTATCGGCTCATTCATGAGTTCAGCAGTAAATGGGTGCCTTCCTTGCTTCCTTGGACTTGTCTGAGTTAGATTTTGTATTTGCCGTTGCATTTGAGTAATGGTGTTTTGAGCGGCTTGAAGCGCTGCTACTGTGGCCGGATCTGAGGTATTGGCCATGGGCTGTTGTAGAGATGCAAGGTAAGCTTGTTGTGCCAGTGGGGCCATACTGGCTATTAGCATGGTAGCTGGATGTGTGGAGGCAATCTGATATGAAACACGAGGCCAATAATAATGTGCCTAAGCTGAATGACTATTGTATCCTAGGTAAGAAGGAAAAGAAGTCTTCGGAGGCACCCCTGTTATTGGTAGGATAGGCCTTGGTAGGAATTCTTAAGATGGTGGGATGATGGTATGCTTGAATGGAGGTATGGGCGCCTGGGATAACGAAGCTGCAAAAGCTGGTGGGATTTGGAGTGACGTTGGAGCGTGCCCTGTAGAGGTTGAGGTACCGATGCTAGGAAAAGGAAAGTTAGGGACTCCCCCTACCTGGCTTTGGATTTGGGTTCCAATGCATGTACCATCATTGTGAGATTGGACGCCTTATGTGTATGGAAAATGAATGTTGCTCTAAGGTATGGGCGGTGCTTGTGCTTGCTGACGGGGCTGCACAAAGTACTTAGCCATGATGGCCGTGACAGAATCTAGCTTGCTTGTCCACTGGGCATTCATACTTTCAAACTCTGCTATTGTAAGGAGCGGGGTATTTTGTATCGAATGCCTTTGGCAGAAAGTTGTGTCTGCCCTACCACTTTCATTTTTTAATGTTCGGCTTGGTGATGTAGATGCTAAGGTGTTGCCTTCTGCTCATTTTGTTTCATTAATAAGGAGAGCTTTCCTTGCCATCTTGTCTAGAAGGTCTAGATGAATATCCGGCTTCTGTGCCTCATTTCCAGGAGTAATAGGGTCCAAGTGTGTGCTTATGGATAAACCATGGTGGGCGCCAAATGATGATGCACCTTCCTCAGTGAATGATTTGAAGGTCCGAGAACTTGGTTCGTCGCACGAGTACACTTTGGACAAGGGAGTGTGGATACCTATAGATGATACTCCAACACTCAAGTCAATAATAATTCTAGTGTGATGCAAATATTAAGGAAAGTGATCTCATACCTGAAATGTGATAATGACTGCCTTTATATAGGCTTTTGGGATAGTGTGCTCTGAGATTTATGACCATTGGATGAAGTGGCTATCTCCAGAACTGTTGGATCTAGGACACTTATCCTTTGTGAACAGACCAGGCTTCAAACCCTTAATGGGCTTAATTTTTTTAAGACGACATTTAGGCCCAATAGGGCCAATTTCCTAATATGGGTATCACCAAATATACACAGGGGGAAAAAAAAAAGAAATAGTCTAACGAGAAGAGGAAAATTGCCCGGCGTCGCCCACTAACTATTCATCGACATTGCTCGTTTCCCGCCGAGCCCGTTAGCCGCCAACTACAATCAGCAACCTCCATGGCAAAACGAAACAGAGAAAGGAAGATCCAAGTCCTGCAAATTGGGGAATCTAATATCAATTTTAGTGCTAACTTCAACAAAAATGCTTACATGGCACTCTAAAAAATTCTGTTGGGACCTAAAAATGCTAATATGGCTTTTTCTTTAACTACAATACATGACCATATTGCACAAAAATGAAAATTTTAACCCCATCTAACACAAACATATAATTTTGGGATTTAAAACACAAATTTATCACATTTGATTAACTTCTCCCTAGACTCCCCCCAGCTCTCTCTCTCTCTTTCTCTCTCTCTTTTTCGCCCAGGTATTCTCCACCACCCAACATCACTAGCCTCCAATAATGAAAATTCGGGCTAGGCCGACGATTTGACTCTTAGAAGCCGTCGAGAAATCGCAGCCGAACCAGTTGAAATAATTTAGCGATTCAGAGGTTGACCTCCATGATTTCATCGCCAATTTCCTAGAATGCTTGATTTTATTGGTGATTTCCTTCTCTAATCGTCGGCATCAACCTTCAATTTCCTACTCCAATCTTTGATTTCCTCCTTTAGTTGTTTGCATCTTCCATCATCTCCATTCACCGTCTCTACTTGTCTGTCTCTATCCCATCCATCTCCGTCTCCATTCACCGTCTCCTATCATCCACTTTCGCCCTCAAAATCCAGCACCGTTATCTATGAGGGGTTAATTTTTGTCGTCTTCAATGTTGACAATGCAGGTTAATCTATGTTTTAAGTCTCAAGATTTTATATTTATGTTAGTTTGGGTTTAAATTTTTATTTCTATGCAAAATGGTCACTTGTTTTAGTTAAAGAACAAGTCTTGTGGCATTATAGGTGTCACGTAGGCATGTTTTATTTAAAATAACACCTCAACTAATGGATGGAACTCAAATTGAAAGCATTGCTTGAATTGGGGGACCTTAATAGTCACTTTTAAAGTTAAGGGACCATTTTAGGACAAACCAAAAAGTTACGAAACCAAATATGGCATTCCATCATTTTCAGTGTTAACTTTGATGGAATTTTTGTGGTAAATGTCAGCATTGTTCCTACATTTTCTTATTTCCACTCAAATCGCCCTCAATCTAGTAAAGTTACCACTACAACCATCATCTCGACTTCTCTCTTTCTCTTACCTTGCCTGACTGCCACCCCCAGCCCATTATGCTCTCAGACCTCACATCTTCTTCTACCAATCATTTCCACTCCCCTTCACCTCTGCCACTACCCATTACTCCATCCATAACTGCCATATGATAAATTTAATTAATTGATTCAAATCTGTGAAAATGAAAATTATATATCAATCTCTAACATAGATATTAAGCATTTGATTTTCTTATGTTTTCACTCTCATTTGTGCTCAAGTTAGTCCTATTTTGCTAGCTTTTAGCTATATATTTGTATCTTTTAGGTATTCCATGCATTTAGGGGTCAAAAAAGATGAAATGCAAGCTAGATGACTTAATAGGTAAAGAGGAAAACTTTGGAGGGCATGACGAAAAGATATGGAAAATATCAAAGAGGTCAGGCACGAAGTGAACTTACTTCCTTCTTTTGCATACACATTATGCCTAAGAGGAACATAGCAGCCCACGATGAGAATGCACCATAAAAGCTGTGCGTTCATACCAACTATAAAATTGGCAGAAAATTCATAATGCGAATGCACCACTCTAGTTGTGTGTACACACCACCTGTGTTAGAATGGGGGACCATTTGGTGGAAGTTGGAGATAAAATTTGAGCTTCTCCACAAGTGGGGCCAATTTTCATTTAACCCCTACCTCATTGGCAGACCTTAAAATATAAAGACCTTTGAGATAGTGATGAAGGCATAACTTCTTGACGAAGGGGGATTAGCTTGGGTATTAATAATACACCTCATTCTGTGTTTTGAGGAGAAACTTTTCTAGAAAGCCCTCATTGAAGACATTTCTTGGAGATTGTTTAAAAGTGCCAAGGAGAAGCTTCAAGGCTAAGCAAACTTAAAATTTTAGAGGTTTCTTTTGGCTCCTTCTTCCCTTTTCTCTCTTGTATTTCTTTATGGTTTCCTTGAACTCTAATATGATGTTTGTTGCTAGTTTGGACATGGATTAGATTTTGTATCTCTCTTGGATGGTTCTCTTAATACTTGCTATTTATTATTGATTTGAGGTTTCCTTTGAATATTGATTCTCTTGTGTTGCCTACTCTTATGCTTGATTCATGTGTGTCGGCTAGCCACTTCACACATCTCACAATCTCAATTTTGTTCTTAAGAAAGAAAGATGGGAGGTGGAAAGGAAGAGTAGAGGATGGTGGGCAAGTGTGATTAGAGATAATCATAGAGCCCATTAAGTGATTGAATTGGGGTTAGGTCTTAATCCATCTTAGATTAACAAATAAGCTCAAGACATGCCATGGTTAGTCTTAGATGAGCAAAACTTGGCCTTGAGAAAGAGAGTTTTGAAGCTTGAATCCTCATACCACATAGGAAATTGGTATCCTTGTGTATCAATTAACTTAGGTAGCAAGTTAAAGGACAAAATCCTAGGGAGATAGTCTTTTTATTCAACCTAATTCAATCTTTGTTAAAGCTAATTAATTCTAGACTGCATTTTACTCATTTGCATTTCACTCTTCATTTGTGGTACTAGTTCTTTGTCACTATCTTAGAACTTAACTAGCTTGATTCTTCATTTAGCACTAGTTTCACTATTAATTTTGCTATAGCTTGTAGAGTCTCTAGGACTTGATTTTCAATTGGAATCACACCTATCTCTAAGATTTTGTAAACGCATGAAAAGTTGAACTTTACTAGTCAATTGTAGAACAAAGCTCAGTCACAGAGACTCTTGAAGACAATGTTGATGATGACACCCACCACTTGATTCAAGATATAGGTATAGAGTGAAGATATTTGGGCTTCGTTCCCACTGCCCATCTCTATATAGATGTCGTTAGCTAATGCGCTCTCTATTGCCTATAACTAAGATGTCAACTAACACTTCTACATTGCCAAGATCGAGCAAATCGAGTCCAATGCTGGTACAACTAATTCCACCAAACACTTCCACATCTGCTGGTACTAGCAGCCATGACCCACTACACATTGGAATGGGAGCATATCAAGGGAATTGAGTTAATTGGTAGTCACCATTCACCAAAATGGGATCACATCAACACGACATGTTTCTTGCCTCCCCAAACAATGCCTCCATCAATGGGACTTGAAACACCAAGTCATCAATCTGTGTCATCATTTTGTGTGCCAACAAGGTGCTTTGAGTGGGAGTAAGAAAATATAAGGTTCAAAATTGGTATTTGCCCTTAGATTCTGTCAAGCTTAACTATGAAATTGATAAAAGGATGATGATTGAGACAAAAATAAATAGGTAAATGAATGTAAGAGGACAAAATGAAGATTAGCGACCCATTTAGGATAACGCAAAAAGTTAGGAACCATAAATAAATTTTATCCAAGAAACCAAGGAAGATTCTTAGGTAATTCATCAGGCGGAACTAGTTTATCAATTTGTAGTTTACTAAGAGGGGAACCTGCACTTACTTTATGGTTTGATCTAATCTATATTTTGTTCTTTTTTTTATACTGTCTAATATTAATTTCTGAACTCTTAATTTAAGTAGTATGATGTCATTTTTTAATAATTTCAATTACTTTAATAATTTTTTTCTAGTTAATAGACATTTTAAATTATTAATTTTCCTTCTTTGTAAAAGTAAATCATTATTTTTAAATGTTACTTAGTTCTGAAAAATATCAAAAATTTCAAATTACTAAATCATGGTTATCAAACAATTTAAATTAAGTTTTCAAAAATTTTTGCCTGACAGTATAAAGGAAGTGAGAAGTAAAATATAGGTTTTTTAAAATAGAGGAGATAAAATATAAGTTAGGCCAAACCTTGCGGGAGTTTTTTGTAAATTTTCCCTTTACTAATATTGATTGCAGAAATCGCTTCATATGGAGTATTCACTACGTGAATCTACATATTTACAGCAGATTCGTGACTTTTTAAATGAGTAAATTGCGTAAACGGTCCCTAACTTTTAATTATCATTTTTTCAATTCCTACCCTATTAAATGTTCTATTTTGACCCTAAACCTATTAAAATTATTTCACTTTAATCCCTCATCAAATGAAATCCACCAACTCAGAATAATTGTCTAACACAAACTTTTGAGATTTTAATTTTAAATATTCAGTAATTGCCGTCTAGTAAATTTAATCAATTTGATATGTTTTGACAGTAAATAGAAATTTTAAATTAGTAGTTGTTTCTTCTTAAATGAGGTAATTTCAATTTACAAAGTGAAAAAAGGTGATTCAATTTTCTATTAACTATAAAAAAAATATTACATGGATTAAATTTATTGTAAGACAGTTACCAGATAGTTTAAATTATGATTTAAAATGTTTTCATTAGAGAAATACATTGAGTTAATAACCTTCATCCAATGTGAACAAAAATAAAACATTTTTAATAGATTTATGACTAAAATGAAACATTTTTAATAGGTTTAGGAACAAAACAAAATATTCAATGGGCTAGGAATAAAAACAAAACAATAGTTAAAGGCTAGGAACCATTCATGCAATTTACTCCTTTTTGAAATATTTGTAAAAACTGGTACAACCTATTTGCTAAAATATTTGTTAAAAGATTATTTGTTTAAAGACAATATTTTTCTAATGAAAGGATACTTCATTCCAATTACCAGTGACTCAAACAACATTTTACAACCCAAAGACACAGGGCACTAAAAAACAATATGAACTTATAAACTAGTTAATAAAAGACTGTGCATCTCTGTGATACCAAATAAAGGGAAAAAGAAATCAACTCAAGCTAAAATCTTATGTGTAAATTAGGATAATCCTAGAGAAATAATTTATAAGTAATTGAAAAAAAGACGAAACAAAGAATAAGATAAATAAAAGAAACAACATCCGATCTTATCGGTTTATTATTCATAAATGTCACATCATCTAAGTCTTAGTCACTTTTCACACCCCACTTGAACACAATTCTTCTCCTAGCTACCAATTTCAGAAACGGGCAATCAAGATTTACGAGCTGTAAATTGTCACATGAGTTAAATAGTGCACCTATCGACAATTGTTGTGAAACAAGAGTTTTAAATTTGTAACCCTTATTCACCTAAAAATATATAGTAAAGTTGTGTGCAACTGGTGAATATAGGTATCGTCCTAAGAGAAAGTTTATGGTTTCAATTAAGAACCAAATTATATACTACCCACCTAACTAAGATAGATTGAAAAACAAATGAAATAAATTATAGGATGATGATAGAAAGGCTAATGATGCAAATAAGAAATTGAAACGAAATAAAAGTAAGAGTGCAAACTACAAGTAACTAATGCTAACTAAGATTGAATTAACTTGTGAAAAAGGCTATCCACCTAGTATGGTACTACTTAACCTTATTACCAAGGTCAATTTAAGGAATGATGGTTGCTAACTCCTGGTATCTTGTTGGGATTCAAACATCAAAAGTCATCTTTCTCAAGATAAAGCTTGCTCACTTATAGTCTAACTATGAGTTTTATCAAGCCCACCTAATTAAAAGAATGATTGTCTCTAATATCTCTAACTCGTTATGCTCTTCTCTAGTTCCACCTTAAATCCTTCTCTCTCTCTCTCTCTCTCTCTCTCTCTCTCTCTCTCTCTCTCTCTCTCTCTCTCTCTCTCTCTCTTTCAAGAACAAAGTTGAGTTTTTATTGCTAGTATGTAATGGCCAACAGCATACAACATTAAGCAAAAAAGAAAAAAAAAACACAAGGAGTCAACTTCCATGAAATACCTCAAATTAACATTAAGAAACAAGTTTTAAGGGTATATCCTAGAAAGATAAATGGAATTGCTCCATACTCAAGTTAGAAAAATCCACTAGAATCCACAACATCCATGATAAAATACAAATAAAAGAGAGAAGAAGAAACTAAGGACACCATTAAAGCCTAGCCTCCTAGCTCTCCTAGAAGTCTTCCAAGCTCCTCCAAGATAATGCAATAATTGTGGCTCCAAGCAAAAGATGAAGGGCAAGATGAAAAACGTAGCACAACTTCTCTAACAAGTTCTAACTCTAGATTTTTCCAAATTATTTGTCGGGTCGACCCACCCCGAAACTAACTAGGATCTGCTGGGCTTAGGTCTTGGCCATGTAGGACCGGGCACGAATTGGATCTAGGCGGGGTAGTCCTGAGCCGGTCCCGGGGCGGGTTTGCAGGTTTTCTACTTTTTAAAAAAGTTAAACAATAAATAATTATATATGTAATAAATATTTTTCAAAAAAAAATCACCTCTGATGTAAGTTTTTATTAAGTAAAAATAATTGGAACGGGCCTTACATTTTCAAATGAAAAAAATGTTCAAAAAATGATAAAAAAAAAAAAACCTATGATAGCAAGAATAGCAAGAATCTCATTTGCAATTATTGACAAGATCAAAAACCTTGGTCTCTTTTGTTTTCACCAGCCCAACATGTTGACGTTGCTTGACTCGAACAATGTTTTGATGTAGTCATTGACCTCAGTTAATCCTGATGCATCAATCGAGGACGCTTCAATATTTGAAGAGCCGGGTAAAATCTTGATGAGATTGATCTCCTTGGAGGCTCGATTTGAGGAGCTTCGGATCTTACCTTATTCAAATACAGTTCACAATATAACTTGTACAAAGAATACAAGTACTTGGAAGTAGTAGCAAACATAGCTAAAACATTTATATGAGATATTTCTACATAAGTATGATAAATGCCTTAAAGCAATGTGGTTGTGCCTGTTAATTTGACATATGGGCCAAGCAAAGAAGTAACTAAAAAAATAGGTGGAATGTTTTCGAAATATTGAAGTCATTTATCCCGCATGGTTTCGACAGTCGATTTCAACAACTCATCATCTTTGAAATGATGTAAAGCATATATAATGCTCACTAAATGAAGCAAAACTTGATAAATGGTTAGGTAGTAAACACCGGAGAAAAATTTAGTAGCTTCATTAAAAAACTTAAACAATTCACTGGTTTTAGAGCATTTGTCCCATACTTTAGTGGTAAGAAATTCACAACCCATCTTTAAGTTCATGAAATGCGTCAACAAATTTGCATACAGGTATGCATCTTACAACATCAAATATGTGGAGTTTCAGCAGGTTGGACAATCTAATTTAAACCATTTCCAAGAAATTGATTCTTGATTTTCAAAGCAAAACCTTTTAAATTCATGAAACACAGTGGGTCTTAATTTCAAATACGTTAATGAGTTCCGAATATACACAATTTTATTTTGAAGAACTTCTAAACCATTTTGCATACACAGATTCAAAATATGGTACATGCATCTAACATGAAAGAATGCAATGTTGACAGGTGATTTCAATACTTAGCTTAAAAAATGAGTGACAATATCATTGTTCGAAGCATTATCAAATGAAATGCACAGTACTTTATCAGCACAAAAATAATCACATAAAGTTTCTAAGATATAACTAAATCTGTGATAACCAGTATGATCAGTTGCAATGACCCTAAATGAAAAAATTTATTTTTGCATGACCCAGTTAGAATCAATCCAATGAGAAGTAACAAAATAAAATAATTGACCTACAGGTGATGACCATATGTCAGAAGTAAATACCACACAATAATCAATGACAGAAAAATAGGATTGCAAATTTGCTTTTTTGACTTCAAATAGTTTAAAGCTTTCCTTTCTAGCTGTTTTCCTAGACACTTTTTTAAATGTAGTATTTAATTATGATTTAATCCAAGATTCTATATGTACATCTTTAGCTTGTGAAAAAGGCTTTTCAGTAAGTATCATCCAATTTATCATATCTTTTCTATAAGATTGTTGGTTAAAACGAAATACACCTAACCTACCGATGTCGATTGTACTCCTAAGTTGTGTTTTTCTTCTAGAACTAGTCGTGGCAATGGGGAGGGCATTAGGATGGTGATTTTCAAGGAGGCACTTTAGCGTTCCGGTGCCGGAATTCTTTTTATGCACCAACTTTTTCTTGCAAGGTTTACCTTTCCTGTACCTCGACTCCTTTTCATGTATAAGCTCATAATGCTCCCAAATCCAAACAATTAGTCTCGAGGATTTACCTTGTCCTTGGGTTTCCTCCACAGCAGGTCCACGACTTGTCAGCATCGGTTGTGTTGATGGATCCACGGCCACCATTGCATCTAACTTTTCAATATCATCATCTAATAATTAATTGTAGAAACCTAAATCATAATTATTTATATTGATTCCATCATCATCGTTGTGCAACTCTTCGATTGAGATGCCTTTATTGGTCGACCAAAAACAACGATAGAATAAGCCTCAGAGGCCGGTGGTGCGGGAATATGAAGTCTCCGTTGACTTGCCCTTTCCTTTTGAAGTCATGACTCACGAAGTAATAATAGTGATTAATGCAAAATTAGGATTAGATTATAAAGATATTAACAGGAGATTAGCATAAAATTTGGAAGAGATTAGGAAAGAAACTCAAATGCTTGAGAGAATATAGTAAAAGATGAAAAGAGATTGAATTTTTGTGTGTGGGTAGAGCGGAAATGACATTGATATTTATAAAAGAGGGGAATTGTTTGGACAAAAAAGTCCTTCAATTTTAGTCATTGAAGGGTGAAAGTAGAATTTTGCATAAAACCGTTGGGGGACTGACTGTGTAATTAACCTTTTTTTATTGAATTTTTGGTGCTAGAGACATTAGATGACCATTGCACAATGGTCAGGATTGGACTAGACCTACTGGTCCTGGGCTGAGCCTAGCCCAGTCCGAGCCAATTTTGGGCCCTAGTCCAAGTCAATCCATTTTGCACCCGTTTTCTCCCCTAAACCCCATATTCTGCCCATTTGAATACAAGCTTCCACCAATCTGGGGCAGGGCAATACAAGCTTCCACCAGTCTGGGGCAGGGCGATTTTTTATTGAGGCAGGGTGGGTTTGACGGCTGGTCAGTCAGAATTTGGGCCAAGTCAGACCGGCCCAAGTCCCACATCTACCAACAAGTAGACAAAATCTCCCAACTAATAGTAAGTCAGGATTTAAAAATAAGTGTAAGGGGCCATAATTTTCGCCCCACCTAGGTGCGGAGGCATCATAATAGAGTAATTGGTGGCACTGAAGTTTGACCATTACAATATACACTTAATTACAGTTGTGAAGAAATTTTATGTACAAAGAAGAAAACGGTGAAAGAGGTTTAGGATAATCAGGTGACGTAAAAGTGGAGTAACATTGGAAAAACAATCAATCAGGTCTAGACTAGCATCCAAGTCTGGTCAGATATACATAAAATAGAGAAGAAAAATATTAGTATCCAAGTCTAGCTAGATACACATACAATAAAGGAGAACAAGCAATGGGGAGGAAAAAGAGAGGTTGTGGCGTGAGTTTTTGGTTGGAAGGGTCGGTTTAAAGAAATTATTATTGATGTTATTCTTCATTTACGTTTTATTTTAGAAAAGCGTTAATTACATTTTTTAGTATGGTGTAAACGAACAGAACGTTCGGTGAACTATTAGTGAACGTTCGTGTTCATGTTTTTTAAAAACTTAAACGAACGAACATGAACAGCTCTCGTTCGTATTCGTTCGGTTCGTTTACAGTCCTATTTTGCAGTTGAACTTTAGTTAATATAACGGTTACACCCCGAAGTTTTCGAAATATATATTTTTCCTCTACTTTTTTACACTTTCTAGAAAGAATTTATAAATTCCTAATCTATGGAACTGTAAAAGTTTTTCAGCAATTTTAGCTTTCTGCTATATTTACGATTATCTGACTTTGGAAAAAAAATGATTTTACATTTACTGGGAGGAAAAAAAAGTCATCATTTTAAGTTTCTATTAACTATAAGAAAAATACCAAAAAATCTAAAATTAATAAAAAAATAGATATCATATAAATTAAATTAGAATTTCAACTTTTTTTTAGACACTGTAATAAAATATTAAAAAAAAGTTATCTTTTTCAAACATTAAGCAATGAGGTGGCCCAGCCTTTTCAAAGGAAAAAAATGACATAAAGTGGCCGTTCAAATTATTTTTTAGATGACGAAATGGTGGCGAAGATTCAAATTCCTTTTTACAATAATTAAGGGCGTTCATTAATAAAGTGTCAAGAAGAGGTACAGGAAAGATTGTCTTTCATCAGCAATTATTTTTTATAAATAATTATTCACTCAATTTACATATTAATTAGATTTTTATTCTCAAAAAATTTAAAAATAATTTTTAAATTTTTTTGAAAAAATTCAGATAATTTTTCTTAATTTTTTTCTTAACTAGATAGGAAAAAAATTATTAAAAAAAATAGTTTTTTTTTAAAAAAAATTAAATTAATTATTAATCAGATAGAATATTAGCTTTTAAAGATATTAAATTTTAGAATATTAGCTCCTAAAGATATTAAATTTAGATAGAAAAACAATTAAGTTAAAAGCAATTAATTTTTTTCAATGAGAAAAGAACATAACGATATGGCAAACTCGCACATAAATATTATTGAGAAAATATTTGTTTCATTAATTATCCTTATTTTGTGTTTCTATGTCCAGCTGTATAACTGGGTTCTTGGCAAGCAACTTTTCCCGACCTCCGCGTCCGACTCGTACTTTTCTAGGTCAACGCGAAACAATTTCAGTGGACTGATTTAAGTAAATTTGCTGGCGAAGTTTTCAAAACCCGTGAATATATCCTTAGTGTACTTCTCTATTTCAAATACCTATATTTATCTCTAAAAGTTTAATTATCTCTAAAAATTTAATTATGTTCATCACTGCTATAACAAAAAAAAAAATACATACTTTTACCCTCATAGCTTTCCTCTCTAAAACCTTTGCTCCACCAAGTTGTACATCTAACAATTTTTAGATTCACTTAGTTTGTTCCTTCATGATCTTTCAATTCGTTGCCTTAATCAACCCATATTCACAGCCACAACTTCAACTTTCGGTGGACACAGATTTAGCATTTCAAGTTCTAGATCTACCAAGTTGTCAAGTTCCCCTACACCACCAATCTTCTTTCCACAATTTCCCAGTACCGCCTTCAAGTTGCCATTTTGTTCTTTTTTGGCATAAGTTTCTGTCTCTTTTCAATACTACTCTCCACAATTTCTAGGTGCCTCGGCTTCCTATCATGAAACGATGTTTCATTGCTACATAGGAGTATGAGGTTTGCATGGTCGCTAGTAGGGTTAGCTGCGTGCTGACATGGCCAAGATCCTAATTTCCTTTTTGTATTTCTGTTATTTTAATTTCCTATTTTTTCGCCCATTTAAGCTAGGTTTTAGCTCAGAGTTAGTTACGCTTGATTGTTGCTTTGCCTTGTCTCCCGTCTCTGCCTTCAAATTATTTGGAATTCTCAAGCCGTTTGTAAGTTTTCTTCTCTCTCTCAAGATCCATTCTTGCCGCAATCTCCTAAATTAGAAGGTAAACTTCATATTTTTCTTCATCACTATTCGATTATCCACAGCATTGTTACAATGATATCAGAGCGCGATTCTGGCACTAATGGAAGATGGAACAAGATTGTAAGAATTTAGGAAGGGCCTGGAGGAATAGATCTTAAGAGGTCTCTTTGACTAGGTGAATTGGCACAATAGGGATATAGCTCGCTTGGAGCAGAAGCAAGATAAGTTGGTCTAAAGGCAAGAGTAGCAGTTTGATGCTTTGCGTCAATTCATTGCAAACCTTCAATGAGTTGAAGACGTGGCAGGCTATGAGTAGGAAGCTAGTTCTAGTATAAGAGGAACCTAGGGGCTCAACACTGGAGGGGGGCAGGGAATGGCTCGGATTGGGCAGATTGATTTCCCACATTTCCAAGAGGATGATGTGGAAGGTTGGTAATTCCGTTTTAACCAGATCTTTGATTTAGACGAAGTGGAGGAGGATCATAAAATCCAAATGGCATCGATCCATATGAAGGATCCAACGATGCAGTGGCATTAACGATTCATCTGTGACTGGCCAGCGATAGAGACGTTGACTTGGGAACTTTATGTAGTGGCGGTTTGTGAGCGACTTTGGGAAGGGCACTAAGATCCCTCCACAAAGTTAAAAAACCTCAAACAGTCTAGGTTGGTTCGTGAATACCAAAATCGTTTTGATTTTTTGTTGAATCAAGTTGGATCGCTGCTGGAAGAGTTTTTGGTGGGGCAATTCCTTAAGGGTCTTTAAAAAGAGATACAAAGGGCTATTCATGTGCTGTGACCTAAAACCCTTACATGAGGTACAATATTTGGTTAAACTGCAAGAGTCTACTCATATTATGATTAAGAAATCGATGAGAGGTGGTGAAGAAAGAGGTAAAGGGTTGTTACCTACCCCTAAACCTCTTAGCCAATCAAATGCTGTAACTAACTTCATACCCAAGGTTCCTAAGAGATTATCAGAGAAGAAAATGAATGAGAAGAGGCTCAATAATCATTGTTTTTGGTGTGATGAGAAGTACTTCCAGGGGCATAAATGTAAACGATGCCAAGTTAACAAGATAAAATTGATTATGGAGCTGGATTTAGAAAATTGGCTACAAGAGAAAATGGATAGGACAACGAAAGTTATGGATAATGTCACTGAGAGCCCCCATCTTTCTCTAAATGCATTGGCAGGAGTGCCAAAATTCACAACAATGAGGGTCACTAGGTATATTGGAAAGAAGACAGTAAGAATGTTGATCGACTCGGGGTTGCATATTTTCTTGGATGAAGCCTTAGCCAAATGCTTAGGTTGTTCAATAGAGAAAATTGCACCATTAGGCATGTCAGTTGTTAACTAGCAACTGCTGTCAGTAGGTTTGGTGAGCAAGAACCTTACTTGGAAAATCCAGGGAGTGGAGTTCTCAGTGGATGTGTTATTGTTACCACTTGGAGGGTGTGAAATGGTGCTAGGTGTTCAGTGGTTAAGGTTATTAGGAGACATCAGGTTAAACCTCGAAGCTTTAACAATGAGATTTAAGTATAGAGGACAAAAAATGCACCTGTGCGGCTCCCCAAAGATGAACCTAGTACCCAGTAACTCCCAATCTACTCAAAAGCTACTCCACCATGTGTCCCAGATGGAAGGCAATCAAGCCTTCACCCTACAATTGGTAGGGTATACTCCAGTGCCCTTTAGTTATGGTAAAACTGAGGTTGAAATGGAGCAATGAGAGTTGGCATAACTATTAGGGGAGTTTGAGTCAGTGTTTCATGAACCCTCCAGCCTACCACTTAGAAGGAGCCAAAATCACCATATTCCTCTGCTACCAGGGGTGCATCCTATCAATGTTCAACCTTACCACTACCCTTCTATCCAAAAGGATGTGATTGAGAAGTTGGTTGAGTAAATGCTAAGAGAAGGCATTATACGGCTGAGCTAAAGCCCTTTCTCTTAGCTAATAGTGTTAGTAAAAAAAAAAAGACAACAACTAGCATTTGTATATGGATTATAGAGAGTTGAACAATGTGACAATCAAGGATAAATTCCCTATATCTGTGATTGAAGAATTGATAGATAAATTACATGGCGTAAGGTATTTTTCAAAGTTGGACTTAAGGGCGGGATACCATCAAATACGCGTGCATGAAGAGGATGTGCCTAAGACTGCCTTTAGAATGCACCATAGGCATTTTGAATTTTTTGTCATTCCTTTTGGGTTGACTAACGCCCCTCAACCTTCCAGAGTTTGATGAATTCTATGTTCCAGCCATACTTGAAGAAGTTTGTACTAGTATTTTTTGACGACATACTAGCATTCGAGTTGCTGAAGAGGCACACTTTACTTGTGAAAAGGAGCAAGTGTTCCTTTGGAGTCACTCAAGTGGAATACTTAGGGCACATCATTAGTTACCAATGAGTGGCTACCGATCCTAGTAAAATTGAAGCTATAAGCAATTGGCCAGAACCAAAAATAGTGAAGCAGCTAAGAGGCTTCCTCAGCCTCACGGGATACTACAAAAGATTCATAAGAAACTATGGTCTCATTGCTCAGCCTTTAACCCAATTGCTTAAGAAAAATCAATTTCAGTGAGGAGTGGCAGCCAGTGAATCTTTTGAAAGATTGAAACAGGCAATGATGATAGCACCAATACTAGATTTGCCAGACTTCTCAATTTCATTAGTGGTTGAAACAGATGCATGTCATGAATGAATTGGAGTGGTGTTGCACCAGAGTGGGCTCCCAATTGCTTATATTAGCAAAACCTTGTTACCAAGGCATTTAGGCCTCTCAACATATGAGAAAGAGTTCCTCGTGATTGTGTTTGTAGTGGAAAAGTAGCAGCCCTATTTGTTAGGATGACATTTCGTGGTCAAGATTGACCAGCACAACTTAAAGTACTTATTAGAGCAAAAAGAAACCATGCCATTGTAATAGAGATTTATAGTCAAGCTTCTACCCTATGACTTTGAAATACAATACTGTAAGGAGAAAAAAAAACATAACTGCTGATTCTCTTTCTCACCTCTAAAGTACTAAGTTGCTATAGATGGAAGTCACTACATTCACTACACCTTTGATACTGGAGATTTGCGACAGTATACCTAATCTTCAGACTTTGATAAGTGAGATCAAAGACAAACCTCAGGCCCACCCTCAATACTCCATTGACTTGTAAGGCATTAAGAAAAAGGGGAAGTTAGTAGTTGGACAAGATCTGAGGCTACAAGCTAAACTAATAGAAATAATTCACAGTGGTGCCGTTGGATGGCATTCAGGTGCTCTTATTATTCAAAAGAAGTTTTTATAATTCTGTTATTGGAAATGGCTTACGAAAGATGTTTGCAATTTTTTAAGATAATGTCGCACATTCCAGGTATTCTCTAGCCTCTGCCCATTCCAAATAAGGTATAGAAGCATGTTACCATGGATTTCATTGACACATTGCCCAAGTCTGATGGGTTTGATTCAATTATGGTGATTGTTGACCACCTGAGTAAGTATGTGCATTTCGTTCCCCTGATGCATCCTTACACAGCTTCAGTGGTAGCTAGAGCTTATACATATTATGTATATAAGTTGCATGGGATGCCTATCACCATTACCTCTAACTAGGATACTGTTTTTATGAGCACGTTTTGGCAAGAATTAATGAAGGTTTAGGGAATTCAGCTACAAATTTTAATGGCTTATCACCCCCCAACGGACAGTGAAACAAAGCGTGTTAATCAATGCTTAGAGACTTAATTGCATTGCATGTCTGGTGATAAACCCTGGGAATGGTCGACGTGGCTTTTTTTAGCCGAGTGGTGGTATAATACCAACTTCCACACCTCTACAGGTTATTCTCCCTTCAAAGTTCTGTATGGGTAACCCTTACCTACTCATGTGCCATATATAGTAGGGGATTCCAAGGCTGAGGCTGTTGATTGGAGCTTGAGTACGAGGGAAGCAATGATAAGAAAGCTTAAGAACCAATTAACTCGTGCCCAGAAGATGATGAGCGAGCTAGTAGATAAAAACATGAGTGAAAGAAGCTTTAATGTCGATGATTAGGTGCATCTTAAGTTGTAGCTATATCGCCAGCAGACACTCCAAACTAGGGGTGAGCATGGGTTGGGTAAACCCGAAACCGAAACCGAACCACACCCATTGGGTTGGGTTGGGTTGGGTAAAAATTGATCATGGTTCTCGGGTTGGTTCCACATATAGGAGAACCGACGGTTTTTGGGTTGGTTTTGGTTCCATATGGAACCGACCCGAGGTGGAACCAAACCCGAGATATATATATAATTATATAACAAAAATTATAGTATTACTAATATATCCACACACACACACACACACACACATATTTCTTTGAAGTATTATGATGGTTATTTTGTCAAAAATTATAGTATTACTAATATATCCACACACACACACACACACACACACACATATTTCTTTGAAGTATTATGATGGTTATTTTGTGTTTTTATATTAAACTCTTAAACTGATGTTCCAAATTGAAATAGTATGGAAGTTGTGGGACCATTTACGAAATTTCTCCATATTTACTTAAATCACTTTACTTCATAAACCCACTACTCCTAAGTCATTTTGCTTTCGATCTTTCATTCCAGACTACTCTTTACGACACAATTATGATATTTTTTTCATTTGAGTCATGCAAAATTAAAAATTTATGACATCAACACAATTATGATGAATATCCGACCCAAGGGGCATTGTTTGGTAGGTTGAATGTTCAGCAAAATTGGCAAGATGTTATGGAGGAGGAGGTGTTCGGCAACATCAAGGAGGGGAAATGGGTACGTTCGTGGGCAGCAAGGAGGGATCGGGCCATGAAAAGGAGTAGTATTTAGAGTAAGAGAATGGAGAAGAGAAGCCATTAATAGCGGTTATTAAAATCGAAGCAAGGTTGTAGACAGAGCGAAGAGAGTTGAATGAAAATTTTCGCTCCAACAACATTGGATGGGATTGGAGATCGGAAGCATAGCTCTATTAAACGCCCTAAGACGTCCCTCTCATGTATGCCCACATGAGCACATAGTTGAGTTAAAGGGCCAAACTGACTGATTTCTAAGTCCAGGGTTCGAGTTGATGTGGTTCATAGTCTAGCGGTTAACTGTCCAAGCCATCATAGTTCAGGCGGTTAACTGTCCAAGCCATCATAGTTCAGGGGAGCAATTGGCATTTAGGCCTTATTTTTTCAAAAAAAAAAAAAAGGAAAATAAATAGTAAAATCTACCAACTTTTTTCTAAGTATTAGCTAAACTATTGCACTTAATACTTAATGTTTGAACTTATTGATTCTATAAAAAGATAATTCAAAAAATTTTACATGCACAAATTTAAAAAAGTTTTAACTATCGAACAATTTTTATGGAATCAATAAATTCAAAGTTAAGGGACCAATTTGTACAAGTTAGAAAAGTTGGAGGATTGATGGTGCATCTATACCCTTATGCTAAACCTCAAGTTTCAAAGGAGTATTTTTCTTTTTTTTTTTTTTTTATTTCTACTAGATAAACAAGTAAATAGCTGAAGGGGGAAAAAAGAGAGAAAAAAAAGAGCAGTTTGATGAAGTGATGTTTATGTCATGCTGAGATATGTATAAACAAAATCGGAGAGAAAAGATATAGATAGTGATAAGGTTGGAAAAACATATAGACTATTTGATACAACTTGGTCTAATTAAGCAACCAAGGCAGCCATTAGCGGTGGATAAAATTAAATGTCAACCCTCTGACTTTCAACATTTTGTTATTCATTTCGCCAGAAATTGCTTGCCAGTGCCAGCAGAATTGTTACTGCAACTACAAGCAACAAGTCGGCACGATTCCACTATTACTTCCTTGACTGTTTTCAATTTTTATATCACCGAAGGATATTCCTCTATAATTATTTCTTTTCTTTTATAAAAAAAAAAAAAGAAGATACGCACAATTTTCCATTTTTTTTTCCTGTTTGTGAATCATTTTTTATTAATGTTATTTCTATGGGTTTAGACTGTCCCTGCTTACTAACCTTTATGTTTCATTTCATTTTTGTCCAACATGTTAAAACTTTGCTTTTTCATCCTTCTTTCTATGTGAAATATTAATTGTAACAGAAAACGTCACATCAAACTAAGAGTGTAGGGAAAGTGAAACTTTTTATCATTAACCATATCTTTTTTTATCTTAATTGAGGCCATAACTTCTGTTTTATAGTAAAACCTCTATTTTTTGGTAGAAAAAATTACAAATTTTAATTTTTTAATTGGAGGATATTCAAGAACTAGTAATTTATAATAAAACTATGATAATCCATACTTAACTTTTCCAGGAATTATAATAAGGTTCAAAATGATTTATTGAATAATAATAGTAGTAATAGTAATAACAATCTTGTATATGTTTTGCAAGTACGAAAGATAATTAAAATGATTAATTGAATATCTTAAAAAAATAGTTAGTTCGGTCAAAAACTTATTGTTTATCATTCATTAATTGACCCTTATTCCACTACAAGAAAATTTGTTTTGGTTGCAAAAAAATAGTTGCCATCAGGATAGAGCAACTGGATTTATAACCGATTAGGGTAACCTAGAGGGTGACCGAATCCATTGGTCAGTACATTGCACGATTATTTTAGATTCATGTACATATTAGATTCAAAAAAATTTAGATATCAAATTCAAAAAATTTCACCCGATTACCTTAGATTCAAACTTTTTAGCTCAAAATTTCTCAGGATTTCTTTCTTAACATTTCTTTATTCTTTACTAATATTTTAGTTACTGTCCAATTTCATATTCTATTGGACATGAAAAGAACATAGCCATCAAACAACAAAAAAATTAGAAAAGGGACAGTTTTTTCCTTCAGCTTAGTAATCTTAGTCCTTTTTTTTAGCATCATCATGAATACCTAGCTTGAGGATCTTTAGGAAGAGATTAGTTTCCTCATTATGTTAAAGGGATCAAATGTTAAGAAAGGAACAAACTCTTGTAGAAAGCAGCATAAGAGAATAGGAAGAAAGTGAAAACAAAAACAAAGAGTGGGGGAAGCATAAGAAAAACAAATGAATGATGACAATTTTTAAAGTAGAGACAATGAAGCTAACTGGTTAGTCTTGTTTCTCGTGGATCGCTAGCATAAGGATTTCAGGGGAAAGCGACTGACACGATGACTTGTTAGTGACTGAAATTGGCGACCGATTTTGTACTAGTCGCCTAGTTAATCGTTAATTCTCCTTAAAAAATGCATATACTTTTTATCTACAGAATTGGCAACTGAAAGATGCGCGACCACTTTGCTGGTCACCATGTTTAGTCACCATAAAGAGTTGTTCTTGTAGTGTTTAGTATAATAATGTTTTATTCAATAAGTGTTAATATGGATAATTAAAAGAAATGGAAAAACATCTGTTCCAGTCTCCTGGAGACTTGATCTCGGGCAACATAATGCTATAATATTTTGATTTGACAATCAAGCCAACATTTCCATGCCACTCACTTAAAAGCTACGAAAGCCTTATGGGCCATCATTGCTTGAGTGACATGGCAGTCCAGGGATTGGTGGGGCTTCGATCACCAGCTCCCCTGTCATCAGGTCACCAACTTCCTTGACCTTCTGGCACTAAGCAGGAGTAAGCTCCATACATGGTGTTACGACTTTGCGGAGACTTGTGTTTTTGGTAAACAGCCCTGGTTACTGTGACCCTGTTTGTGATGAGGCATCCTTTCTCCCGAAGTTACAGGGCTATTTTGTCGAGTTTTTTAAAGAGAGTTGTCCCACGCCCCTAGGTGTTCTCTACCTGCCCACCTGTGTCAGTTTCAGGTATAGGTACCTTTTTGTTGAATGTCGTTTGAGATTTTCCTAGGAGTATGGCATGGGTTACTTCAACTCTATAGCGCCTAGTACTTGAACATTAGCTCAGGGCATGTTCTCCACCCTTTCTTACCCTGTTTATGGGGTTTTGGAAATAAAAATGAATGGAAAGATAATCTACTTTCATTAAGTGATTTATTAGATATTCAAAAACAAAGGATCTTGAATACCATTTAAAATTCAAAAGAATTGCGAAGGGGGCTGTTGATCAACTGGAAAAAGCCCACACCCACTTACAGAAAGTGGAAATGACTGGCCCATAAGCTAGCCCCCTTAAAAACCCATTACTTAATAAGGATTTTTTATGCGCAATATGCCAATGACTTACTACTGGGAATCATAGGTTCCATAGAGCTTCTTATATAAATACAAAAATGTATTGCCCACTTCCTACAATTCTATCTAAACCTTTGGGTGGGCTCTGCAGGATCAACAACAATAGCTACATGGAGTATGGTAGAATTTCTCAGTACAGTCATTCAAAAAGTCCCTTCAAGGACAACTCCCATACAATTTTTTGAAGAGTTGGAGAAAGTAGCAATGCAATGTAGTTGGGCTCTCATGCCGATCCAAATGAATCACCTTTTCCATGGAGGTCAATATTTGCCTTTGCTCGCGAGGAAAGAGGATAGCAAATTAAAAATTCTGTTTCGACAGGATATGTATTTCTATTACTATGAAATTCATAAATGAAGTAATTAATCATGGGATTACCATTACCCTTTTAAAAGTAACGAATCTTGTATGTGTTCCTAAGAAAAAGAAAAGGAATTTGTCCAAATTTCGGCCCTAGAAGCACTATTCTTATGGCCAATTGCTGCTTGTTTTGACATGGTTGGCCTTGTGGTGCACAATATGTTGATCACGGTTTTTGTTGTCAGTGTTCTATGTCACTTGGTCATGGGGGTAAGGGGTTTCACCATTGGGTGGGCTATTTGTCCTCATGATGTAACTTTTATTGCCCAATTTCACCTTAAACACTCTTGAATTCATCATTTCAAGGTTAGGGTTCATGAAAAAATTCAAAACCTATATTTTACTAAATGCTCAATTTCATTGCTTTTCAGCAAAATTGGTTTACTGAACCATGGGTTTATTCTTCTCTAGTCTATGCTTTATGAAACACATCCATTTTCCAGATACTTGCATCTCATCTCATGGGTAGTGGTGGCTAACGGGCCAAGTTGACCCGGGCCCAGCTCAAGTCAAACTTGGCCCCACACGGTCAAACCCGGGCTCAGCCCAGCACGGAATGGACACGGAAGGTGGCAGAGTGAATATGGGCCTGGGAGAATATGGAAGCCCAAATCAGGATGGGCTAGGCTA
The DNA here is from genome assembly GCA_005392925.1 of Aquilaria sinensis. Classification (NCBI taxonomy): domain Eukaryota; kingdom Viridiplantae; phylum Streptophyta; class Magnoliopsida; order Malvales; family Thymelaeaceae; genus Aquilaria; species Aquilaria sinensis. The sequence goes on along the minus strand of SMDT01002770.1, from coordinate 447,953 downwards.
CTAACACGTTCAACCCGGACCAGCCCACGGCTTGGCCGACCTGAGCCAGGCCCGGGCCGAGTCGAATGTTCCATGTATCAATTGCACATTTTCAACTTTTAAAAAAAATGGTAAAATTACACCTACCCCCCCTTAACGGCTCTAGACTTTTTTTTTTACCCCCAGATTTTTTACCCTCAGTCAATAATCACTAATGGCTAGTTTTTTAGGGCTTTTTGGGTAAAACTAATTTTTCTTCTCCTATAAATAGCCAGCCTCCTTCCCGCACTTCATCACACCTTCTCTTCTCTAATCTCCTACAATATTCTCTCATTCTCTCTACTATCTCTCTCCAAGTTTCTTAATCTTTCACTAATATTGTCTTAATTGCCTCTTAATCATTTCTCCATCTGTTCAATTATTTTCTTCCACTACTGGCTTCACGAATAAAGAACTCCGGTAAGGGCAAGCGTGTTACCTCCTCCTCATTTGGCACAGGGGTCAGTTCATTTTTACGATGATGTTTGTTCTGCAATACTCGAGACTCACATTCACAAGAAATTGTCAACAATGATCCCAACATCGACATGGCGGCATACGACCTTGCCTATGATGATCAACTCTCTGATGATGACGTTGAGAAAATTTCACCGACCCAAGTTAGTGCCGAGGGGTCCCAACTGACAGCACAAAGCGAGCAACCTGAGTGGACTCAAGTAAAGAGCGGGAATTTGAAGGCTTCCGCTTGAGCGCATTTTGAGCAAGTTTGGAAATGTGAAACGAGGTATGCCAAGTGCAAACATTACGACAACAAATTTGCACACAAATTGAACTCCGGGACGGGCACCCTCACAAGGCACTTGAGCAAAGTCCATGGAGGCATTGGCGGCATTTTCGGTGGACAAGCACAACTAACGGGCGTTGGCAACTCCGATGGTCCAAGTATTTTTCAATTTAATCCAAAAACTGCTAGGCAAAGTTTAATTAAGTGGATAATTATTACTAAAAAACCATTTAGACAAGCTAAGGATGAACACTTAGAAAGATTCATCTAAGAAAATCTAAATCCTACTTATAAAAAGACGTTTAGGCAAATGGCTGGGAAAGAAAGCTTTAAATTGTATGAAGCTAAGAGAAGTGATTTACAAGCATATTTTTCTACTACTGATCATTGTCTGTCATTTACATATGATAAGTGGACATCTCCAATAGGACAAAATTACTATTGCGTCACTGCTCATTAGATAGATGATGAATGGGTTATTCAAAAACAGATAATTGCTTTCAAATGTATGGAATTTGATCATACGGGTTAGAATATTTTCAACTACATTATTGAAAGTTTGCGTGCATTCTTTATTGCCGATAAAGTTTTGTCCATTTCCTTTAACAATGCTTCAAACAATGATTCGGCGATGAGAGAATTGATAAAAGAAATAAAACCACCACTTGATGGAAAATTTTTTCATGTCCATTGCTTGTGTTACATTTTGAATTTATGTGTCGAAAATGGTTTACTACTGCAAAATCAAATTGAGCCAATTCAGAATGCTTTACTTTTTGTTAAAACAAGAAACAAATTACCTTGTGAATTTAAAATGTTTTGTATTGAAGATGGAGTAAATTTTTCTTGGAAAATGTTTAAAATCGATTGTCCCACTCGATGGAACTCAACATTTGAAATGTTAAATGACGCTCAACCATGGGCAAATCTTTTGACTCACTTTGTGAATTTAAAAGTGCAAAGCGACTGGCTAACAGACGAGATTTGGGAAAAATGTTTTAAATTAGTTGAGTTGCTTAGATATTTTTACGAGGGAGCAAACTTTTTTTCTAGGGTTTATTACCCAACAGTGCACCAAGCGATGTTATATTTTGTAAACATTGTCTATGTTTTCCACCAATACAAAAACAATGAGTTTTTCCAACCAACTATTAGGGCAATGCAAAAGAAATGACTTAATTATTTTCAATAAACCCTGCAAATTTATCTTGTTGTATGTGCATTAGATTTCAATATTAAAATCACTGGTTGTCTGCAATTGTTAGAAGCATACTATCATATATATTTAGGTCAAGCATAAGTTTTTGCATTTGCTATTTCTACTGAAGCTGACCACAATTTGAGAGAGTTATACAAACTCTACTCCGTTAAGCATTCTAATAAGGTTAGGTCATCCTATCCAACACCCGCCCGACATTTCACTTCCTCATCATCATCAAGGTTCAACCTAGTGGCAAATATCCTCAAACGACCGAGACCCACAAACCAGGGATTGGCAGAATGGGATGATTACCTCTGCACTTCATTTCAAAACAATGAAGAAGACATCCTCGAGTGGTAGAAGAACAAAAGAGAAAGATTCCCAATCTTATCCATACTAACGTAAGAGATTTTGACAATTCCGGTCTCAACCATCGCCTCCGAAGCCGCCTTTAGTATAGGGAAACAAGTCATCTTGGAGAAACGAGCAAGGCTCACATTTGAAGCCATTGAGGTTTGCGTCTGTAACTGGGATTGAACGCTTGCTGCTTTAAAGAAGCAAGATATTAAAAGCTCCGATGATGAGGTCCTTTCTGATGATGACCAACAAGAGTAGATTGTAGGTTTTCATTACAATTTAAACAATATAATTGATCTGATTATACTGCTAAGCATAGATCTTAAGTTTTACCTTTTCAATTTTTTTCATGGAACATTTTTTCCATTTCCAAGTGCAAGGCAGGTCCCAAATTACGTAAGTGCCGTTTGGCTTTTTTATTAACAAAATTTGTATTGGCGGTGGTGTTTCTTCTAAAAAATATATATTTTATAAAATTACTATCAAACAATGATTAAAAACATATTAAAAAATATTTTTTACTAATCGGATTAACTCAGCCCCGCTCGGACCTGCCCCACCTCAACCCGGGCCCCGGTTGGACCCTGCCTAGGCCCCACCGCTTTGATGTAGGCCATGCCCAGGTCCAAAAAACCCGACCCATGCCCGGCCGGGTTGGCTCACCGGCCACCATTACTCATGGAGATGTGGGGACAATGGTGGTCAGAAAAGCCATAGAAGAGTGGCAGACTAGATGTAGGTGAATATGATGGTTGAATTCTTAGATGGAAAAGTTAAAAAAGTTTGTAAAGCAAAGAAAAAAATTTTAAGGGTCAAAACTAGAGTTTTTCTATTGCTTTCTACAATATTTTTAATTATCCTTATTAACTCTTATTGAATAAACAATTAATTAATTAATTAAGAGTTAAATAAGAATCTGAATGTTATATGCCATTGTAAAAATCTAACTTAGCAATTAAGGTCTTGATATTTTTTTAATATAAAAAATATCAGTATAAGTTCATGAAAAAATCTTGATAATTTAATGGTCACCACTCCCTATCACGACCGTTAGTACTAGAAAGATTAATATCGTATCCACCAGTTGTAAAAAAATTTCTTTCCACCATCAGCTTATTTTGACAGCTTATTTTGACAACTTCGGTTAATTTCTTCAGATAATTGTGGTGTTAGTTCTAGCTCTAAATATATAAGTCTACTACCTCTATAGTTCTCTCGTTCCCAAATTAGCAATGATTTTCAATGGTTCTACGAAAAATACAAAAAGCCCTTATAAACTTGGGACTTTTTGTGGGTTGGTGAAGTTTTGAAGCCTTTCTTTAGCCTAAACCTCACATCTCCTGCAGAAATATTAATCCCTAACTCAGAAGTGAGATCTAAGCTATTGCTGCAAGTTAAAAAACTCATTTTAATTACATAATTCTTATACTTTAGATTTGGGCATAATAGAAAACCATACGGAACCGCGCGCGGTTGATCATTGACCTAAAGCATATACAGAAAGTCATCCACGGAAAGCAAATTTTTTCTGCCCTTTAGGAACGAGCTAACACTAACGCAAGTTAATGGAAGTTTAACAAAATTAGCAGATGGTGTAAAAAAAAGAAATTCCACCCCATTTGGATAGGATATTAATTCTTACTGGACTGGGTGAGGGGGAGAGGGGGGTTTGATGGACACCTTGAATATGTCTGTTTACCTTGGATGACCAAAATAAACGCGTCTTGTAAGCAAACAAAAAACTTGAGTAAGACGAAGAGGTATCACATTACACAGTCTATACCTACGTACAAAAACAACTAAAGTAAAGGTCGGAGCTAGGGATAAAATGTCCTGTAAAATCACCCCAAAAGGGAAATTAAATTCCCTCTGGCCAGAGCAAAGAGCATCAATTCAAGAGTTTATTACAGTTACGCTATAAACTTTAAGTGATATTACATTTGCTCTCTGAGATTTGAAAATCTACACTTACACCTTACTTTTTTAACACCGTCAGTCAGCCGTTAATCAAAATTACAACCACCCACTTTAAATTTAGTATAGTTTACAATCATATCCAAAATTTTTGAAATTTACAATTTTTCAATATTGCTCTTCCTCTTCTCATTTCTTTACTTCTATTCTTCGCTACTACTAGTTCGACCTCATCCATCTCCGCTGCCTCCCCGCCTTCTTATTTGACCCCGCCTTCTTGCTCCACCGCCTCCTTCCCTGACCGCCTCCTTCCCCGAACTGATCCCCAAAATCACTAGTACTCTTCGCCTCAACCCATTCAGACTCAGCTAAATTTTTCTCACCTATCAAATTGTGGATCGATGCAAATCAAAGGAGAGAAGATGAAGGTCAACACATCAATGCCTCTAACCGCTTCAATTGATTTTTTATCTAGAATTATATCATTTAAATATCTAATTAATAATCACTTGAATAATTTTTTAAGAAGATAATTTTTTTATAGCCAACTAAGAAAAATAAAAATTAAGAGAAAATACCAAAATTTTTCAAAAAGTGTTAAAAAAATACATTTTCAACCTTTTTCAATATAAAGTTTTAATCAATATTATTCAAGTTGGGTGAATAATCTCTATATATCAAAATAATTACTAATAACTCATTTGTTAGGATCATTGTCAAACATGTAGCAATGTTGTTTTACCTCGTATTTTCAAAATAAATTATTTTTTAACATTTCTCATTTTATTTTTTATTTTTATTTTATTATGAATTCACTACATGAAGAACTAGCTTTTGAGACAAATATAATAGCACTTTTGTCTCCAATACCTATATTTGAAATTTGAGGCAAAAACTTAAAAGCATATATTTTATTTGTCACTAATTGATATACATTGGAGACAAATTAAATGAATCAAATAAAATTTTTGGCTCTATAAACTCTATTCAAAATTGGAGGCAAATAATTGGAACCAAATATTAGATTGTTAATAATTAGAATATGATGGGACAAATAAAAAATTATATACAATTATGTCTAAAAATTAAATTCATATAATTATATAAAAATTTTTGTATTGATATCATTATTAAGTGTTTGTTTTATTACTTTTATATATGAACAAAACTCTTTCCTAGTAAGACTTATGTAAATGACTTATAGAGCTTTTAGTGAAGAAGTAAATTCAAATTTTTGAGACCAAAAAACTTGGAAAAGACAACACAAATTTCACAAAGTTTGAGAAAGGCAGAGTTGAGCATAACTAAGGCTAACCCCTAGGCTTTATATTTGCATTTCTATGTGACATTGGTTCCCGTATTGACATCCTTTACAACGCCATCATAGGAATAGGAGTTGAACTCATTGTTGGCGGTCAAAAGCTGGGAGGAGGCATAACTGTTGCAGTCTCGACATGTCTGCAGCATCCCATGATCGGTAGCTTAGGTTGGAAATATTAAAAATTAAACAATAATAATTTTTTCACTTCGATGCTAGTGAGGAGGGTGGAGATAAGGGGCGCCAAGTTAGTAGCCTTGGTCTGAGCAAGTCCCAATGCAGCAATCACAAGGCTGCCGTTAAGGACCTTGACAAGGGGGTCAGAGGAAAAGGTATTGGAGCACAAGGAGAAGTCACATAAGGAGGCGAGGAAGGGCGGAGATGAATGGGTCGAAATGGAGGCGGAGGAGAATGGATGTGGACAGATGAAGTAGAGACGGGCAAGCTTGGAAAATTGTAGATTTATAAAGTTTTTGGTATAATTGCAAACCAATCTAAATTTAACATGGTTGGCTATAATTTTAACTGTCAGGTAACCGACAACGTCAAAAAAACAGGGAGGGAATTGTAGATTTTCAAACCTTAAGGAGGCAAGTGTAATATCACCTAAAGTTCATGGCAGATAACTGTAAAAAACCCTTAATTAAAATATGATAATCCGACTCAACAACAATAGAATGTTATCCTTGCCTAATTGCTTTAAGCAAAACATAATAAATCACAAACACCTCCACTTGAAGAACACTCTCATAAAATCACAATTCCTGATATATAAGCATTAAAACTTTGGCCTCATAGTCCCAAAGCCACAATACCATTCCCAATTGATGCATGTGAATGAAAAATGGCCCCGTTGAACTTCAACTGCACACAACCTTCAAAAGGAACCACTAGTGTTCGGTTGTACATGTTGTGACTGCACAGAAGCGTCCGAGGATATGTTATTTAAGAATCTCTTGCCTAAATAATCAAGACATAGGTTGGCTAGAAAAGGAGTTTTAAAAAACACCTGTTAGTTATTTAAAGACTCCTCTCCATGACCAGAAATCAGTCACACATTCGAATAATAAAGATTACCATGCGAAGGTAATGCAATTAATTGTATTTGCACCAGAAAATTTAAAATTTTTGAAGATAGAGATAAATTTCAGGTCAAAGACCAAAAAAATTTTCTTACCAAAACGCGGCTTCAGAATGTGTCATCTTTTCTCTGCCACCTAGTCTAAGGGATAAAAATGACACTCGTCTTGGCAATGGCCAAGATTCAAAACCCTTCCCCTCCCTCAATCTCAAACGATACCATTAAATACTTGTTTGTTTGCATTTGTATCCGGAAAAGGTGGATATTTCTCTTACTCCATTACTATTTAAATACTTCTTTGGACCTTGTAATTACCTGATTTTGAATTAAAAAAAAAAGTGTGACCCCTACAATATATATATATATATATATATATATATATATATATATATATATATATATATATATATATATATATATATATATAATATGGAAAAGAAACAAATTAACACGGGATGTTGGAGGGGACCACTCCTCTTAACTTTCACGAAAGCGTTTGCCCTAAAATCTCCAACTTTATCGCCGTACATGTTTAACCGTTTCTCGAGTTGTTTTGGCGTATGCCGAAGCTGAACGCGGGATTTGGGATACTGGGAAGTAAGAGATCGTTTTCGAGCGAGGCAACGAAGAAATTCTTTTGCCTCCTTTCTCTCAGATGGGTTCACACACCAAAGTCCAAAGCCATCTGTGGGCTCCTCCACCCCCGTATCGTTGATCGGCTAGTCGCATTCGACCAGCACCTTCCCTTCACGGCAGTTGGTTTAGAAACATGAAGTTGTAATTTGCTGCTTCTCATAAACTAAATATCAAACACGGGTTTGCTACTGTGAACTCTCTCTTCAATTTCCTAGATGGAGGCACAATATTTGTTTTTGTTGATGAGTTCATGCCATAAACACACATTTTATGGGCTAGCTATCTTAAATAGCTGTACTTTTTACCATCTCATTAGTCATTACATTTCTCTATACAAGTGAAAATAACATATGATAATATAATTTTGTAATTTTTGTCTCATTATGCCCTCATATATATGAAAGTTCTGCCATGAAGCTATCGCACGAAAAACTTTAATATAGCTCCTTGGATAAACTTGCAGTGCTAATTTAACTGTAAATAGTTAATTGACATCATAAATTTTATGTTACCATGCAATTTGAGATTAAGATCCAGTAAGATGATGGTGGTACTAACTGCAGAGACTAATTATTAATTTCGGTGAAATCAATGGTTACATTTTAACCTGCCGGTCTATATTAAAAGCCGTATTCTTAGGTGGGCCGGGGTTTACAATGACCCCATTATTTCTGACCAAATTATCCCCAATCAATTAAAGATTCATGTAATAAATGACTTAAATATGAAAGATATAATAATTATTAAAATTTATAATAAATAAAAAGTTTGATAGTAATCAATTATTAGTTGTCAGGATATTTAATACATTTAAATTCAAGATATAAACGTTCCATTCTCATAAGTTTCTAATTCTCTTCAAAAATCGTCGGTCTTAGAAAATTAATAAAGGATAATAGAGTAGCATTTTTGGATTTTACCTCTTTAAGTTCTAACAATTTAGAGGAATGAATTAGCACTTTTATAATTACTTTTACTTTTTAAAAAAAATTCTTAACAGAATTTTTCGATATTTCTTGTTCGTAATAGTGAATATGTATTTTGGTTGTGTGAATGTTGTTGTACACACTCACAGTAGAACAATTGTTGTGTTAATATTATATACTGTAATTCTTGAATTAGCACTTTTATAATTACATTTACTTTTTTAAAAAAATTCTTAACAGAATTTTTCGATATTTCTTGTACGTAATAGTGAATATGTATTTTGGTTGTGTGAATGTTTCACAGTAGAACAATTGTTGTGTTAATATTATATACTGTAATTCTCATTCAGTGTACAAAATATTCTGTCATACAAAACCTTACACTTGTGTTTTTATGGGTACAAATATGTATAAACTTGTACACTTGAGTTTTCTTATGTAAAAAAGTGTACAATTCAGTTTTTACATGTACAAAATTGTATATCACAAGTATGTACGTGATTATAATGATTTAAAGTTTTAGTGTCTTACAATCGTTAAACGTACAATTATGTACAACGAAATATATGCTTTTTGGCCTTAACAAAGAAATATATGCATCATAAACAAAAACAAAGATCATAAAAGATAGTATTGAAAAAAAACTCACATAAAACCAAAAATTAAAAGCAAATCATTTTAAATCACTTTCCTAATTTTTAAAGATCAAAAGTATAATTCCTAATCTCTTGCCATGATTGAATTTCCACTTTCTAATTCCAATTCCTGGAATCATTTTAAATCACTTTCAAATAATTTTAAATAATTAATAACATTTGGCTTTTTAATTGTTTTTTTCAAATCCACTCAATTGGTGCACAATAAAATTCCATCCAACTCATTCCATTTTCTTATTTACTACAGCTTACAATTAATAGGGGTAATTCTGTCATATTAGCACCGTGCCTATGAAGACCCAGGTCAAGGGTCTAGAGCCTTTAAAACAATTTGAGTAATTAATTTACAAATGTGGAACAATTTGATTTATCTTTAATGCGCTAAAAAGGCTAGCTTTGTTATTTGGTCTTCTATGTCCCAGACATTTCGAAACTAAAAACCGTTTGCCGTTTTTCCTTAAGTAGCCTTCTACATCATAAAAAATAGATACAAGTATATATCTTATTTAATATATATTTCTATTAAGAAAATTGTAGCGCCATATTGCGATGCCCAATATTAAGCATCAAGAACATTAAAATTAGGTCCCGGAAAAGAGTTTAGTGAACCATGCAAAATATCATATTGAATATAACTTTATTATTTGTCCACTAAAATTTCCTAAAATATCACAATTAGTTGTGCAAAAAAAAATTTCAATATATAGTTTTTTTTTTCTTTTTTGTTAAAGGAATTGCATCAAGAATCAATAGTTCGAACAAAAGCTAGCATTTCTATTACAGCAATTGGTGAAACTGAAACAGGATAGTTATCCAACCATAATTGGAAAAATCCACTGGGCTCCAGCTGATTAGCACCCCATTTTAACCATTATCCAAGGCCTCATTGGCTAATTAAGTGCAAATAGAGATAATTAAAAATACCCAAAGCATCTCGAGGAAATAGAGATCCAATAGTATAGTACATTGAAACCGATCGATCAGATTGCATATATGATTGGTTTTAAAACTTTTAATGATGGGAACGTTATAATTGAAATATCAAGTTAACACTTTCAACTATTGCCAAGGCCGTTGCATATATATGCACAATCATGTTCTGGTTATATATAACTGGTAATTAAGCAAATCATACATGTAGATTGAATTACTTTAATAGTTAATAAGAAATAAGCAAGTGTGAATAGCCTAGAGAAATCAATTAATTAGAACGTAATTAACAGCTAGGTTGAATTCGCTGAAGAGAGGAGTTGACTGACCTTAAACAAAATGAAGGGAATATGGGTATATGCCCTTAGATGCTGCAGCTGATTCTGGGAAGCATTTATAAATACCCGGCCAACCTCCTCCAGTTAATTCATGTCCCTAATTAACACTAGCTAATCTTTGTTAACATCTTCTCCAAAGTCGTCTCCTCTCCACCCTGATCAGCTCCTGCGTTGAAGAACCAGCTGCTAGCGCCCGGGCGCATGCAACTACAGGTTAGAATTCAGATCATCTGCCAATCCAATTTCCTTTCTTGGTTCCTAATTTTGTTCCCGTGATGATGGGGCCGGGTCAATCTTACATTTTGTGTCCTCTAGTATCTATCTGTGTTTCATGGTTAATGCACTTATAAGATCTCTTTGATTCCACTGGAACACCTACTTTTTAGCTTAGTAACAAGGAATCTAGACTAAAAGATACGTTTTAATTTTTTTTAATTCAGTTAGTGTAATCGAGGTTATATGGGAAATCATATTATGAGATTTATAATGCGTCTGACCTCTTTTCACCACAAAAAGAAACTTTTTACTTAATCTAAGATTTGATTTCTGATCATCCAACACAAATTGTAGGGGTCATTTATATATATGAGATGCTCCACTTTAGATTCATAAAGGCAGGCTGCTTTCAAGAACAAAAGAAAAAAAAGGGGGGGGGGGGGGGGAATTCGTAAAGGTGTTCATATAATTTTAAATAGTTGGCCTGGGCCACCATGATTCAGCATGGCGTTTTCTTTTACGAGTGTTCAACGTTTTCAGCTACATACATGAAGTACAGACATGCATGGATAAAGCAATATGTATGCGTAGCTTTCTGATTTCAAGTCCTCGTGTTTTGTTGGGTTAAAAGATATTTATGACTTTATGGGCTGTGCTTTTGTGTGCGTTGACTGACCTGCCTATCGGGTATTGGACCCGGCCACTCATTTTCAAACACCAGTTGGTGTAATTTCTTCTGTCCCTTACAATACCATACCATACAAGTATACCATAGTTTTAGTCATGTATGGGGATATACAAGGTAGCTGATTTTTCACCAGTGGCAGGTAGGTAAGGTAACTTAATCAAATTATTACACCAAGAGATGCAAGGCTGTTCGTCTGTCAAATTTTCTTGTTTTATATCAAAACAAGGCATATTATATGCTCTAGCTTAGTGTCCAAAGCCTACTCTACTGGTGAGTAGTGATGAGCCTGTCACTTTTACAGAAAACAAGATTGGAAAGTGGGGCACCCTGGTAATTTGCCTTCCCATCGTCAATTATTCACAGCCCAACCGAGAGAAGCTTCTTCCACTCTGCAAGTCTTGGGTCAGTGAGCGGAGTCCATCCAACGAATTTGCCTGGCCATTCCTTACTTACCCACCCAAAAGCCATCTTTATAAATCCTGCCCCTACTACACAAAATCTATACATCAAACATGGTCACTTGTCCTTAACTCACTCACATCTTTAACATCTTCTCTCTGGGTTAGTTGTTTTCTCTGATTCTGTTTTCATTTTCTTCCTAATTAAATACTCTGATCTGATTTGATTTGCCGTTTATTCTGCAGTTGCAGGCAGAGATGACTAATCATGACCAGCAGCAATTAGAAGTGCTAAGCGCACTCGATTTAGCCAAAACCCAATGGTACCACTTCAAGGCCATCGTCATCGCCGGTATGGGCTTCTTCACCGACGCCTACGATCTCTTCTGCATCTCCCTTGTTACCAAACTTCTGGGCCGCATTTACTACCATGTAGAAAACGCCCCAAAGCCTGGAACTCTCCCTCCTAACGTCGCCGCAGCTGTCAACGGTGTCGCCTTCTGCGGCACCCTCGCCGGCCAGCTCTTCTTTGGCTGGCTTGGGGACAAGCTTGGACGCAAGAAGGTCTATGGTTTGACTCTTATCCTCATGGTCGTCTGCTCGATCGCCTCCGGCCTCTCCTTCGGCAGTCACCCCGGTGGCGTCATTGCCACGCTCTGTTTCTTCCGATTCTGGCTCGGCTTCGGCATCGGCGGCGACTACCCTCTCTCTGCTACAATCATGTCCGAGTACGCCAATAAGAAGACTCGCGGCGCCTTCATCGCCGCCGTCTTTGCGATGCAGGGCTTTGGAATTTTGACCGGAGGGATTGTTGGGCTGATCATATCCGCTTCTTTCGATCACGCCTACCCTGCTCCATCCTACACTGAAAACCCGACCGGGTCGACTGCACCCCAAGCTGACTACATCTGGAGGATCATCGTCATGTTCGGCGCCGTTCCGGCGGCTCTGACTTACTACTGGCGGATGAAGATGCCGGAAACGGCCCGTTACACGGCGCTGGTTGCGAAGAACGCGAAGCAAGCGGCGTCGGACATGTCCAAAGTGTTGAACGTGGACCTAGAGGCGGAGGAAGAGAAAGTGATCAAACTCACGGACGATCCGGCCAACTCATTTGGATTGTTCTCGAGAGAATTTATGAAGCGTCACGGGCTTCACCTCATCGGAACGACAACCACATGGTTCTTGCTCGACATCGCTTTCTACAGCCAAAATCTATTCCAAAAGGATATTTTCAGCGCCATCGGGTGGATCCCAAAAGCTGCTACCATGAACGCGATTCACGAGGTCTACAAGATCGCGAGGGCCCAAACCCTCATCGCTCTCCTCAGTACGGTTCCTGGGTACTGGTTCACCGTCGCGCTTATCGACATCATGGGGCGATTCGCCATCCAATTGATGGGATTCTTCATGATGACGGTGTTCATGTTCGCGCTCGCCATCCCCTACAACCACTGGACCAAGCCGGATAACAGAATTGGATTCGTGGCGATGTACTCGTTGACCTTCTTCTTCGCCAATTTCGGGCCCAACGCTACCACATTCGTGGTCCCGGCGGAGATCTTCCCGGCTCGGCTGAGGTCAACTTGCCACGGGATATCCGCGGCGGCGGGCAAGGCCGGCGCGATTGTGGGGGCGTTTGGGTTCTTGTACGCTGCGCAGAGCAAGGACCCGACCAAGACCGACGCCGGGTACCCGCCTGGTATTGGAGTGAAGAACGCACTGATAATGCTGGGTTGCGTTAATGCCGCCGGAATGTTCTTCACGCTGCTGGTGCCGGAATCCAAGGGCAAGTCGCTGGAAGAGTTGACAGGCGAGAACGACGAGGAAAACTCGGAGATTCAAATTACACAGGGTAGAGCTGTTAATCCCGTGTGATTTGAGCGCAATTCCTAGGCTTTGTGTAATTTGATTACCGGCTAGTTTTTTTCGTTTTCTTTTCTTCCCCTTTTTTTTATCCCGTTTTAAGAAGAATTCGAATACGTGATGAACTGAAATGTAGCAATAATGTATATACAATTTGCTTTGTTTAATCAGTCTCGCTATATAGTTTCGTGTACTTTGTGACACTTTCTATACATATAAATGGAGTAGATTTCTCTGATGGCCTTGAATATTAATAATTTTTGGCCTAAATACCATTACTCCCCTTAGCTATGTGACTCAAACAGTTTGCCCTGAACTATAAGATGGATCAACTCGAACATTAAATTTTGATTAGTAGATTAATTTGAATCTTAAACTTTGATGAATCAGTCACTTTAGTCTTTTGACTTAGCTTAATTCTCACACCATCCATCTTTAATGGAGCAGCTGTAGCCACCACCCCCTTCTCCGCTTGATCTCTGCCCTCCACAACCTCTCTAGCTTCTCCTTCACCTTTCTTTTCTCCTACCTCCGATGCTGAAACAGCCTCCTTCCCCACCCCCCCTCCACCCCACCTCTGCCTAAAGCCTCTAATGCTCCTTCGACAATGCATTGCATCACTTCGAGATGGATGAATTGTGTGAGCTATTGGGGTCTAATAGAGAGCATCCGAACGAATTGGATGAGTTATTGAGATAAAAAAACACATTTGACTTCAAGCTCTCTCCTCTTCTTCACGTGTTTTGTTTGTCAATGGTGGCAAAGAATCGTGGTGTCTTCGATTCTGCTGATGTCAATACGTTATTGGGTCTCCGATTGGGACTCCGATATCAATCCGCTTTTGGGTCTTTACGATGCCGGGAAATCCAATCAAAACCCAGTTGGGCAGAGGAAAGATAGAGGATGTGTTAGATATTGAGGCGACATCGGGAATGAAGGAGACTCCATTTGTCTCTTTAACAACGTTTTTGTCACGTGCGGCCATGTGAGCGCATAAGTAAGTTGAGGGACTAAACTGACCAATTTTTCAAAGTTCAAGGTTCAAGGTTCAAGTTGATCCATTTTATTGTTTAAGGGGCAAATTGTTCGAGTCACCATAGTTCAAGGGAATAATATGTATTTAGACCATAATTTTTCATAAAAATTTATGCCCCTTTCCTTGCCATACGAGAGGAGACCTACAAAAGGTACATAATAAAATCAATTTTAGAACTCCTAATAATAAAATAGTTAAGAACTTTAATCACTATATTAACACTTAATTTGGTTATAATAAAAAAATGTGACTAGAGACGTTGACATCATTATCACACCCTTTACTTAAAATAAATGGGAAGCACTTACATATTGTTGGGAAAACTCCCTCAATCACTCATCACGTGCAGCAAACTAATAAACATGATTAAACAAGTACAAACGAATTTAATGTGATTTGACTTTTAACTAGCCTACATTCACAGATAAAAGAAATTCACTCGAACAAAAATATAAAAATTGCAGCAAAGGATGCCCTTATTGCTCATGCTAGTCTATGGATCTCCTACACATCACTGATAACTTCAATATCCTATCCTAACACAACTAGAAGATATGAAAATCGCAAAAGGTTTTTTGTCCTAACCCTTTCTAGCCTCCATACCTCTCCTCCTTCTTGAAACTCTCACATCTTACCTATTCACCACATTAGCTTTTCTCTCATACCCAAATTCTAACCCAACAAATCTTTTTATAGGCCATACACAAACTTAAATCATATCAAAATAAGAAAACTAAATCCCAAACAAATAGAAAAATTAAAACCAAATCCTAAACAAAATCAAAATTCTTAACTTTCTAGAATTTGAGCCAACAAACCCAACAATCTCCACCTTGACTCAAATTCTTTACCATGAATTTGAACTCACAACTACGATCATAGACACGGACACAATAAATATCACCAAAACACGAACAGAGCAACAAATGTAAATGACTATGAACAACATGAACATGACTATGAATGACAAACACCACTAAGACACAAACAATAATGAATGGAGACAACCACTAATCGAACATCACGAACATCAACATCATGAGCATCAAAACACACGAACAATATATTCAATTTTTAAACTTGTACCAAGCAGTTAGTACCATGCCACAACCGCTATCAAATATCCCAGGGGGTCCACCAAACAATCCAAACACTCCACGATGTCAAGCATCGATCCATACGCTCCACCATGCTACGAACACACCATAAGCTCCACAATGCTAAGAATGTACCACACAGTCCATCATGTCAAGACCATACTATAAGCTTTGATATCACTTAATGGGAAAATTCTCCTATCACCCATCACGTGCAGCGGAATAACAAACACGATCAAACAATCACAAATGAATTTAATATGGTTCAGCTCTTAACTAGCCTACACCCATAGATGAAAGAAATTTACTTAAACAAAATATAGATTACAGTAGATGTATACCCTTAATATGCATGCTAGCCTATGGATCCCCTACACACTACTAATAATCTCGATATCTTGCCCTCACATAATTATAAGATATGAGAATTGCAAAAAACTTTTTACCCTAATTCTCTCCAGCCTCCGAATCTTTCCTCCCTTTTAAGACCCTCACATCTTACCCCTTCATCATATTAGTTTTTTTCTTATACCGAAATCCTAACACAACAAGCCTTTTTATAAGCGACACACAAATCTAACCATATCAAAATAGGAAAACTAAATCTCAAACAAATAGAAAAACTAAAACCAAATCTTAAACAAAATAAAAATCCTTAACCTTCCAGAATTTGAGTCAACAAACCCAACATATATAAAATGTTAATATTAGTGCCTAGGATAATATTTATACTTATAACATAATCACCATTAATCAAGAACATTTGAAGAACCTTCAACTACATAGAAGAACCACCAACTATGCCTAGGGATTTTGCTTACAATCTATCTTCTGTCCAAATATCTGAATGTAAATGTAATTTAGCTTAGCAAAATTTTGATTCTATATGAAATAATCGAATAACTGAAAATTTTACTACTTCTATTCAGCGTAGATGTAGTTAAGGTTTTTGTAGAGATTAGCATATCTCAGTAAGCTGTGGGGGTCCTCTATTTATGCATGTTGGGTCCCTGAGTTATTACCCCTATTAATGCTGAAATTTCTCCTTAATTATAGGAATCCCATTCTAGTTAGTTGTCATCTTCCTAGATGATTCTTTACCTGGTTAAAGACTCACCTAGGCCAACTTTCTCTGTCTCAGCCAGAGCCCAAAGGGTTGGTCATTTTGGGTTAATCGCATTATAGTATCATGAGTGTTTACTAAGTAACTAAAATGTATGTTTAGATTGGAATATGTGATAGATATTTAAAGCTTGAAATTGTATGCATATAATTTGGTTATTAATACAACTTTAGTCTATTCAGTTATTAGCACACAAGACCAAAAATTAAAAAAATTCAGCTATTCAATTTCTATTAAACCAAAAAAATTGATTGATCTCCCCCTACCTTTAGCAAATTTCAAATAATGGTACAAAAACATCATCTTAATATCCTAATTAGCCATCTTGATTGGTCTTGAAAGACACTACCATAGGCATGACACAGATTTAAATCTCCACACATTTTGGCTGGTAAAAAAAAATAAAAAAAAATCAAATGTGACTCGATGCCCTCCATGTTTTAATAAATATGTAAAGTGTTAGCTCAAGTGCAACAAAGAGGAGCTGAATTGGTTGATTTTAAAAAATCACCAAAAATGAGGTTTTAATCTCTCAAACCAAGACACAATTTGAGAAGCACAAATAAATCTATTCTAATAAAAAAAATTGACTACCTGCCATGCCTATGACTTATATAGGCCATGGACTATATTTAGATTATGGGGTAAAATTCACTAGGGGTCACCTAGCTTATTTTCTTGGGTCACCTAGCTTATTTTCTTGACCTACTTGGGCAATCACCTTAAATTATCCTGGCGATGTATCTTTTCTTTTATTCTGTATTCCAATTGGGTATTTTCTGTCAACTCTGGTGTTAAATATGACAGAAATGGCTAATGTGGCATTAATTAATATTAAAATATATCATAAATAACAAGTTTAGTTCTTAAATATTTATATCAACAATTCTAAGACTTAAATTTTTAAATATACAATTTAGACCCTCCAAATTGAGTTCAGGCCTACATCTCGGCCTCTCCTTCTTTGGCCGATTTGAGCTCCGAGGATGGGGTTCGGACACCAACCTCTACCCATGCAACCCTAGCTAGATCAGCATCATCATCAACTCATCCTCTCCAGAGCCGTTAGACTAGACTTTCTCTAGCACCACTTGTTTCATGATGATCTCAATCTTTTTCCAAGCATGAGGAGCGAGACCAAGGGATGCAATTAGGAGAGATGGGAAAGGAAGCCTCAATTCGATACCCAATCAACCCAGCCTAGCTTCACTTCCCTGCCATCTTAGTCATCCCAACCCAATTTACACAATCCAATTGTCGCCACAATTGGGTGATAGCCCAGAAGACAAATTGTGTTGTAATTTTGACAACGGCAAAGGCAAGGTAACAAATGCAGACATGATGGGTTTGCCCATAAGAGATCTAAAAAGCAAAAAAAAAAAAAAAAAAAAAAAAGAATCACGCTGCAATTAATTTTGATGTGACAGCGATTCTGTCATTTGCCAATTCTGATTCCATTCCAAATTAATTTTAGACATTTTTCTTCTTTCTTTGGGTTACTGTTACGTGCGATCAGCATGAGCTTTAAGCTATCTCGTAGCAAATCTTCATCATTCAAAAAGATGCTAAAGCCTTTGCATTGAGCTGTCGTCGATTATCTTTCATTATCTGCAGCCTCTAGTGCCATTTTGTACCACCATAGCAGCCCTTCCTCTAGGATATCTGAATCTTTTATGAATTTTGTTCTAGCTTTTGTTTGCTTTTTTGTTTGAATCTGGTTTTCATTAGATCTTGCATTTGACTTTGGTTTTCTTGGTGATTTTGGCTAAACAACAAATTTGGGGGATTGTTGATAGTTTCTATATTTACATGAGTTAGAATTAGTTATTGCAAAATTTTAAGGACTGAAGGTGATATTTTAAATTTATTTTTGTATTATTTTATGCCATGTCAACATTTTCCATCTGATTTAATAGTAGAATTGACATAAAGTAGTTGAATAGGACACACAATATTAGCAAATGTATGTCGCTAGGACAAAATAAAGTTTAGGTACTCATTTAAGAAAAGAAAATAAGCTAGGTGACCCCTGTAGATTTTACCCTTAGATTATGTATAGATTGTATATGAGATACAAGTAATAAAAATATTTAAGAGATACAATTAAAGTTAGGTGCCCTTATGGGTGCCCAAGAATGCCCTTAAGGGCACATAAGGGGCATGAGTGGGGGTGCTATGTCCTCAAGGCCAAAAATGATTAAGATTGAGTACCTAATTAAGATGTAAAGTGAAGGTCTGAAATGAGGAAAAATTGGCTAAAGAAACTTAAGAACAACAAAGTGTACCTTGTAATGGGCACTAGGTGGTTCATGGGCACTACACTCATGTGCAACTATATGAATAATGGAGTTAGGGCACAATGTCCTTAATAAAGATTGTACAAGGTTAATGCCTAGCTTAAAAACAAGGCTTAGAACTCTAACTTGAGTGAAAAAGTAGCAAAAAGTACATAGAGAATGCAATGTGCACTCTTTGGTGCACTAGGAAGGCCTTGGGTAGCCTTAAAAGGTTTGTGTGTACATAGGAAAATTTAGCGCCTTGAATAGTAGGATTAAAAGATAAAGTGGGTTCTAAAAATAATGCCCAAACTAGGCTGAACAGGTTGACTAAATGACCCTTATAAAACAAATGCCTTGTTGGGAAGTTAAGGCCAAGAATAGTCAAAACTTAGTCACCAAGAACAACTGGATTTGTCCTCCTCCATCGCTTAGACTTGAGACTGAGTTAAGGAAGCTTCCTAGCTATTTCTTATGGTTGTTAAACCTAGGAAGTTCAAGCCAAAAATTCAACCAAGGCCGAGAAGAACTCCAAGAGCAAAAAAAGCAAAACTGGGGATGGTGGCCTAAGTGAGCTTACAGGGGCTCCTTGGTAAGCTTTAGCTAACCAAATGCAACATTCACCTAGTAAGGGTTCCAAATACACTCTTTCACCTAAATTCCAGATTTAAATCTGAGTATTAAATGGGGAAGAGGCAACCCTAGGCGATGGCTTAAGCCAAAGAACCCTAAGAGCTACGTAAGGGCTAGGTGTGTTATGTACATTATGCTTGCTAGCTAGCCTATGCTAAGGCAAGGATTAGGGTTTTGTTTCAAGCTTGGCGAAACTTGTACAAGACTCAGAGCTCTATGTAAATTAATTAACCCAACTAAATTAAAGTGATCACATGCTTAATTTAATAAGAAATGCTTGCTAGGTCCAAGGCTATGAAGCCGTGTATGTATGGTGTGTGTGTGTGTGTGTGTGTGTGTGTGTGTGTGTGTGTGTGTGGTGTGTGTGTGTGTGTGTGTGTGTGTGTGTGTGTGTGTGTGTGTGTGTTTGCATGCTTTGATGTTGGATACATGTGCAAACCCCAATTTTATATATCATGATTATATATTTTGATATCCTATGTATTTCTTGTGTTTTCTTTGTCTTATGTTGCAAATGCTTAGAATAATAACGATGTATATATAAATATGACAATATCTTAGACATTATAGGCACTAGGTGCCAGTTTAGACCCTTATTGAGTACCAAGTATTCATGACCTGTTTCTTCATATTTCAAGAAGAGAAGTGGAAGAATAAGTGCTTTCTAACCTCTTTTAAAGTACATGAATAAGCAAGTATGGCTCAGATGCATTAGAATGTTGGTAACTAAAGATATTCATATTATAACCTAATGGTTTATGAATGTAGGTTATCATGGCTGAAGTGGGAATGATTGTTTTTGGTTCTGTTTTAGTCTTTGTAAAACTAAAAAGTTCATAAGACAGTGATTGCCTAAGTTCCAAGTAAGAATGGAAGTGCGTGTAAATGTGGGGATTGAAATCATGTAGTCTTTAAGTACTTGTAGCATGCATGCTTCCCAGTTAATCTAGTTTTGTACATATATTTTGGCCATAAAATCTCTGTAATGCCTGTTTTGAACATGTAAATAAATGTAAGTAACACTAGCATAAGAAACCAGAAGTTCACATTGGCATGTGTCTCGGTAGTGTATGGTAGGCCAGAAGGTAAGCTTTCTGGGACACAAAGTATGGTTAAGTGAAAAGATGCATGCATGGCAACTATGGTTTTGTCATAAAAAGACTCATGTCTTGTTTTATGGATTTATCGGTGTGAAAGTTATACGTTTATGCATTACACCCCGTATGCACAAGAGGTAAGCTGAAGGTAAGCCCACCTGGGGCACACTAGCACACTCGGGCATGCACATAGTATGCCAAAGGTAGGTCCACCAAGGCGTTTTAGTACACACTAGCGCGCATATGCCCTACCTACACTTTCGTATGAAGGTAAGCCCACCAAGGCACGCGAGCACACACTAGCTTGCACCCATCCTGTAAACACACCTGATAGGGCCTAAGGTAAGCCTACTTGGACACATTCACACACTTAACCTGATAAGTCTTAACTTTAACTAACGCTTGAGAAATTGCTAAATTAATGAACTCCACTAGTCTTTTTGTTTTTATCATGCATGTAGCCAAGCAAGAAAGCCAAAGCTGACACCTAATAATTAACTTTTTAACAAAAATCTAATAAGTATCTTGGTTATCATGCTCAAAACCACCTAAGGAAGTTGGAAATTTGTTTAACCTCTTAAAGAACATGAGTTAATAATAGGGTAGGGGTGTTTTGGGTCGTGACACTACCATGATGATTCTAAATTTTGCTTTGGAAGCTTGTTTTGAAGGTTTTTTGAAAACAAAAAATTTCAACCAATGTAAAAGCACAAATCACCAAGCAATTATCAAACAAGTAAATGGAGAGAAGATTGCACATAAGAGTTTCATAGAGGTTCAGTCTCTCATCTTGAGAGCTTGCTCCTCTCCTTAAGCTTACCACTTAAAAGTTTTTTATTCACTAAATGATTGTAATTGTACAAGAGCTTAAACTTTGGTAGCATACTCTACCTCTTCCTTTTACTAGTTTTCCTAGATGCCAACTAGAAATCTCACTAACATCATTTCCTTTACAAGGAATCAACTAAAACACTAAAAAAAAACAGAAATTTCATGGTTATAAAGTGGTAGGAGCAATGGAAGCACTCTAAGCTAGATGAACAAGTAAAAAGCACAATATTCTTGGCAAATCTTAAGTTAAAAGCTCTTTCATAGAAATGTAGATATCTCACTTCTAGTTGCCAAGAGAGCTTCCCAAAAATGTTTTTTGGTGTATTTATACTCTTTTTGAAGCAAGAAGACCATTGGATCCCTATTAGAGGTGCTTGGAAAGCCTCTTTAAAAATTGGTGACTGTTGCCTTGTTTTTGTGTGCAAAAATTGCTCTAGTTTTTATGTTAAGTTTTGAGTTTAACACGTTAAATTAAATTTTTTCCTTAGGAAAAGTACCAAAAAAGTAACTGAACTTGTCGCTCCTTACACATTTGGTCACCATTTTTTTAAGTTATGCCAAATCCAATACTAAAGTCAAAGTTTTGTGCCAAATGAGGTACCAATGTCTTAAACTACGATGAATAATGTGACCAATGTAATTGACGGTGTAAACTTTAAGTCAAATGGTAGGCAATAGATGATTATGTGGCAATTAAGGGACGATTACACAGTAAAACGACATGCTATGCAAGCAAAACGCAAACTAACGTGGCAATTGCGATTTTGCGGTATTTTAAGGAATTTAGGGATTTCTCGGTTTTCTGATAGATTTGGCCGTATTTCTCCTCTACCTCCTTCTCCCCCTTTGCCCTATCCTTCAACTCCTCTGCCTCCATCCTCAACCACCTCCTCGATGTCATCCGCCTCTGCTGAGCACCTTTTTAATTCCATCCGCCTCTACTGAGCACCTCTTCCACCCTAGCTCCTTGCCCAACTTTCTGATTGTTTCTCTAATTGGCGTTGCCCACCTCCTTCATCTGCAGCGTCACTTCATTCGCAATTTGTTTGTCGATTTGATAGTCGATTCATTGATTGTTCATTGCCCTAATCAACGATTCACCAGTTGTTCATCGATTCACCAATTGTTAATCGCCTTGTTGTCAATTCACAGATTATTCATCACCTTGTTTGTTCTTAATGGCTGATTTGTTCATTGATTTACTTGATTCACATTGTAGCTACATCTAAAACTGGCCAAGCTAGATTTGTGGCATCCTTGGAAGCTAACTTAGCTGCAGTGAAGCCCACCAACGTCTTCAACTCCACCCGGATGAATTCCAGCAGCAGGAGGTAGTGTTATTGGAGTCATTAAGAGTTAATGGGCCAATTTGTATGATTCTTCTTCAAATGAATTGCCAACTCACCTCTTCGTTAACACGTCATCAATAGTAACGCCCTCAATCATCAATTTTGGCCCAACTTAAAAATTCAGTTATCATTTTGGCACCATTTAAAAGAACATTGACCAAATATGTCCAGATCAATAAGTTCAGTCACTTTTTTTGTACTCTTCCCTTCTTCCTTCAACGGTTAAAAATAAGAAAGGCTATTAAATGCTCTAACGGACTGTCCAAGTAGCATCGTTTGATTCGTCTGAATTATATTTTAAATTTGGGATGAAATCACGCCAACCGAGAAATTTGGATGAAAGTTTTTAGGCTTGCAGTTAACTGGTTAAAATCAGAGTTTAATGCATTTCCTAGTATCTCAAAAAAGAACCAGTAGCTCCAGACTTCGAATTAAAGAAGTTTAATGGATTAAAACATGAACTTGGGAGCTATGTAGACTTAGGTGGTGAAAAATACAGATTAAACTATTTCTTTGATGGATTAAACTTAAAACAACTTAGAAAAACTTATCAATTAGAAATCAAACTTGATTCAAACACTAACATATTTTGATGACCTACTAAGTTCTCTTCAAAAACAGGTTTTCCTAGTAAACTTAAAACATATTGTTTGAAATAAAATTTGAAATACTTAGAATTTAAACACAACTTTAACAAATCTTATTTGACCCAATAAAGTAAGATTAAGTACACAAAACAAAAACAATGCACTTGTTATCATCAAAATTAAAGATTAGCTTGGAACAATCCAACATAAAGTAACCCTTATCATTTGCAAACATGCACTCACATATACTGTTCAAACTCTAAAAAAAGAAAAGAAAAAAAGCTTCTGGTCACCCAAAAAAAATCAACTGTGTTCATATTTCCTTTCATTGTGATACTGCATCCGAGTTTACTGAGCGGCAATTTAGGAATGAATTTACTTGAAACAGAATTTGCTACAAACACATAAAAAGTAGTATTAATGGCTTAATTGTTACAATTAGATTTGGGGAAATTGTAACGCCAGGAAAATATTAAGGGAAAGTTACAAAAACCTCCCTGTGGTTTGGTCAAACCTACAGTTTGCCCCTCTATTTTGAGAAACCTACACTTTGCCCCCTTGTTTTTTATACTGCCTGATAACAACTTCTGAAACTGTATTTAAACTCTACGATAATCATCTTCCAGTAATTTCAATCTGTCCAGTATTTTTTTTATAGTTAATAGAAATTTTAAACTATCAGCTTTTCCTTTCTGTAAATGTACTTTTCCATCTGTAATTATATATCAGTATTTTTTAAAATTCGGTTTGCTATGAAAAAAATATAAAAAATCTTGAAATTACTAGAGCATTATTACCATACAGTTTCAGAAGTTGTTATCGAGCAACATAAAAAATATAAGGGGCAAACTGTAGGTTTCTCAAAATGGAGGGGGCAAACTGTAGGTTTGACCAAACCACAGGGGGCTTTTTGTAACTTTCCCAAATATTAAGGGAAAGTTACAAAAACCCCCCTGTGGTTTGGTCAAACCTACAGTTTGCCCCTCTATTTTGAGAAACCTACACTTTGCCCCCATGTTTTTTATACTGCCTGATAACAACTTCTGAAACTGTATTTAAACTCTACGATAATCATCTTCCAATAATTTCAATCTATCTAGTATTTTTTTTATAGTTAATAGAAATTTTAAACTATCATTTTTTCCTTTCTGTAAATGTACTTTCCCACCTGTAATTATATATCATTATTTTTTAAACTTCGGTTTGCTGTGAAAAAAATATAAAAAATCTTGAAATTACTAGAGCATTATTACCATACAGTTTAAATACAGTTTCAGAAGTTGTTATCGGGCAGCATAAAAAATATAGGGGCAAACTGTAGGTTTCTCAAAATAGAGGGGCAAACTGTAAGTTTGACCAAACCACAGGGGGATTTTTGTAACTTTCCCAAATATTAAAGGTGGGAAGGAGAGGAGATGTCCAGGACAGGAGCGTCAGGACTCTTTTGTAATTTTCTGGGGCGGAAAAAAATGTACCGGGTCCTCAGTACCACGAGCCAACTCATATAAATTTCACCTCACTTCACGTGTCTTTTTCTGATGGATGGACCACTTAGTGCTGCCAGGTGCTTGATAGTGATTAGATAAAAGAAAGAATTTGAAATTCTTAACACGAGGCGTTTGAATTTTGGGTCACTATAATGAGATTACTCCGAATTAATCGTCAACTTTTATGTTACATAAAATATATCATACTTTTTTGTATTTTTACAGTCTAATAAGTGTGTCCACTACAAGTAAATTATAACTGAATCACACATAAATGTATTATATATAAATGTACCATAGAATCCAAAAGGACATCCTAAATGTATTTGTTTTAAAATGATCACTTTTAATTATAAGGATCTGAAGATATATTATTCTCCTCATAGAATATGCTCAAGTGGTATGTGCATTAATCCCAAAACTATTAACAAACCAAATTTTTATGCATTTATTTTTTAACTTTTTGTTTGTGTGTGTTTTTCTTAAGTTTTTTGTGCAAGGGGTAGAAAGCGCAAGCCCGCTAATAAGCAGCAGCAACCTCAAATAGAATCTCATGTAGGAATGAAACAAGTCTCGTCAAAGAAGGATCAAAACAAGACAATCCAAAAAACAGAGACCCAAAATTTGAAGCTATTAGGTGATTCGTAATTGTAGCATGGTTCAGCTCATGATAATAACTATGCCAAAGAGATTAAAGTCACTCCTACACCAACAAGCATCCACGTCAAAGAATGGTTGATGATAAGGGTATAAATGATCATAGCATTCGGTAAACTGTTCATAAACTGTTCAACAGAAATTTGTGTATGTTTTTTTATTTAGTTAAATGAAAGAATAAAAACAGATTTTTCTATTTGATTAACTAAACAGACAAAGACAAATAATATTTTATTCATTTATTTATATTCACGAACTGTTTGGTTATTATTTATTTATGTTCATTCATTTATTTTTTTTTGTTTATTTATATGTGTTTGGTACCTTATCCCCTTTAAAATTTCACCATAACTAATTCCATATTTATATGCGACTTAACTAATTAAAGCGCATCTAAGAGGAGTCCCTCTTTTGCTACCTTAATTGCATAGAGCATAAATAGGAAGGAACAAATAAACTACCAAAAGCCACATATGTAGTAGATGGCCATGAAACTATTAATCAAGGAAATGTAATGTCATTCTATAACCTGTGTAGATTTTACAAAAAAGTAGAAATTGTAGAACTCTTATACGTAAAATCTCAAATTTCACATACAACCTATATCAAACAAATCACAAATTTACCAAAGAAAGAGCAAATAAATTAAGGAGAAAAGAGGAATGAGTGAGAGGGCAGGAAAACAAGATTTGGGCTTTTTTTTTTTACACAAATTGGACAAATTGGGCAAAAACAAAAACTAAAAACAGTGCAACAACATCTCTTATAAGGTAAATATGGCTTAAATTGTGTATTTGATCATCTAATAGAGGAGTTCAGGAACCAAAAGTGGAGAAACAACGTACTTAGGGACTGAAAGAGAAATTTGGCCATTCACTGGAAAAAGCGAAGAAAAAAGTATCAGCGTTTGGTTTATGGCAAAAATGCAAATCTAATCATTAGATGGAGGAGTTAGGAGACCAAAATAGCGGGGAAAAAAAAAAACATACCTATGGACTAAAGAAGGAATTTACCCATTCACCGGGAAAAAGCAATTAAAAAAACACCATCATTTGTTGGTTACTATTCATAAACAGTAAAAAGTATAAGTCTTTTAGTCTATAGTAAGAATTTACTTGAAATATACAAGTCATTTAAATCAGACCATTACAATTTCAATATTGTAGAAATCAACCTTTTAAAACGTTTGGAGCAAAACCATTTTGAGAGCTTAATTATTAAAGGATTTGATTCGTATCGCTTATTTATAGTTAAGCTAATGAAGCCTATATAGCTCCATGGAGCTGCACACACATATGAATTGGGAGAGTGGACCTAAACTTATGTATAGTTCTTTATTTAGTTTTACTAACTTGTTCTAGATCGTATCGTTCTCTTTTTCAGCTAAAAAAATTCTGTACAATGTGAAATCATAATTAAGTTAGTCAATCTTCTTGTAACTATGTTTAAATGCATTAGATAAGTTGCACATGAATGTTCATAATTTCTACAGATACATACAATGCCGAAGTACATTATTTTGTGTTTCATGCTTATGTTCATTACCTTAAATTTGGTTCTTTGCAGCCATCTAAATATGTTTTCTTTCGTCTCATTGTAAAATAATAAAATTTGTTTTTGTCTCACATTCTTAATTTGTAACAATTTGTGTCGTCCCAAATAGTTATAGCAATTTTCATATTTAATAAATTATTTTACCATATTATCTTCAAGCTTTTGGTTTAATATTCACTTTTTCATCTTTCTTGATTTATATGTAAAAATTGAATGATAAAAATAAAAACATCATAAACTTTTTCTTATATTTTAATATCATATGTTTCAAAAAAAAATTAAAAAAAAACATGTAAGGGGTCAATTGAAACGATTCATCTAGTAGCGTTCAATTACTTGTTGCTAAATTAGGTATAACCACTCCATGCACTTGAAAATACAAAGTTCAAATGAAGCTAATATAGGGAAGAATCTGAAAAAATTTTGAGCCTAGATGAAGAAATTTGTGATAATGTTAAAGGAAAGGTTTTCTTTCCTCTCTCTTTTTGTTGGATCAAACAATGTTAAGTGTTGTGGGCTGGTCCATCTCATATCATGACCTATCATCTCTTCCCACCGTCGGGCTTGTGCATATCATTTTGTTTTTATTCTCATGAAATATTTTTAGTCATTTATGTTGGAATCATTCTTATTTCATGGAATTGAGATTGTGGCTAAATTGATGACATTTGAGTCTAGCGAGTACCGCTTGGAACCCAAGAGAAAACAAAACACTAGGTCAACCCATGTAGGTTGGATGTCATTCATTGTTAGAGACTTTTGTAGGAAAGAAGATCAGTGGAGGTCAGTCCAAGTTAGAGTTCGACGCTTATTGCTAAAAAAATTGAAGTTGAATATATACCCCTTTTCATTAACGGAAGATATTGCTAGCTAGAATGATTTATGTCCATATCCAATCCTTTTAGTAACCACTTGATACACATCCGTTTGTCGCATAGACGAGTCTTAGAAGCAAATCTTTCTTAGTTTGATGACTCCAAAACGACAATGCTGCGAACATTAGACACATGCATCTTTTCCAACTCTATTGGTTTCTAATTGATTTCCTTTTTGTGATCTTATTAATCCAACCATCTTCCTGAGTTCCTTTGTTATACAGGAATATTCATCATGAAAAGAACTCGATCCCAAGTATAACGAAAAAAATGACAAAAATAATAATTATTTTAAAAAAAAAAAAAAAAGAGGAAGAGAGAGAGAGAGAGAGATTTTACTTAGGACAAGATAATAGTACCGCGTTGGGTTGGGATGAAGAGAAGCGGAGAAGAGAGATAGATTTTACTTAGGACATGATAATAGTACCGCGTTGGGTTGGGATGAAGAGAAGCGGAGAGGATTCTAATGAAAAGAGATAACCGAAAGGAGCTCGAAAATAGGGGAATATTCCCAGAGATACAAGAGTCCAAGTTCAACAGAAATGCGAGTTATAATCGGAAACCGGCTCACCCTTCTCTCCAATCTCTCTCTCCCCAACTATATAACCCAACCCCTTCTTCCTCACCTCTCCACTACTCAGCACAATTCTTGTTCACTTCCACCGCCCGCCAGATTTCGGAGGTTAATTTTTCTTCTATTCCTACTTCTGATTTCATTATCAGTAATCAAAAGCATGTCATGCTCTTAATAATCGGCATTAGTTTTGGGTTGGGACCCAATTTCTTGCTTGTCGCTGTCTTGGCCTTTCTGATGTCCACGCAGTTGTGGGAAAGGCAATCCAGCTCTTTTTTGTCTTGTTCTCCGTCACCAAATCAATTCTCTGAATTCTGTTCCCGTGATCCGTCGTCAAGTAACTAACTTCACCTGACCCTGACCCTGACCCTGGCCCTGTTGTTTGTTTGTTTGTTTGTTTGCAGAGGAAGAAGACAGGACAAAAAATTAACCGAATTGATTAGTCAGATTCGGAGAGATCCTCCTTCCTTCCGGCCATGGCGAAGGACCAACTCAAAGTGCTCAGCGCGCTTGATGTGGCCAAAACACAATGGTACCACTTCACCGCCATTGTCATCGCCGGGATGGGCTTTTTCACCGACTCCTACGACCTCTTTTGCATATCCCTCGTCACTAAATTGCTCGGCCGCGTCTACTACTACAAGGAAGGCTCTTCCTCCCCTGGGGCTCTCCCTTCCGACGTCGCTTCGGCCGTCAGCGGCGTCGCTCTCGCTGGAACCCTAGCAGGACAGCTTTTCTTTGGCTGGCTCGGCGACAAAATGGGGAGGAAGCGTGTCTATGGAATGACGCTCATGCTCATGGTCTTGTGCTCCATCGCCTCTGGGCTCTCCTTTGGCCACAGCGCCAAATCTGTTATGACCACGCTCTGCTTCTTCCGCTTCTGGCTCGGTTTTGGCATCGGCGGTGACTATCCCCTTTCCGCCACGATTATGTCGGAATATGCCAACAAGAAGACTCGAGGGGCTTTCGTTTCTGCTGTGTTCGCGATGCAAGGCTTTGGAATCTTGACCGGTGGAATGGTTTCTCTCCTAGTTTCCGCCATTTTCGAGGCGAAATTCCCTTCTCCAACATTTGAAGTCGACCCCGTCGGGTCAACTGTGCCGCAAGCGGATTACGTCTGGAGGATTATTCTGATGTTTGGGGCAATTCCGGCCGCACTTACATTCTACTGGAGGATGAAGATGCCGGAAACTGCTCGTTACACGGCCTTGGTGGCCAAGAACGCGAAACAGGCCGCCGCCGACATGTCAAAGGTCCTGCAGGTGGATTTGGAGGCAGAGCAGGAGAAGGTTGAAGCTAAGACGGGGAAGGAATTCGGTCTGTTCAGCAGTGAATTTGCTAAAAGATACGGGCTTTTCTTGGTAGGAACCACAACCACTTGGTTTTTGTTGGACATAGCCTTCTACAGCCAGAATCTATTCCAGAAGGACATCTTCACCTCCATTGGTTGGATTCCCAAGGCCAAAACCATGAACGCTCTAGAAGAGGTTTTCAAGATCTCCAGAGCGCAGACCCTCATTGCTCTCTGCAGCACCGTCCCTGGGTACTGGTTCACAGTGGCTTTGATCGACAGAGTTGGGAGGTTTAAGATTCAATTGAATGGATTCTTCTGGATGACAGTGTTCATGTTCGCCCTGGCAATTCCATATAAGCATTGGACCCACCCGGACAACAGAATAGGATTCGTTGTGCTCTACTCTCTCACTTTCTTCTTCTCCAATTTCGGGCCAAATGCCACCACATTCGTGGTTCCCGCGGAAATATTCCCAGCGAGATTGAGATCGACCTGCCACGGGATATCGGCTGCTTCAGGGAAGGCAGGGGCAATGGTGGGAGCGTTTGGCTTCCTGGTAGCTTCGGATGCAATTGGGATGAAGAAGTCGCTCACAATTCTTGCAGTGATAAACTTGTTGGGAATGTTGTGCACACTTTTGGTGCCTGAACCGAACGGGAAATCGTTGGAAGAAATGTCTGGTGAGACTCTGCAAGAGGATGAGGGTGAGACAACGTCAAGACAACGTGCGGGCGAGCAAGTTTAATAGGCCTGGCCTGGCGTGGCTTGCAAGCCAACCATGTGCTCTGTTCTAGGTTTCTTGCTTCTCGTACAGGCAACCATGTTTAGAATAAAGCTTAGGAACATACTCCTTGATCTTGTTTAGTTGAATAGTATCCGGCGTTTTGTTTTGTGATCGGGGAAGTTTATTAATGTAGTAGTAATTTTTTCTGTTCTTTTTTTATTCTAGTAGTGGAATGTAACTTCATCTCATTTTGACGTGTCGAAGTCAGATCTCTCCTATTCTTCTCCTTTGATTGCCAAGGAATTGACCAATTAGTCAAGTACTGGACCAAGGTTGTAATCTGAAGGCCCATTCCTCTTGTGCTAAATTGTGTCTGATTGGGGGCTGAAGTTCCCTTGAGCCGCCAGGCCCAGGACTACAACTTCCAAGATATCTGGGCTAGTTAAAGCCCTGCTAGCAAATATGGTTGTTGGGCCTTTTCATGAATAAATTTTTCCTGGAATGAAGAAGCCTGATCGGCCATATGATCACCAAAATTCATTATCACCTCTGTTTCTACTTAAGCATTAGCGGGAAATAATTAATATGTATTGTATTTTTTTTTCATTTTATTTAAGGGTTAAGGAAAAGATGAATGAGATGTTCGAACCTGTGCTAGGGGAGAAAGAGCTGCGTCTCCCTTGCATTTTGCCTCCGGGACAAGATGTATGGTGGGAAAGTTTGGGAAAATTTTTGTTATCAGTGCACAAATACCCTTACATAATTGACATGCATTGATTACGATTCAAGACAGTTTGGTTTTGTTTTATTGATCACTTCTTTTTCTCGTTTTTTTCAGGAGTTGTTGTTTCGAGCATATTAACTCCCATTTTTGGGTTTTTTTTTTTTGGGGCATTCATGACCAAGTAGATAAGTACAGGGTTTGTGGAAATATTCATATAATAATATAAGGGATAGAGAAAATGTCTATGTTTTTTGTGACACAAATGAACACGAGCTAACATTTAATGAAATTGTTTGGGATTGAGAAAGGGGGAAAGATTTTAAACCCTAATCATTACTAGGGCCGAGTGTCCCTATTACCACTTGAACTAGGTGGGGAATCAATTTTGAGAAATAGAGATGCACTCTAGCAGCAAAGAACAGTTTCAGATTGGAAATCAATTAAGATTCATTTGGCTAAGTGTAAGCAGCGGTCACACTTTCTTACATTGCCAAATATAAAAGGAAAGGAAAAAAAATTTATGATTTTCTAATCACCCTCCCAATCTTTACAAAGTAGGTCATGGTCATACAAATACGTTACATGCGAAGATTCAAACATCGTGTTGCGATTTTGTTGAAAATCTAAAAATATTTATTTAAGGATTAAAATCAATGATTTGTACTTAAGATCGTCTCGTGTGGAAAGATCTCCAGAGTGTGTGGAAGATGCTGCCCTTGCGTATGGGTTAGGCTTTGAATCGTCTTACATGTATTCCCTAATAATTTAGTTATTAGTCCCTTTCACCTCTCTTGCTCTGTAATCTCTTACCATTATGAACACACGAGTACCAAAAGAAGAGAGAGAGAGAGAGAGAGAGAGAGAGAGAGAGAGAGAGAGAGAGAGAGAGAGAGAGAGGCTAATGGTTTCCCAGCTTGAAAGATTTTCAATTTGGAAAATTTATACCTTTCCAATATTGAAATTAGAATATTGGTAAGAAAATAATTCCTTGATGAGAAAATCATTATTATATAGAAGTTCTTGTAATTTTATTAGATAATTTGTGTTCAACAGTGGTTTTTTTAAAAAGAATAAGTTATTAGTAATTTTTTTTAAAAAAAATGATTTAATTGCCCTCCGGGTCCCAAAAAAGTTAGCATTCGCCTCCCTTAATTGCAACAATAACATGTAATACTATATTCTTTCATTATACGTGATGCCCCAACAACATCTTTGTCGTGTAACATGGTATGACCGAGAGGGACTTCTGGTGTGGGGGTATGCCTGAAGTGTAGATTTCCCAGGAGAGCCTACCTAGAACGCTCAGAAAACAGGGGTTAGGAGATCCCCGGAGTCTTTTTCCGGGGAGGAGCCTCTGACGCCCAAGTCAGTGTTTTGGAGGAGGAGAGGGAGTACTAAGGGCCAAAGATTCTTGCCTGTTACATTTTCTCTAGAGGGAGGAGGAGAGGAATCCCTTGCTGAGACCATTTCCCTAGTATATATAGGAGGGGGTAACCCATTCAGATTGTGACACGTGTTCGGTCGGATATAATCTGTACTTTTCTGGGCGTGGGGGCCTCCAGCCACTTAGAGGCTCCTCGGGCCATGGGCTAAGGCTGGAGTAGCCCTACATGACAAGACGTAGGCAGCGTCAACGTGTCAGAGCGCATATAAGGGAGGCGTGTAGCATGTGCGGGCGACATGTCAGAGGCTCCTTAATTGCTTCTACCGTACCCCCGAGGTCCCCTTGGCTAAGGTCGCCCTTCGGAGTGAGGACCCTTCTCCCGGAGTCATACCGGTAGTTCGGGGGATTCCCTAGCTCTGAAGTTTTTCCTTCGGGGGGATTTTCTCCTGCTGAAAGTGGCTGGTCCTTCTCCCCCGAAGCTGGTTCAGTCGCCTTTCCGATGGAGGCAACACGCTAGTCACCCGAGGTCGGTATCATCATCCTCGGGTGCGCTGGCGGACTACCGAGGTCATGTTCCTAAGGCATCAAACTCCCTCCTTTCCGAGGTCGGTATTGGCATTTCTTGTGGGTGATACCGGATTTACCGAGCGTGATACCTAGCCGAAGTTCTCAGGTTAATGGGGCAATAACACTTCGGCTATCAATACGCTTCAATTTTCCTTTTTCATTTTTTGTTATCTGTTTTCATTTTGTGTGTATGATTTTCCAAAATATGTTTTAGAAAACATGTTTAGTTGTTTTAAACTAAGTAAAGATGATTATATATGTGTGTGCGTATAACAAACTACATCGGAAAAGTTCAATACCTTCGTTGAAAGTTGAAGGAAAGTTTGTTCCTTATAATAGATTTTTCTAACTCTATCAACTTCAAAAGTAAAAACAAAAAAATGTCAAAGCTAGCCCCTAACTTTTCACTCTTTGTGACTTAGGCTCCCAGCTTTTCTATCTCTTATGTTTGCACCACCTCTCCATCATTCCCAAACACTTGGCATTTCAACCCTATCACCGTCTTCCATCGCCATATTGCTCATCGCTGAGTTACAAATCATCATTACTGCTTTCTGTCAAACCCATCACTGATAATTGTTGACATAGTTTGAAGGAAGAAGATGAGCTCAATCCCAAGCCTCATGTCCCACTGTTGGTTGGCCGACAGCGATGGAGTCATTGGTTGAGTGGCAACAGCAAGGGAGAGGTTGGCCAACCAGGTTCAGTAAGGAAAATGTGGCGATGCCAGAAAGGGAGATGTGGACAATGCAAAAATGTGAAAAAATAAAATCTCAAGAGGGAGAAAGAAATATGCTTGTCAAGTAGGGATGGGTACACTGTTCAGGTGCCAATGGCAAATGAGAAGTTGGTTGGATAGCGGCAACAAAGCAGATATAATGATGGCAAAAAGAGAGATGTGACAATGTCGGAATGTGAAAAAATTGAGATCAACAAAAAGACACGTGATAAAAGTTAGAAAACCGACAAAACAAGAAAAATTGTGTTTTTCAAATCTGCACAAAATAAAAAATTATTTCCCAATAAAACTAAAAGGAAAATTACTTAACTAAACATGTCTTATTTTCACTTTCTACTTCTCAGAAAATTTTCTAAAAAAATTTTTGGAACTAAATAGGCCTTAGCGTTTATAGTGCATCTCAAATCCTTTGTAAACGTGCAGAAAAGTGTTTTGGGGTACTCTACTCGCATCTTCATTGTTTGAAGGTCTGAGAGGCCCTTCTTTAACATCATTTCTTAGCTGATCAGTGAGAAGTGTCCTTTATCCTCAGCCCTCAATTTATTTTCTTTTTGGAAATTTTGAAGAATTCCTTGAATAACACTAGTCATGTCCCATATTTTTTTATACATTTCACCTTTTTTACTTAAATTTATTCATAGTATTATAGTATTATTGATTGAAAAAAAATTAAAAATATATTTAAAAACTATAAATATTTATTTATCATTTATATATAAAAAATTATCATTTACATACTAAATATTAAAAGTCATAAATTAATTACTACAAATAACGAATATTTCAAGAAAATGGAGAAGTAATTTAAAAAACTACATCAAGACTAAAGTTCGTCCCAGTACGTCATGTACCTCCAATGTGAAAAGAGAAAAAGAGAAAGATCCAACACGTAAAGCAACAAGACTTGACCACGCCACGTAGACTGGTTTGAGTTTTTTTGTGCTGATTTTGCTTCCACCACATAGATTGCACTTGGCATTATTGTGACTTGCCTGACACTTTAACAAGCACAAGTTCCTGCATTAAAAAGAGAAGATTATGACTCATAAATCATAATCATACAAGCCAGAGCTCAATTATTTGAAGCACAACACCACAAACATTGTAAAACTTCTATTTTTTAAAAAAAATAGTCTCTCTACCTTAATTTTTTTACATTATTAACAGTTTACAGTAGTTGATTATTTTTTTTTTATCCATAAAATTTTAGCATATGAATATAGAGCTTTTATATATAAATAACAATTAAGATTTAAAGTTTGTAAACATATTTTTATAAAAAAATTAACAGATGATAATATTAAAAATTGAAGTTAAACCTAAATTAAAAAAGTAAAACAAATAAATATAGAACAGAAAGAATAATATAATATACTAGTATCTATCAACTAAACTAGGGAGCAATTCATATCTTATTAAGCAATGTAGCAGCGGAGAATATTGTACGACATTGACGTTTTAGCACTGTCAATTATTTATACTCTTGCCGCAAGAGTCTTGCGACGTCATTGCTTACTCTTTCTCTACTCAAAATCAAAATTGTGGGTTATTTATTACAAAAAGGAAAATTTGCCAAAAATCTCCTGGGATTTATCCCCTACTTTTCAGAAACATACACTTAACCCCTTGACAATTAATCCCACTAATGAACATTACCACAGAAAAGGAAAAACAACTGGCTTAGCCCCTTTGACCTTCTTCAATAAAAAATTTGGCCCCCACAACTTCTACATCTAACAATTTACACATTTTTAACGAGTAACTTACATAAATGGTCCATAATTTTTAGTCATTATTTCCTTTTAGTCTCTAACCTATTGAATGTTTTGTTTTAATCTTAAATTTATTAAAATTGTTTCATTTTGATCATTTACTATATGAAATTTATTAACTCAGAATAATTGTTTGACAGAAACTTTTGAAATTTTAATTTAAATATTTGGTAATTGTCTTCCAGTAAATTTATAACAGTTTAATATTTTTTGACACTAAATAGATAATTTAAATTAATGATTTTTTTCTTTCTAAATGAAATAAATTTAATTTACAGAGAAAAAAAAAGTGATTTGAATTTTTCACTAATTATAAAAAAATTATTATACAGATTAAATTTATTATAAGACAGTTACCGAATAGTTTAAATTATGATCTAAAAGATTATTATCAGAAAAATACTTTGAGTCAACAAATTTTATCAAATTGGGACCAAAATAAAACGTTTTAATAGATTTAGGACTAAACAGAACATTTAATAGGTTAGGGACTAAAAAGAAACAATAACTAAAAATTAGGTACCATTCATGAAATTTACTCATTTTTTTACTAAACTCATCCCCTTCCTAAACCAAATCTAACGATTTACCCAGAATCCGCCACCGGCCCCCAGCCACGCATGCCGCCGGAGCCGCGTGCCTGCACCCACGCACGCCAGCTCTGCATTGTAGCAACTCTGCCCGGTCTCAGTTCCAGTTTCCTTGCCTTTCCGACTTCCAGCGATGAGCTTGACTGGGCGGCTGTTCGCTTTGATAGCCGTTTGATAGGATGTGTCGCTCCTTGGTTTCGCATGCTCCTCGTTTTCGCTCCTCTTTATCTGCCCCTTGATTTCATCACAATCAAATCGGATTTAGCTCGGCTCCTACTCCGAGCCCGTCGCCGCCGCCCACCTCAGCTCCGAGCCCGTTGAAATCGAATCAGATTTTGCTTGCCGTTCGTGATTTCCTTTCTGATTCGATCCCCTCTATATAATTCCATCTCTCTGATTCACCGGGCTTCGCCATTCTCTCGGTACATCTCCGAGTCGCCATTCTCTCCGATTAGGAGGGGCTTCGCCACTCAGGGCTTCACCTCAGCTCGCCGTCCCTCCAAGGTTCGGTCCACCGCTCCAATCGCCCTCCCTCTTAGTCTTCGACTGAATTCTGAATCGATAGAGAGAATGAAACCCCCTGAAGCTTCCCTTTGTCTTTTTTTTTTTCAACTTTTAATTGAAGCCTTAACCTTTTAATTTTTTCGCGGGATTGACTTGTATTGGGACAGAAGTTGGAGGTAAAGTTTACAAGGAAAAAAGATTGGAGGACAAAGTTAAGTATTTTCCCTATTCTTTTGTAACGGTGGATAGTAGTTTTAATTTTCGAAAGGGTAAATGTAGTTTTCGGAAAAAATTTGGGACAAAACTGTAGGTTCTAACAAATACCAAGGGGTTTTTGATAATTTTCCCTTACAAAAAAAATATGTGGGTTAAAAGCACCTATCTATTCTACGGTCCTTCACCTCTTTTTGGCACCTTATTTTGGTCTTCAACATGATTTTCTTGTTTTGGTCCCTAATCTCAACAAATCATTTCACTTTATGCCCAAACTTGATGAAAATCATTAATATTGATGGAAGAGGCGACATCAGCATCAGATCCTCCCTAAAATAAGGAAAAATGACCGTTGTACATTTAGATCAAGAAAATTCGATAATTGGACTTAGTAACTAACTATCAAACTATTATTTGATAGTTTGTGTTGGATTTATTCTAGTCATAAATCTTTGATTTTAATTACTACAAGGCATAATTGAATTATATGCATCAAGGTCTATTTTTTTAAGTTTTACTCTTTAATTTCTCTTTGATAAAGTGTTGATCAAGGAAAGAAATTGGTTTTTAATCATCTTTCAAATAGTTTGAATATTCCAAGTCTTACCTGTAAAAGAAGAAATCAATCTTGAAATCTTGAAGTTTGGAGACTGAAACCTCATGGAGATGTAGATTCATCAGGCTAAAAGTTTTCAATTTGTTTAAATTGGAGCAGGTTTTTAGTGGTTGAGGCATTCTTGGTTTAAGACGAGAAAAATATTCAAATGAATTTTTTTAATGGGGTGAAAATTCCAATATAAGGTTTAATGTGGATCTCTAGTTCAAAAAATCCTTGAAACTTCTATTTAAATACATGTCACCTCAACCTGCCACGTGGATTAGGTGCTAACAACTCGTTAAAGAGCAATCTAGTCATTGGAGATCAGACTTTGGGTGGTGATGTAACACTGCAATTTTAATTGAGTGAAATTTTATTCTTAATTGAAACTGGACAACAAAGACAATTTCCTATCAAAATTGATGACAACATTCACCGGTTTTCTAGGAGCTTGTTCTAATCATTCAAGTGGTCTTCAATGGCTCTTTTACACCCAATGGAGTATAAAAATATCAAGGATCAAATTGGAAAGAATTCTTGGAATGTAAAAACGATGAATCATCATCAAGTGAGAATTGTTAAGAACTTGTGTTTTCACTTGCTCATCTAGCTTTAAGTGCTTCTATTGTTCCTACTATTTTGTAAACACAAAATTTTTGAGTTTGCTAATTGAGTTACTTTCTTATAAGAGAAAGAGAGTTAGAAAGGTTTTTTTTATTAGTTTTTAGGAAAATTAGTGAGTGTTAGTGGTGGAGAAAACTACCCAAAAAGTGTGTGATATTATGTACTCTTGACTTGATAGTGAAGAAGAAAATCTTTAAGTGGTAAACTTGAGAAGATAAGTAGGCTATTGAGAGGAAAGATTGAACCTTCGTAAAAAACTTTTATGTGCAAGCTTCTTTTCCTCTATTTGCTTGATCATTATTTAGTAACTCGTGTTCTTACATTGGTTGAAGTTGCTTGCTTTAAAATTCTTTCAAATTAAAATTTAAATCATTATGGTAGACTTTTTTTAGTTAGAATAGGTTTATTTGTACTCCTTAAATTTCATTATGTTCTAATATAACCAAAACTTATTTTTTGTTATTTTTTAAAATCAACCAATTCACCCATCTCTTACTTGCACATTGGGACAATAGTTTGAATTGGTTAAAAAATACATATTTTACAATTTAAATTATATTCTGAAATGTTGATGGTAGACATTGATAAATAATATATGTATATGGGTGATATTTTTCATGTTAAATGTTGTCTAAATTTTGATGTTTTCAGCTACCCGCGGTGAAAAAGGGTTTTGTTATCTTTTTTCCTATCCATTACTTCCACGATTTAATTTCATGAGATGAAACATTGTTAAAAAAAAATAGGGGTAGTAGTATATTTCCAAATGTACGAGTAAATATGTAAACCTTTATGAGTAATTACAGGACAATAGCATGGTAAATTTATGTTCATAACGTTTGTCACATTAAAAAGAGGTAATATTTGTCCCACGCCCTTAGCTCAATTGGCACAGGCGTAAGGGATATGAAACCCAGACATAAGGTTTAACCTATCCCCGTCCCATTTCCACAACAATATTATCAGTGTTGTTTTAGTTGCCCTTTAAGGTTCTAGATACGCATTGGGAATCCTCCTCCATATAATACAAATATCTCTCTTCAACCATTTAACTATATATAGTTAATTTTTTTAAAAAAAAAAAGAAGGATTTTTTTTGTTATTTTTACATATTTTTAGTGTTCAGAATAAGGTATACAACTATAGGGTTTAAAAAGTTATTTTTAGTATAGAGAATAAAGAAAATGTCTACTTTTTTTATGGTCAAAAGGTGATCAAACAAATATTTAATGACATTATTTGGAATTGGGAAAGGGGAATGAGAATTGAACCTTGGCTATTCTTTTGTTGTTTGGACAACTTTTCCTTTTACCTAAAATTTGATTTTTTATTAGAAAAATTACAAAAATTCTTTGAGGTTTGGAGAAACCTACAATTGTGTCATCTCTATTTCAAACACTATACTTATACCCTCGAAATTTAACTCTGTTAATAACCGTTAAGGCAAAAAAAAAAAAAAGAAGAACTTTTTTTCACTATCCTAACATTAGTTGAAACTCCCCCTCCCTCTCAACATCTTTCCCTCCTCCCATCCATTGCCATCCACTGCACCATTGTCAAATTTTTCCTTTTCCATTATGGAAGAACAACCTAATTTAATCCAAAACAACCAAACCCTTAATATGAATCAATCAGTTTTTGCATGGTTCCTCATTCAACCATCACTAAATTCTGAATCGATAGAGAGAATGAAACCGATGCTTCCCTTTGTTTTTTTTTTTTCAACTTTTAATTGAAGCCTTAACCTTTTAATTTGTTCACGGGATTGACTTGTATTGGGACAGAAGTTGGAGGTAAAGTTTACAAGGAAAAAGATTGGAGGACAAAGTTAAGTATTTTCCCTATTCTTTTGTAACGGTGGATAGTAGTTTTAATTTTCGAGAGGGTAAGTGTAGTTTTCTGAAAAAATTTGGGACAAAACTGTAGGTTCTAACAAATACCAAGGGGTTTTTGATAATTTTCCCTTACAAAAAAAATTTGGGGGGTTGAAAGCACCCATCTATTCTATGGTCCTTCACCTCTTTTTGGCACCTTATTTTGGTCTTCAACATGATTTTCTTGTTTTGGTCCCTAATCTCAACAAATCATTTCACTTTATGCCCAAACTTGATCAAAATCATTAATATTGATGGAAGAGGCGACATCAACATCAGATCCTCCCTAAAATAAGGGAAAATGACCATTGTACATTTAGATCAAGAAAATTCGATAATTGGACTTAGTAACTAACTATCAAACTATTATTTGATAGTTTGTGTTGGATTTATTCTAGTCATAAATCTTTAATTTTAATTATTACAAGGCATAAT
The DNA here is from genome assembly GCA_005392925.1 of Aquilaria sinensis. Classification (NCBI taxonomy): domain Eukaryota; kingdom Viridiplantae; phylum Streptophyta; class Magnoliopsida; order Malvales; family Thymelaeaceae; genus Aquilaria; species Aquilaria sinensis. The sequence continues at coordinate 407,447 of SMDT01002770.1, read as the reverse complement.
TGAATTATATGCATCAAGGTCTATTTTTTTAAGATTTACTCTTTAATTTCTCTTTGATCAAGTGTTGATCAAGGAAAGAAATTGGTTTTTAATCATCTTTCAAATAGTTTGAATGTTCTAAGTCTTACTTGTAAAAGAAGAAATCAATCTTGAAATCTTGAAGTTTGGAGACTGAAACCTCATGGAGATGTAGATTCATCAGGCTAAAAGTTTTCAATCTGTTTAAATTGGAGCTATTTTTTAGTGGCTGAGGCATTCTTAGTTCAGGAGAAGAAAAATATTCAAATGAAATTTTTTAATGGGGTGAAAACTCCAATCTAAGGTTCAATGTGGATCTCCAGTTCAAAAAACCCTTAAAGCTTCTATTTAAATACATGTCACCTCAGCCTATCACGTGGATTAGGTGCTAACAACTCGTTAAAGAGCAATCTCGCCATTGGAGATTAGACTTTGGGTGATGATGTAACACTGCAATTTTAATTGAGTGAAATTTTATACTTAATTGAAACTAGACAACAAAGACAATTTCCTGTCAAAATTGATGACAACATTCACTAGTTTTCTAGGAGCTTGTTCTAATCATTCAAGCGGTCTTCAATGGCTCTTCTACACCCAATGAAGTATAAAAATATCAAGGATCATATTGGAAAGAACTCTTGGCACGTAAAAACGAGGAATCATCATTAAGTAAGAATTGCTAACTTGTGTTTTCACTTACTCATATTGTTCCTACTATTTTGTAAACACAAAATTTTTGAGTTTGCGAATTGAGTTACTTTCTTGTAAGGGAAAGAGAGTTTGAAAGATTTTTTTATTAGCTTTTAGAAAAATTAGTGAGTGTTAATGGTAGAGAAAACTACCAAAGAAGTGTGTGATATTGTGTACTCTTGACTTGATAATGAAGAAGAAAATCTTCAAGTGGTAAACCTGAGAAAATGAGTAAGCTATTGAGAGGAAAGATTGAACCTTTGTAAAAAAACTTTTATGTGCAAGCTTCTCTTCCTCTATTTGCTTGATCATTGTTTAGTGACTTGTGTTCTTACATTGGTTGAAGTTACTTGCTTTCAAAATTCTTTCAAATTAAAATTTAATATCATTATGGTAGACTTTTTTTAGTTAGAATAGGTTTATTTATACTCCTTAAATTTCATTATGTTCTAATATAACAAAAACTCATTTTTTGTTATTTTTTAAAATCAACCAATTCACTCATCTCTTAGTTGCACCTTGGGGCAATAGTTTGAATTGGTTAAAAAATACATATTTTATAGTTTAAATTATATTCTGAAATGTTGATGGTAGACATTGATAATTAATATATGTATATGGGTGATTTTTTTCATGTTAAATGTTGTCTAAATTTTGATGTTTTCAGCTACCCACGGTGAAAAAGGGTTTTGTTATCTTTTTTCCTATCCATTACTTCCACAATTTAATTTGATGAGATGAAACATTGTTAAAAAATAGGGGTAGTAGTATATTTCCAAATGTACGAGTAAATATGTAAACCTTTATGAGTAATTACAGGAGAGTAGCACGGTAAATTTATGTTCATAACATTTGTCACATTAAAAAGAGGTAATATCTGTCCCACGCCCTTACCTCAATTGGCAAAGGCGTAAGGGATGTGAAACCCGCACATAAGGTTTAACCTATCCCCGTTCCATTTCCACAACAATATTATCAATGTTGTTTTAGTTGCCTTTTAAGGTTCTAGATACACATCGGAAATCCTCCTCCATATAATATAGATATCTCTCTTCAACCATTTAACTATATACAGATAATTTTTTCAAAAAAAAAAAAAAGGATTTTTTTGTTATTCTTACATATTATTAATGTTCAGAATCAGGTATACAACTACAGGGTTTAAAAAGTTACTTATAATATAGAGAATAAAGAAAATGTCTACTTTTTTTAGGGTCAAAAGGCGATCAAACAAATATTTAATGACATTGTTTGGAATTGGGAGAGAGGAATAAGAAGCGAACCCTGGCTATTCTTTTGTTGTTTGGACAACTTTTCCTTTTACCTAAAATTTGATTTTTTATTGAAAAAATTATAAAAATCCTCTAAGGTTTGGCGAAACCTACAATTATGTCATCGTTATTTCAAAAACTATACTTACACCTTTGAAAGTTAACTCTGTTAATAACCGTTAATGCAAAAAAAAAAAAAATCTTTTTTTTACTCTCCTAACATTAGTTGAAACTCCCCCCCCCCTCTCAACATCTTTCCTTACTCCCTTCCATTGCCATCCGCTGCGCCATTGTCAAATTTTTCCTCTTCCATACTGGAAGAATAACCTAATTTAATCCTAAACAACCAAACCCTTAGCATGAATCAATCAGTTTTTGCATGGTTCCTCATTCAACCATCACTGGGAACTCAAATCTCTCTAATAATTTTTCCATATCTTCGCAAATCAGAAAAAAAAGAAAAAAGAACAATTGCGCTGTTGAGCCCATCGCATAGGGTTCATTGTTTAGTCGCCACACACAATCAATCTAGAAACAAAATTGGAAAGAGGACCATCTAGTTGCCATATGCAATCGTCAAGCCCATCGTCGAGGTCACATCAGCCTATCTTAGATGCGCAGCCATCTTCTCCCCTTGGACCACTATCGGTTGCTGCGATGATAGGGGATCAACTTCGAATAAAATTGGGAGGAGGGTGTCAACTTCGAATGGAATCACGGAATGGAATCGAAAAAGGGATTGGCTTCAAATGGAATCACGTAATATCAACCATTTGAGCAGGAGCCAGGAGGTGGGGGTGGAAAAGAGAGGACGTTGGAAAGATCTGCAGATTTAGGGCCAATGAAGGAGAGGACGGTGGATTTAAGGTCAGCGATGGAGAGATAAGTATAGGTATTTGAAGTAGTGTGGATAAAATTGTATGTTTCATCAAATTTCAGGGATTGTTGTAATTTTTCCTTTCTTATTTATTTATGATGCATTTAATTATATAAATATAAAATATTTCTATTGTGATTCCCTAAAAAAATGTATTTCTCCTATATATTTTAAAATTGTTAACACAATTCTGACAAAGCACTCGCAATTAATACTAATGGTTCCCTATAAAAAATACTAATGGTAAAATTTTTGCTAAAGGGGTGATAGATTAGAATCCATCGGCGATGTTACTTCACCATAAAAGAAGATGATTGCAATAAAATAGAAAAAGAATCCAGAATTGATAAGTATATAAGTACGGAAAGCGGACAGGTGGTCGGTGGATATAACTACGGTCAAGGGTACGGCCACGGTAATCTGGGAGAGGCACATGGGTCATGGGGTCCCATCGCATCTCCCGTCAATAAATTTGACTAGCGTAGTTTTCTGCTCCCTTGGTCTTGGCCTCGCAATCGCAGCTGATGGATGATCTCTCTCTCTCTCTTAACCCACGTTTCATACAAATAGAGTAGTGTTAGTAGGTAGGCTGGAGTAGTTTTCCACTACTACCATCTTCTCTACTCCTTTTTCTGCTCCGGGTGATTTATTTGATCCTGTTGCTAGTTGCTGCCTCTCATTTCCTCCAATTCTTAGGCCCTGTTATGGATTACCCTTGATATTACTGGCTACACGATAGAGGTTTGAAATTTTATATTTTCTCTCTTTTTTTTTATACTATTTAATAATATTTTTTTTACAGTTAATAAATATTTTTAAAATATTATTTTTCTCTTTGTAAATATAAAATAGTATTTTTCATATATCAATTAGTTAAAAAGTCAAACAATTATAAATTCTAGAAAGAAAATTATTAAATAATTTAAATGGGAATTCTAGAAGATGGCACCAACAACATAAAAAAATAAGAAAAATAATGTATATTTCCAATTACCTAAAATCCCTTTTGCTCCCTAAAATTTTGCAACTTGGACACTCTATTTCTTAAACTTTAACTTGAGCCCACTAACCCCTCAATATTTGTAAAATGTTAGATTTTACCTGTCACTCATTTAAATGAAGCACTGCAATGAAGTGCCTAACGTCCGTTACAAAAATAACAATTTCAGCCATTTGATGACTTAAAATGAAGAAATAAATAATGAAAAGATGTAATGCAAATTTTATTCTCGAAGCTACCTTTTTATTTTATTTTGTAATAAAATGATAGCATAACCACCAGAGCTCCAAGAAAAAGCACCACAATCGCCAACGTGGTACTCAATGTTTCAGATGATCCATCTTATGTGTTTTTTAACGCTTCTTTTCCTCTGTTCCATTTTATCTTTCACTTCGCCCTACAACCACACACAGAGCACCAAAAGGCTAAAAAATGGGTAGGGTTATTCAACCACACCCACCACCTTTATAGCCTTAACTTCAGCAATCGCCTATATTAATGGTGCCATCACTATGATCATCCATGGTCCTGATTGTGTGTCATCCATCTCCCTCCCAATTTTCACCCCACAAAAACCAGACGACCATGACCACACAACATTTTATTTGGGTTCACTGCTTTTCTTCACTACTCACTCTCTTTATTTCAAGATTTAGGGATGGGCTGCTTGAGAATTTTGACTTATCGCATCAGATTCTGTTTTTAGGTCAATAAGATTAGTTATTAAAATCCCCCTCCATATTCCCTAATTTAGTTCCTTTTTCAATCTTCTTAGCATATCTGAATCTGGGTATTGGAGATTATCATTCTCTTTTATATACATTTTATTCAGATAAATTTTCTACTATTTCCAAATCTCTCTCTGTTTATCTAGAATTCTCCCCTACCTATAGTTTGGCCTCACGGTGTTTGAGGGGCGAAGCTCTAGCAAGCCATCGTTCTATAAAAGAAAAAAAATGATTTGGAGTATATATCTACATTACATACTTTTTGTTATTTATTTCTTGTTCTTTAAGTCCTTCAACAATTAAACCTTTCATTTTTGTGATGAAAGTTAACCACTTGTATGCAAGTACTTCATTCAAATGAGGCAGGGGTAAAATGTCTTACTTTGTAAAGTTTGAAGGACAAGTGGATGCAAGTTATAGTTCAAGGGGTAAAGCATCCAAGCAGAAAAGGTTTAAGGACAAAAGGGGTTTTACGCTCCAATCCTGAAAAATGTAACTTAAATATTAGGTACCTAAAAGATACTAATGGCCAAAGTACTGATGCACTATAAGATGTCACTATTATTCAAGCCTAAGGGACATTGGCATATGTAGGACCTCTGCCTAAGTAAGGGATACCATCGTAAACCTACCTTGGAAAATATAGGGGACCTTGGTAGTCACCTATAACTAAAATCCCCACCCGAGCATCTGAGAAGCTTACTGGGTAACAAGAGCTCCTTTGCAAGGACACCTTCGTATAACTCATGGAGGACCTTGGCAAGCATGTAACCAAGATCCTTACCTAGTATTGCCTATAGGCTATATCGTGGATCCATATAAATGACAGGACATCAATCTGTAACCCCAGAAGCCCCCTATAGGACCTTGAATTGACTATTATAACAGTACAATAGGTCACTTTGCAAAGGTGTTGGCCACAAATGTTATAGGAATAGTTGGTAAGAGGCACGGCAGGATATAGAGTCCAAAATTCCAGATCTAGTTGGACACTTATATCTCATAGAACCGGATGTAATGCAGCGGTCTTGCCACCTCCTACCCTATAAATATAAGGACTTTCTCGCTAGAGGTTTCATGCACTTTTGCTTACCCTCTAGTGCTCTATTTCTTTAAACCTCCAAAATTTCTCACCTAGCTTTAGCATTGAGGGCTTACTTAGTGGAAAACTCTGAGAACCTTTTAGCTCATTTTTTACTATTTCAAGAGATATTAGCCAAGCCATTTTCAATATGAAAACTTCGTCCAACACCTATAATGGAGGACATCAGATGCCATACGCACTGAATTATGAATCTCGCCCCACCATGATTTCCAATTTTAAAACAATCATATTCCACTATCCATTAGACAAGGCACCAATGTTTTTGTTACTTCCTGTGCATTGGAGATATCGCCTGTATTCTTTTTGCTAATTAATAGGTTTAGCATTTTTGTGGCTTTTGTAAAATGAGGTGTGCATGTTGCAATACGTACGGTAAATCGCTGGGCCATCTCAAACGATCGAGAGAGATTGAGGAAGACCTCTCTCTCACCCGTATAAGAAAAGCTCATCTGGCTGCAAGCTGCAAGTGTACCAAAGAGAGTTGACACCTGTGCACACCTGTGCTTTTTTCAAGCCATCCACCGGTGCTTCGGGGACCAGCATCTGCTGCTTTTTCCTTTCCGTCATTCGCAAAATCATAACTTCCCACCGGCTACGCCTCATCCTGTCGTTTGTCTTGTCTGTATCTGTGATCTAATAGTCATAAACAAGTGCTTATAATTAAAATTTTTAAAATTTTAACTCAAATCTGAGGATCTTATAATTCAATGCTTTACGTTTTCTTATCCAACTATGCCGCTAGAGTTTATAGAAAGCAAAATAATAATAATAATAATAACAATAACATGAAATTTCAATTTCAAAATGATACCTTTGCCCAGTACGCTCACAAATCGACCACTTGGCTACGTGAGAATGGGGGCGAGGAATTGGATTAAGATGAGTATTCACAGAATCTGTTACCGTGTTAAATCTAATCAAACCAACCATATAATGGATATATAATATACCAGAATCCTCCAATAATTCATAATCCCACTGCCACTACCATCAGAAAGCAGGTGCTTGCTCATAAAGTACTACCATAAACTTCTTCCTTTTCTGTTTCTTTTTTCAAAAGTGTAACTACAAATGTTGTAACTGTATCTCCAGATTAAGGACTAGCTAGTACAAAATTCTACTCCTGGCCATGGATCAATATAGGCGAACCAGGTCTGCAAAATTATTCAGCTGGGAAGTAGTGTTTACAAAACCAAACCTCCTCCTTCTTCTTCCCCATATCAAGCTTTTAATTACAAAACAAAAGCTCCCTTTTTCCACAAGTTCATAGAAAAAGAAACTCTGCCTCTATGTACACAAGCTAGCAATCCTTTATAACCGGATTCCTCAAACCCCCTCAGCAGACAAACAGAAAATTTGCCAACCACACTAGTTAACATTCTCCTTAATTAGCTCTCATCTTGGAGACTTTAAGCATTTGAGCAGCTTCACCCACCGCTAGTCATCCATGGATGCCCTGCAAAATTACAAGCAAACCAAATTAATCTAAGATAGTTTTATTCCCATTTAAGGCTTAAACGGCTACATGGCAGCCTAATAAGCAGAATCTCGCCAATAAATGTTTAATTATCTATGGTCGCTTGTATTTGTCAACCTACTTAACTATAGAAGATCCTGATTCTTTAACAAAAGATTTCCTTTTCTTACTTCCCAGGATCAAACATAGAAACAGGACAGAGCAGAGCATTAGGAATTATTGAATAAATAACAGAAACAAAAAATGATTCAGAACTTACTAAGCACTTGTTCAGCAGAGAATCTCCGGGAATCGTCTTTGCAGAGCATCTTCCTCAAGAGATCCTTGGCCGCCGGCGAAACTGACCTGAAAAACCTGGGCGGGAACCTAAGATTCGCCCTCAGGACCGCCTCGAAAATCTCGCCCGGTGTCTCTCCGCAGAACGGCGGAATTCCGGCCAACATTATGTACAAGACGATGCCGGCACTCCACACGTCGACTTTCTCGCCGTACTCCCTCCCGGCCAGAACCTCGGGTGCCACATAGTAAGGAGTCCCCACCACACCTGTGGTCACTGCATCCCCTTCCATCAGCACGTCGGCCGACCCGAAATCGCTCAGTTTGACGCAGTTCCTGGAGTCAAATAAAATATTGTCCGGCTTAATATCGCGGTGCACGACACCGATCTTGTGAATGTGGTAGATGGCGTCCATGAGCTGCGCCATAACCGCACGCGACTGACCTTCGTCGATGGTCCCGCTCTCAACGATATGTCGGTAGAGATCGCGCGACTGCGGGCAGAGATCGAGGACCATGTGGAGGTGAGATTCGTCCTCGTACAGATTGTAGAGCTGGATTATGTTGGGATGGGGAGAGACGAGGCTTAAGATCTTAGGCTCCTGGAAGAGGCACTGAGAATCGAGGAAGTCGCCGGAGATGGCACGCTTGTCGATGGATTTGACGGCGAAGGAGTCGCCGGATAGGCGAGAGACGCAGCGGGAAACGACGCCGAAGCGGCCGCGGCCGATCTCCTCGAGGACGTCAAAATCGCGATTCAAGGCGTCAGTCATGAGTGGGCTCTTTTAAGGTTTCTTCGGTTTTTACAGTTCACCTGTCGATATATAATGGCGAAGGGGAAGAATGATTTTGGGAATATTCGGATGCAGCCAATGGTAGGCGAACACGTGAGTCGATCCAACGGCTGGAGATGGTCCTTCTGGGACGTTGATGTTGGGAAATATTAGGGGAAATCCCTGGAGGTTGGGGAAAAGGGGAGTGAAAATGGAGTGGGACTTGGATGGCGTTCCGTACGGAAGAAGTTGGACTTTGATTTGATTAGGAGTTCTGGAAGGAAACAGCAACGTACATTGGTGGGGGTTGCGTGTCTGCGTTTCTGTATAAGTAATTGACCTTACTTATCAGCATTGATTACGCCTTGCTACCGTTAATTTTCTGTTGGGTACTTAACAGTTCTTTGGGTTCGAAAATTTTACACCCTCTATATTTTTTCCATGCTATCTTATAACAATTTTTAAATTTTTAATTTAAATTATTTAATAACTATCTATCAATATTTTAATATTTTTTATAGTCAATAGATATTTAAAAATGCCCATATTTTCTTTCTATAAATCTAAAATAATATTTTTTAAAAATCAATTAGCTGTAAAAAAATATCAAATAACTTGAAATTACTAGAACACAAATACTAGATAATTTAAATTAAGATTTTAAAAGTTCCTATTGGATAGTAAAAAAAAACTAGGGAGAGTGAAGATTTCTAAACCTTCTGGGTATGACTCTAATATAGATCTAAGTTAAGAGGTAGCTATGAAACTCCCTTCTTTTTTATTTTTCACACAAGTGTAACTCATCCACTATACAAATATGAATTGTTGGGTGAAAGATACCATTAGTTCCAAATCTTTAGTTGTCATTACTCAACCTTTATTTTATTATAAATTAGTCTCAAACTTTTATAATTTGTTGCATGATAATACTAGACAAGACTAAGTTGGCACAAAAATATGATTTACATAGAGAAAAAAATTGACAAGTTAAATAGTTTATTAACAATGAAACAATTATGACAGATTGAATTTATTATAAGATATTTATCAAATAGTTTAAACCCATTAACTCTCACATAACTATTTGACATCAATTTTTTAAATTATGACTTAACTTGTTCGACAACTATTTTATTATAAATTCAAACTACACCATAGTTTTTAAAAGTTAAAGAACCATTTAAATTATCAGTGTTTCATTTTTGTAAATTAGATTTTTGTACCAACTCAATATTTGTCCTAATGCATGTTCTAATGTCAAATACTTCCCATCCTAAAATTTTGTTATTTTTTACTTTTGATACAAAAATGGGCTCTAGCCCATTAGAGGGGTAAAGCTCATGAGGACAACATTGCAACTTTATAAGATTCGGTCTATGGATTGATCCTGAGATTAGTTACTAAATAGCCCTCTCAAATGATGCTTGCAATTAAAGGAGCTAGTCGACTATTAGCTAGGAGATTTGCCTGACAGGGAAAGATCCCCATGATCACATTGTTGATCACGCCACAAGAGGAGTTTTCTCCATGATAGCGGCTTCATAAGGCCTATAAAAGGCCTCCCACCAAAGGGGATGAGGAACATTCGATCCTTGCACTATAGCTTTGACTAAGTTTTCTCTTCTTTAACAAGTTATCATTGACCTAAGCATCAAAGGTTCTTCTCCGACACATAACACTGGAGCTCTCTAACTTTATCTGTAATTGGAGACTAGCATATCTCTAAGGGTCTCAAGCATCCCACCAGATAGTTTACATAGCAATTGGTGCTGTTTGTGGGAAACTAGAAAATGGTGGAGACTTGAAGATCAAGCTTAGCTAATAAAGACTAGCCGATAAGGAGATGGTGTTGGTGCCTTCACAAGATTGCCCTTAAATGGATCGTGAGCCTCCTAAAGGGTAAGAGACAAAGCTTATCCCCCTTGCCATGTGGCCCTGTGTAAGGAAAAGCTCCTACAGCCCTTAAAGATCTATATGTGTTCCTCCAAGCCCTGGAGGAATAAGTGGAGAGCCACCACGAGGACATTGGAATACAAGCCCTTTTGCCTAGGTGGTTGATTTCCCAGAAGAATGACGGAGAAGAAAGATTCATAAGCAGTCAAAAGTTGGTAACATAAACACTCTCCTTTAAAGGATAAATGAGATTGAAGAATAGTTGAAAATGGAGCATTCTAGGAAGAGTGTGAAGCTTCAAAGGAAACTTTATTGATTATTAGTTACATGCATCTCTAGACTTTCACGGATGAGATTCAAAATGCACCAACCCCTTATGGCTTTTGAATGCCAAAGGTATATCTTTATGATAGGTTGATAGACCCAATCAACCACCTATAAAGAGATACTATGACAATGAACTTGAAGGTTGCTAGTGATGCCATCATGTGTAGGGAAATCAATTCAACATCTGAGATAACATCCACCTAGCTCAAGACCTTGAAGAATGAGAAGTTTACCTCATCCAATGAGCTGTTTGAAGATATTTTGTGACAGTTTATGAAAGGTATGACCTTCATGAAGACAATGAACCAACTCCTAAATATCAAGCAGAATAAGAATGAACTCATCCAGGATTATCTAATGAGGTTTAATTTAAAGGCCCGATAGATCTAAACCTCTCCTTGAATTTAAGGTTGCTAGTTTTAACCAAGCACATCCTTCTAAAATCACATTTTTTATGGTATATTTAGGAGAATCCAGCCTAGAGTGTGGAGGGATTCTATAACTGAGCCTATCGATCGATATATTAAGGCAGATGGTGCTAATCATCATAACAAGGAGAAAGAGGAGGGAAGCTAGAGGCCAACAAAAAAAAAAGAAGATGTTGAGCCTTGTGTACCCTCCGAGACACCCAGGTGATTATTTTCTATGCTCTAGAGGGGAAGTAATATGTTAACCAAGTGACCCTGACCTATCAATGCATAATTTTCAAGTAGAATCGAACCACTCAAAATAAGTGGTGGTTCCAAAAGAATTCTACTCAACACGAGAACTGAGAATTGAATAGAACAATAACCATGAGTTTGGGTTTTTCAATTTTAGTTCTAGGGTTTTTTGGTTTTGATTCTTAGGTCCTCCTGTTCTTATCATATAAATATAACAATTAATAAATTCATAATCCAATACTATTACATCTACAACCAATTTAAGAAATATTCAACATAATACAAAACTTAGTCCATGTTAAATATACATGTTCTAAGTATCTAAGTTATTTAGAAATATCATAATTTTTAATTTAAATGTTTGATTGTAAATCTATGTTCATACATAAATATATGAGCAATTTAGTAATGTACACATTTAAATTTATATTTAAATATATATTTTCATGCATAAATATGTCATGATTTTTATTATATATTTATACATATACATTTAGTTTGGTTCTACTCGGGTTGTTCTATATGGAATCAAAACCAATAAAAAGCTAATGGTTTTCACAAATGTAGAACTAGTGCGCGAACCACAATATATTTTTACTTAGCCAGTAAGGGTGTTTTAGGCTATATTTTGGGTTTACCCAATATATACTCACCCATAGTTAGCAAAATGGGCTCAAAGAACCTTTTTTCCTTGGAGAAATAAAATGTACTCTCTCCGTTTCACATTAATTGATCATTTTATCTTTTTTGTCTAAAGTTTGACTTGAACATATTCATATTAATATTTATTGAAAAAAATTCTTAAAGATGATATTTACAAACTATAATCTTTAAAGTTTCATTTTCATATAAAATATTTCTATTTTTATAAAAAAGTTTGAAATAAATAAAATCATAAATTAATTGCTATGAATACTAAAAAAGTTAGTTTTGTGAAATAAAGGGAGTATTTCATTAATAAAGGTTTAAGTTGGGTAGGTTTGGCATAGATTATTTTTAGGTGATTGAAGTGTTTATTTGATATATATCATTTTTTTTAATAGTCAAAATAAAAAACTAGCAGGGGCATGTGGAAAGAAAAGAAGATATAAAGGTGTGTGCTAGAGACACATGCTGGTGAGGCATGGCCACCACAGTGTGGTAATTTAGATTTTCCATAGCTAGAGTAAAAGATTAGCCTTAGCTTATTGTCAAGGCATTGAGAGTCAAAGTACCTCAGAGGGCTACCAAAGCTTTAGAACAATCTGTTAGAATAATAATGTTAGGTAAAGCTAGCCTTGAGGCAACATTTATATCCCCTAGATGCTTAAAAGCTCTGTTTCAAGGGCAGAAGTATAGCCAAATAAAAGACGACCATCCTGAAGTTACAGAGGAGTATTTGTTCCTATTCATAGCTAAGCTATTGCACCAAGACCCGAAAAACGTCTCTAGGTGCCATCTATAACAAAACACTCTGTGAGTTTTCCTAATAATGCCACTTATTAACACCTCATGCTTGGCATAATGGATTGGGGGGTGTTGGCTGTCAAGGAAGAAGATTGCCTCCTACAATTTCTAGCTAAATAAAGAGATTGCATAAGGGTGTTTTATCTAATGCAGAAAAATTAGGCATTAAAAGTAATATTTTTGGAAGATTAGTTCATTTCATCCAACAAAAATGTTCTAGAAAAGAAAGACAATAAAGTAGAGCCAATTTGAATGCTAACTAGAGCGGGAACCAAGTAGATGCAAAAGCTAGGCTTGAAATGATGGAGTGGGAGTAGACAGAGTACTAACACAAAACTAGCCCCAGAGATCACAAAAGCCATGGAGCCCTAAAACAAGTGAAGTGAAGATTCTTAATGTAAATATTTTATTTCAACACTTTATGATCTCTAAATATAATAAAAAAACATATATTTTTTTTATAATCTATTCTTTTTTATTCCATAAAATGTGAATATTTTATAAAAATATTACTCCTACATCTTAAAAAGCGTAATCATGGTGAAAAATGGGAACATGTAATATTTATTTTCATTGTTTCAAGATTTACACACACAAAAAACATGAAATGCTTATATATATTTAATGTAGGACTAAAATGATACTCGTCAGTCTCCTAAAAAAATTCAGCACCATTCGCATGTTTATGCTTATCTAGGCTAGGTTGAAAGCCCTTTTTTCCCTCTTTATACTTTGTAATGTCACTTGCCCATCAAATTTTGTTAATTGGTACCTTTTTCCCACCTCGTCCCATTTAAATAAAATAAAAATAATTCTTTGGGTTGTATGGGAACCAAAACGAAGACAAAATAAAAAAATTAAGAGCTAACTAACCATTTGTCCCACATAAAGCTATAATTATACCGTGTTGAATAGAAAAAAGAGCTTTTTTGTTTTAAATAGAATAGTCACAATCTCATGAACTTTAGCCATTGTCCTAAAAATATCCTTCTTGATAAACACTACTTAAATGAGTTCTTCAAGATTTGATATAACCAAAAGTAGTCTGTAAAACAAAAAAAAAAAAAAAGAACAATGCTATAAGCTAAATTGTCATTTTTTTAATGGGTAAAATGACTTAAGTTAATTTTCCATAGATCTAGGGTTAGCTAAATTATTGTAATTGTGGGATTACCTTTTATTTTATATTCAAATTGGCTTTATGTAGGGCAAATAGTTAGTTAGCCCTTCATTTTTTTTAATCTTTACTCTAGTCTCACATATAACTCAAATATTTATTTCTGTCTCATTTAAGTGGGATAAAAAGATAAAAGGATAAAAGGTACCAATTTACAGAGTTTGAGGGATGAGTGAATATGAGTAAAAGTTGAAGGGGTAAACGGTCTGGAATGGCAAAGTTACAAAGACAAAATGGGCTTGTGGCCACATGTGGTTATTATTCATGCTTGTAATTGACTGTATAAGTACTTACTTTTTGAGGTAGAAGGCTTTTACTCTTCATAGAAAGTGGTGCTGTGTTTCTTTGACAAAAGGCTTAAATGCACCAGTGGCCCCTAAAGTTTGCAAATTCAGTCAAGTTAGTTCCTAAAGTAAAACTTCGGCAGCAGCAACCCTTTAACTTTTAAACTTGATTCGAGTTGGTCCAAGAAGAGTTATGTTGCACCTCTGAATACGACACACCTTTGAATCATGACGCATCACCACTAATTTTCCTAGCCAGTTTCTGAAAATAGACTTAGAATCCCCACTTTCTGTGCCCTCCATAAGCTTTGCACAACCTCGTAGCCGGAGATCAGCCATGGAAATGGACGAACCAATTATCTCGAAGTAAGAGAACAGCCATGGAAGGGAGGGGCTCGTTCAGGGATATGTTTGGGTCATCCTGGGGCTTGGAGCGGATGATTCGTCTGGAGACCTCCTTTTGCAGACCATTTTCGGTGATGGACTAATTACCTTGCTGTCGTCAAACCAGACCAGATTTCCCTAAGAAATTGAACTCCCTGCCGCTGTTAAACCAGATTTCCAAAAGAAATCGAACTCCTTATCGTTGTCAAATTAGATTTCCGAAAGAAAATGGTGAGTTTGGGACTAGCGAGTTTGAGAGAGAGGCTGAACTGAGGTGAGTGGATCGCGGAGGCGAGTGTTAATTAACGTTAATTAACGAATGGACAAATTTAAACTCATGTTGAAAGTTTAAGGGCTGCTACTGTTTCATTTATAGTCTAGGGACTAACTCGTCGAGTTTGTAAAGCTTGGGGGCTGCTGGTGCATTTAGGCCTTAACAAAACTAATAATGGTATTATTTTTTTTTTTGCAAAGAATATTTGATTTATAACTGTTATTGTAATTAAAGATGCTATTATAAAATAAAGACTTTGTTTGGGAATAACATCTAAAATCAGAGTTAGATATTAAAATAATTTATCAATTATTGTAATAACTTTTTCAAATCTCTTATGTTAAAAGTTGTCGCTAGTATCTTTTACAACTTTAAATACTAAATACTGATATTGTTCCAAATAAAGGCAGAGATCTTAGCAACAAGTCGGGTAGCGTGTAATATTATGGAGCATGGAATCTTTTATTCTGGTTTTCTTTCTCTTGTACGGTTATGCGACGTCCTTCGGTTTTCATTTTTCGGACAAAATGGTATGTATGTACCTTAAATTAAGCACTTTGATAAAATAAGATGCATAGAGGAAAGCCGAAAATCATTATCAAGATCCAGCAAAAAATGACAAATGAAAAGGAGTGTCGGTTAAAGTGGCAATTGTTTATATCAAGTTTGGTGGTATTTCACTGAATTAATTCTAGGACCAGTGTTTTTAAATTTTGCACAGTACTTTTTTTCCCCCTGAACATATAGTCTAAAATTCGTATTATTATCTCATGCTGGTCAATAGATCGAATCTTTTTCCATTTTCACTCTCCCTCTCTCTCACACACATATATTTTACTTTTACTTTGAAGTTTGTTATTCTCCTCTCCTCAGCACTTATGTGTATATAAGCTGTACAGTGTTAACTTAGTAGTTTGGCAAAATTACGTGGGACAAAATTTTAAAAAAAGTGTTATTGCTTTCCAGAGAGAAGTGATTATTGTGCTTTCCTCAATTCCTCTTTTTGGGTCCGTTAGGGAAGTAATTGTTTGCCATCTATATATGGCTTATTCGTTTGCCGAGTGGGAGGCCTAGATTGGGGGCCAAGAATGGGACACGTTGGGGGCAGCTTCGGGAAGGGAGAGCATCGGGAAAAGAAGTTGGGTGGGAAGATATCACCAAAAAGATATGAGGACTCGCTTTTCATGACTTTTGGTAGAAGTGAAGGGTCATGATTTTGGTGGATATTCCTCATACGGACTAGGGACGATTCCACATATTACAAATGAAAGGGAGTCACATAAATAAGTCTATTCTCCATGTCGTCAAAATTCAAAACATATTTCAATTTGTCTTGCTCCACTACCCACTTTCATAGCATTTATTTCAAGTTTTGGCACCATATTGAGCCATTGACATCATAGATTGAAAAATGCGGTGAGTTGATTTGGACCCGCATAGTGTCATGTTGTTAGAAATCTAGCTCAAGTAAGAAAGTCCGTGATGGCTTTAGGGCTTAATGAAACCGCAGATGATTTGGAACTCTAATGAGTATTAAAATGGTTAATAGGGAATTTGATCCCAATTATTAGTAAGGGCGCTCCCACACCTCATTTTGGACACTAGGGACACATAAAAGCTAAACTAGAAGGTAACCAAGGTACGCAATATAAATTCACCACTGCCATATCTCTAAAATTTTATGGTAGTTTTCTTGAACACATAATTGTTCGAACTTTAACGTTATATTTAATTGCAGTCCTATTTAGTTATTCCACGAGGAAGCCTTATCCAAACACGAATCCGTTTGCTATCAAGATTTTCTCTTCATTTTCTTTTGGTGGAAAAAAGAAGGGAAACATTTGCTGAGAGCCAGCCAGCAGGGGATCGTGTAGAATCATAGATCACCAAAGTCTTTGGTCTAGCTCACTCGGCCCGGGAGATCCTAAGATGGCCTGCCTCCGTGATGAGCCAATTTGGGCCAGGCTTTATCTGCCAAAAGCCTGAACCCTTGTACTGTCATCACACGGGATTGCTGCTATTTGATGGAGGCCTCAAAAGAGTTGAAAGAATTTTCGGTATCTAAATTCTAAAGACCACAAACACCAATTCTTGTATTACACCGGTAAGATGTACAGATTCAGACATGAACCAGTCGTCAAAGTAATAACAACCAAGTTCACCTGAGAAGCATCATCCAGCAAGAAGCATGTGTCCCCTAACAACCACTGCCCCCATTCAGCTTCCTCAGATGTGGATTTGTTACATATGCTGTGCTTTATTGCGCAAGCGACTTGGTACATAAACTAAGTGAGGTGAAGCATGGAATTGTGCTAACTCAGGAAACTTGCAGAGTTTCCAGAACACTAGCGTCGAAGTGGGTTCAATTTGCACGGTCTCTGAGCACCTCAAGATCCATTTCAGTTGGGTCCGTCGCCTGGATCTCATAGTGTACGCCCTCCAGCTCCCGTCTGAACCTACACTTGGACGTTGCATACAGCATCTTGGCCCGAATTCTTGAAACTGAAGGAGACCTGAAGAATGCAGTGGGTTAGAACTAAACAAAAGCTTGACAAGGTTAGGAAGAGATAACCACATAATAATGTATGCAGTTTCAGTTTGGTCTTGACCATCATCATTCAGTTGAAATACTGAGCCAAAATGTCGAAAACAAGAAATATACAATGCCCAGAGACTTTGGAGATCGGCTAAAGCAGTTCTTGCCACTTACAAAATTGAATTCTACTCAAAAGTCAGCCAAACACATATCTAGATGTTCTCATGTTTGGTTGAAACATGAGAAATAAGGACTCAGTAAACCAAACTGAGTTCAACTAGAGAACATACAGCCCATCATCAGATTCATATGGTATATCCTGTTGAAGAGGTGACAACAGAAGTTAAAGGTCAGAAGATGAAAGAAGAAGAGAAGAAACTAATGATGTTAGCAACGAAATATTGCAATTAATAGTGTGCCTCCAAATAAGGAAATTGACTGAGAAACTCACCATGCAATGAAGAAAATTTTGCTTTTCTGGCAGTTCTCGGAAGTGACAAAATCAAAATCATAGACAGCATAACGGCAATCATTCTCTGGAAGTGAGGCAGTGAAATCATCATAGCTCTCAGCAGGGCTTCCAGTCTTTTCAACCACAACTTCCGTTTTCTTCTCATCAATCTTGAAAATCACATAGCGAAAAAGCTTCTTCCTCTGCAGCTCCAGAAATGTGCTCTTGCTGTGTTCAGCAACACCCATGCCAGATGATGCATTTGTCTAGATAACAAACATAAAAAGCTCATGCTCATTACTCATGATAAGATTAATATGGCAGAAGTAAGATATCATCCCATCTGGCATGATGAACAAAGGTAAAGCTTCCTTCAATAGTCTTCCTGTAATTAGCCATAGAAAGGCTTATGTGAAGACTCTTGTATTAATGGCATAACACTGATATACCACCAGGAAAATACCAAAAGAACAAACAGGAAGTCATTACTGACAGACCAATGCCAGTAGCAACTAGACAAGGGAGGACGCCACGCTCAAGGGGAACAGAAAATGCAGGGCTCAACACAAAACAAATCACACAGGGCATCATGCTTATTTTGCAAGTCTGCAAACCAACAATGCCGTAAGTTCTTTCCAAAGCTAAAGGTCCCTAATCATCCACACAAGTTTTGGGATTACGCCCCAAAGACTCCACCAACATATGATGTTCAGCAGATCAGGTCCGAACTTGAATTAGCCCCTGTTAGGAAGAACATCTAACGTATTTCATTGCTGCTTTATTTTTGCACGAAATTATAGAGTAAATGTGCTTTTACAGTTAATTGCTGATCTGAACTTTATACCACTAGCCCCAAAGTCGTTAGAATTAAGGTGCAGGAAACGATGGTGATGGACTATTTAAAGGCGCTATATTCACCGGCAATGAACCATCGGACAGTAATAGTGTCATTATAATAAACCAAAACCTATAAGAAGCACACAAAATCCCCTATTCCAGCTACAAAATCTCCCGTTTCACCAATATGAAGCTGTAAATTCTTCAGATAAATTGCCAATTAGCATCACAAAGTACCCCTATTATTTCACTGCAACACCTGAGGCTCAACGATTTAATGGCCACATCAAGCATATGATCGGCACCAGAAAAATCATACAGAACGTCGACTTGCACCAAAATCAACACCATTTCAAAGAAAACGGAATACCTTGTTCACGTCTAAAAGTCATCAATAAACATAAGAAGAACCAAAAGACTGTACAAGTAGAAAAGAACTTTAGATCTAGTCAGAAAAAAAATGGTCTCAGAGAGAGGGGGAGAGCCTTACTCCTCTGAAAGACATGGCCGCCAAAACGGAAGAAGAGAAAGGGGACGGAGAGACTTGTGGAGAATAGAGAAGGAAGAAAAGCAGCCACCGAACAAGAAGGAAAAATCGAAAATTGTTTTCCACGAGTTTTTCTTTTTGAAATATTCGGCAAATACAATACACGGAACGAAGGAGAGGTTCCTGCTGTGGGCACGAGGAAAAGCGGGAGCTTTCCTGTCTATTTGATACTTCTCTGACAGCGACCGCCATTGTCCTCTCCTAGCCTAGCCAGCCCATTCTCCCATAACAGGCTCACCTCATGTTTTTCCCTCACAGCTGCGTCGGATGCCGTTCGTTCTCAATTATAGTCTTCGATGCGCTCCACGTGTCTCTTGGGTTATCCGGATTATGGTACTCCTTTCCTGGGGAACAAATGACCATGGATGGGGAAGAAAGAGTTCGAATTCCCCAATTCATGATCCTAGGGATTTCAAATCCCTTGTCAATATGAAGGAAATCGACAGTAAGCATTCGACCTAGTGTTCCTTTCTTCTTCTTTTTTTTTTTTTTCCTGTTGTTCCTCGTTCAAATTTCTCTCTTTTTTGTCTCTTTGGTTCAGAAAGCTGTTCCCTTGGACCAGCAAACTTAGGAAATCTCTGATTTTCTTTGTTTCGGAATGTCAATAGGTCAGAAGGCCAACGTAAATCCGACTGCCATACTCGCTACTCTCATCAGCAAGAGAGAGAAGCTCCAGGAAGAGCTCCGCAGCATCGAAAAGCAGGTAACTTTTCAAGCAACTCCGAAGACGAGCATGAGTAGAAGGTGAAATGGTTGTTTTCAAAATTGAAACATGTTGTCTTTGTTGAAATTCCATTTCCTGCTAATTCTACTAATACCTAGGCCCTGCTTCGTTTCTTTAACCATCAGAAGTGTTTGAATTTTTACAGGTTTATGAGTTAGAGACGAATTATTTACAGGACTCCAGCAATTTTGGGCACGTATTGAAAGGCTTTGACGGGTTTCTTTCTTCGTCCAAGACCACAACAAAGTACCCTTCGCAGCTTTGTTTTCTGTTTTGCATCTATTTCCATCTCACTTGCTAACCTACTCTGGTGCCACACTCTTTTTAAGGAAGGAAATATTGATAATTTTACTTATTTGGTCTCTACTATGACAACCAAAAAAAAAAAAAGATTACTAGAGGCCAATATGAAGGTTATCTGCATGAATAAGTTTCACTCGAAATCTGAAATAATGTGTCAAAGATGAAGGTGTTCTATATTTGTGCCCGTGAGTTTGGTCCTCATGTTTTAGGGGCAAAAGTTACTTATTTTTTTTATCCCTAATAGTGTTGCTCTAGGCTCCTTAAGTTTGGCCTTTTAGTGGAGAAGCCTCTAACCGTATCTGATGAACTAGGATCAGTTGTTTTATCCATCGTCAAATGTTGTACTACACTAGAAGGGATCAAGGTTATATGTGGTCAAGGGGTGCAGAGGTGCTTACTCTCCATTTGAGGAGATGAACTAAATATCATTCAGTTAGAAGCTTGAACAATTCTGCTGATAAAAAAAAAAAGAAAAAAAGAAGAGAAACTTGGGCAATTCACAATCCATGGTTTGGGCATAAGGATGCTATGTTATGCAAGAATAATGTGTTTTGAACTTCTGATGGTTCAAAATGTCTCTAAAGATAATTGCCGTTTTGTGCGTGTGTGTGTGTGTGTGTGTGTTGGTGTTTGGAATACCATAAATAAACCAAAGTAACCTTCCCTCCTTATTTTCAGCCCCTTGGAGATTATAAATATGGATGTCATGCATGCTAGTAGCCTGGTACCAATATTTAGCTATTAGTTTTTGGCGAAGAACAAACATGCTAACTCTGATTCTTGTGCAAGTACAACTGGAACTACTTTGTAGTGTCATAAAACATCATCTTGCACTTGCTACACTATAAATAGGCATTGTTGCCATATAGGAACGACGAAGCTGATCACTTTCTCAAAAAGCGATTGCTGAATTCTAAAAAGCGATGGTAACAGTATTCCTATTATAAAACCAGTGAATTTCTTCAGATAAGCGATCATGCTTTCCAAATGAGCAATCACACCATTGTAAGGTTACCTAGGCCATAGTATTAAAGGGTACCTCCTCAAGTATCAGTTGTGTCCACAGATAGTGGCTCTTCCTTCCATGTGCAAGAGTCGAGACACCAATTGTTGTATGACACAATTATCTCATGGCCAGAGAGCTTCAACCAGTTTGTAGCCAATGTTTTCTTGCAGCACTATGAATGCATGCTATTGGTATATAATATATGTGTGCCCCATCCTTTTTAATGTTTGAAGAGGACAATCACCATGTGATGTTGCTGTTCTAATGCCAACTTTTTATATCTTAATTTTCCAATGGGGAATTTTTTTTTCAGCATAAAGAGATCAAGGAAATTTCAGCCAGAAGATAGACTCTTTTCCTTATCATCTGTAACCTCAGTTGTGGTATCCTTCCTGCATACCTTCTACCAACTATGTTAATATACTACTTATGTTTTCTTATGTTGGGTCAGCAGTTTTCAAAATTTTCTTAATATTTCAAAATTATGAAATAATGTTAAGACCACTTAATGAAATCTAATCTCCTCTGAGATGCCCTAGCATGTCGATTTGCATTCTGTCTGTGTCATTAATCATAAGTTCTAGACGTAGGAAGTTGTTTCTATGCTCAGTGCTATTTTTTTTAATGGTATCGAGTTATGTGGCTATTACAGATTGTATTTGATTCTGCTTTTACATGGGTGATTCTGCATTTATATTGCAGCCAACCATTATTCTGCCAGTGTCCTCTAAATTGGATTTCACTAACAAACTAAAGTGCCAACATGTTCTAACTTTTGTTTGCTTTCACCCTCTTTTATCTTTTTCTGAAGTACTATTGTCCTTAGGGCCCATAATTTAGCATAACTTAGGTTCTGGTAACATGATGGTGATGGCAATTTAACCCGTTTGTTTGACATGTTAATCTCAAGTTATTATTGTTGTTGCTTGGAAACAAAGATAATCATCATTATGCCTAAATAGTTGTTATCTGGCATTACGTTATAGATTGTTGTGATAGTTATTCAAATTTTGCAAGGCAGCTTTGTTCACTTTCCTTATTTCTGTTCAGGGAGAAGAGCTTGGAGTTCGACATGAGGGTAAACCCTAGGTTCATTTTTTCTTTTCGGATTTTGGG
This sequence comes from Aquilaria sinensis, assembly GCA_005392925.1. Taxonomy (NCBI): domain Eukaryota; kingdom Viridiplantae; phylum Streptophyta; class Magnoliopsida; order Malvales; family Thymelaeaceae; genus Aquilaria; species Aquilaria sinensis. The sequence goes on along the minus strand of SMDT01002770.1, from coordinate 385,265 downwards.
GTGTGGGGAGAGAAGGGGACCTCTTCTTAATGGTTTTCCTCTGAAGGGTTGTAGTTACTTCCTTCTCAGTTTTCTATGCTTGGTACAGATGGAAGATCTGATTTTGGCATAGGCCGGTCCAAAGGTGGGAGCTTACACTTCACTGTCCAGTAAGTTGAAGTTTTCATCCTCATATGTATGGGCCACTGATATATATCAGCCTTAGTAGAAAATAGAACATTGATTCTTATGCACTATAGCACCAGTATCAACACCTCTACAACTAGTGTACAATATTACCCAAACACAACAGGTATTCAACTGCCTGAGGTCTCCCAAATCTGACAATAAACATGGGGTGAGGATCATTCTCAACTTGTCTAGAACCTAATTTTTATACGCATGTTTGGTCAAGTTAATACCAAATTTAAATTATAAAATCCGTGTATTCTTGCTAAAAATATGGTAGCTTTTACTTTGTTTGAGATAAATTACTTATCATTAGTTTAGTTTTAGGATAGGCCTGAATCCACATTCCCTGTAGATCTCGTTGATCAGTATAGCTTACCCTTGGACCATAACGCAGCACACATCACCATTCCTACTCATTAACTTGGGACACTTGCACCCCATAACTCATAAAGAACAACACTTGGGACACATCACCAGACCTCAATGCTGTCTCCTTCCTTTTAGTGTTGCCATCAATTTGTTGAATATAAAAATAAAGACCAATTGTTTTCAGCTTGTAATGGAAACCCCCAATTTAATTCCCACAGAGAGAGAGAGAGAGAGAGAGAGAGGTGAGACGGTAAGACTTGTATGTGGAACCAAGCAGATGGACATGAGGTCTGATAACCTCATGTAATGAGTCAAGGGGCAACTGCCTCAAGTTAGTGAGTTGGAGCCTGGGAGCTGTGGTGTGTACCGTGATGTAGTTTAAGGGGTAAGCTGTCCTGGTCAACAAAGTCGGACTGTCTGAGGGGGAAGGTGGATTTAGGCCTTTGAGATAATATCTATTTAGAGTACTGTACAATTAAGTTGTTGTGAACCGGATGGGCATCTGCTGCTTGTCCGCTAGGTGTTTCTAATCAAACACAAACTAAATGAAGAGAGGACTAAATGCCATTAGTACTTAAATAGCAAGCAAATCCTTGCCTGACAAACAAAACCCTTGACACTACAAAATGAACTGGCTGAAATTGAAACATCATTAGTTGAAAGGTCCCAACCTCCACCATTTTAGTACCCTAGTAATCAAGAACAGCAGAAACATTAAGAGCAAGAGAGGCTCAAATCATCTTTTGCAAATTCAAAGCCATTTCATCCTCTTCCATAATAACTTCTTTGATACTCCTATTTACCTGTTCCTTGGCCCTTTCCCTTTCCCCTGAATTTCCAAAAGTAATACTCAACAGTCCACAAGCTTTCTCCAAATTCTCCAATGCTCTGAATTAGGCAACCTCCTGAATGTTGCATGTGGCTTCTTTGTGAAACAGCTTCTTAATTTCTTTTGGCCCTTGTTTTTGAAGAGAAACGAGGAGAAAACAAGTTTATTTCAGATTGGAGGTGCAAATGGTCATCCCCTGTAGGTTTTACGAATTCTATATCATCAATTATTAACATAGGCAGTTTCATTTTAGAGGAAAACCAAAGAAGGGCAGAGCTGCTACGGCTCCACGTGATGCAAAAAGAGCGCGTCAATCAAGTGAAGCAGATTTTGAAGATGATGATGATCCTGAGGTGAGCTTACGGTGACAAGCTTCACAGTAGGATATCAGAGTGTAGTGAAACAGAATCATGACTGTTGTATCATTTGCAATTGCTTATTGTATTCCTTAGATAGCCAGCTGTGCAAGGGATTGGTGAGAGAACCAAAGATGAGTTGTCCTATTCCACATGTACCCCATGTATCTATCCAATCTTTTGTCACTAAATTAGCTATAGTTGGTATTCAACCTAGAAGTGCATAGGTAGAGAAAGAGAGTTCTGTGGGTACTGGGGTGTTACGTCTTTTCACCTGTTGGTTGGTAGTTTTCCGGTTTCTTCAAAGTTGCGCACTTTGGGACTTAGGTTATGGTTTATGGTTTTACATGGGATTTTGGTAAAGGGTTTGTGAGGTCACTGTTGAATCCCATATTGTTTTGTCTAATGTTGTTGTCAATTGAATTGGAGTTGCTATGCTTTGAAAAATGCAATTGCTTACAGAACCGTACTACTGGATGGATGAACTTGCCCGTTACCTCAACTGATAATGGCTTTTGGTGCTGAAATCAGAATTGAATTGTCAAATCCCGGGTGGGGGGAAGTTGGGGAAGGGGAGATTGTGTGGATCTGGGCTTCCGATTGAGACATAGCAATTAATAAGTGAATCAGCCAGCGTAGCTTAGCCTCAACTAGATAAGCTAAATGAGTTCATCTTCCTAACAAAGTTGAGCCGAATCCACTAAGTGCTTCATCCTATTGATGGTTTGGCTGATGGTAGTGGTGATGATTCTTCACTTTTGAGTACTTCAGCTTGGAAAGATAGATTCTTGAAAATGGTGTACAAACAAGTCGAGTTCACTTTTAAGGAGTTTTGGGGATCTTACCATCAAGTTTGTCAAGAAAGTAGACAGGAAAAGAGAAATGATGAAGGGACTATCAAAATGTAAGCGGATTGCACAAAATAAATAAGAGGTTACTTAGGAGCTAAAAAGATTGGAGAATAGTATAAACTAAGACGTTAGAAAAGTGGGTTTCAATAAGAAGAATATGGAATGTAAAACGGGAGTTAATCATCATGTTTGGAGAAGCAAAAAAAGAGCCTTGAGAGCCAATCAATGTTTTGCTTTCATATAAATTAGGGCTGTTTTCAGGGATTATGGGATAGGGCAATATTGAAGGGTTTTGTTTTGTGTGCTTGGGGAGGCTTTTATTATTCTTAAGGCTTTAGCTTATGAGTGTTTGATCCAATATTTTTTCGTCTAAGATAATATTTGTACCATTGTCATTTTAATAAAATTTTGATTTGCCGATCAAAAAAAATTCGAAATGTAATTTTAAGATACTCTCCTAAACAGTAATTATTCTTATATTTTTATTAACTTTTTATTGTCATATTTTCCTGATTGACAACCGACAAGCGAGTGTTATAACATTAACCTGAATGAAAGGTCATCGAGAAATTGAAGAGGATGTTGACAAGCCAATCACTGAAAAATTGTGTCTTATTGGAAGACTTGGAAGTAGCGCTTTTAAAAGATCATGCAAATTGGCTAACCTATGACCAGACTATACAGCCAATATTGAAGACAATAAGCATCACCATTAGTCAAATCTCATGTCAAAGACCGAAGATAAGCAACTTGTTAAATGTACTAAACCTGTTGTGTCATATTCTTTTATTGAATCAGAAAAGTTAACATACATATCTCTCGTATTTTTTTTTGAATCATCAAGTCAAAATTTAATACATGGTATTCCTCAGTTATAAAAATTTTGCTCAATTTATTTTTGACAATTAATTTATAATATTTTATTTTTAATATTTTAATATATAAATAAAAGATCTTTATATATAAATGATAATTTAAAATATGTAATTTTTAAATATTTTTTTATTATTTTAATAAATAATAATATGAATAAAATTAAGTTAAAATACAATAAAAAGTCAAATGTATCAAAACATTTGAGACTATAGGAGTACTATTTTATAAATTTTTAATATTAATTTTTTAGTACAACTAACCTACTTAATTATAAATAAACTTTACTTATTTAATTCTTTAAGATCAATTTCTATTGGTCAAGTTTTTCACATTATTGTTATATTAATTGAAGTGAATAATCTGCATTTCTTGACTAGTTCTGTACACAAGAGCCTATATGTACACAAACCTATGAAATGTTATAACGCAACATAAAGAATTTATTAACATTTTGTAAATAAGTTCATTTTTCTTTTTCCTTATAGAAGACCCTGGATTGAACCAAAAAAAAAAAAAAGAATATGTGTCATATTCTTTTATTGAATCAGAAAAGTTAATATACATATCCCTCGTATTTTTTTTTACCTGTCAAGTCAAATTTTAATACATGGTACTCCCTCCGTCCAAAAAATTTTACTCAATTTATTTTTGGTAATTAATGTACCATTTTTTATTTTTAAAATTTTAATATATAAATAAAAAATCTTTGTATATGAATGATAATTCAAAATATGTAGTTTCTAAATATTTTTTTAATTTTTTCTAACAAACAATAATATAAATAAAATTAAGTCAAAATACAATAAAGAGTCAAATGTATCAAAACTTATAAGACAGAGGGAGTACTATTTTATAAAATTTTAATGTTAATTTTTTAGTACAACTAACCTGCTTAATTATAAATAAAATTTAATTATTTAACTCTTTATGATCAATTTCTATTGGTCAAGTTTTTCACATTATTGTTATATTAATTGAAGTGAATAATCTGCATTTCTTGACTAGTTCTGTACACAAGAGCCTATATGTACACAAACCTATGAACTGTTATAACGCAACATAATGAATTTATTAACATTTTGTAAATAAGTTCCTTTTTCTTTTTTCATATAGAAGACCCAGGATTGAACAAAAAAAAATTAACAGTTAGTTCGTTTTAACTTTAGTCGATTAAATTTCAAATGATTTATTTTTATTTTTATATTTTTTCACCTGAAACTAATTTTAATTAAAATCTAATATTATGTGGTTGTAATAATTCATTGAACATACAAATTTTGTAATCTTACTAAATTTTTATGAATTTTTATAGTTTTACGCATTAACAAGGAAAAATTTATAAAAATTTAACAATATCATAAAAATTTATTTTCAAATAGATTATTATATCTGCATAATATTTACTTTCAAGTGAAATGAATTTTAGATAAAAAATATAAAAATAAAACTAAGACAGTTAACTTAAATTAAAATAAATTGAACTAAATCTTTTACGTAAAATACCTGATTCTCTTCCATTAACATCAATTTGGGCTGGCCGTGTTGTGACATATACACAAGTTGAAGTACTGATTTAACATTGGATAATTGTTTTATATGCCCACGCCCCAAAGAAAAACATGTGGCCGTAATATTATTATTAGTCAACCATTCACATTTAGGATGACATTGAATTTGAGCCAGATATAGCTAATCCCAAACCTCATCTTAAGTAACTGCGTTCGGCTAGTACCTGTCAAGAGGATGAGTATATATAAAATTAATTTTAAATATAAATATGCTAATTTAAAAAAGATATAAGTAGGATCAAAAAAGATAAATTAAGCCTATATCATTTCTATAATCTTACGAGTAAGGTTAGATTTAGGTTTGAGTAGCCTGATAAAGATAGAGTCAAAAACGGTATGTTTTACATCCCTGTTACATTTATTACATTAACAAAAATGGCTGCAAGTAGACTAATAATCATTGCAGTAGCTGCTTTTCGTTGAACGGACTCGGGGTACTTTCTTAGATTTCTTAAAAAAGAAAAAAAAATCCAACTGCAGCAAGTCCCCACCCAGTTTCCTAAGTCACTGCCACGTGTGTAAATATGGAACTTTCTGGTGAGGCGAACTTTTTTTTTTTTACCTCACTGTAAGGTCAAAAGCTATCGACGAATGAGGTTAGATGTTCAGAACCCAAGTCTCCTAGCCATTAAATAGCAAAGCAAGCAACCAAATGTGGAATGGGTTCACAAAATGGGAATTAGGGACCATATAACGAGGTTGAAGCTAAAGAGCGGCTAGCAAACATCAGGATCTCCCTAATTATAAAGGCCTAAGACCATAAATAGTCCCTGAACTTCAGTAACGCATATATATAACCCCTTAAACTTTGAATCAGGCTGACTCACCCCTCCAACTTTGGTAAGTAGGAATCTTAAGTCTCTTAAGTGACAGGAAAAAGATAGGTGATTTATTTCTGTTACAAATTTGATATAATTAATTTTATGATGATTGAAATGAAACTCATAAAAAACTCAAAGGACTTAGTTTTGTTTACACTTGGCGAAAACTAGCGGAGTTGACTCGTCTTATTCAACAGGTTGAACGTGCACGACATTCGTTCAAGCATTACAACCGAGGATCCACCGGCCATAGTGAAGGGTTCACCAACTACAACACGGATGGAAATGTTCGCGCAAAGAGATTCAGGTTAAGCTTAGTTTAGCTTCTGAAGGTCTTGCTTGTTCTTCTATTCATTTCTTCTCTGATTGTCCTCATTTTTGTGTTCCGACATTAAGGTTCCGACTACCAACCGAGATCACCAGATCCTTTGCTTGATAGTTTCTGAAAGGAAAACATAAGCCAAGCCCTTTGAGTTTTCTATAAGTTTCATTTTGGTCATCATAAAACCAATTGCATCAAATCTATAACGGAAATAGACCATGTGCCACTGTTTCGTCAGTGAAGAGCCTTAAGGGTCCCACTTACCAAAGTTGAAATGGCGAGTTGGCCCGAGTCAAAGTCTAAGGGATTATATGTCTGAGTTACTAAAGTTTAGGGGTTGTTTATGGTTTTAGGCCAATTATAAAATACATGTGATTTTTTTAAATTTAAAGGTAAATATATTCTGGTCTTTTTTTAAAATTGGTTAAATTACTTTATAAGGATTATAGTTTATTAAAAAAAATTATTTTGGTCACTCTTTAATAAAACTTGGGTCCACCCTTGCATATAATAAGTATGTACCGATTGCATTGTAATTGGTAATAGTTGTTTTTAAGCACGAATGAATTATCAAATGTGTAAATCAATAAATAACACACGTGCCAGTCTGCCCGATAAACTAACTGCCTATTCAGCATCGATTAATGTCTTGGGTTGATGTGTTTTTTATGTGGTGATCGGCCAGTTGGTATAGGTTCCACTTTTTCCTTCATTTAATACCCCTGGACTTAGAAAGAATTACATTTTGTTTGCCATTACTGAGATGAGCACATGCCGAACTAGCTCCACCCACATATTCTCCTCGCTTAGCTGGTGTTTTGATTTTTGTGCTCACTCCAGTCGTTAACCAAGGTATGGAGATAATGCCAACAACCAAAAAAGGTTATAGAAATTAGCTCAGATGATAGAACTAAAGCCGCATTAAGCGTAGAAGCCGCATAAAATCTCATTGTAGTTATCTGGTGTTGGAGGAAGAAACGGCATCCCAAACCTCTACGGATCTTTGAAAACATCATTGAACTATTTGTGCCAGCAGCCGCCATTGCAAGTTCTCTTTGTCACTAAAGTATGAGAAACCTTCATTGGTAGCTGAGAATGTGAGAGATTTTCCACGGAAATGAAATTATAGCTGGTGATTTTCTTTTCCCTTGCCTACATTTATCTAAATGGAACAGGATTTCATGGAATAGTACATTTATCCAAAGGGAATAACATTTTATATGCTGATTTAAAGAATATTATTTACCAACTATATTTCCCATGAAATTAATAATATTTTACAAAATAGTACATTTGTAAAAATAGAACATCAGAGAACGTCGTACTCCATCAGCTTCTTCAGTCACAAGGTTGATGATAAGTCCAAGGTAAGCGTGAATTGGACTCTTCATAGGAATATATCTGATAAAAAAAAAGAGAGATTGAATGAGATGAACCATAGCGGTAGAGGTTGCTACCAGTAGAAGTTGGCTAAATGAGTACATTGATAGTAATGTTGAGGGACTTAGCTTTTGTTTGAAGCCAAATGTAGTTTTATTTCACATTATTGTTCTGTTCAGTAATAAGTTATGTTTCATTCATACAAATGTATTGTTTTATAATATATTGCTCATTTCATAAGATGTGTTGTTCATAATAAATGATGTTCTGTTTGGTAATAAATGTTGTTCCATGCATTAATCAGTGTTGTTTTATTCATACAAATTTGTTATTCTATAATATGTTGTTCATTTCGTACGATTTGTTATTCGTAATAAGTGTTGTTCTGTTCATACAAATTTGTTGTTTTGTAATATGCTATTCAATTTGTTAAAAGTATTGTCTGTAAGAAGTGTTATTCCGTTCAATAACAAATATTGTTTTTTCAGTAATAGTGTTGTTTCATTCGTACAAATATATTGTTATATAATATGCTGTTCATTTCGTAAGATATGTTGTTCGTAATAAGTGTTGTTCCATTTAGTAATAACTGTTATTTCATTCATATAAATTTATTATTCTGTAATATGTTGTTCATTTTGTAAGATGTGTAGTTTGTGATAAGTATTGTTTTGGTCAGTGATAAGTACATCTCCGTTCAGTAATAAGTGTTATTTTGTTCATACAAATGTGTTGTTATATAATATGTTGTTCATTTTGTAAGTGTTGTTTTGCAAAACATTATTAATTTCAGAAGATATATTGTTTGTTAATAATGTTGTTCGATTTAATAAAAAATGTTGTTCTATTTGTCTGAAGGAACTTTTCGTGGAACAACACATTTGTCTGAAAGGAATAACTTTTCTCAATAAATCAAACAATATTTTTTATGAATAATATTTCATTCAAAATTAATAATATTTTACACAACACAACATTTTTTACTAAATGAAACAACATCATTTACAAATAGCATATTTTACAAAATAAATAGTATACTATTGAACAATACATTTGTCTGAATCGAACAACATTATTTACGAACAATATTTACATTATTTACACACATCCTACTTTCACATTATTATAAAAAATGTCATCGTGTTTCAACAACACATCCTATGAAAATGAATAGCACTTGTTACCGAATGGAATAGCATATTACAACACTTCTTACTATTCATAAATAAAATTCTATTCAATAAAAAATGTTATTCTATTTATACAAATGTAATGTTGTCTAATATGCTATTTATATAGTAAGATGAGCTTTTCTGTAATATGTTGTAAATAATTTGATGGTAATAGTGCATTTTTAGTTTGAAAATATCGAGGTACAAATTAGTTTTAGCTTATTATAATATGGTGTTTTTTCTACGAGAAGGTGTTGTTTAACGTAGTGATATTTATTTCATAAGATATGTTGTTCAAGACATAGTAATCATTTTTTAGTAGTACGTTTGCAATTTAAAAATATCAAGATACAAATTAGTGTTCAGCTTAGTAGAATGTGATGTTCTTTTTATAGAAAGATGTTGTTTGATGTAGTGGTGTTCACTTAGTAAGATATGTTGTTCAAGATATTGTGACCTTCTTGTATGGGTGGTGTTCATTTTATTATTTGTGCTGTTTAAGACATGGTGACAGTTTTGTAAATGCTATAAAAGTATGAGTGTAGCACATAGATCAAATTCATCGTACAGTTACTTTTTTTATTATTCTTACAAGTATTAAGGAATGATATCTGTGACAATATAGGAAGGATTGAAGTTACGTGCATGTCCTCAAATTTGAAGGATATTGAGCCAAATTTGGCTATTCTTGCCAAACAATGGTTGTTGGAGGGATTTAAATCCCGGTCTTGGGTTAAGGTGGCTAAGTTTGGTGGCCGGATACATGTAAGTTGGACACAGGAAAAAGCTCATATTAGAAAAGCGAGAAAAAATTTTCATTAGTCACACATTTATCTCCTCATTCAAAAACCTACTTTCACTCTTTTAAATAATTTTTTTGTTTAAAAAATGTTTTGAATTTATAGAAATAAAACTAAAATTTAAACTATTTATTAGTTGTCAAAAAATTAATTTTAGATAGTTTAATTTACTATAAGATAATTACTAGGTAATTTAAATTAGAACTTGAAAATTAAATGTTTTTACTAGAAGGAAATTAGTCTTTTTTTTTAGAAGTCAAGTGGGAACAGGGGGTAAAACTGGACTTCTGGGTACAAAAAAATCAAATCCGTTTCAAAGTCTGTGTACCGTTTAGTTTCGGCGAAATTATTTTTAGACGACTTGAAAGTTTACTCATTTTTAATATTTATCCTGAAAAATAGAGGAAAAAAAATAAGTATCCCGATGATGAAAAGGACGAGTAGTTATTTTACATCTGGTTGGCGTGCAATACAAAACAATTAACGATTGCAATTTTCCCGAGAGTAAAAAGGCTTGTGATTTAAGAAAAGTTGTAGTAATAGTTTAGAAAAATCCTAAAGTGAACATTTTTTAGTGAAATTAGCATGTACGTATTTTCCATGTAATTATATTAGCAAGTGAAATGTAGTGTCTAGCACACTTGGCAATGTTTCACTTGCACCCAGGTATTGGGGAGTGCAGGATGGCCTCATGCCTGTACACGACTGCATGCCGTCGGGTGAGCTGAATTGTACAAAATAGAACTTCGGGGATTTGATTGAGCAGCTGAAAACAATATGAGGACCGTACTACACTAGAACTCTGAACTCATAGTTTTTACCGTCCCTTGGCATCGGAAAACATAGGGTGAAAGTATGAAGCAGCCAACAGTATGAAATGAATATATATATCCACCGCAGGATTAGATGATTGCAATGAGATTATATTTTACAGTAATTTTAAGTGGCGTGCTTGGTAAAGTCTGAAGCTGCCAAGCACAAAAAATTTTAAAAAAAAAATCTTTACAGCGTATGTTAGAGTTAGAGAAATTACATATTAAAATTAAGAAAATTTGCTGTTTTTTTAAATTTAAAGGATATCAAGTCATAATTTGATAATGTACTGGCACACAATACACCTGTGGAATTCGTTCCTGGTAGTGGTTGTGGATGCCTAATCTGGCCAATGGGCTAGTTGCTGTGGACAAGCACAAACAAATTGAAACATTTATCTCCTCTTACTTAAAAACTTAAAAGAAGTTCGGAATCATATATTGTTTCAATTTCTGCTTTCTAGTTGGTCTTTTATATGTATTAATTAAAACGTTCATTCCAGATTACCTATTCAAAAAGTGAGTTGGCTTAGGAAGAAGGCGCTTCTGCCAGTGATTTATTGAGAAATTATTTCATTAATGTCCAAAAAAATCAGCAGTAAAGCCCTGTCCTAGAAAATAAGTAGTAGTTTCATTTTAAGATGATGAAAAAGTAGAATGTAGGAAACAATAAAAGAAATTAAATATATAAATTTTATCGTCTATTTGTGAGTTAGTTGTGTTTTGAAGAATGGATTCATTTGTGTTTTTACCTTGATACTGCAAAAGCCAGTCCTTCCTTCCGCTAGCAGATCTAGATACGTTTCTTTCTTATTTTAGGAAGATTATACAGGGGTTGTAACAATGCCTCCCATCTCCACCGTCCATCCATGAAATTGATTTTTGGTCAAACATCACTTCTGACAACTATATTTTCAGTTGTTGTCATTCTAGTCTCAAACATCTATTCATGGCTTATTAGGCCATTCAAATTGAAACCGGTTATGAGGGTGTTTGGTGGCAGCCTCATTTATCCGGTTATAAATCTTCTAGCTTCTTCCTTAAATCTCGTCCCCTCTTCCTCTTCTTCAGTAAATCTCTCTTCTTTTGATATTCCCCAAATCTCATCTCTTCAATCTCCCGTTCACATCACTGATTAGCCTGATCCCATTTAAGTTGTCAGTGCTGCCCGAAGCAAAGCTGCAGTGTGATAACCCAATGAGAGCAAGGAAGGGAGCCAAAGAAAAGAATGTCAATTCTGTCGAATAACGCAGAATAGAAGGTTTGTAAGCAGAAGTTGTTTGATACCAAGAAAGTAGAGCAAAAAAGGGTTTTAATTTAAGTCCCAAAGAAAAGGGAAGCGGAGAGGAGCCAAAGGAAGAGGGAAGAGAAGTTGGCCAGTTTGACCGAAGAGGAGAAACATAAGTTGATTGAGTCTAGGAAAAAGATAAGGCGAGAGCGAAGGTAAAAGCGATCAGAGCAGCAAGAGAGGAAGATGAATGGACTTAAACCGTAAACATAAAAACCTTGAATTCTCGCACGTAATTACAACCAAAGAAATCCAGTCTCGTTAAACAGGTTAGTCCTGCCACTAGTTCTACTATTGTTCTGCCAATGAAATTACAATTTCTGATTTTGTTAGGGTACAAAAGATTTGGTGCAAAGTTTAAAATAGAAAAGGCAACGTGAGATTTTATGTTTTCATTGTTAGATATGTTGTTGCTCCTACATGTTTGTTTAGGATTCAAACAAGAAAAAGAATTATGGATGTTTCCTCGTAGTTTCTTAGTTTTCAAGCCAGATTAGTTTTGCAGCAAAGCAATAAGTCCGATGGTTGGAAGATTTGTTTTTGAAATTTGAATTATTTTTCTATTTACATTAAGCATCTCTTGGTTCTTCTTTTGGTCACGTAGATTGTCAATTTTCTGAATGAACTACTCCTAGTTCATGTTTTCTGGAATCCATTTTCATTTCCCTTATAATTGTGTTGATGGGTTAAGAAATTCTTGATGAGTATAACTAAATGGTGATTTCTTGGGGGTGTAATGTAATGGTTATGGTGCTTGGTAATGGGGATCATTATCAACCTCGTTGTGTGCGTTTCGAGTTTGACAGCATTTCAATGGGGATAGGCACTTTTTGATTTATTTGGATTAGGCCTAAGTCTATGTTTCTGCGATAAAAGTCAACTTCTTCACTTGTAGTTTATGGTACTTTGCACAAACTGACATTGATTCGTGACATATTGTTAGGATGCAGTTGGATTTCCAACAGACTCGTGTGGCTTTTGTTCTACCCAGTTTGTCATTCCAATTTTTGCACTCAGCTTTGTTTATAGATTGGTTAGGGTTTCATCTGATTGGGATATGAGGAGGGCGTCATGATTTGAATCATAAGGTTTTAGCAAAACTGAAATTAAGTGGGTTAAATCCTAAATTTCTTGTTTAATCTTGGCATGATATATAAGTAGAACTGACATTGAGTGCTTATATTGTTTTCTTGTTGGTTTGTAGTATTTAGGCTAGAGTTATGGATGTCAACGATGATCAATTATTTCATATAATGAATCTTTTTTGGATTGATTTGGAGATGTGTGTGATTTATTTCCATTGTTTTTGGGATGTGAGATTTCCTTATTCAACTTCCTATATTTAACTTCAAGGAAGGCCTCAGTCCCCATGAAAATGGTCCAAAGCAGTAACTACGTTCTCCGTACACAGCAGACCCATCTTTGACATGAAGGGAAATTTGAAGCCCTTGATTCAATTTGATGCTTATGAATTATTGAAAAATATTTATTGTTTATTTGTGTGTGTTAAAATTTATGCTTTATGGCCTTTTGCTGGAGTAGTTCAAGTTCATTTCTTGCATTACTTTGGTTGGTTTTTTCCAGTAGGCTGAAATTGAGGTTAAATACTGATAGAGAACTAGTACGTAACAGAACCTCTTCTCGCCTTAAGTTTTGAATTTTAGGAGGAGGTTATAAATTGCAATACAAATATTTAGTACTTTATAATCTGATTGCTTGCTATTTATACCTTATACTTATCAGCTTCATGGTTTAGATATTATTATGAATTTGGTATTCATTTAGTATTTAAATTAATTTGCTCAGCTGACATATTTTAGTAGTAAGTTTAATTGCTAAATGGATGTTGTTTGTGTTAAAAGCTTGGATTCCTTCATTTATGGGCTTTGGTTGCTTGTTTATTACTGTTTAATTAATTAAGTAAGGAGTTGTTACTGGTTGTCTGATAAATGTAGTTGTTAAGTATGATTTAGGAATAAACAAATTCAAGACCAACAAGCAAAGCTTATTACATGGCTACTAATCTTACTGATTTTTGTATTGATACCTGGTTTTTGAACTTGGAGATATTATATTGTTAGTCAAGTCACAAAGTACTGGTTTAAGACCTAAATATGCTAGTCCTGCCAAAATGTAAAAATAGAAATTATTGCTTATCTGGAATTGAATCTTTGCAGAATCATAGTCTTATATGTTTAGTTTAATTACAATTTTATGGAATGCCGTTTGGATATTCCTATGATTTTATATAATTTTTTTAGTAGAGACTAGTTTGTTTGGAAATTTGGTGCTATATGTTTGAAAAGTACCTGATTACAAAATTCATGGTAATTTATATATTATTTGTATAAATCTGGTGAATTAAGTGAAAGTTCCCATGGATGTCTAGTTTGACTACAAGCTTCTAGATTTCCATTTTGACTTCTGTGTGATACTTATAAAATTCCCAGACCAAAGTGTTGCTAGCCTCAGATCCTGTTTGGACTTCTGCCTGATAAGTTGCCTTACAAAAATTATTGGGATTTATTTTATGTATCTGGAGTTGGAACTTTGTATGAGTGTTCATGTATGTGTCTAGTTCATATTGTTATTTTTATATTACTGTGGTACATTCTTTTGAGTCCGTATGTCTTTGTGAAGAAAGACTGTTTCAATGTTTCAAGTGGGGGCTTGGGCTACTACTTTTGTTTTGCATAAGCATTACTTCTTTGTCTTGCGCAAGTAATATGTATTCCTTACCTTTCTCAGGGCCACTTCATCCTACTGTTTCAAGTGGTCCTATTGGGAAAACATGTCAAGTGGCATCCCCTATTAATGTATAACTTAATGATAATAACTGCAATTGTTTTTTGCAGGTTAAACTTTTGTTTGTTACTTAGAGATTGGAGTGGAAGGAATAAATTGAATACTTTGATCCATTACAGGTATGTTTCCAAGTTTGAGTAATATATGATTTTGGTTGCTTTAGATGTTACCAAGACTTATCCTAGTCTTTGGGAAAGAAAAAACTAGTTTCTACTAGGTGGTGTGATTTTAAATGTGTTCTCAGCTAAGCACTATGGATATATAATATATGGTTTTTCCATTTCTTTATGATCTCACAAGTTGCAAGTAGTTCTATTACTAGCTGGATTTTGAGTTGTAGATATGTTTTGGTACAATGACAAATTGAAAACTATCATACCATTTTTTTGGGCTATTGTGGCCAGCAGCTTTTATGTTATGTATGAATGTATTACTTCACTAGTGAATTAAGTGGATTTTGAAGCCCAAATAAGTAATCAAATTCAATTGCTTTTAGTGTTTCTCTACTAGATTTCACAGCGTATGAATTTTTTATCTGAAGTTGAGGGGAAACAACGAAGGTGAAATAGTTAGAAATTGAGTAATGTAATTGTCGGAGGATATGTGTTGAAATAGTTGTTTGTTTTCATTTGTGGGATTATTTATCAAGGTATTGAAATAGCAGTGGAGGCTTACTAGGACTGAGAATAGCTACTGGCATGGATTGTTTATCACGTTATTGACATCATTGTGCATCATAAAACCTAATGACGGCATCCATGAGGTAGGCAATAATTTGTTTCTTCTATGGGGCAGTTGAATGTTTAATATATGTTTTTTGGTATCAAAATGAAGTTGTAGATTGCATAGTTAGCTAAAACTTTAAGTTTGTGAAATGTCTTTATGGTTTGTGTTTAGGGTTTAGGGTTTCCGTTGTTGATAATGTGGATAGCTTGGGTGACTGTCAATGGGCAAGCCTCACACTTGATCATTTGGTTAGCTCAATCAAAAAGGTATTCGAGGAATGTGTCCAGAAACTTGGGGGTTGTGCCCTATTTTTGCAAGTAAGAGCAACTTTATTCCTATTTCACATGCCACTAGAAAATTGAATGGTGTCTTGCTCTAGTATTTCATTCCATTTGGTTGAAATAATATCAGAATTGGTGTATTTTAGGTGTACTACTTACGGAACATTTTTTCGAGTACATACCCAGTTGGCCAACTCACCCTCCCCATTTCATATTTTACTAACAATGTGACCTCCAAGTTGCTAAAAAAAGGCCCAGTCTTGGATATTGAGAAGGTATAGTTATGCTGTTAACATATGAAGTGCTGTGATGGTTATGTTTGTGCTGAATTTTTTTCTTGCGATTGATTCTTGACCCTGTCTCTTTCGACTTGCAGGTTTGTGAAACCCATGAAATAAAACGTGCAAAAAGGGGTGGGGAAACCCCTACCAGATCCTCGTATGATGGAGCCAGAGATGGGCATATGCCTGATGGAGCTTAAAAGCCTCGCCAAGTGATTAATGAAGGTCTTTGGAATTTCAGCTCCATTGAGTAGTTGATGGGTTTTCTACGCTAAGGGTTTACAGACTAGTTTTGAATTTATTAAGCCTACCCAAAATAATTAAAACATTTGCAAGCATGTCAATGTTTAAAAATAAAGATTTGTATTGAAATTGTCGTAAATATATAAAATGTAAAGCAATTTTCGGTTGAACAATATTCTTTGTTTTTTTTTATCACATAAACAATAAGGTAGTAGACAACATTTAAAATACATACTGTTAAATATTTTGGTATAAATAATGCAAATGTAAAGGTATAAATGGTATTCTAATTTAAAATATCATAATTTTATTTTAAATTTTTTTTATCTCCCTTCGATTTTAAAAACATATAAAAATTCATATAATAACCCAAACCTTAATCTCTAACTCTAAACATCAACCCTAATCTCTAACCCTAACCCCAAACCCTTGTTATTTAATTTTAGTCAACTTCTATTTAGCTACCAATATGAGTTTTTTATGAAGAAAATTTTTATACACCTTATATTTTACAATACAATTGCAATTGATGGTTGGCTCTGGATTATGTAGATATTGATTTGGAAATTATTTACAAATTATATTCAAAAAAGTTTATTTGAAATAATTGATTAATTGTAATATTTTTATCATAATGTTTATTTTGTTTATTTTTTTGTATGAATTTTTCTAGTGTAAATAAAAGAAAAATACAAATTCAGTGGCATTTTATTTTCATGTTTTTTTTTATGTTTGGGCAAAAGAATAAGAAAAAAGAGAAAATAACACATAATTTTTTTTTTGTCTTTGTTAATTTATCTACTATTTGCAAAGGGTGCAAATAATCTACATATATAGTGTAATATTTATTTTAAATAATCATTTACATTATTCATATCATTAGTTAATAATTATAATTTATAAGCCTGAAAAGAAATGATTTATTGGTTTCAAGATATTTAATTATATATGTGATGATTACATTGAATAAATTGAATATCATTAAATATAATTCTATTAATTAATTATACTTTTTACTCAATACATATGTGTACTTCTTATAATAATAATAATAATAATAATAATAATAATAATAATAATAATAACAACAACAACAACAACAACAACAACAACAACAACAACAATAATAATAATAATAATAATAATAATAATAATAATAATAATAATATTGTGATTACAATAAAAAAAATAATAAGAACAAATTAGCTGAATTATATATTCCAATCTTTTTTCAAGTAATTAACTAGTACTGATGGAAAAAAGGAAAAATGTGCCAAGAGTTCCATGTTATGTCTGTTACTATACATTTCAGCCCCCAACTGTAATTTAACAATCGTAAGGATGATTAGGCCAAATTATAATAACAGTCGCAATTTAATCGTGGAAAGTTTTAGTTTTGAGTTTTAGGTTGATTTCAGATTAAGTAGATTATATGTGCATTTCTTGTTTAATACAAGTTAGGTCAATTTCTCACATAATATTTGACTAGGTTATTTAAGTTGGGTAATTATAGAGACTATTATGGATATCAAAGAAATAAAATTAAATAAAATTATAATTTTCTTAATGTAAACCATAAAATTGTAACAAAAATAAAAAATTATAATGAAAAATAAACCCTACTCCCTAACTCTAATTCCTAATTAATAACCCTAACCAAATCTTAATCCTAAACCATAACCCAAAACCCTAGCCCTTATCCCTATTACCTGTACCTTAAGCTAACCTTAATCCTTAATCCTAAACCCTAATCCCTAATCTGAAACCCTAACATTAAATTTGAAACCCAAAACATAATTCTAAACCTTAACCTTAAACCCTAATTCTTAACCCTAACCCTAACCCTATTCCCTAAACCTTACCCTAACCTTAATCCCTAATCCCTAACACTAAACCATAATCCCTAATCCTAAACCCTAACATTAACTCCCTAACATTAAATGTAATCATAATCCTAATCCTTTACCCTAAACCCTAACCATAAATTTTATGCTACGTAACTTAAACCTAATACTAGTTGAACCTAAATCTGATGTCACATAACCTGAATCTGATACCAGTTAATTTTAAATCTAATACCACATAATCTAAATCTGACACTAGTTGAACCTTAATGTCATACCTGTTTAACCCTAATGATTTATTGGTTTCAAGATATTTAATTATATATGTGATGATTGCATTTATTAAATTGAATATCATTAAATACAACTCTATTAATTAATTATACTTTTATTGAATATGTTTTTCTACGTATTATTATTATTATTATTATTATTATTATTATTATTATTATTATTAATAAATCTCACACCATTTAAGCTGAATCTCATACAACTTAACTTGAATCTAATACCATTTAACGTAAATCTAATACCATTTAATTTGAATCTCATACCACAACAACCCGAATCTAATACTGTAAATAACAACCTGAATCTTATACCAGTTAACCTGAACTTCATACTATAGCCATTTGAATCTCATACCTTAAGAACCTAAATGTCATACCATTTAACTTGAATATCATACCAATTAACCTAAATCTCATACTATTTAACCTAAATCTCATATCGTGTGAACCTGAATATCATACCACTTAACCTGAATCTCATATCACAAAAACCACAAGCTTACACCACCGTAACCTGAATCACATACCATTTAACCTGAATCTTATACCATAACCTGAATCTCATACCAACTTAACCTAAATTGCATACCAGTTAACCGGAATCGTACACCACTTAACCTGAATCCAATACCACTATAACTAGAATCTTATACCACAACAACCTGAATCTCATACGAACTTAACCTGAATCTCATACAAACTTAACCTGAACCTCATATCATTTATCCTGAATCTCATACCAATTAACCTAAATTGCATACAACCTAACCTGAATCCCATACCACAATAACTAGAATCACATACCACAATAATCTGAATCACATACCATCTAACCTGAATATCATACCAGTTAACCTGAATCTCATACCATTTAACCTAAATCCTCTACCATTTAACCTAAATCTTATACCATGTGAACCTAAATTTGATACTATTTAACCTAATTCTCATACCACTTAACCTCAATATGATACCACTTAACCTAAATCCAATACCATTTAATCTGAATCTCATACTACTTAACTTGAATCCAATACCACAAGCACCTGAATATCATACCATTTAACTTGAATCTATACCATTTAAGCTGAATCTTATACCACCTAACCTAAATCTAATACCATTTAACCCAAATCTCACACCATAACAACCTGAATCTGATACTATAAGTAACAACCTGAATCTTATATCAGTTAACCTGAACTTTATACTATAACCATCCGAAGCTCATACTTCAAGAACCTAAATGTCATATCATTTAACCAGAATATCATACCACTTAACCTGAATCATATATCACAATAAATATAATCTCATACCACCACAACCTGAATCGTATACCACTTAACCTGAATCATATATCACAATAACCACAATCTCATACCACCGCAACCTGAATCGTATACCACTTAACCTGAATCACATATCATTTAACCTAAATCCTATACCATAACCTGAATCTCATACCATTTAACCTAAATTTTATACAGTTAACCTGAATCTCATACCACAGCAACCTGAATCTCATACCACAACAACCTGAATCTCATACCATTTAGCCTAAATCTCACACCAGTTAATTTGAATCGCATAACACTTAACCTGAATCTCATACCATTATAACCAGAATCTCATACCACAGCAACTTGAATCTCATACCAGCTTAACCTGAATCTTATACCGTTTAACATAAATCTTATATCATTTAACCTCAATCGCATACCATTTAACCTCAATCTCATACCATTTAACCTGATTCTTATACCAATTAACCTGAATCTCATACCACAACAACTGAAATCTTACACCACATTAACCCTATACCACATAAACCTAAATCTCATACCGGATTAACTTGATTCTTATACCATCTGAATTTAATATCACATAAACCTGAATCTAATACCGTTTAATCTAAATTCGATATCACCTAACCTTAATATCATACTATTTAACCTAAATTACATACTGCATAACCTGTAACCTGTTGTTCAGGTTACATTGTGATTTCCTCATTTTGTGTACTTTTGTTGCATTTCCAAACTTATGTCCTTAACTGATCAAAAACTAAAAGTTTGGGGATGAACCATGAGAAGGGGGTATTGGTACCCCTCTTGTATTTTAGAACGTTCCCTTATTTTACGTGATGTCTTTTTGTTTCATAATGTTTAAAGATAATTACAATTTATCCCCTAAGGTTTAGATAACATTACACTTTGCTCATTCTATTTTAGAAATATACACTTTACATTTACCTTTTTAATTTAGTTCAACAACAACTTTAGAAATCTTAATTTAGACATTACGGTAATCATCTTCTAGTAATTTCAATTTGTATGGTAATTGTTTGCAGTTAATGGATATTTTGAATTAACAATTTTTTTTAATTTTTAATATAATATTTTTCAAATGTTAATTAATTGTAAAAAATTACTACACAAATTGAAATTATTTGAAGATGATTACGTGTAGTCTAAATTAAGATTTTAGAAGTTATTGTTAGACTGTATAAAAATAGCAGGGGCAAAGTGTATATTTTTAACAAAAGGGGAAAATTATAATTAACCCTAATATTTATATATATTTTTTGTATATATGTACAGAACTGAACACATGGAAGCCAAATTAGTTCTTGCTCGGTATCTCTAACTCTTCCCTCAAACAATATAGAGATTTTAAAGTAGGGGTGTTTAATTGGATAGATCAATTTTAAACCAATCCAAATAGATAGAATTGATCAATTTTTAGTTTTGAAAATAGCAATGCAAACCATTAAAAGAAGGTATGAGGACCAAATTGATCTAATTGAATGACGATTCAGTTGGATCGGTTCCTCATTTTTCACCTGAATAAATTGCTAAAAGAACACCAAAACTTCATCCATAATAACTACGTATTTCATCTATAATAGTTAATAAGAATTAATCATATAAATAATAACAACAACTAAGAATTCATCCAATATTTATATCACAATTTTTTAGTTATAGATAATCCAACCAGGATAAAAACAGAAGCATTGCTATCAAAAGTCTCTCCAGTTACTGAATCTTTCAAAATATTTCTTTTGTTGATCTCCCAACTCAAATGGATGCAATTTTCCAGCCCACTTTGCAAGAAAAAAAATACTATAGTTGTAGTAACAACAGCTGATGGAAAGGCTTCTGTTGAAGATGATCAACTACACATATTATAGCTAGCACAAAAAAAAAAAAAAATCAACAACCATCAACTATGCAGGAATATGAAAAAAAATATCAATTTTATTTTTCACAGACTTATAACAATAACAATATCACCAAAGTGAAAATAGCAATAAGAAGCAAATAGTCAAAGAACAACAAAATGCACCCTAAGTAAATTATATACAACAGGATAAACAAACTAATTCTCCAATGACAGGAGACAAGATTACAATCTAACACAAGTACAAGAAAGATAATTCAAAAAAGTACTTCAACTCTCTCTGTCACATTAATTCCAACCTCTTTTTGTTTTCATTTTGAAACAATAAGAACCTTGAAATGTCTAAACCCTTCTTTTTCAACAAATTTGAATGAAAGTTCATCAACTATTATCATGTGTGCTAACCCCTTTCTAATAATATCCTGATCGAATTACCAACATCTAAGTATTGTCACCCTATGATCCTACCCCTACCTAAGTGCATTAGTTGCCTTAGATTAAATAGTTAATTCTGTTTGTCTTGCAACTACATTTGAGTGATTATTTGGACAGACAGCAGAATGCTTAATAAGATTGTTAGTCCCATTATGTTTATTGGAAAAAAAAAAATTCCCCAATCATTTATCATGCATAGCGGAACAATAAATACAATCAAATAAGCACATACGAATTTAATGTGGTTCGTGTCTTAACTAACCTACATTCACGGATGAGATAAATCTATTAAAACAAAATATAGATATTACAGTAGAGGTATGCCCTTAGTACTCATACTGGCTTATAGATCCCCTACACACTACTGACAACCTTAATATTTTACCCTCACATGGCATAGGATATGAGAATTGTAAAAGACTTCTCTTGTCCTAAGCCTCTCCAACCTTCGAACCTCACATTCTTCTTGAAACCCTTACATTTTGCCTCTTTACAACATTGCATTTTCTCCTATGTTCAAAACCCTAACACAAGAAGCCTTTTTATAGTCTACACACAAATCCAAACCATATCAAAATAGAAAAACCAAACCCTAAACAAACAAGAAAACTAACACCTAATCCTAAACAAATTAAATTTCTAAAGCTTCTTAAATGTGAGCTAACAAACATAACAATCTTCACCTTGACTCAAATCTTCCCAAACACGAACACATGTGATGGCAACTATGAACAAACGACTATGACTATGAACAACAAACACCACCAAGACATGAACATAACAACGAACGGAAATGACCACGAACATCAACATCACGAGTATTAACGCACGTGGAAAAAATATTCAATCTTCAGACTTATATCGAGCCATCGGTACCACACTACAACCACTGTCAAATATCCCTAAGACGATCCTTTTGGGCTTCACCAAATAATCTAAACATTCCACTATGCCAAGCATCAAACTATATGCTCCACCATGCTATGAACATACCATAAGCTCCACAATGTCAAGAATGCAACACACAGTCCACCATGCCAGGATTAAGTTGCAAGCTCTGATACCACTTGTTTGGAAAAAAATTCCCTAATCACCTATCATGCACAGTGGAATAATAAATATGATCAAATAAGCACACATGAACTTAATGTGGTTTGGCTTTTAACTAATCTACATCCACAAATAAAAGAAATCTACTTAAACAAAATATAGAAATTACAGTATATGCATGCCCTTAATACTCACGTTGGCTTATGGATCCCATACACATTACTGACAATCCCAATATCTTACCTTTACACAACACAAGATATGAGAATCATAAAAGGATTACCCTCCAAGCCCACCCATGCCTGTGGATCTCTTCTCCTTCTTGAAACCCTCACATCTTACTTTTTCACTACATTGGCTTTTCTCTTATGCTCAAAATCCTAACACAATAAGTCTTTTTATAGGCCACACAAAAACCCAAACCACATCCAAAATAAGAAAACCAAATCCTAAACAAATATGAAACTAACACCAAATCCTAAACAAACTACATTTCTAAAGCTTTTTGGATTTGAGCCAACAAATCCAACAATGTCTAACATCAGAAGCAAAATCCTTAGAGCAATACTTACAATTTGCTCTCATAAGGCCATCTTTGTTAGCATGTTTAATAAAATGATCCCAACCAGTTGATCTTATTCTCATTTTTTTTTCTTTAGAAGCAGCCTTTACTACTACATTTTGAGAGACTGTTGCTGGTGGATTTTGTGTCACTTTGTTATGGTGCATCTTGAACTACACCAGCTTCATTCTGGACACTTTTTAGTGATTTTTTTTTATTGTGGTAGAAGACATCTACAAATAAATAAAATAGTAAATCAGGGAAAAATTCTACTGCACATTAGTTTTTATTTTAAGTTTTTTTTTTTGTAAAAAACTCATTGCTCTCATGCTAAAATTCTATTGCATATTATTGCTGCTTGGGACATGAAATGATGCAGTTCGAAAAGTAATAAAGGTGTTCAAATGTCTTCAAACGATTGTTAATTCATTGTATCTATCAAATTGGTTCACTCATCAATTTTTTATTCCTTTATTAAAATGTGGTCCAATTAACAAACAATTGTTCATTTTATTTGTCTTTTGATAAACAATGTTCCAACAATTAGTGCATGATCCATCTCATGGAATTTTTTTTAATGAAAGAAAAAAGAACAATGTACTATTTAATAAAAAAATGTTACATCACAATCCATGAACATAGATAAATTAAAAACAACAAAGCAACATAACAGACATTACTACTTTTTTGAAAAAAAAAATGTTATTAAGCAAAATCTAAGAAATGTACAAGTGGAAAACATTCATAAGAAAACTAACATGTCTTTATCTCCTTAGAACCCAAGAAAACTGAAAAACAATAGAGACAAACATAGACAAGAGTAATGTCCATAACCAGAAAACAATCACAAACAACCCATTGAGACCAATGTAAAAAGACCTACACCACACCCTTATCTGGTAACTTATCATCAACTTCGAACCTTTCATTGATAAAACTTTCCACCATAATAATGCAAACTCCATGTTGAAGTGCAGAGTCGAAACCATCAACATTAATAGAAGCACACAAAATAGAGCAAATAAAATAAAACAAAAATTGTTTTATCCTTTACCTTCATCTAAAAATTTTGTCTCTTAATTAATTTTAAGAGAAGAATGTCATTGCGAGCTTCAGGAGGAGGAAATAAAGTGAAGACGATTTTAGAGTGTCAAATCCAAAAGGAGGAAAGGAATTGTTGGTGCCGTTTGCAATTAGGGAATTCGATGGAACAGATAGACATAGATGAACCACTAGACAGCCACAGCACTACAACAGGTAGCTGTTAAGTTTGGTTAATGGGTTTAGATAAATATAATGTCCTTTATATACCTAAGGTTAAAAGAGGTAAAATTAAAACACTATTTTTACTATTTGGTTATTTTTGGACTATTTAGTTTCAAAATTAATATCTAAAATAGAGCCATTAAATTGAATAAATAATTCAATTTTGAGCTGAGCTGATCTAAAATCAAATAACTGAACCAAATAATCTAATCCAATTAATCCATTTAGTTATTTTGGTTTTTTCCAAATAGTGAACACCACTAGATTTTGGAACTCCATAGACAACATCAAGCTTTCTTAGCAAATAAGGAACTTCTGTGGACCCAAAAGTCTAGGATTCAATTTATTGCTTTGGGTGATAATAATACCAGATTCTTCCACTGATCAACTAGACTTAGACATCTCAATTCCAAAATTTCAACCTAAAAAATTTAGGACGAAGTTTGGTTATATGATAAGGACATTTTCACTCTTATTATTATCAATTGTTTGCTTATAATATCCCACATGATGAGAATGCCCAAGTAGTGTTGTGTTCTTTTATCTTGAGAGTTCTTTCAAAGGAATAGAAACAGTCTTTCTTAGTCATTTTCTTCAAAAAAGAGGATTGGAAAGCTACCTTTCAATTGGGAAGCCTTAAAGCCTTTGGCCCAGACGAGTTGGCTCTGATGGTCTTTAAAAAAGTATTTGCATATCATGAGGTACTTAATCATAGATGTTGTTCTTTCCTTTCTTAATAGTGGTCTCCTATTGAAGCAAATCAACAAAACATTTATCATTCTTATTTCCACATTCAAGGGAGCCAATCATTTGGAAGAGTTTCATTGCCTTAGCCTTTGCAACTCCTTGTATAAAGTGATTGCCAAAGTGTTTGTTAACCATCTGAAACTTGTCATAGCTACACCGATTTCTCACAATCAGAATGAGTTCATTCTAGGCCAACATATTTAGGACAATATAATTATAGCCAATGAAGTGCTTCAGTCAGTTAAGTTTACTGAACTTTCCATTGGTCCAAAAGGCTACAAAGCGGTGCTCAAACTTGACATAGGGAAAACTTAGGAAAAGATAAAATAGTATTTTATGGAATGAGTCCTTCGATGCATGCATTCCTTAGATCATTGGGTTAATCATATTCTTCAGTGTATCTCAATAGTGTCTTATTCCATCTTGGTTAATGCATATACAACATAATGGTTCTCTCCTTAAGCCGGTATGAGATAAGGTGATCCCTTTTCTCCCTACATTTTTATCCTCAGTGCAGAGGCACTCTCTACCCACTTGATTACTCTTCAATCTTAAACTCTTAGGTCTTTGTGCGAGCAAGAATGGTCCTTTAATTAGTCACTTATTCTTTATAAATAATTGTTTGATCTTCTTTCGCCCATCTAAGGAGGCAGTCTTAGCTCTTAGTAACATGATTTGACCATATGCTTTAGTAACAGGGCATGAAGTAAATGTTTCAAAAATCAAAATGGATGTTAAGTCAAAATGTTCCGAAGAATTTGATACAGGAGTTTTTCAACAAACTTTAACTCCCTGTCAATACTGGGATTCAAAATTATTCTAATATGCCTCTATCTTAGAACCTGTCCAAGGCATCTTCATTTCAATTCCTAATGGACAAAGTGGAGCATCATTTAAACTCTTGGAAAAGAAAGATGCTTAATAATGTTAGTAAATTGATGTTTATACAATCTACAATGTTCTTGCTCCCAGTGTATGTTATGTTTCCTTTCAAGGTCCTAATTTCTCTAGCAGATAACATGTTGAGCAGGATGCTTTACTTTTGCTAGTCTGGCTTCTAGGAACATAGGGGTTGCCATATAAAAAATAAGCAGTTATTGATAATGCCTAAAGGACGTATGGCTATTTAACCAGGTTATCCTAGCAAAGATGTTTTGGAAAATTATTTTAGGTAACTTTAATTCTTTGGTCTACAAAGTCTTATATGCCAAATATAGGTCAACAAAATTTATTTGGATTTTTAAAGCAAAAAATAATGCCTCGGCAATTTGGTGAGGTCTCCTTTATAAGAGAAATATGCTAGCTACCACTCATAGTTAGATTATTGATTATGGCAAGTCCATCTGTGACATGACCCCTCGAGGGTTACTTAGGAATCCTATGGGAACATGTCCCACACTTGTCGCAATTGGCGAATTGATTATATGCACACTAGTTAAAGCCCTTTATGCTTCTAGTTCTTTAGCTTATTATGCAATCATGTATGAGTTGTGCTTTGACTTAATTAAGAAAAGAGTAAAATCCACGATGGGTCACCTAACTTTTTTTTTTCCTAATTAAATATTTGACCTTAACATTGTTCTAATGAGCTACATTTCTTCTTATTGCACGACCCATCCAAGTACTTTTCATCAATTTCATTGTTAAATTGGATGGAAAATGATGACGTAACATTAAATAATCCTAAAATAAAATTAAGATAACAACTTTAATCCTCAAACCGTTTCAATAACTAATTCTAACCTTTAAATTTCCACTTAAATCAATTCTACCCTAAAACCCTAATTTATCATCTCTACTACCACTTCCTAGCCAACCACCAGCCATCGATTATCAACTTTGAGAATGTAAATCTACGATTTGATTGATCATTTCCTATAAAAAAACATCCCATGAAATGACAAATCTCTGCCACCAATCGGTAACCGAAACTATTTGTGGTAGGCCTCAAATAATCCTTTGCACGTTCGCATCTATGGCCATCCAAATTGTGCAAATCGTGCTAACCTAATCAAAGCCGCTGCCACCGAACCCATCTCTAAACCATGGCCGTCAAACCCATCGTTAAACCTTGGTTGTCAAAACCCATTGCTAAACCCGCCGCCAAACCTTGTCGAACCTGTCGTCATCGAAACCATGGCTATATAGATCTTATCGCTCAGATTGTTAACCAATTCTCTGAAACCTAACAAAACAAGAAGCAAGGGGAGTGATGGGTACCAAGTAAACGAGGAGTAAGAGGATTGAGTGACAGTGGATCAAGAGGAGATGAGCAATATGCGGCAGAAGGAGGAGGAAACGATGGTGAAATGGATAGAGAAGGAAATGACGGTGAGGCTGGTGGCTAGAGGGTGGTCGTCTGGAGGGCAGTTAGTTGTGGGACCGGTGGTTGGAAGGTGGTCAGCCGAGCAATGACTGTTGATTAGAGTTAGGGTTCATAATAATTTAAACAAACTCAAATTAGAGGAGAGGGACGAAAAAGTCTAAAGAAAAATTTTATGGTGTAAATTATTAATAGGAAAACTTAAAGAACTAAAAGTGTTATTTTAAAATTTATTTTAATGTTTCCTTTTGACATATCATCATTTTTCATTAAACTTAACCTTGAAATTAATGGAAACTACTTAAAAAGGATGCGCCATAAGAGGTAAGGTACATTGCTAAGACAACATGAAGGTTAGGTACCCATTTAGGACAAAAAAATAAGCTAGGTAAACCATACGCTAGATTTTACCCATTAAGAAAACAAGCAATAAAACATAAAATAAAAATCATAATCCATAAACATTGCCCGGGTCTTTTACATAAATCCAAGTTTCAAAGCAGTTAAAATATATAAAGTGTATGTGAATTTAACTACACATAATCAATTGTGTGCAAGAATCCATACAAAGGTAGACCATGCTCATACCCAAGAACAAATATAGAGTTTACTACTTATCCATGAACGTCAAAAGTAAACTAGTGTACAAAACTATACACCAAGCTAAACTACTGAGATCAACTACTAAGCTTCCACTTTAGTTCAACTTCCAAGTGGTAAGGTTTGAAAGTCCTTATTTGTGCCACACTAGCCTCTATTAGCCAAATAGACAACTGTAGTTAGCACCATAACATAAACAACAAGCAAACCACAAATTAGAATCATAAAGATTCAAATAAATATAATACTTATTCAAGAGCTTAGCTCAACAACCCTTAATAGTTATCGAGTCTATGGAAACATAGTTGCACAACAAACGTTAATGGAATAAGAATATAGGATTCTTAGTAAAAGGTCTTTCAAACTGCAACCTTGAGAATGTGTATATATATATATATGCAATCTACTGCGAGTTTGCCTAATCCCCTCATGAATGTCACCCTATGTCTAGCAAGTTTTGACCTTTAACTCGCTCTTATCAAAGCCTTAGCTTACTGACACAGTGAGCTTAATTCACCATTTAGCCTTTTCTTGATTATTGTATAGGTTCTCACTTGCATCTTAAGTAAGTTTGCCTAGGCTATAAGTGCACTAAACTTCATTCATAGTGCTCATGTATCCACCATTATTTGGTTCATTATACTAAATCAATGTCTAACTATCCATGGAAACACCTAACAAGTCAAACTAGGGACCTTAAGGTCCCAAGCCCCTTAAGACAGCCATAAGCATATTTTAAGTTTGCAACATTCACTTCATGAAAAAACTTCAAACCTTTCTAGGCTAATTCAGTCTTTGTTGAAAGCATGAAAGTTGTAGTCATTTCTCTTAGCTTCGTGTGGAATTGAATTGTTTTAATTGGGCACCCTAGAAAAAAGTTATGATAGAAATACTTCAGGGTGCCGAAGTTGGCAATATAGAGCGATGTGATCACACCACATAATAGTGTGATCACCCCAAGCCTTTTTTGCCACTTTTTCTACTCAATCAGTTCAATGCAATTTCACCATGCATGGCATGTGATTGCATCTCCTCTTGCAGCCAATTTTGACATTTTCATTATGTTTCCTTTACTTATGGGATTCTTCAAATAAGCTCAACTGTGAACTAACTTGCCAATTCATGCTCCATGGACACAAACAGATGGCATAGACCAATTCAGCAAGAAAAATACTATATCCCTTGCTTCAATTTTACTTGAATTAGCGCAACCAAGCAACCACAACCAAGAACTTCAAGTCCAAAGGTTCCACTAAGGTTTTTTAGGTTCCAAGTAAAATACAAGGCCTATGGCACCAAAATAACACATACCCAACAAAACCCAGCTCAAAACATCTCAAGAAATAAGGAAAATAGAAGGTCAAAACCATACTTGACAAATTTAAGCAAGACCAAGAATAAAAACATCTATTGAGCTTTAAAAACATCTAAAAAAATGTAAAACAAGCTTCTCTCCTCATGGGCCCCCAAGAAAGCCTTTAATTTTTACTCGTAGGACTCATCCCTGCCTTTTGAGATGTAAAATTATCATTTTACCCCTAGGTAAACCTAGTGCTATAAACCACTCGAAACCTACTAAACTATTAATAACATACTTGATTTTGTTAATTCACCTCTAATTAAAGTATTTAAGCAGGAGATTTACGAATTTACCTCACTCCCTGAGCATTCCACTATGAGGGCCGTAACAATTTGGGTCTAGTATGACCATTGGATTCCAGGATTTCTTCCTGACATTCTAAAAGCTGTTACCCTGGCTTTCAATCTTATAGAGATCTTAAGGTGGCTGATCTAACAAAGGGTACTTTTCATGAATGGGATAAAGATATTCAATATCACCTCTTCCCAGCTCAAATTGTTCAGGTTATTGTTTCCCTAGTTCCCCCTTTAAGGGGTTGGTTTGGATACAGTTCAATGGGATAATAGTTTTTCAGGTCAATATTCCATTAAAAGAGCCTATGTTTTTCAAGTGATCAAGTCCTCCGTTACTCTCAATAAACTAAATTATAGGTCTTGAGGTCTTTACCAAGACTTTGATTTCTCAGGAGTTCATAAGTGTTTCTGGGGTTGTTGCCTGCCTCACAAACTTAAGATGTTTATCTGGAAATATCTTCTAGACACTTTGCCCACAGCGATTAATCTATTAAATCATGGTAGTAATATAAGCCTGCAATGTAGGTGAAGGCATGATGAATGGCGGTTCGCATATCATTTTCTCTTTGATCTGGTTGTTTTAATCTCTTAGAATCTATTTTTTGTTTATGGATTTTGTTTTTATTAAGTTAGGGGGTAAAGTTTCTGTGAATAAAGTTTAAAAGGGCTAAGTTAGGTGTTTTTCCCTTTCTACGGTAACAGTCATTAACGGTGTTAATGTTAGAGGAGGTAAGTATAGGTATTTGAAAATAAAGGATAAAACTGTAGGTTCGAGCAACCCTTACGGAAGTTTTGGTAATTTTAACTTAATTAAAATATTGATGCCATATTACTTATTCAAGAAGTGAGTTGGCTTAGGAAGCAGGCTCTTCCACCATTGATTTATTGAAAAACGTTTTATTCAAATGTCCAAAACATCAGCGCTAGGAAATAAATAGTGGTTCCATTTTAAAATGATGAGCAAGTAAATGTGGGAAGCAAGAAATAGAAATTTGTGTCGTACATACGCAGCCACATGTAGTTGTGTTTTGAAGAGTGAAAATTTGTGTTCTTCCATTGGTATTGCAAAAGTCGGTCCTTCCCGGTAGTATAGAAGATTTTCTTCTAACTCAATTACGTGATGTCTTTTGTGTTTTGTAATATTTATATATATTTTTTGTGTATATGTATGAAATAAATTGTGGAAGAGATAAGTTCTAAAAATTTTTAAGAAATAAAATTATGTGGAACTTAAAAAATTGAGATAAATGATAAATAAAAGAGATAGATCCTTCAATAGTGATATCGATATCAAAGCTCTTTAGCTTAATAGTTAAGGCATTGAGAGATATAAGAGAGGTTTAGGATTTGAATTCTGGTCTCCCCACTTCTTTCAATATGCCATATAAAATCAGATTTCATTGTGATTGTATATTTATATGATCCTGCGAATATTAAAAAAATATATATATAACGCTATTGATAATTAATGGGCCAGTTTAGTTGAAGCAGTAATCGTGCTATAGTAGCCACCCTGCAATAACAAAGTGGTTTAGCTCAAAGCATGCGGTTATAGTTAGAGGTGGGAGCTGGGTCGGTTTAACTAGCGATCAAATTCGGTATGACTTAGTCAAAGACTTACTCAACATGGCCCTCCAAAAAATCAAGCAAGAATATTGTAACGGCCCTCGGAGTTATAAGTCTAATTAATCAGGTAATTAGTTAATTTAATAAATTATATTTTAAATAATTTATTTGTAAGTTAAGTCTCGGTAATTTAGGGTTCAGTAGTTAAAAATGAATAAAATTGATCATTTAAGCAAGCCGGGCCAAGAGGGGTATTTTTATCATTTCATATAGTGACTCATTTTTATTGCACGGTTGAATATAACATAATAAAATATTAAATTTGAGGTATCACGGTTTTTCGTGATTTTTGCTCCATCATTGTGAAATTTTGGATTAACTAGATTGTTCATAAATGGTTTAAATGTAACATTGATAAAGATATGGATAAAATTGAATATAAATGAAAGTCTGAGACTGGATGTGTAATTATATCTGTGAAGAAACAAGGCACGGAATAATACCAACTTTGGTCCTAAATTTTTAAGTGTGTTACGAATAAACCTAAATTTACTGGGGAGTACAAAGAGGGCACTAAGCACGTGTTTTTTAAAGTGAGACGGTGGCGTTTTAATTAAGTCAACTGGGTCATTTCTTCCATGTTTAACCACCCGAAACTTCACCCTTCTTCCCAGAAACGCCATGGACGAGCTTGCTTAAGCTCTCAACATCCAAATTCTCTTAAATTAAACACAAATTAGCAAGGATTAGGGATTTAAATCAAGTATTCTCGCATAAGGAACTAGAGTTGAGCTCAATTGTTGTAGGTAAGTAAACAAATTATTTTTCCCCTAATTTTGCTGGTTTTGTTTCAGACCTGGAGTTGCTGGAAACTATGTTCCATGTATGTTTATTGAATAAATTAAATATGGGAAGTTGAGAAATAACTTAAATTACAAAGAAATGGTGTTTGGTTAGGAGGCTATGGATTGATGTTATACGTAGCTTTTCCTATATTGTTTTGATGTTTGTGGCTAGAGGAAGGAGCTGGAATTAATATTGCTTGATTATTACTAAGTATAAAAGACTAACAAGCAAGGAAAAGGAAAATATTGGGTCTAAGTTTTATTAAGGGCCAATTATGTGGAGACTAATGTAAAAGTTAATTTAGTCATTTAAACCACATTGGGCTTTGTTAATTATTAGCCTAAATATGGGCCATTTATGTGTTAAATGATCAATATAGGTATTGAGCATAAGCTACTAAGAAGAGACATAAGTTTGGCTTGAAACCGAGATAAAAAGAATCAAGTGCCTTGAGCTTGCAAACTAAGTTATCTAAGGTAAGGGTTATTTAATTTGTATGCTTATGTGTTAAATAAATTTGGCTATGATACTTGTATATCAAGTGACCGAATTATTGATAAATTTAACAAGCATATGATTTGAGTACTGATAACTATTTGAAAAGCTTATATGATTGTGTTTGGTAAGAAGCTAAACTATGAAGTGCATATAAAGTGTGTAAGTGCATATTTGTAAACTTGTATCTATAGGCAAAAATAATATTAATATGGTCTAATTTACGGTGAGTTTGACGGTTTAGGAACCTATGATACCTAAGGTCACAATGATGTGTTAAGACCTGAATGAACCTAAGAGGGGGAGGTGTCCTTAACCACTCATGAAACCTTATAAATGTAGCACTAAAACATGCACTAAATAAGCAAATAGTTTACTCATGTACATAAGATAAGGGATACTGGTAAATACTAAGAAGCTTTCAAAGCAGTATTTGTATGGACAAGTTGGACTTGTCAATTGCAGGACAAATGGGTAAAGGAATTGTGGGAACTAGCTACTCCCATCGTTACTGGCTAATAATATGAGTTCTTAGCACTATGATTTGAGCTCAAGTGCATGAGGCATACATATATAGATATCCTTATGGATATTATGCAGGATCCTATATTGTTGTTTTTCTTGCAGGTTATAACCCTTATTGGGAACTTTTGGTTCTCACATCCCTTACATATTTTGTGTACAGATACTGGTTGTTAGTATTTTAATACCAGGTGTGCAAAAGTGAATTAATATCGTATATTGTTGTTAAGTTTCTTTCTTGCAGGTTCCTAATTACTGGAATACTAACTTACTAGCCTTTGTTATACAGAGGCAAGGAACAGGGAATACCTGAACACTGTAGTGACCTTTTTGTAGTAGTGTAACTTAGGTGGGATTGAATTCCCAAATTCTTAGTGCGTAGCATATGTATAACACTTTTGTGTAAGATGTATATATATGTGTGTAGAACTTATGCCTCTGGTAAATGCTATGGAACTTGTGGTTGTGTTCTCTAGTAGCTTGTATGGATTCACAATGCACAATAGTATGTTTTATATAAATGCATGTTTGAAGTGCTGGCCAGCTGCATCGATTATATATTATTTTTATGGTCATTGACCTACAGCCATAGTAAGGCATAGTATAAAATAGTATTGCATTAAGGATTTAATTAATTAGCAGCCACACTAAGGACAAATTTATATAGGCCTAACACTGAATGAGTGTAAAGTTCGTGGGGTCCTATATGACTAAAATGAGATTGAGGTTCAAGACTTGTGACAAATATGAGCCTCAAAGAAGACAGATGTACTTGTAAGCCTGAATCGACCCAAAACCGAACCTAGGCACGAACTAGGGCAAGACTGGGCCCGGCTTGGCCCATACCTGGCCAGTCTGGTTTGGTCTGAGTTCAATAGCCCAAAAATCCTCAACAGTAAAAAATGGTTGTTTGGCAGATTTTTACTTACAGCTTTGGTCCTCCAACGGTTTTCTGGTCTTTTTTTGCCCAAAATTTCCACTTTTACCCTCTTCAACAACTATATTTTAAGGAGTTTTTGGTGCAAACAAATTTTGGTCCTCCGCTACAAATAGAAAAACCATTTCCACTTCGTCGTCACTCCAAAATTTAATTATATTCTCTCAAGCATTTTTGCTACTTTCTTTAGCTTTTTTGTTAATTTCTTCCTAATCTACTCATAATTTCTTTCTAATCTCTTTCTAATTTTTTTCAAAATCACTACTATTATTTTGTGACTCATGGCTTCAAGAAAAAAGGACAAGTTTACGAAGACTTCATCATCCTGTACCACTGGCCTTCGAGGCTTGTTCCGTCATAAATCCTGGCCAGCCAATAAAGGCATCTTAATCAAGAAGTTGGACGACAATGACCAAATCAATATGAAAAATTACAATTTGGGTCTCGAAAATCAATTATCGGATAATATTGTTAAAGAGGTGGATGCAATGCCAGCTGATGACCTGTTAACACAATCGACATTAATGAGCTGTCAACCTGATGTAGAGGATACCCAAGGACAAGGACAAGGTAAATCCTTGAGGATAATGACTTGGGTTTGAGAGCCTTATGAGCATGTATTTGAAGAAGAGTCAAAGTACGGCAAATGTCAAAGTACGGCAAATGCAAACATTGTAGGAAAAAATTAGTGCACAAAAAGAATTCCTGCACCAGAACGTAGCGGCACCACATCAAAAATCTGCATGCCAATATCCTTCTTAGTGCCAACACTAGTTTCAGAAGACAAACACAACTTAGGAGCATAACTGGCAGGTTTGGTATATTTCAATTTAGCCAATAATATTGTAGAAAATGTATGATAAATTGGATGATACTTACCAAAAAATCTTTTTTACAAACTAAAGATGTGCACCTAAAATCTTAGATTAAATCACAGTTAAACATTGCATTTAGAAAAAGTTTCTAGGAAAATAGCTAAGAATGAGAGCTTTAAATTATTTGAAGCCAAAAAATCAAATTTGTAAGCATATTTCTCTGTTCTTGATCATTGTGTGGCATTTACTTTTGACGTGTGGACATCACCTGTAAGTTAATTATATTATTTTGTTACTGCTCATTGGATTGATTCTAATTGGGTCATGCAAAAACGTATTTTGTCATTTAGGGTAATTGAAATTGATCATATTGGTTATTATATATACAATTACATTTTAGAAACTTTATGTGATTATTATTGTTCTGATAAAATTCTATGCATTTCATTTGATAATGCTTCAAATAATGATGTTGTTGCTTACCTTTTAAACCAAACATTGAAACCACCTCTCGAAGGTGCATTTTTTCACGTTAGATGCATGTGTTACATTTTAAACTTTTGTATTCAAAAGGGTTTAAAAGTTCTCTGAAATGAAATTATGCCTATTTAGAATTTATTGTGGTTTTTTAAATCAAGACCCATTGTATTTCGTGAATTCAAGTGGTTTTGTTTTGAAAATCAAAAGCCATTTTCTTGAAAACGGTTTAAATTGGATTGCTTAACCTGCTGGAACTCCACCTATTTGATGTTGCAAGATGCATATCTGTATGCAAATTTGTTGATACATTTTCATGAACATGAAGATGGGTTGTGAATTCATTATGAGTAAAGTTTGGGAAAGATGTTCGAAATCGAGTGAATTGTTTAATTTTTTTTATGAGGCAACTAAATATTTCTTCGGTGTTTACTTCCCAAACTGTTCATCAAGTTTTGCTTTATTTAGTGAATATAACTTGTGCTTTACATCAGTTTAAAGATGATGAATTTTTTTGAAATTGACAATCGAAGCCATGCACGTTAATGACTTAAGTATTTCGAAAAAATTCCCCCTTTCTTTTTAGTTACTTTTTTGTTTGATCCATATGTGAAAATGATGGGCACGACCACATTGCTTGAAGGTATTCATCATACTTATTTAGACATGTCCCATATAAATGTTTTGGCCATGTCTGCTACTACTTTCAAGTTCTTGCACTCTTTGTACAAGTTATATTGTGAGAAACATTCTGATAAGGTAAATTCCGATGCTTCTCAAAACGAGCATCCTAGGAGATCAATCTTATCATGATTCAACCCGGCCCTTCAAATGCTCAAACATCCTTGACCGATGACTTCGAGTTTAGCTGAGGTCAATGATTGCCTCAACACATCATTCAAGCCAAGCGATGTTAACATATTAGAGTGGTGGAAACAAAAGAGATCATGGTCTCCGATATTGTTAATAATCACATAATAGATTTTTGTTGTTTCGGTCTCTACTGTGGCATTTGAGGTAGCGTTTGTTACCACTCTGAGTAATTAAACATAGTAACCAAATTTAGTGAACTTAAGTCCAAGGCACTACATGTCCTGTAGGCCAAGCAGAACATGCTCACTATACTTATCCAAGTGAGCCTATTGGTATTTATGCACGGATGTATATATT
Source organism: Aquilaria sinensis (assembly GCA_005392925.1). Taxonomy (NCBI): domain Eukaryota; kingdom Viridiplantae; phylum Streptophyta; class Magnoliopsida; order Malvales; family Thymelaeaceae; genus Aquilaria; species Aquilaria sinensis. The sequence goes on along the minus strand of SMDT01002770.1, from coordinate 348,530 downwards.
GGTCCAATCATCATACTCATATTCACATAAAGACTCGTTTGGCAACATAGAAGATAATCAATATCTCATCTCATGTCAATATGGCATGCATGGAAAATTCCATGCACATGTACAATTACAAGCACACTTGGTGCCCATTCATATGTCTAAACCTTCATATCGTATCTAACTCAAATTATATCCGTGTCCTCCTATTCTCTAAAGGTTTTAAACCCTTTAATACAATTAAAAATTCATAGAGAAATAGGTTTGAGACATTAAAATCCATCTAAGTTTTCAATTATGGATTTTACACTTAACCAGGTAGAATTGACCATATGAACAGTACATAGCAAAATCGGCCAACTTTGACGGGTCATAACTCTAGCTACACAGCACCAAATCTAGTGATTCAAAAGCCAAATTTTTCATGTGTCAACATTTCATAGCCAAAATCATTATGTATAGTAAGTTATGGCAGTTGGAGTACAGGGAACTGAATTTGAGTAACTAATGACCAATATGCCTATACAAAATTTTATAAAATTCATATACTTCATTTCCAGGTTCAAAGCCAACATGGGCAGTTCTATACATATCTTAGACACATGGGGTAACCACTCCCTTGAATTTTAAGTGGTTCTACAAGCATTATATGCCATACTCTTCAAAACAACCCATAAGCATCATATGGATAGAATTTCACAAACATTTCCAACTACACTTCATTCATCCACATATTATTCACACATTATACATACCACATACCTAGTTTTTTACATTAAATTATGCACTACATACATGCTATAACTTAGTTGATACATATACTATGCCTCTTGGAGGGCTTCAGAAGCACTAAGCACTCCAGAAACTTGGAGGGACCATCTACTGCATAAGACAAAATGTACCATTACTAAAAATAGCTATTGTACTCTAAAAATCATGAAACTTTTCAGTTTACAACTAAACATATTAAAGTTAATGTAATTGAAATTTCACAGAAAAATTCAAACCACAACTATTAATTTGAATACTCTTTTTTAGGAAAATGGATAAAAAGAGGGTAAATTTCTTTGAAAAAACTTAGTATGGGCTTATCATTAGACACTTGAATCTCCAGCTATAAGCCTGAAATCTAAAGACATTAAACCATAAAAACACAGCTCATATACATAGGTATAGCCATCCAAATGCACAAACAAACATAGTAACAAACAAATATAATGCTGGCAGCAACACCACATTAGGGTTAGTCTATAATTATTCAAATAAATATTAAGAACTGACAATAGCAGCCCTCCTTAAGCTATTAGTTAGTATTAGAAGGTCATTATTTCTTAGTTAGTACTAACTTGGACTCTAGAAACCCTTATTTGAATTGCCATTAGTATACAAGATAACAATAAGGCCAAAACTTTGTCTTGTATGTCCCCCTTAACCTAAAACTTAGTTCATAAAGATTTTTGCTTTTCCAAGCTTAGACTTAACTTCATGGATGTTTGAAAATACAGTAAACAAACCAAAAAGCTTGATAAGGCCCTTACTTTGGCTGTAAAGGCGGAAAAATCTACGTAAAGCTCAATAAACCCGAAAACTAGTGTTTTTCTCTCACTTGATGTATCCGGTTGCATTCTCTTGCTTTCTCTTGAAAGCTTGAGCTATGGTGACTATGAAGGACTGTGGAGGGGTTCAAGGAAGTGTTTGGGGCTGTCGGAGGCCGAAAATAAGAGGATAGTAAAGGAAATGAAGTTTTTTTTCCTTTTTATCTTTCTTTTTTACTTAAGTCAAAACTATCTTATGGCATATTTGAAATTTTTTCAACTTCAAGCCCACAATTAGGCATGTTTTGGCCGGCCATTACAAGGGTGGAAAATGATATTTTTTACCACCTTTAACCTTGCCAAAGGTCATTATAATCTTTAGAAAAAAAGGTGGACATTTGGGTCCTTAGTTGGCATTTTACCACAAATGATGAACTTTGCCTCCTTGAGCACTTTGGTCCCCAACAATATCTTTAATTCCATCCATGTCCTTTCTTAATAATACCATCCATGTACCTCCATAAGCCATCTTTAGAAATTTGTGCAAATTAAATACTCAACCTTTGTAACCTTATAATTTAGTCTATAGGTTACTTGAAAAACAAGTTTTATATTAAGGCTTTTTTAAGAACCAAACTATCACTGTATGTGCCACTTAATGGAGTCTGTATTAAATACTTTACATTTCATAATTCATACACCATGGTGAAAACTAAAGCATATAAGTTTAGGTCATTATGTTGTAATTTTCTCATCTTATGAAGTAGTGACAGCATATAGTGTAGGAGAACGGGTAATATCGGAGAAATGATCAAAGTTGATGCCGAATGCGGTGGAAGTATGAGTGTGCAATTAAGATTGGGGCCTTGTAGCACTCCGAAAGGAAGACCAAAAGAGCTCCGGTGATGAGGTAGTATCCGATGATAAGACTTGAATTTTTTTTTCTTCCATTTAGTTTGTATTTGATTTGACTATGCTGTTAAGCACATATTATAAGTTTTAATTTTCGGTAATTTTTGGAACATTTCGCCATTTCAATATATATGGCCTGTTCCAGTTATTTGTAAGTGGCATTTGGCTTTTTTACTTAATAAAAATTCATTAAATGTGGTGTTTTTATTTTAAAATAAATATTAAATAGAAAATTAAGTCATTTATTTTATTAAAAAAAAACTCAAAAAAGCCCGAAACCCGTTCAGGACTGACCCAGGATTGGTTTACCTGGAATCAGTCCACGCCCAATCTTCCCAGACCCAGACCTAGGCCCGGCCAGTCCCAGGTCGAGTCAACCCGTGGCCCACCATTGGTTATAGCACATTAGTTTAATCACACTTCGATTTTTCAAACGGCCTAAATGCACCTGTGGTCCTTTAAGTTTGGTGACTTGCACGAGTTGGTTCTTAAAGTATGACTCATTGTGACTTAATCCTCCAAGTTTGATAAATGTTACGACTTAGTCCTTAATTGAATGCCAAGATGGATGCATTATCATTGCGACTTAATCCTCCAAGTTTGATAAATGTTACGACTTAGTCCTAATTGGATGCCAAGATGGATGCATTACTTAGCCCACTTGGACAAGGTGGGAGGAAATGGGTTAGAATGTGGGTTACTAGAAACCATGGAACTTGAAAATTTTCCTTTGAGGCCGAATGCTCCTGAAGCTCTCTTGGCTCCACCATTCTCTAAAATCATTAACGCATGACTCTGTTCTGTAGTATTTAGGTGGCACAACAATAGCCCAATGGTTTTGAGTCTTAATTTTGCATGGTTTGCTTTAATCATGATTCGAATTAGATTTGATTTTTGAAAGTTGCTTATGAATCTTAATTTTAATTTTTGAAATTGAGTCTTGTGTGTGTGAAATTGATAAAGGAGAATGGTTCCTTGGTGTTCACCGATCCTTGGAGAGTGAAACCCTTATTTTTCCAATCACCAATTGACGAAGTATGTGCACCAAGGTAGTCATGATAGTCGCGATTCTTAAAAGATGAGCTGCTAGCAGCAGGGTGAGGAAGGCTGCGATCCTTGGAGATGAGTTGTTGGCAACAGGGTAAGGAAAACTATGATCCTTGAAGACGAGCTGCTGCTGCGTTGCAAAGATGGAGAGAAAAGGTAGGACGAACACCCGATGGCTAGGGGTGAAGGAGGAGAAGATGTTGATGTTGGACTCGATGAAGCAGCGGCTGACGATGAAAGGATTTTATGGAGAAGAGGTCGCCGGAGAGGCATATGGCCGGATTTGACTGTAAGATCGCTGGCAGATGGGGGTGAGTGAAAAAGGCCCTAACAGCGTCATAGTCACATGACATCCTGTGCCGTTTTGGGGACTAAGTCGCACACACTTTCAAACTTTCAGGACTAAGTCTCATATGTATCTAACTTGAAGGACTAAGTTGCTATAAATCAATATTTAAGGACTAACTCGTTCAAGTCACCAAACTTAAGTGACCATAGGCGCATTTAGGCCTTTTCAAATTGGTTTGTACAAAACAACTAAGTCAACCTCACCGAGTCAAGAATCATAAAAAAACAAAGAGAAGAGATGACCCGCCTGGTCTCGGGCAGCCGGCCATTACAAGTCGCGATAAACTTTCCAGTCCAACCCCAGCAGACAAACACCCACGATCATCATTTTGCTTTTGTACACAGTAAATTAAAGATTATATATGTGGAATTTGGATAACAACTCAGCATTATATTTGTTAACTTGAGAAGTTTAATTTCGTAGTCTTAAAGGTTTACCCGTTTAGGTGAGGTTACAGATAATTTTCTTGGTAAATTGCACCAATTTCTTCTTAACCTAGATTTTGTGCGTAAAATTGTCTTTAAAATAAGAAATATAACAAATTTGTTCCTGAAGTAACCACGCATTACCTGATCGCTCTTCCATATGCAAATTTCTTAGGTGTCCAACTGTTAAATGTAAATAGTTAAAAAATAAAAAATTGAATGTAATTTTTTTACAAACACTATTTACTTACTAATTTTTTTTTAAAAAATCTTAGAGAGAGAGAGAGAGAGAGAGAGAGAGAGATTCAGCTGTCTAGATGATACAATAGAAAATGTTGTCGATCACTTGTTGGCCAATTAACATAATTCTGATCACTATTTCTTACTATTAGTGAAGGTTTAAATCCTGACTTTTGTATGTGATTTCTCCTTGTTGCTGCCAAAGATGGGGTTAAATAAGGTTACGGGGGAAGTTAAGAGGTGTTGAGATATGTGTCTTGTCCCCTGATTTTTTTTTAATTATATATAAGATGTATATTTATGAAATATTTTAGAAAATTAAATACTAAAAAATTTATATAACAATATATATAGTAAAGAAAGTAAAAAAAAATATACCGACTATAAAAATTTACCAGTATTAATGTATTAGCCTCAATTATTCACTTGTAGTTGAAAATCCAATTAGTTTTTAGATTTTCTAATTACCAAATTGGAATTGGCTTAATTATGATGTAAGGAAAAGATAAGCATTGACATACATTTAACAAGCCACATAATTGCTTTTTTTTTTGTGACATAAGAAATCAAGATAGAAAGATCACACAAAATAATGAGAAAATGAAGAGCATACGACAACAAAGTCACGAAGCATCAAGTAGTAATTTTGGATATTAAAAATGAATCAACTACCAACATTTTTCCTATATGTTTTTATATAGTACTATTTATTTCAAGCTTTCATTAGTTACTTTTTACATAAAAAAGTTATATGTGATATTTCAATCTCCATTTTCTGTGCTGCCACCGCGCAATTTTCTTTAGTTACTTTTTAATTTTTTTTATTTCATTATATTTTTATTTTTTATTATTGACTCTAGTAGATTTCATGCTAAAATAATTATATGACTATGGACATTAAAATTAGTAAGTTAAACATATTTAGTTGTAGGGCTAGAATTATAATTTTAATATATTTTTTCCTATAACTTGAATAAATTTATATATATAAATTTTATATTAAAAATTTTTAAATCCTGCCTCTGCCAATCTAAAATCCTGCCCCTGCCCCTAAATAAGGCATGATGGAAAGATTTCTCTAATTACTGTATCTTACAATATAATTGTGAGTACCCAAAAATGAAAATAAAAAATGTTTGATTGGTGGGTGAGAACAAAACCTATTTCAGTGAGCTAATAGACACACACACACATGACCATTAAGAAAATGGGATTTTGGATTCAACTCCCCACGTCTTGCGCCTAAAGCATACGTTCATTTCATTATGTGATTGGAAAATTTTTCAACAACACATTCTTTATAAAAAAATTTGTAATTCTTATAGTCATATAATCTTTTTATTTTATAGTGCATCATATGTCAATACAAATCAGCCAAATTAGTCATAGTGGAGAGGGTTCGTATATTATTATACTTCTTCCGTCTAAAAAATAATGAACAATATTTTTGTTTTTAAGCTATCTCATAAAGGCAACATTCTAAAAAAGGAAACCGGTTAATATACAATTTACCTTCTTAACCTTCTTAACCTTCTTAACCTTATTTAAACTCTTACAATACAAAACCTTAAAAGGAATATTCTTTTTAGTCCTTATTTAAACTTCTAGTGTACAAAACCTAAAAAAATTTTTTTAAAGAAATCAATTTAATGGAAAAAAATGAAAAGAATAACATAAATTATATGTATTCATATGCTAATGAACTACTTTCTATTGACTATAGTATTTGTTATGGGGAGCTGATTTTTTTTCAAAATTGATTTATTTCGTAATATCATGATGAAAAATATTAACATATGATATAGTTGCGCTTGATGTGTTAGCTCTTAAAATATAATTGGAGTAGTATTACTCTTTAAATTCAATCTATAAAATCACTATATCTTGTTCACCTGTTTGTACAACAAAATAGACTACGATTTGAAGAAAGCAATATATCTTACCTTAATGCTGTATTCACTACTAAGGACCTGCTTATATATAATTAAGTCACCTAGTACTATCATGTGTGCGAAATTAACCAAAAAAACTGAAAAGGGACACAAATAGTTATTTAACAACCCGAAAGATAAAAGTAAATGATTCCGGGAAGAAGTAAATTTATGAGTTACAGTATGATAGATTTTTAAAAATTTTAAAAAAAGATTAGTTAAATTTTGTGCCTTCAATATAAAATGTAGGGAAAAAAACTCAATGATAATTACTCTGATATTTTTGTGACAAAACAAGCAGATAGCACATCACGTCATGAGCCCGGTAGCTCACACTTATTTATGAGGTACAATGTTGGACAAAGGCAACGGCAGTTGAATTCAATTGCGTAGATGAATAGGTTCAAACGGCAAGCAAAGTGCGTTTACCGACGCATGGCTTTTTCGGGTTACGTCCACTTGTTCTTTGACTGAAAAAGCTAATCCGCCACATGTGCACTTCACATGTTGAAATTCTAATGCCAAAAGACGGCAAATTAATTTTCTTATCTAAACTATTTCGGATTAATTGAATGCTTGCGCCTTAACTTTTAATTATTTTTTTCTATTCAAACCTTAATTTCAATTTTATTCATTGCATATTCTGAAATTTATTAAAATATTTCTTTTTTTTTTTTTATCCTTTTTCAGATTGAAGTCCTTATACTAAATGGAAAATACCACACTAGCATGGATTGTGGGGGGAAAAGTTAGTTTGAACTCTTAAAAACTTTTTTATTTGCCAAAGAAACCTTAAAATTTTTACATGTAACGATCCAATCACTGTCTTTACATCTGCCACACTCTTATACTCCTACAGCCACCACCCATTCACCATTCTGGGACCTTTCAACCTCCCCATTCTTGGCCATTCTCGGCCTCCTTCTCCAACCACATTGTGGCCATTTGACCCGCTCAGCTATCAGAAAGTTTTTTCCACCCAAATTATAAAATTAATTCGATTCGTTATCAGCCTCCTTCCAAACAACAATCAGGACCAAATGTATCAGCTCCATGCTCTCCGTGAAATGGCCCTTGCCCCAGTTATTGCTAGCCCCATTCTAGCTGAAGACGAGGTACGAGCCTACATGTCTCCCAATCCATCAACACCACCTAAGATATGAACCTCTATCTCTTGAAATCCAATCCAGATGCCACTTTGGCTTCTTGCTGATGAGCAATCATAGTAAGAAGAGAAAAGGTTGAAGGTAGCCACATGGAGGACACCGTCATTTTGGCATGTGGATTTCATGGATGAGGCTTAATTGCTGAAGAAGAAAATGAAGCCACGGACCAACGTTGCGAGCTCTTCAAGAAGCAAAGAAGAGACTGAGAAAGGCGGCCTGGACCTTTGCCTTTCTCTCTAGTCAACGTTGGTCACTTTGTGGCTTGTTGGAATTTGAACTATTAACCATTGGTTGAAGTCCACAATCATCAGTCAGTACACATGATCATTAGTTTATTCAATCTTCTAATCTTTATTAACCATTTTAATTTCTTCTATAATCTTTGTCATGAAAAATAATCTTATGTAATCTCCATCCTTTCTCCCCCAAAACAAACTGAGCAATCTAAATTTATAAAACACTCATACAATTCATTTCTTGTTCGAATTAGTTTCGAGTCTCTTGAAGCCGTGGAGGAGCTGAAAAAGCAACCCGTTGGTGATGGTTGGTGGAGATGGAGCTGTGAGAAAGAAATGGAATGGATCCCAGGGTTTTTTTTCTTCCAAAAATATGTTGCAACGAAATGGAATCAAATAGCCGTGATGATGTATGGGGACGGAGGCCAAGAATGGACGATAATAAAGGGTCAGGAGTGTGATGGATGTGAACATGGTTGTTGAACCCTATGTTGACTTGGCATTTTCCATCTAACACAATGACTTCCATCCACAAAAGGATCAAAATGCAACATTTTAATGAGTATTAGGGACATGCTATGAGGTTGGGGTTAGAATAGAAATAATTATTAATAGAAATAATTATTAATGGTTAAGGTACAAACGTGTAATAACCCAAACTATTTCATCAACTAAGCACGTGGTTTATCTTAATTAGAAGAAAAACAAAACACTCTCTCCTCTTTATTGTCATAGCAATTCGTCTTTTATATATACTATCCGTGAAATTATTTATTTTATATTTTATGCGTCAAATATAGTTCACGCACGACGCACACCTTTGTCAACTAAGGTACGTAATAATTAACTACCATGAGATGCCCTAAATTGACTTAGGCTTATTTTTGCACTTTCAAAGAATCTTATTCAAGGCATATTCAACATGTAAGTGCTATTTATGTTACACATCGCTATTATGCTCAGTTCTTACGGTATCATATTTGGATGATTTCTTTCGGAACATATAACCATTCCTCATTCACATGTTTTATTTATTTATTTATTTATTTATTTATTTATTTTGAAGAGAGAGGGAGAAAAAAGGAGGGGGGGGGGGGGTTTCCTACGATTATGCGCTTCCAAAAAATGGTTAAATTTGGATGCTCAGCTGTTTTATTTCTTTCTTTCTTTTCTCGTTAACCAGAATCATTTGAAATTTGAGTTGCAAGGAAAGAGAAGAAAGGGGAGGCTCAAACAGAGGCTCGGGGTGAAAAGAGTTGGTGTCCCAACACATTTGCATGGATGGATCCATATATACTATTACGGGGTTCATGGACCCACTAAATTTTTTTTCTCTAAATTTAATTTATTTACGAAATGTTAAACAATTTTTAGATGGACCTAATTGAAAGTTATCAAATAATTCCATTAATTTAAGGGAATTATAAAAATATAATAGAAAACTGAATAATTAAAATTATTTTTTTATAAATACATTAAAATTTCACTCTTTCTTTTATAAGTATATTATATATAAAAAATTAATTATATGTGAACCCCACCGCAAACACCCAGCTGTATATCAAATTTTAGCATAGGCTAACACTACAACACTTCATGAAGTCTAGGATCAATCATGCATCATTTCATAGTTTAAGGATGAAACTGCAGTGTGAGACAAAGTTCGGTGACTTTTCACGTCATTTACCAGCTAACTAGCTAAGTAAATAGTACTATATCGATCTGCAAAGACTATTGTTCTCTTATCTAAGAATATAAATGAGTATTACCTAAGGAAGGAAGAACTCATTTCCACTTTATCTTACAGCTGTCTGTTTAGAGCATTTTCATAGAAGAAAATAAATGAGTAACAGTTTCAAGAAAACATATAGACATCCCCACCTCCTTGAGTTTATTAACAGTAAAAAACACTTCTTAGATGGCAGGGTTAGGGTCAGGGGCGTAGCCAGAAATTCCACTTGGGGGGGACGGGGGCATGATGTGAAACGGGTTATTAGTATATATAAATTTACAATCACTAATAGAAAATACTAAATAATATTATATATAGACATATAAAATTTGAAAGTGTATAATAACTAAGTTTATTTTAAAAGTTTACAACTCAAAATTCATTAGACAGTTTACATATATAGACACATTGAATTCAAAAATTTATAATAATTAAGTTCAATTTATAGAGTAAAAATAGTTATTTGAATTTTCTATTAATTATAAAAAAATATTATACAAATTAAATTTATTTTATAGCATTTACCGAATAGTCCAAATTATGATCTAAAAAGTTGTTATCAGAGAAATACTTTGAGTTAATAAATTTCATGCAATGAAACCAAAATGAAACATTTTTTATAAATTTAGGACTAAAACAAAATGTTTTTAATATGTTTGGAACCAAAACAGAATGTTTAATAGGATAGGGACTAAAAGAAAATAATAATTAAAGAGTAAGGACTATCACGTAATTTATTCAATAAGAAAATGACTGAGACCTTAAATGGATAAATATACTAGAGACCCTTATTAATTATAAAACTTACAGATAGGTACCTAACTTTAATTGTTCTACAATTGTATCACACATTCAAGTACCCAATAAAATTTTTTAAAATTTTAGGGAGGTGGCTGCCCCCTCCCGCCTCTGAATAGATACGCCCCTATTTAGGGTTTAAGTGATATCGTATTTAAAAAAAAATCAGGTAATTATAAAGAGTCAAATTACAGTTCAAATCTATTAAGTTTTGTGAGACAGACACTTTACTACCTAATTTTTATTGTGGTTGATCCTCATAAGCTGTACAACATGCAGTGCACTAAAGCATCAATCTGGAACTCGATTAAATTATTTTAATTGGTTTCTTTTTTTTAAAAAAAAAGTTGGAGATGATTGATTAACATTTCTCCATTCAATAAAATGCAGCCAGCTAAGATTTCCGAAGAGATTTTAGTAAGTTATTTGGTGCGTTTACCATTTGGCAGTTACCAATTATTTTCAAAAAGCATGGTTAGGTTTTTGTCCTTTTTCACGCGCGGTGTTAACTGGCAAATTACACGACAAACAACGATATTTTATTCACTTGGACTTGGGTGAATAGAAGCAGCATATAAAAAATTATAATTAAGACCAGGTAGTTTAGCTGTAGAAAAGCTAATTTGCACAGTTGGTTACCAAACTATATCCTCTATTGCAAAATGACCTTTGACTAGCCCTTTGGTGTACGAGTGCCAACTAATTAGTATTTCTTCTACCTCTTTTGTTATTAAGTGTTCAGTTGGCAAATATAGAAATTTATATTTTACCGTTACCGGATATTTGTTCCAAAACAATATTAGCGAAAATAATTCTTGTTGAAATGATTTCATATAACAAGGTGCCATCATCATTTTAGATATTGGTGAATTGAATTTTCATTACGTCACGCACATTTTGAAAATTTAATAACTAAATCAATTATTGTTAACACTCTTGATTCATTTAAATTTGTTTCTATTCATTTTCTTACAGAGTCATATTCTTTTTTAACCATTTACATCTGTATTCGTGCAACCAACGGATAGGTCAATGACCATTTTGTAAAATAGGGTATAGTTCAGGGACCAACAATGCAATTTTCCATGGAGAAAGTGTTCAAAATTTTTTTTTTCGAAAGTAAAGTATTCAAATTTTCTTCATTGAAAGCAATTTGTAGACTATATTTTTAAAATTGTAGAGACCATATCGCTGATGAGATTCGGATATCTTATTTGCTAAAACAAAAAACATTGTTGGCTTGATTGCAATTTGCCACCGAGGTTTAGATTATATTTTACTTTGCTTCTCCTATTTTAGAAATATACATATTGTCTTATGTCTTACACTTTATATGCTTTAAAAAATTATTTTACATTTACAAAAATAAAAAATTAATAATTTAAAATATTCATTAATTGTAAAAAGGCACTTCCTCTATCATAAAAAGCATAACAGATATTCCTTTTTAAACTGTTCCAAAAAAGATGGGCTATTTCCCTTTCTGAAAAATTTTTAACATCTATTTTACCTTACTACTCTCATTTAAACTTTCTCAGTATAAAACACAAAAACTATACAAAACCCAATTTTTTTTTAATTATCATTTAAACTATCACTACACAAAATCTAAAGTAAATTTTTTGTCTTATTTTAGCTTCAAGTGTAAAAAGTTAATGAATAACATAAATTATACATATCTTAACCTCTATGTCCAAAGGAAAACATCATTTATTTTGGGATGGAGGGAGCAGTAATCAAGCTAAAATTATTGAGACATGATTATCGAAGAATTTAAATTAAGATTTTAGAACTTGCTGTTAGATAGTGTAAAAAAGGCCAGGGACTCAGATTGTAATTAACCCTTTTAGGCATGGTTTTCTGCATTTAAAATCTGTTATTCAAGCATACTTTTATTGAAAAGGAACTCAGATTGATTTTTTTAAGCATTTTAAAATCGTATAATGAAAGCTGCAAATAAATAGTCCTATGTAAAAACAGATAGGAAAATGTTAGCAGTTGATTATTTTTAATATCCAGTTAAATTAGCTCTAATTAACTTTTCAAAAAAAAACAAAGAAAAAGAAAAAACTGGTATATACCTTCAATTTCGTGGAAGCAGCTCTCTGCTTTTCTCAAGATGCTTTTTGCCTTGGACTTTTCCACCACCATCGCCTATAAATAGCTTTAGTTTACGATCACGCCCGGCAGGCCAGCACAAGTCCGTTGAACCCGTGAGACGACTGAGCCTGCTTAGCTATTTTCATTACCAAGAGAAATATTACACATAAGAGCTCACAACTCCTTAATCCAGTAGTAGTGGTAGTTCAATATTTTGAATTCAACAATATCCAAGAAATTAAGATGGTGAGAGCTCCTTGCTGTGAGAAGATGGGGTTGAAGAAGGGGCCTTGGACCCCCGAAGAAGATCAAATCTTGATATCTTACATTCAAAAACACGGCCACGCAAATTGGCGGGCACTGCCAAAACAAGCTGGTGCGTATAAACATATATATATATATATTTGTGTATACAAATTTTCCTATTAGTTTAAGCTTTTGGATCGTCTTAAGTTTGTGTTATTTACTGATCTAGGTCTATTAAGATGTGGGAAGAGTTGCAGACTTAGATGGATCAACTACCTGAGACCCGATATAAAGAGAGGAAACTTCACATACGAAGAAGAAGAAACTATCATCAAGCTACACGAAATGTTGGGGAACAGGTACTTATCCATATACTATACATCTTTTGTAGTTATATGGTGGCAATACTGTCGAAAGACGAGGGATGATTTTCTGATAAAAAAAGCTTGCTTTTTGGATACCCAGGTGGTCGGCAATTGCAGCGAAACTGCCTGGAAGGACGGATAACGAGATTAAAAATGTGTGGCACACCCATTTGAAGAAAAGACTGAACGAAGGAAACCAGGGGAATCAGAACAAAAGACAGAAGAGCGATTGTTCTTTTACGAACCAGTTAAATCTAAACGCCAGACAGAGCAGTGGCTCCACTATGGTCCAGTACTGTGAGGCCGGCATTAAAGGACAAACAGATCAAGACTCAAATAGTCGCACTAATTGTGCTCCGGATTTGAAGTCTGTTCAAGGTCCAGAATTTGTGACGTCCCCCCAGAGATCGTGCAGCGATGTATCGTCCATCACCGAAGCCACCACAGTTTCGTCGGAGGAATTCACCGGCGACCTGAAGATGGAATCGACGGAATATTTCCCGGAAATCGGCGAGAGTTTCTGGTCGGACACCTGGTCGTCGGCCGACAACTCTCTTGCTCTGCCGTCAAGCTTTGAATATGGACCAGAGGTTGGGTCTAATTCCATTGGTTTTGGTCTCGTCGAGAATGTGAAGGACGAAATGGACTTTTGGTACGATCTGTTCATCAGAACTGAAGGCCAAGAGTTGGACTTGGAGAATTTTAAGGTTTCATGAGCTGGAGGAAGCTGATGTATTTTGAAATTTGTGGAGGTGGCAGTGCTTGCAGCTTCCTGATTTTGACTGTTAAAATGGAGGTTAGGGCGGCATTAGACAGCGATGGGTTTATGTGTCATTAAGTTCACGAGTTGGAATATTCAACTGACCAAGAAACCAAAACAAGACTTTAACAGCAGTTCTGTATAGACTTTAGGTTCAAATTGAAGTCCGAGTTTGATGCACAATCATTCTTGCGTCCTCAAATTTGATGTTAATTGCATTTCTTTTTCCAACAGCCAACTGCCCCCACCTGTGTTCTATAATTGGCAATCTCCAAGACCCCTATGATTTCAGTTCTTATATTGACGGATTTCGGTTTCTTTGGATCAAATTGCTCTTCAGCAAAGCTGGAGATTTTTATTTTTTTTTGTATAAAAGAAGTATATATGAACTCTAGTTAATTAAGAAAACATAAAGATCACCATACACCAAGTAGTATTATCAAGGTACAGGCAACTTCACTGATCACTATAGAAAGCAATAAACAAATTTTGTTGCTTGTTTGAGATCAATTTGTTCCTTATTTATAACTATTTTATCCCAATTAACTTTTTGTTTTAACTATTACCTGAAACTAATGGAATTAGAACAAAGATCTAGGTGTAACTTATTGAGATAGAGAAACCAATTCATCCGATTAAAGTGGTCGAGTACTAATAATTAAACAGGATATGTTTCTGAGTAATATATTGCATGCATGGTTTCAGTGTTGTGGAGCTAGCACAAGCTTAGCAGCCTGCAGTCCGGCTCCTTTCTTTTCTGTGTTGGAAATTTTAGGCCTGAGGTGAAGGTCCTACGACCATGGGCACTAGACTTGGGGTCATGGCCAGACCTTTTATTCATCAAGGTCGCGTAAAGCAGAAGCAGCAGGCAACTTGGACTTCGGATGAACTCTTGTATAGCCGGTTAGAGTTGACGCAAGATGCCGTGGGAAGCCAAACAACAGAGAAAGGAAAGCAGTTCATGAAATGGCTGCGCCCATGCTGGTGGGTCTGGCCTTCACCTGAAAGCTACAATGGCAATTTGGTTATCTTTCACCAAAATTATTGTGGATGATTGGACAGCGAGGGAAAAGAAAATGGCGCACTTGGTTCGATTCTGCTATATCACACCCTATAAATTATAAATTGTAGACATACTATGTAGTATACAATGTCAAATATACCATCATCAATTTCACAGATACACACACACACACACATATATATGCACTAGTAATTGCATATGTGTGTTGCACGTGAATTAAAATAATACTCTCTCTGTTCCATAAATTTTGATACATTTGACTTTTTATTGTATTTTGACTCAATTTTATTCATATTATTATTTATTAGAAAAAATTAAAAAAAATGTATTTAGAAACTACATATCTTGAATTATCATTCATATACAAAGATTTTTTATTTATATATTAGAATGTTAAAATAAAAAATCATAAATTAATTACAAAAAACAAATAGAGCAAAATTTTTGGGACGGATGGAGTAGTTGTTTTTGTTCAAATAACTATAATTGTAACTATCTTACTCAATATAAATATAAGTAATAATGATTTAACTTTTTTAGTTTAAATATATTTTTTATTGGTTTCATTTTTCTTTTTTTTTACATAATTTTTTATTAAATATTTTGTCATAACTATCCTCATTTTGCATGGTGCATGGTAACATATTACTCATTGCATTTGGTTTCTATTTATTATAAACAATAATAATAATAGTAGCAATAGTAATAATAATAACACAATGTAAGATATGCTACAGGAAATACTAGTTGCAAAAAAATGATAGAACTTTTTTTAATTGTGAAGTTAAAGTACTTATAAAAATTTCTTTATCGTACATTTAATATATTATCAAAAATGTCATAATTTCTATTCTCAATGTAAAATTTAAAATTAATAATATGCAATCCATTAAGAAAATATCTTAATTTAATGTTAATGATATTATGTATTTAGAAATTTTATCAGAAGTTAAGTTAGTAAATTTTATCTTAATTTTTATATTTTGGACTCAAAAAGCTAATGATTAAACTAACGATCTTATATTACTTGGCTCAAACAATTAAATGGATTTACTATTAATGTATTAGTATAACTTTGACTTTTTAAAGAGACATAAGCTATGTTTTTAATAAATACTTTATTGTTTTGTTAAAATAGGAAAAAAAACAAAGGCATATGCTAAGTCTATTGGTGGGACATTTAATAACAAACTTAAGCAAAAATAAATTTCTTTTAATAAGTATGACACAAATATGAGTTATGATGTCAAAGTATAGACTTGATAAGTAAGTATTGAGTTTTTCTAAAGATATGTAACTATAAGTAACTATGGATTACTAAAAAGGTCTAATTACCTGCTTTTGAAATTTATAAAAAATACACTCACCCCATTGTTTCAAATCTACACATACCCTCTATTTTATAGTTGAGTTACTGTGATTGTTCTAAAGATCGAGCTCAAGCCTTATACAACCTTTTTTGTCTTTTTGGTTAATTAATGCTTACTCATTGATTTAGAAATTATACTTACATGACTGATGTTTAAAAACCTAGTTTAACCCATTGTTCTTATAATATAATTAGTCAAAATAGAATAAATTCATAGGAAAAATAGACTCCTTAAAATAGAATTTTGTAATTCCTATTTATATACCTAAAAGGAAAACTAATTTAAATTATAATTTAAGTTTGAGTCACTTATAACTTATAAAATTTTGTAACAAACTTGTCTTTGATTTATATGACTATAGAAAATAATCATGGAGTTATTTTTTCTATTTTTTCTCCTTTGATCCAAAATAAAAACATGTTGTTTATACAACTTTATTTATGTCATCCTTTTTCAACTTCTTCTTTTGGCATACACGGTAAAAACCTATAGTCTGGATTTAGAAATGCTTAATTTGACTATAACTTTTTGAATATACAAACCTCCATACTTCTCTCTTTAATATACTTAATCTTAGATAAAATAAAAACATACAGTTATAATATAAAATTATTAACTTCATTTTTTAACAACTCCAAAACTACTTCCAAGTTATGAGTCTCTATCATGAAAGATAATATTTAAAAAAAATTATTCTATTTTTTTAAATAGCTTGTAAAATTTTATTAGTTATAAAAAAAATAAAAAATGAGAACAATATTTTAATAAGGAACTTACAATTACCTCCCTGAGGTATGCCCTAACTTATAGTTTGCCCTCTCTACTTTTAGAAACCTATCTCTTTTGCCCCTTATGTTTTTTATATTGTTTAATAACAATTTCTAAAACTGTATTTAAACTATACAATAGTGTTCTTCTAGTAATTTCAATTTCTCTAATATTATTTTATAGTTAATAGAGATTTTAAATTATCAGTTTTTCTTTTCTGTAAATATATTTTTCTCCCTGTAAATACATATCAGTATTTTATAAAGGTCAGTTAACTGTGAAAAAAATATAAAAAATCTTAAAATTACTAGAAAATTATTATTAGATAGTTTAAATTAGGGTTTCAGAAATTGTTGTAGGACACTATAAAGCAAATAAGGGGTAAAGTGTAAGTTAGACCAAATCACAGGGGGTTTTTATAATTCTCCCTATTTTAATATTATTTAGTATAGAAAAAGAGTTATTTGCTAAGAATAAAAATTTGTGTTACAATATTAAATGGGATGACCATGTGCAAAAAATAATTCTTATAATTTTTTTCACTATTTTAAAACATTGAAAAATGTAAAAAAAAAAACTGTTGCTAAAGGTCCCCTTATTATAATATAAGAAACTAATCTAATAGCTAAGAAATTTTTTTCTTAAAATTTTTTCCAATGACCTTTGTTACAATGATAATTTTTTTATTTTTTATATATTAGATGTGCTTGAGTCATACTTGAAATATATTATTGGTATAAGATGGACCAGATATGTAAGCTTTTATATAATATATATTCATCCAAGTTGGAAAAAAAAAGTTAATTGACAAAAAATTTTATATTCAAAGACATTTTTTTATAGTAGACCAAACTTAGGCCATATTTGTTAAGTTGAAATTTTAAGTTTTATAAAATATTTATTGTACTTGAGATAATTATTTTATAGTAATATAGAACCAAGGTTAGCATGCTTGATACAAAAAAGAAAAAAATAAAAAACTTTGTTGACAATCTAGGAGTTTTAGCTACTAAAGATAAGATTAACATAAAAAAATCAATTATATATATGTGTGTATGTGTGTATGTGTAACATCAAACATATTTTTTTACACATTTTTATATATGTATTCTAATTATTTTTTAACATTGTTTCTTTAATATAAATAAATTACTAGTATATATGAAAGACAATATTCTTCGTAAAAAATTACAATTTTGTTTTCAAATAAAAACCTGAAAACCCATGAAAACTGGAATACCATGTATCACAGAGCCATAATATACAGTGTTCAGCAGTTTGGCGCAAAATTTGAGACTATGCTTCAAACTAGACATATTCAGAAGAGATGCGTGTGGCTGATGAAATGGATTGGGTGTTGTAGAAACAGAACAAAGGAGGTGTTGGCTGCTGCTTGCAGTGCAGTATTGCCGCAGTTTAGTTTTTGCTTTACAATTTACATCGTCTGAGATTTTAAAAGGTGTTCAAAACAGTATTCGTATATCTAGTAATTGCTGCCCAAAAATTCAACATAAATTGGAACATCATACTCCAAGAGTCTTTAGAAGCATTTTCACAAACACCTGCTGTACAAAAACAATTGATTTTTATTAAATTTCCATTTCCTAAGCCGTGAGCCAAAAATTGTATATACAAAACGAAAAAACAAATTACTTTCTAGAAAAGTTTATTATAGTAATTGCAAAAGTAGATAGTATATCAATTTTCAAGTAATATTAGTTCTAAAAGAAAAGCAATGGGAAGTCGAGGACATCCTGATGATCATGAAAGATTTCTACCTACGTGATCCCAAATATGCTGTGGATTTACATGCTTGTTAAATTTATTCCTGATTTTTGCCACCTTAAATCGAAAGGGCCGTCATGCTTGTGCAACAATCTCTGTGGCGGCTTCCTCTACCATTTCTTTTTTCATGGATTTTATTTAACACTCAGAAGCAACTGGCCAAAGTTCCGATTACCCAAAAATATAAAAACCACACCTGGCCTTCTCCCGATGGACTGTTCCCCAGGATTTTTTGTTTCTTGCTGGTGCCCTTCCTTTCTCTGCTTTCAGTTCAACGGCACAACCGTTGGGTTACGAGATTGACACAGATCACGCAAGCATATTCCAGTTAAATGGAGAATCAAACTCAGATTCAGATATCCCAAAAACACAAAATCCTCGTCTCAAAGGGCAAGCGAAAAGGCCTTTAGTCACACAGCGGTTTCTCCACCGATAAAAATTCATCAAGGTCTGACAATGGATTTATTCAAAAACACTGCTTTCCTACGGAGCAAGAGCCGGAACTCTTAAGTCCACAATAGAGTGCATTGGGATGCAGAAGAAAAGCGTCTAAGAGAGGCATGAATATGCTAAACTCTTCTCCTCACTAAGCTCCTCTGCAGTAGCGTCCAACTTCTTCCTTGAGAATTCATCAATCGAAAGACCTGAGCAACATGACAGCAGCATCAAATGTTTACAGTATTACCTAGAGAAAACGAGCACGAAATTCCGACTAGAAATCCATTTTACTGTACCCACGCCAATCACCTTTTCAATCCATCACAAGTTTTAGCTTTTATATTCTTCTTCAGATCCATTCACTCAGAATAGAGAGTGAAATCTATGACATTATGTATCAAAGCCTGTATTAAAAGTCACTCCTTACCTTGAACAATCATCCATTCTCCATTTTTACATGTTACTGGGAAGGAATAAATCAGCCCAGCAGGTACATTGTATGATCCATCAGAGTACACCCCCATGGAAACCCAGGTTCCCTAAATTGTAATCAAGAGAAATAAAAGCATTAGATAAGCAGTCATGCAGCTTAGAAAGTAAGAATTAAGAAAACTCGGCCTACCTCTGGAGTACCAAGCACCCAGTCCCGGATATGATCACATGCAGAACTAGCAGCAGACAAAGCACTTGACAGTTTCCTAGCTTTGATGATTGCAGCACCACGTTGTTGGACCGTAGTTATGAACTCTGCATTCAACCTAGAACAGTAACAAAAGAGAAAGGGATGAATTTGGTTGTCATTTGGCAACAAAAAACTTGTAGTACAGTAGAGAAGAATATTAGTACTAGTATTTGGACCTACCATGCATCATCTTTCACAAGCTCCCGGACAGGCTTGTCACCAGATGAAGTCCTAACAGTGGCATGGTTGACATCTGGATACTGAGTTGATGAGTGATTTCCCCATATGATGACATTCTTAACATCAGAAACTTGAACATTCAATCTCTCAGAAATCTGGCCCAATGCCCTGTTATGATCCAGTCTTGTCAAGCACGTAATATTCTTTGCAGGGATAGATGGTGCAAACTCCTTCAGGATCAATGCATTGGTGTTGGCAGGATTAGCAACAACCAAAACCTGAAATTACAGAACACCAGATGAATCTAATAAGAGCCGGATCAGGCAAAATAACCAAACACCCATGTGGCTTTATTGTCATATCATATGAATTACAAGATTTATCATTTAGATTTGAAATTAAATTAGAGATCTATACCTCAAAAACTTGAAACAACTTTAAACTGTAGGCATTAAGTTTGAGATGGAGATAGCAGTATTCAAGAGAGCATGATATGAAAGACAAGCCCTCAGAAAGCCAAAATAGAAGAGAATCAGGTGACGCATACCTTGCAATTAGGAGCAGCGTGCTGTTCCAGGGCTGTAGCCTGAGACTTGTAAATAGACACATTCTTTGACATCACATCTTTCCTCTCCATGCCTTCTTTTCTTGGGAAACCACCAACCATGACTGCAACACTGACCCCCGTGCATGCCTCAACAACATCAGTTGTTGCAACAACACCTGATACAAGACTTTCCTTAAGATCTCAGCACAAAGTGCTAGAATTTAGGAGCTACGAACAAAGTAGGCTCTCGATGGGAAGGAATATATACCTTTCAGAAGAGGGAATGCAGCATCAACCAACTCCATTTTCACTCCATTCAATGCCTCAGCAGCAGGTGGAATATCGAGCATGTGCAAGATCACAGGTTGATCAGGGCCCAGCATGATCCCCCTAGCAATCATGGGGACAAGAGCATATCCAATTTGTCCTGCAAATACACAGGCATTAACATCCAGCATGTTTCCAGGTAAACAAATCAAGGATTTAGATCATGGAAGCATATACTTAAGATGCGTGGTTATTCAACTAAATCAACTGGAAAAATACACAAAAACTACTCCATTAGCGTGCTTCTGGGGATAAAAAATCCTGGTTTGCAAGTAAAACACTGATTTATACAAGTACAAACAAAGACTAGGATAGTTTCTCCAAATTTTCGCTTTAGATTCGAAGTGAAACTAGATCAGAGCCGATATATTAAGAGCTTCGCTAAAATCCCATAAAATCAATCGGAACGTATAGCTTCTCAATCAGATGGACATAAGAGAGAAAAGACCAGTTCTTTGAATATCAAATGTCCAAAACTTAACAATGAAACCCACAGACGTATCTGGAAAATCTGAAAACGTAGAGTGAAGCGAAAAACTCGAATCTACCAATCTGGCTTCCGATCTGATATGTGAAAATAGAGAGCAATTAGTAGTTATGAGGGTGGGTACCTGCGGCTCCGGTAACAAGAACGCGAACTGGGTCTTTCCCCATTGATGTAGATCCGTGAACAGATCGCAAGCAGATTGGGTAAACCTGAGCGGAGGATGAGCTCTGGCACTTCGACCGATGCAAAGCTTGATCCAGGCAGAAATGAATACGTAGTTATTTATTGGCCACAAAATTCGGTTCTCAGTGCCAGGTAAGGGAAACCAACTGCGGATAGGAAGGGCGAAAACGGCGGCGTGTCAAACTTGATCCAATGCTTTGCCAGAGAGGTTTTATAATAGGCCATTAAAACATCCCAAATATTCAAATAAGCCGTAGAAATTTTCATCCTTCTCATCTACTCCCTCCATGTTGTGGGTGTAAATGGACTAGACTTTTCTCGAGTAACTCGAGCTTTCTCAAGTCGAACCTTGTTGAGTTCAGCCTCAAGCTCGAGCTAGATATTAATGTTGATATGTTACCAAGCTCTCGTGCTGAGCTTGAGCACAATTTTAGGGCTTGTTGAGTTTGAGCTCGAGTCAAGCCCAAACGTGTCAAGTCAAAGCTCAAGCCCTCTTTGCCCATGCCATTTTATATCCCTACCCTGTCTCGAGTTGGTTAAAATATTTGAGTTTGGTGCGGAGATTCAAAAAGAGAAAAAAAATTGTATATTATTTTCATTTTTTCCTTCCACCTTTTACATTTAAAACAAGAAAATATGGTAAATTTTAATATTGAAATGATTGTATTAAGGATAATATAGTAAAATAATTTAATAAAAATTAAAATATATAAAGATTTGGTATGACTCAAAATAAAATATATTACAAATAATCTGGATTGGAAGAGTCTTATCTAATCATTGAAATTTTTGATAGTTACTATCATAAATATAGAACTTTTACCTAAGAAACATATAACGATTGATGCGTTGGTAGCAACTCTTACTAGCCATCCACATCTAATGATTCATGCATTGGTTGCAGCTTTCTTATGTGAAAATTTTGATTTTGAGAAATTAAAAAAAAAATTGATAAGAAATTATCTGAAATAAAGATGATCCAACCAATTCATTTTAACTTAAATCAAATTAATCTAAAATGATATTTTTATTTTTACATTTTTTAGCCTAAGAACAATTAAAAAAGAAAAATTTACAAAAGTTTAGTAGTATTGTAAAAAATATTACTTTAACTGGATCAATGCAACTATATAATATTTTCTTTCAAATAAAATTGGTCTTTAGTTAAAAAATGTAAAAATAAAAATAAACCATTTTAAATTTAATTGACTTTAATTAAAGTAAATTAGGTGTTAGTATTACAATTACATTACCCCTTCTTATAGTATTTGCCTTTCAAGCATTATAGGTGATACAGAAATGATCAAATGGGATGCCCAAGATTCTTAGGTGTGGCCAAGACCCTATGATATTTAAGTTAGAAATAGCCCATGAAAAGAAAAATATCAGTTAAGACTATGGCTTGAGGTAGCTTACCCTTCTTCTTGTAGGTCCAATATAGGATCTTTCTATCGTCATCATTGAGAGAGAGCTCCTTTCACTTTGAAATCCTCTTTGTAATTCCAGAGAACTTATTCTAACTTGGTCTTTGCTCCTAACAATCAACCTGTTAGGTGATAATCATGTAGGCCTTTCATGCAAGGCCTATTTCATTACTTTTACTAAGTTGTACCATGTACTAGGCCAGAGCCCATTAAGATATCAATAAGACATCTTTGTGTGTTGCACTGAATCTTGTTTCAAGTACCTTGGCTTACGAGGAAGGCTAAGAAGGCAAGGGAAATTTGAATCTTGAACTTCATTATGCTCCTTTAACAATTGCACAAGGTTCCTTTGAGTTTCACTGCTTACTAATAAGGATTAGTGAGAGTTGCAACCGATGCATTAACCATTAGACGTTTCTTTGGCAAAAGTTCAATTAAATGTTCGATTTCATCGCTTAGGAGTCAATTGGGCATGAATTTGAAGTTTCAGATGTGTTTGAGAAGAAACTTTAGTTTAGGGTTCAAATAAGAAAAACTTGTAAAAGTTTAGGGTCCAAAGAGAAATTCCAGCCTATGAGCCAAATGGAAAGATCGTAAAAGTTTAGGGTCCAAATTGTCAGTTTTGGCTAAAATGTCCATCATGTCCATGTTGGTTTAAGTTGATACCTATGTATATGCGGGTCTGGCTAGCCTTCTTGTTTATCTCCTACCGGTTCGTCTTGTTTTGCCTTTTGAAATCAAAACGTTGTTATTGTAATATTATCTCCAAGGGCAATTGATTTTAGCATAGCGAATAATAGTGACCGCGTCAGGTAAGTCTTCCCCAGAATCACCTGAAAGTTTTAGGGTTTTGAGTTTTTTTCATCTGTTTTTATTTGTTACTTTCTTAATCTAAATTGGTGGCTCTGGGAATTGCAGTGGCGTTCAAATTAAGAGAGATTCACTGGAAGCAGCTGGAATTGGAAGAAACCGGCAAAGCTGGGCTAGCTCCGATGGAAGTTGATGAGGATTGCAAGGAAATTAACCTTCATATTCCTCAGTAAATGTCCTCTGCACCTTGGTATCTTAACGTCGAACGACTGGCACTATAATAAAACTTTAAAGTAACAATTGGTAAAAGTCACCATTTTATCGGTGGCTAACAAAACGGTCACTAAAATATTGGCAAAAAAGATTGTGTAGGTTTATGGTGACCGTTTGGCCACTGATTATAGTTGGTCTCTAAGACAATCGCTGGGACAGTCGTTAAGGCGACCGTTTTAACCATCGTTTCTTAGGGCCTCATGTTTTGGTCGCCCGAGCAAAAAAAGGAATAGTGACATAATTGTAACTTATTTAAGTTAAAGTGAAACTTTTAGAACTATGTGTACTAAGGTAATAGGCGCTAGAGAAATTCAGGAAAATATGTAAAACAGAAATGACTTGGGGAACCAAAGCTATATATCACCATTATTAATTGTATAAAACGATAACTCTCTCTTTTTTCTTCATTCTCATTCGCATACATCTGCCTCATCAATTTGTCTCTCTCTCGCATCTCTCCTTAATGTGACGCCGCAGTAGCAGTCTCCAAGCGATTTTCGGCCGCCATTTCCAGCATTTCTCTAAGAGCCGTTTATATGGTCCGATTTCATTTTCTCTTATCTTTAACCTTTTCTAAAGAACTATCTTCAATTTTTGTGTAGGTTTCACTAAATCTTGAGTTGAATTTTAATTCCATAATCGTTTTCCTCGCATTTTTGGGTTATATGTTGGTTTTTTTGGTATGACCCTTTGGAGAAAGTTATTCACGAGATCGAGAGGAGTTGATGCCCTCCCTCGATGGCAGTGGATCTGACGGTTATGGCTTCGTTGGAGCGATTTCCCATTGCCATTGACGGTGGACCTCAAGTAGATGATTACATGGTTTGACTTGAATTCTTTGTTTCTTTAAGTTTTTCTAAAGAATTTTTTTCAATTTACTTTTAAATTTCTATACATCTTGGGTTAAAAGTTCTATTTTCTAACTATTTCTTTTCTGTTTTTTGGTAGAACGAAGTTGTTCGCAGGGTTGTTGGTGTTGACAGCCTACATTGGTGGCAGAGACTCCCCGCCGATAAGCACTGACGGCAAAACATCAAAACACCGAAATATTGGATGAATATTGAATTAATGAATAAATTGAAAATTTGAATTTAAATTTAAATTTTGGCTCAAAAAATATATTTTTTGAATTTTAATTTGGCAAGTGACCGTTGGGCGACTGTTTACTTCTTGTTTTCAATTCGGTCGCCAAACAGAGGCTAACCCTTAATGACCTGGCTTTTTGCGACCGTTTGGTCACCGTCAATTTCGGTCGCTTAAAAGTTAATTTTGCAACCATTTGACTAATGAAATGCTGTTCACTTCAAATCAAATCTCGGCTAGCTTCGGTGGAAGTCAATAAGGATGGCAAGGAAATTAACCATCATATTCCTTAGTACATGTCCTTTGCACCTTGGTATCTTAACGTTGAATGATCGGTATGCCCTTCTCTGTCCTTTCCCCTTTTTGGGCCGTTCTCTTATATGCGCTAGGTGCTGATAAGGGTTTCTGATTTTTTTTCCAGAGTTTGAAGCATCAAAGGAAATGGAAGTCTAACCCGAATTACACAAAATCATGGTATGATAGAACTGCAAAAGTATTCCAGGCTGATAATTAAGTACCGAAATGGAGCATGTGAAAAGTGAGCATGGCTTTTGTTTTTTTTAATTGAATGTTGCACCCATTAATGACACATGCATAGGGGAAGTAATGTTAAAAAATTTGCCATCAATTTGTTTTGGAAAGGATATTCAAATAATTCGTGAAATTGATAGTTTCCTCTAAACTGAGAAATAGAGACTTTATGCTCTCAATGATAAATATAACCAATGTAGATTGAGTGGAAGCTTTAGGCTTTAAGCAACTAAATGTTCATGCCTAAGAGGCATTTGAGAAGGGACAATATATTCATATGCAAGCTGCTCCTTCTTAAGCTGAGTTGTTGTATAGGAATTACAAAATTGCTAAGGAAAAGTTGAAGTCTAAGACCAAAGATACAATCCTGAAGAAATATGGCAATGCAATAACTGAAGAAGATATTCCCCAGGAACTCTTATTGGGGCAGAGTGAGAGGCAAGTAGAATACAATCGAGCTGGAAGAGTTATCAAGGGAATGGTGTGTCATGAGTTTATGTGGTTAATGTAGTTTATTTGACTTTTCATATGTTTTTAAGTCATGTCCACCATTCCAACCCATGGAGTAGTGCAACTATTTTTATTTAATGGTTCAATGTTCTAAACCACATCTTCTTCTTTGTTGTTTCATACATGGCTTGTATAGTTCTTAAGTCGAGTGTTTAAAAGGCTAAAACAAGATAATTTATCAAAGAATTGTCTATCCTTTACTATTTGAATTGGAATGCATTTTTTTATGCTTAACAAAAAAAATAAAAAATGATGCTTTGAGGAAGCCACGAGTAGATTATCTTTTATTTTCAGTTTATGTTGAATGGGTTTTCTCTGCACTTAAGCTCAACCTGGTGTTATCTTTTTCCCTTCCCTCATTTGAAAATTTTTTATGGTTTTAACTCATTCTCATTTCTTCAGGAAACAACTCTCCCAAGATGCAAATATGAGGAAGATATCTTAATTAGCAGACTTTTGACTTTTGACTTTTATAAAAAAAACACACTCACCTCAATATTTCAAATTTGTACCTGCCCTCAATTTTGTAGCTGAGTTAATATGATTGTTCTAAAGATCAAGCTCAAGTCTTATATAGTTTTTTTCGTCTTTTTGGCTAATTAATACTTACCTTTTGATTTAGCAATTATACTTAAAACCTAGTCTTACACATTGTTCATTTTTCTTATAATATAATTAGTCAATCATAGAAAACTAAACTAATTAAAATAGAATTAATTCATAGTACCTAAAAGGAAAACAAATAACTTATCATTTAAGTTTTAGTCACTTTATATCTTTGTAATTTTTATTATATATATATATATTAGTGGCATTTTTTAGTTTTTTGCCATAAAAAGACAAATAGAAAACATAGAAAATAATCATGGATTTTTTTTTCTATTTTTTGTATATTTTGATATGATACATATAGTATATGTGGGATTTTTTTGTTTTACTACCACTTATTATATGTCATCCTAAGAATCCTCCAACTTTTTCCTTTATCATATGATTCCCTATGTGGTTAGAACCTATAGTTAGAATTTAGAAATACTTAATTTGATTATAACTTTTGAACATACAAACCTCCGAACTTCTCTCTTTAATATACTTAGCCTCAGATAAAATAAAAACTTGCAATCATAATATAAAATTATAAACTTCATCTCTTAACAACTCCAAAACTACTTTTAAACTATGAGCCTCTATCATGAAATAAAATATTTAACCAAAACTTTATTCTATTTTTTAAACAACTTGTAAAATTTTATTGGTTATAACAAAATTAAAAATGAGAACAATATTTTAATATTATTTATTATAGAAAAAGAGTTATTTTCTAAGAATAAAAATTTGTGTTACAATATTACATGGGATGACCATGTGCAAAAAATAATTATTATAATTTTTTTTAATATTTTAAAACATTGAAAAATGTAAAAAAAAAAATTGTTGTTAAAAGTCCCCTTATTATAATATAAGCAACTAATTCTAATAGCCAATAAATTTTTTTCCTAAAATTTTTTCCAATGACCTTGGTTACAATGATAATTTTTTATTTTTTATATATAATATATACTTGAGTCATACTTGAATTATATTATTGCTCTAAGATGGACCGGATATGTAAGCTTTTATATAATATATATCTATCCAAGTTGGAAAAAAATTAATTGACAAAAAATTTATATTCAAAGACATTTTTTATAGTAGACCAAACTTAGGCCATATTTGTTAAGTTGAAATTTTAAGTTTTATAAAATATTTATTATATTTGAGATAATTATTCGATAGTAATATAGGACAAAGGGTAGCATGCTTAAAGTAAAAAAAAAATAAAATAAAATACTTTCATGACAATCTAGGAGTTTTAGTTACTAAAGGTAAGATTAACATAAAAAATTTTTTTGTATAGTACTTGTTTCTATAATATGAAATCAAGCACAGGTAAGTTTGTAGCAAAAGAAAAAATTTGGTGGCAACTTAAAGGGTTTCTTTTAGTGTTCTAATACTAATATAACCTAAATTAAATAGATAATGATAAAGATAAGTTTCATTAAAAGAATAAAATAACTTATAATATAAGGGTGTATAAGTCGTTCAATATTTATGCACATTCGCACTTTTTTTTTTTTATAATATAAGGGTATAATATAATGGTAGCATCTTAGACCTTATCCAATGCTTTGCTAGGGGTGTTTTATAATAGGCCATTAAAACATCCCAAATATTCAAATCAGCCCCTAGAAATTTTCATCATTCTTATCTACTCGCTTCATGTTTGTAGCCGTAAATGGGTCAAACTTTTTCCTAGTAGCTTGAGCTTTCTCAAGTTGAACCTTGTTGAGTTCGCCCTCAAGCTCGAGCTAGAAATTAATGTTAATATGTTTCCAAGCTCTCGAGTTGAGCTTGAGTACATTTTTGGGGCTCGTTCAGCTTGAGCTCAAGCCAAGACCAAATGTGTTGTACCAAGCTCGAGCCCTCTTTGCCCATGCCATTTTACATCCCAACCTTGTCCCGAGTTGGTTGCAATATTTGAGTTTGGTGCAAAGATTCAAAAAGAGAAAAAGTTTGTGTATTATTTTCATTTTTACCTTCTACTTTTTATACTTAAAACAAGAAAAGATGGAAAATTTTAATATTAAAATGATACTATTAAGGATAATATGATAAAATAATTTACTAAATATTGAAATACGTAAAGACTTGGTATGATTCAATATAAAATATATTACAAATAATTTGGGTCAGAAGAGTCTTATCTAATCAACAGACTTTTGATAGTTACTATCATAAATATATAACTTTTACCTAAGAAACATCTAATGGTTGATGCATTGGTAGCAACTCTTACTAGTCATCCACTCTAATGGTTAATGCATTGGTTGCAACTTTGTTATATGAAAATTTTGATTTTGGGAAATTAAATAAAAATTTGATGAGAAATTATTTGAAATAAAGATGATCAAACCAATTCATTTTAACTAAAATCAAATTAATATAAAATGATTTTTTTTATTTTTACATTTTTTTTGCCTAAGACCAAATAAAAAATAAAAATTTACAAAAGTTATAATATTTGCTTTCAAATAAAATTAGTCTCTAGTAAAATAAAAATAAAAATAAAAATAAAATATTTTAGATTTAATTGACTTTAGTTAAAATAAATTAGTTGTTAGTATTACAATTGCATCACCTATTCTTATAGTATTTGCCTTTCAAGCGTTATAGGTGATACATAAATGATCAAATGGGATGTCCAAGACTCTTAGAGGTAGGCCCAAGACCTTATGATATTTAAATAGGTAACAGCCTGTAAAAAGGAAAAAGATTAGTTAAGACTATGGCTGGAGGTACCTTAGCCCTCTCCTCGTAGGTCCTATATAGGATCTTCCTATGGTGATGATGGAGGGAGAGCTCCCCTCACTTTGTAATTCTCTCAATACTTTTAGGGATCTTTTTCTATCTTGGTCTCCACTCCTAACAATTAACGTGTTAGGCGATTATTAGGTAAGGGTTTCATCTTAGGCCTATTTCATTACTTTTAGTGGATTTGTACCATGTATTGGGCTAGAGCTCATTTAGATATCAATAAGACATCTTTGCTTGTTGCAGTGAATCTTGTTTCAAGTAACTTGGTTTATAAGAAAGGCTAAGAAGGCAATGGAAATTTGAATCTTGAACCTCATGATACTCCTTTAACAATAGCACAAGGCTCCTTTGAGTTTCACTGCTTACTGATGTGGATTAGTGAGAGTTGCAACCAATGCATTAACCATTAGACATTGCTTTGGCAAAAGTTCAACTAAATGTTCAATTTCGTCGCCTAGGAGTCAATTGGGCGTGAATTTGAAGTTTCAGATGTGCTTGAGAAGAAGCTTTAGTTTAGGGTCCAAATAAGAAAACTTACAGAGGTTTAGGGTCCAAAGAGAAATTCCAGCTTTGTAGCCAAATGGAAAGATCGTAAAAGTTTAGGGTCCAAATTGTCAGTTTTGGCTAAAATTTCCATCATGTCCATGTCGGTTTAAGTCGATGCCGCATGTATGTAGGTCTGGCTGGACTTGTTGTTTATCTCCTCCTGGCTAGAATCAAAATAGAATCTGTTCTGTAGGAGTAGAAACTGCTGGTTCGTCTTGTTTAGCCTTTTGAAATCAAATCGTTGTTGTTGTAATATTATCTCCGAGGGCGTTTGATTTTGGCGTAGCGGATAATGGCGACCGCGTCAGGTAAGTATTCCCCAGGATCACCTGGAGGTTTTAGGGTTTCAAGTTTTTTTCGTCTGTGTTTATTTGTTACTTTCTTAATCTGAATTGGTGGCTCTGGGAATTGTAGTGGCGTTCAAATCGAGAGAGGATCACCGGAAGCAGCTGGAATTGGAAGAAGCCCGCAAAGCTGGGCTAGCTCCGGCGGAAGTCGATGAGGATGGCAAGGAAATTAACCCTCATATTCCTCAGTACATGTCCTCTGCACCTTGGTATCTTAACGCCGAACGACCGGTATGCCCTTCTCTGTCCCTCCCCCTTTTTGGGCCGTTCTCTTATATGCGCTAGGTGCTGATCAGGGTTTCTGATTTTTTTCTTCAGAGTTTGAAGCATCAAAGGAAATGGAAGTCTGACCCGAATTACACCAAATCATGGTATGATAGAGCTGCAAAAGTATTCCAGGCTGATAAGTACCGAAAGGGGGCATGCGAAAAGTGAGTATGGCTTTTGCTTTTTTTGATTGAATGTTGCACCCATTAATGACACATGCGTAGGTGAAGCAATGTTAAAAAATTTGCCATTAATTCGTTTTGGAAAGGATATTCAAATAATTCGTGAAATTAATAGTTTCCTCTAAACTGAGAAATAGAGATAGTTTCCTCTAAACTGAGAAATAAAGACTTTATGTTCTCAATGATAAACAGGGTTCAATATAGCTACTGATTGTGTGACTGTCATTCTTTTCTTGGTAGGAGTTTTGGGCTCTCGAATTGGATTTCCCTTTCTGTATATAGATCTGTAAGTTATGTATTCGGTATTAGCCAGAATTTTGTAGGTTCTGACTTTTGCACTCATGTGAATCATGTGATAAAATTCTAGAAGTGGGTTCTATTTCTAGACCCTAGCAATGATATAACACCATAAGCCCTAAGCTTGCATTACTGCCTTCCCAGCTGTTTTGAAAGCGCCTCAAAATAAAGGAAAAACGTTTCTTTCTGTCATGTGAGAATGTTTTATCTGTGTTTGTGCTCAATAGCTGACATTGGTTGCTAACTACTTGTTACAGTTGTGGGGCGATGACACATGATGCAAAATCATGCATGGAGAGGCCTCGTAAAAAAGGAGCAAAGTGGACAAATATGTACATAGCACCTGATGAGAAGATAGAGACATTTGAACTGAATTATGATGGTAAACGGGACCGCTGGAATGGTTATGATCCTAGCTCCTATGCTAGGGTCATTGAGAGGTATGAAGCAAGGGATGAGGCTAGAAAGAAATATCTGAAAGAGCAACAGTTGAAAAAATTGGAAGAAAAGAATGGGAATAATAATGCGGAGGGTGAGGTTAGTGATGAGGAAGATGACGAAGATGCTCTAAAAGTTGATGAAGCTAAGGTTGATGAGAGCAAACAGATGGATTTCGCAAAGGTTGAGAAGCGTGTACGTACAACAGGTGGTGGGAGTACAGGAACTGTTCGAAACCTGCGTATCAGAGAAGATACAGCAAAATATCTTCTGAATCTCGATGTAAATTCCGCATATTATGATCCTAAAACTCGGTCTATGCGTGAAGATCCACTCCCAGATGCTGACCCTAATGAGAAGTTCTATGAAGTGAGTTTCTTGCTGACTTGCTCATTCACCATTTTTTTCATGGTTCATATTAAGTGACTTGATCTAACCAGGTTGTTAATCTTTCAGGGAGATAACCAATATAGATTGAGTGGACAAGCTTTGGACTTTAAGCAACTAAATGTTCATGCCTGGGAGGCATTTGAGAAGGGACAAGATATTCATATGCAAGCTGCTCCTTCTCAAGCTGAGTTGTTGTATGAGAATTACAAAATTGCTAAGGAAAAGTTGAAGTCTAAGACCAAAGATACAATCCTGGAGAAATATGGCAATGCAGCAACTGAAGAAGATATTCCCCGGGAACTCTTATTGGGGCAGAGTGAGAGGCAAGTAGAATACGATCGAGCTGGAAGAGTTATCAAGGGAATGGTATGCCTTGAGTTTATGTGGCTACTGTTGTTTTATTTTACTTTTCATATGTTTTTAAGTCATGTTCACCATTCAAACCCATGGAGTAGTGCAACTATTTCTATGTAATGGTCCAATGTTCCAAACCACATCTTCTTCTTCATTGTTTCATACATGGCTTGTATTGTTCTTAAGTCAAGTGTTTAAAAGGTTAAAACAAGATAATTTATCAAAGAATTGTCTATCCTTTACGATTTGAATTGGAATGCATTTTTTTATGCTTAACGAAAAAAATAGAAATATGATGCTTTGAGGAAGCCATGAACAGATTATTTTTTATTTTCAGTTTATGTTGAATGGGTTTTGTCTGCACTTAAGCTCAATCTGGAGTTATCCTTTTTCCCTTCCCTCATTTGAAAATTTTTTATGGTTTTAACTCATTCTCATTTCTTTAGGAAACAACTCTCCCAAGAAGCAAATATGAAGAAGATATCTACATCAATAACCATACAAGTGTTTGGGGTTCTTGGTGGAAAGATCACCAATGGGGTTATAAGTGTTGTAAGCAGACTGCCCGTAATAGTTATTGCACTGGTGCTGCAGGCATTGAGGCTGCTGAGGCCGCATCTGACTTGATGAAGGCAAACATTACACGCAAAGTAGCGTCTGAAGGTAGTTGCCCTATGGTTTATGTTATTTTTTATGTTCTAAGAGTAATGGCTACCATGGTTCTCAAATGCATTTTGGAAATACTGTAATGTCCCTGAGGTTATTTATTATCCTACTACTAGTGAAATTCGACAATATTTCCAGTTAGCAGGAATTCACTGTTCTATATGGTGTGGTTGGAATGAAATTCTTGCTTTTGTACATTGATTTTCGGCTTGTGTATTTTTGACGTTTTGAGAGTTTGAGTGCACTGACTCATTCCAATTGCAGACGCCAATGCTCCTACTGAAGAAAAGAGGCTTGCTACGTGGGGCACTGAGGTACCAGATGACTTGGTTCTTGACCAAAAACTACTTGTTGAAGCACTGAAGAAGGTACATGATTCCTCCAAATTTTTTGCACCGATGTTATTTGGCTGAGTTTGTGGATCCCTGCTGTGCGTTTCTTTCTTCTGTCTTTCAGAGATTTTGATATATCAATCATTTGCTTATTTTCTTGTATTTGTTGGTTTGGCAGGAGGATGACAAGAGGAGAGAAGAGAAAGATGAGAGGAAGCGGAAGTATAATGTTAGATGGAATAATGAGGTAAAAGATGCGATAGCTAGTATTTTTCTTATACCTTGCTGTTTATCTTCATGAGGCTGTGTTAAAAACGGTGTGGTCTGTGTTTTAGATTACTCCGGAGGACATGGAGGCATATAGGATGAAGAGGATACATCACGATGATCCGATGAAGGATTTCTTGAGCAGCTGATGGAGCAGCATCTTTTGGAGATTCTGCTTGCCGTATGTTTGATCGTGCAACCATGTTCAGTTTACTTTTGTATTGTACAAGTATAACTTCGTATGTTTGATCGTGCAACCATGTTCAGTTTACTTTTGTATTGTACAAGTATAACTTCTTATTGTGCAAGTTACTATGACCATTTGTATTGCAATCTGTCGACGAGCTAATGGATGTATACGATTCATGTAGCTGATATAAAAGCGCCAACTTGGTCGTCAACAGTATTTGTTCCTTCTGAGAAATTATGGTTGACTGTGGCTTAATCGGGAAGTGATTCTGAGCGTGATTCAGAAGAGAGACATCTCTTGCGTATGGAAAATGCGTCTCGAAAGGGGTTACTTTAATGCTCCTTAGAAGAGATTACTTTGATGTCATAATATCTCAAGAGATTATAGTTAACCAGTAGACAGTGGACCCCAGGATGGGCGAACAACCTTGGACTTGCCCGTAGTACAATAAACATCCTTACAGGCTGTAGCCGCCCGAGTCACTAATAATCTGTTTGGACTTTGGATTTCCACTAATGATCTGTCTGGATTAAAGAAAGAAATCAAATTTCCCCACTTTCTTCTTTTATAAGGTTTCTTTTCACCCCTCCATGCTCATCCATCACCTCCCCTTCTATTCTCTCCTCTTCCTTTATTGATTGAATCTAAACAAATCATAAATCTCAGAAACAGAGCTTAACTGAACAGAACTAATCAGAGTTATTGTTCGAACTTCTTAAAGGCGCTAATAAACTAGTGTTACTTGAGCAAACTGTAGCGAAATAAATTTCTCCATTTGGTATGATAAAGTTTAGAAGTCGGGTAAAGCCATTTCAGCCCAATCTAAAACTTACAATGATGCTCCACCAAAGCGTTTACGGACGAGACTACTGGAAGTGGAAGAGTGAGAGACAACCCGCCTCTCGCACCTAAAGCAACTCGGTAAAATATTACCGCCAAACAAGATTAACGGTGATGCAAGAATATGGCCATAGCAGTCGGACAAAAGCATAGAGTTTTCATCACGGAAAAGTCCCCTGTGCTTCTTCCGATTGGGACAAAAAATTCACTTCCGTGGAGCTTCACCACCACGGATCGATCTCTGTCATATGAGGGAGCAGGTTAGGGTCCAGGACAATCATCCCAAGAAAAAGGAGCTTTTTCTGTAATTGTTCGTATCTGTCTCAAGCCTTACAAGCACAACACACAGCAAAATTACATCCTTAAGCCTTCAACAAATAACCATTTCTCTTTCGAAAGCCCAACAATGAACCAACTAAAAATGCCCTCCTCCTATATTTTACTATCGTCTTTTCAGATTAATGTTGTTTAAATATACCAAAAGAAAAAAAAAAACATGATTTCACACATTTTTCCTATCTATCCATGCATCACTCCCAAATAAAAGAGGAAAAGAATGAAGAGAGGAGGCGGCAGAAATGAATTAGACACCCCTGGCCAACATCTCCTGGAGCTCAACCAGCGATTTCTCCTTCTCAAGATTCATCTCTTGTCGAAACTTGCTGATGAATTCCTCCGCCTTCTCATCCACCCTCAGGTGTGGCGACGCCGCCACCACTGCCTTCCACGCCTCCTCCATACTCGGCCCACTGTTACTCCTCTCCACCTCTGTCTTCACTTTTCTTTTCAACCCAACGCCCACTTCCTCTCTGCTTGTCCCCGCCTGAACTTGGTCACAGTGATGCTTTGCGGGCAATACCTGTTCCCCGTAGAGCCTGTCTATGTAAATTGCTTTGAAGTTGTTCTGAAACTGGCTCTGGTTTTGGTATTCAAGCACCTGATATCGCCGGAAGCGTCGGCGCTCGTCGGACCTTCTTGGGAGGAAGCGTCTCTTGAAGGGCGCAAAGAGACGGTGCGAGCAGAACTCGAAGACCCGGTGAGCTGTTGCGTTGAGGGAGTTTGGAAGGTTAAGGTTCTGGAGGTTCGATCGGAGTTTGTAGGTGAAAGCCTTCCACGCCTTCCTGGCGGGTTTAAGCTTCCTCCCTAGGTTCAGACGGGACATCAATATCTGTGAGCACAAGTTTTGGATCGAAGAAATAAAAGCGAAGACTTGGAGCAAGTTTCTTGTTTGGTGATCAAGAAATGAACTTGGATTTGGGTTTATAAATTTTGGGGAATTGTAGCGTCAAACTTTATGCTTTTCTTTTCTCTTCTGTTAATGTGGGGTTGGGTGTGAAATTAACGGGGCATTTTTTTGCCTCATATTTGCTGGACTGCCACTTTTTTGAGCCTGAAGGACAAAGAAAATAGGTTTGTGGAGTGGCATACTGGCAATTTTTTCAAAAGGACGCGGCTTCGGTGGTGTTTTTGCTTTCGGCCAGTTTGGAGGCCAAAAAAGAAAACTTGGCTCCTAAGTTTATTTCTTGTGTTCCCTGAGTTTTGAAAGCGATCTGTTACAGAGCACTATTAATGGCTGTTTAGTGGCGGTGGCACCATAAATTTGAGGGTACGTGGGCTCCAGTCGCATTCAAAATTTGGCTAACTTTATTTGCTTTGTGATCGAGTGTGAGCTTGGACTTCTTACATAGGCAACATGAAAGCTTCTTGATAATAGCGTCATTTTCGTTTCTTTACTTTGAGTATGATCCGGTTGCTTCGGCCTTTTTTAAGCCATAAATTCATAATTCACCTCCAAACTTTGCTGACTCAGACACTTAACCCCTTCAACTATGATTTAGGGTAATTGAGCCCCAACACTTTGTAAATTGGGATATATAACTCCTCCAACTGATAGAAATATTATTTTTAGTTTCTCAGGGGCTTAAATGATAATAATATTGAACAAGGAGATTGAAATTGACATTTTTAGCATATTGCTATTTGAGATGTCGTCTTCATCCGCAACTCCAATTGGCATGCTGAAGATATTCCCAATTTCCTAAGGAACTCTCCGATCTCCTATATAGGAAGCTACGGAACAAAACGGCCTCTCAAAATAGTAATATACTGAAATGTCAAGTTTAATCTTCTTGTTTAATATAATTATTATTTAAGTCCCTTGAAAACAAAAAAGAATACTTCCATCAGTTACAAGGGGTCATGTGTCTCATTTTACAAAGTTTAGGGGCTGAGTTGTCTCGAGACATAGTTGAAGGAGGGTTAAGTGCTAAGTTAGTAAAGTTTGGGGGTGAACTATTTATTTAGGCTTTTTTTTATTGAAATCAAACTAAATAAAAGAATATACTTTGATCTGTGAACAAACCTACATAACCAGTAAAGGAAACCATCAAGGAAGAAAGGGCCTAAATTAACCAATTCTCTTTTTTTTTTTGCCCGATTCTAGATGCATCACCTTAAATAACTTAAAATATAAACACTTATCCACCCTCAACAAGAATAAAATAGGTGATCGTATATATAATAATCCCAACAAAACGTATGTAGTTGTGGAGAATGATATAGGCTTTAATTAAGGTTTCATGTTTAATGACAACAACATTCTTAGGTTAAATAAGCAATTATATAGGTATAAATAAGATTGTATTTGATGATGAATACTTCGGCTATAAAAAAAAATGATGAATACTTCGGTTCAATTCAATTCCATTTTTTATTTGGTTCCGATCCATACCCGAATCAAACCATGTTACTTTTTTTTTTTTCTTATAGAAAGGACCAAACTAAGTACCAAAATTCAGTTTTAACTTGATCTAGACTAAACCAATAGAAATATGATTCGTTTCAATTCTCGATTTTACGCAACTCATACTCACCTCAACCTTATAAGCTTCTTTTGTTCCCCTAAGCTACAGTCAATATTACACTTAAGCTCAGATCGTCCTAATTTTTTAGGGTCTAATTAATGCATTTTTGTTAGATGGGCACCTGACAAGTGGAGACCGATATTGAAATTGCATGCCATCCAAAGAATAGAAAGTTTACGATCATCTCAGATTGTCTCATTCAGCTTGATTGTAATAGGCTTTTGGAGGTGCTACTGCTGAAGAAAGGTAAAGTAGTCGCCTTCCTCGCAATAAGATGTGGGTGGAGTCTACTATCGGAGATTCAGGTTTGGTCCTCCACCTGAAAGGAAACTCCTCTCTGTTTCATTTCTCCGTTAGTTGGACCACCAACAGGTGGACGGCCAAGCTCATATTGCTTGCATTTCGACATAAGATTTCGTAATTCATTTCAGTTTATGACGGCAATTTGAAACCAAAAGTAGGGGCAAAAACGTATATTTTCAGATGTGATAGGATAAATGTAATGAGGGGTTTTTTTTGTTTTTTTGGTATACATGAGGGGAAGATTTGTGATATCCCCAATCATTTATTTGAAGGATTTAAAAAACACATAACGTATTGCAGTTTTAAATACATATAAAGGAATAAACAATATATTATTGGTTGCGTCTAAGACGTACTTTTTCAATCATAATCTTCCAAAGTTACATCATTTGGTATTTCTAAATGATGAAGATTCTTCAGTCACATGGATGCAGGCAGGTAGCTAGCAAGTCAGCTAATCCATAATGTTGCTGTATGAAATCATTATTAAGATGAATTGTGTTTGTTTGCGACTGGGAAATGGAATTAATCTTTTGGTTCAACAGTCAACCATCATTTCCACATAAACAGACAGACATCACAATTTTCTGCCATGATATATATAGTAACTGTATAAGTGCGTTGCAGGTGAGTTAAATTTTAAATTATTTTTCACTCTAATAACTATAATATTTATTGTTTTATCCAAAATAAATAATTGTAATGGAGATTTTATTTTTTTTTGGTTTAGATATATTTTTTTATTAATTTTGCTATTTATTATGTAGTAATTTTTTAATATAATATTTCATTATAACTATCCTCATTTGTGTCATTCATTATAATAGATAGCTCATTGTATTAGATTTTTGTTTAACATAAACAACGATAGCAACAACAGTATCAACAATAGTAATAATAATATAATGTAGAATATGCTATAGGTAATATTTGTTATAAAAAAATTGATAGAAATTTTTTTTATTTGTGATGGTAGAGTACTTATAAAATTACTTCATAGTATTTTTAAAATCTAATCAAAGATGTTAGAATTCTTTTTATCAGTGTAAAATTTAAAAATGGTATTCAATCTATTAAGAAAAGGTCTTAATTTAATATCTTAATAGTATTATGTATTTATAAATTTTATTAAAAGTTAAGTTAGAACATTTTATCTTAAGTACTATGATTTAGATTCAGAAGGCTAATTATTAAAATGGAGATTATATATATATATTACTTGGCTCAAACAATTAAATAAATTTACCATTAATATGTTATCATAACTTTGACTTTTTAAAGAGACGTAAGCTAAACTTTTAATATTTTTTTTATGTTATATTCAAAATTGAAAAAGACATAATATAGGTGGGACATTCAATAAAAAATCAAGTAAAAATAAATTTATTTTAAGAAGTATGACACAAATATGGGCCACGATGCTAAAGCATAAACTTAGTAAGTAAATACTGAGTTTTTTTAAAGGTATGCAATTATAAGTATCTATACATTACTCAAAAAGCCTAAGTACTCTACTCTTGATTTTTTTTATCAAAATACACGCAGTTCCAATGTTTCAAAATCTACACGTACCCTATATTTTATGGCCGATTCAATGTGATTGTTCCAAAGATCGAGGTAAAATCTTGTATGCTTTTTATATTTTTTTATAATTAATGTTTACCCATTAATTTAGAAATTATACTCACATTACTAAAGTTTGAAAATATAGTCATACTCATTATTCTTATAATATGATTAGTCAATCATTAGAAAATAAACTCATTAAAGTAGAATAGAATCTTAGTACCTAAAAGGAAAATTAAAAACTTATAATTTGAGGTTTAGTCATTTTATATATGTCTGCAATTTTTATTACATATAGATATATATGGATATTAAGTTGCCGTAATGACCTAAGTCCATGACAGGTAAGGTTTCTCACATTTAATCTATGTGGGATATGAGGGTATTACAAAGTCCCCTATTTATGTACCTAACTTCCTCATTGGAGTCACTTGGATTACTTGGTCCTCCAGACCAATAACCTCTCTAGTCAGACTACTTACCCCCCTGATAAAGTAACATCTCTAATCTAGGATTAGTTCTGGCAGATGATGCATATCCACACCTACTATGCCATACCATTATGTCACACTATCGCAGTCCTGGGTTAGCTCTGATATTATCTGTGATGACTTAAATCCAAAACCAGTCAACAGAATATCCGCCTACACCACATGGGCTATAATTTGTTACAAAATTTTAACTTATTATGACTATTTAAGATTTTTTTTCTCCATTAAAAGTTATACTTAATATATAAATTTAAGCAAATGTACTAAAGCTAAAAAAAGACATGCAAATTTTTTTTTTGGTTTTTAGAAAGTAAACATGGGAAATCTATTTTTTGCTTTCTCTTTAAGATTCATATTCCCAATTATAACTCTAATAAATATACAACACCAAATTAATTTGGGTCTCATTAAAAAAAAAACACCACATAAGTTAAGGATATAAAAATCGATAATTTTTTTTTCACTTTCATACTTTTTCTAATACTGATAATAGAACACTACGTTGCATGAAAGTATAATGTCTATAATAAAATTAAAAAAAATCTATCATTAAAAGAGGGAAATAAAATAAAATTTAAGGATAAAAGATCCAACATTTGACATATTCATACCATGTATGAGTTTTATCTGATTCAAATATTCAAATAGACATAATTAAGAGGTTTTTGAAACTTTTAAGTTCCAATTAAAATACTTCATTCAAGTTTAAGAGTACAAAAATTGATAAAATTTTATGTTTAAGGTCATGCCCAAAAAATATATATATAATTTAATTAAGGACATATGCGTTACAAAATTTTAACTTATTATGGCTATTTAAGATTTTTTTTCCATCAAAATTTATACTTAACATATAACTTTAAGTAATTGTATTAAAGCTAAGAAAAGACATATGAATTTCTCTTTTTCATTTTTTAAAAATTGCACATATAAGACTTCTATTTTTTTCTCTCTTTCCCTTTTAAATTCTTAGTGCTAATTATACCTCTAATAAATATACAACACCAATTTAATTTGGGTCTCATTAAAAAAAATAAAACACCCATAGGTTAAGAGTATAAAAGTAGATAAAATTTTATCACTTTCATAATTTTTCTAATATTAATAATAGAACACTACGTTGCATGAAAGTATAATCTTTATAATAAAATTAAAATCATTATAACTTCTGAACAATTAATGTGCGTGTAAAATAAAAACCTTAATTCTTTACTCTCTTTGTGGGAAAATTAATAGTTTGACACAATAAAAACTTTATACTTTCTCAATATATGTTATAAGAATTTATTTATTTTTTTTTAGGTAGATAGTAGTGTTAGGGTGAGAAATATTTATAATTAAGTAAGAAAAGTCTTACCTATACTCTCAATGTATGTCAAATGATTCTTAGTATAAAAAACTAACTTGTGAGAAGAGAACTAAAGTATAGAACATCAACCCAAAAAAGTTTGAACCTAACCATTGAGATAAAGATCTAATTTATTTAGCATTAAGTCAAATTTATCCAAATATGTTTTTGTGGTTTTTTTTGTCTGAAATTGATATTATTTTTTAGGTTGAATAATTAAAAATTTTGCAACAATTACTATAAAAATTTTATTTAATAAATTATTATAGATATATATAATTAGTTTTCAAATGATATTAGTTTTAGATGAAAAATCCTGTAAAAATAAAAATAAATTATTTTGGATAATCAACTTCAAACAATTGTCTTTTTTTTTTTTTCCAAATGTATGATTTAAACCCCAAATCTTCACGTTAAAGCATTTATGAATTTCTATAACTCTCTAATAAGTAGGCTAAGTCAACCGTATAGCTCTAATTTCACTTGATAGTATGAAGCTCAAATTGGTATAGATGAAGCTGAAGGGTTTAAATTCCTATAAGGCCTCCTAGTGTAAAAAGACTCTTATTAAAAATTTTATTTTTCTCTTTGTAAATAGAATTTAAAATTTAATATACTATTATTATTTGTTTGATGTATAAATAATTATTGATGAAATGTTAAGTTTTAAGTATTATTATTATTATACTCTCTCTGTCACAATTTTTTTGTAACATTTTAGGTTTTTTACTTAAATTTATTTATTTTAATATTTTTTAGAAAAAAATTTACAAATTAAATTTAGAAACTATAAAAATTTTAATTTTTAAAGATTTTTTTTTAAATTTTTATAAAATATTAATATAAAAAAATTTAAGTCAAACTTAAGAAAAAAAAACTGAAATGGTGTAAAGAACTTGAGATAAAGATAGTAGTTTGAAGTTTGAATGGCAAGAGAAGGAAAAAGAAAATAAATTGACCCACAACTAACGTTCAAAAAAATTTATAAAAAATTTAGGGTATATTTGTCAAATTTAACTAAATTTGCAGTTAAGTAATGATTTTTCCAAAAATTAAAGCTTAAAAACAACACATGCATAATGCTACTTTGAAACAACTCATAAGATTTGGTTGGCTCTAAAAAAATAATAATAATAAAAATGCATTAATATTATTTAGTATAGAGAAAAAGTTAATTGCTAAGACTAAAAAAGTATGTTCCAACATTCAAAATGATGACCATGTGGGAAAAGATAATTATTTTAATTTTCCAAATATTTTAAAATATTGGAAAAATGTTAAAAAAGAGTTGTTACTAAATTTCTCTTATTATCATATAAGCAACTAATTCTAGGAGTTAAGAATTTTTTTTTTCTAAAAGTTTTCACAATGACATTTGCTGCAATAATAATTTTTTTTCATAGTACGTGCTTGAGTTATATGTGAATTATATGATTGCTTTAATATGAACCAAATACTTTTGCTTTCAAAGTATATATTCATCCAACTAGAGAAAAGAAAACTTAATTGACAAAAATTTTATATTCAAAGATACTTTCTATAGTAGAATAAAATTAGGCCATATTTATTAAAATTAACTAGATTTAGTGGTCAAAGTAAGTTTAGTAGTCAAAATAGTAAATTTCCCAAAACCAAAGGCTAAACACATCCCACTTTGTATTTTTTTCTTCTCTTATTATATTTTTGTATTTTAATACTACTAAATATGTAATTAAATAGGCAGTTATATATTTAGATCTTTGTAAGTGGATTCTTTCCTTTCCCTCTTTTTAGAGCCCTAATACTAACACAAATCTAATTAAAT
Organism: Aquilaria sinensis; assembly: GCA_005392925.1. Taxonomy (NCBI): domain Eukaryota; kingdom Viridiplantae; phylum Streptophyta; class Magnoliopsida; order Malvales; family Thymelaeaceae; genus Aquilaria; species Aquilaria sinensis. The sequence continues at coordinate 305,435 of SMDT01002770.1, read as the reverse complement.
AGACAATATAATTTTTTTTATCATTGAAAGAGTAAAAGAACTTATAATTTTAGGATAAAGGAAAAACTATATGTGAACTATTATAAAGTGTTCACTTATGTAATTTTTTAATATATAATTTTTATATCTAAAATTATTTTTTAATATGCAACACTCATAGATTTTCATGTGAAACTTTAGCATGAGTTTTACCACATAATAAGCTCTCACAGTATATACTCATTCAAGTTCTAAAACCAAAAAAACTTAATTGATAAAAAAATTATGTTCAAAGGTTCCTTTTACATCAATACAAACTTTAGCTTGAGTTTTACCATATATTTAATTTTTTATTCAAATAAAAAATTTAGTTATGAAGATTTTTAAAATGCTAAGTTGAAAATTTAAGTTTTATAAAGTATTTACTTGTACAAACTTTAGAATGAGTTTTACATTTAAGTCTTCTATTCAAATAAAATATTTGGCTATGAAAGTTTTTGGAATGATAAGTTAAAATTTTAAGTTTTATAAAATATTTACTTGAGGTATTATTTGATAGTAATATAGAACCAAAGGTGATATATTTGAAGCAAAAAAATTTTAATGGCAATTTAAGAGTTTTAGGTAAGATTAATACAAAAAATAATTGTATATAGTACATACTTCTGTAATATAGAATTAATGGCGGATAAGGTTGTAGCAAAAAATAAAATTTAATGACAACTTAAGAGTATCTTTTAATGTTCTAGTGCTAATACAACTCTACTTAAATAGATAATAATAAAATTAAATTTTATTAAGGGAACAAAACATTTTTATAATAGAATGATAAAAAAATCATTCAATATTTAGGCACATTTTATGCATATGAAGGCCTACACCCTTGGGTTGCTAATGCTACTAAACGATGGAGTGGATTAGAATTATAGGCTGTACTTTATTATTAGTAATTTTTTATTATTAAATATTTGTCAACAAGTCTCACCATTTATGATCAACGAAAGCAAAGGATATAGACATGCACACACACACACACAATACTTGAAGATTGTTGAACATGCTTTCTAAACTTGTAGCCGATAATTCACAAACTTTTTAATTAAATTTAATGTCCAGATGAGATGACAGAGTATTTAATGAGAACAATTTTTTATAATTATCATTAGAGTCTTAATAATTTATTTAATAATGGAGATGAAACAATTAAAGATAAAAGTTAAAAAGCTACCACTAAATAGTTTTTTTCAAAACTTTAATGTAAATCATTGGTGCTCTCCCTAAACCTAATTCTCTGCCACCTCACTCATTATTATCTATAGTTTTCAGCCAGATTTGGATTTTGGTTTGGATCTGGTTGGTTTCCTTTCATTTGTTTTGACTGACTTTATCCGACGTTATCTAATGAATTTTATGATGGATGTTATCTCACTTAATTTTTGCTGTTCCAAAGCGATTTGAAATTCTTATAGGATACATCTTCAATTAAAGGAGAGCAATGATGGATTTAAGTTTTCTCTTGGATTTACTAGAATCTCAGCCTACTAGAGTATCACAATGTTTGACAAGAGATATGGAGGCGATTTTATAAAATAACGTTAGTTTTTATTTTTTTAGGTTTTATTAGTTGCCTTTTTATTTTCATAGATAGTTTTATTTAAACTTTTGATGTTTGGTTGGTTTCAGCATTGCTTAATTATTGCCGTTCTGCCTTGGGCTTTATTTTAGTTATTTGTGAGTTTTAAACCCTAGATTTATTCTGGCTTACTTGGAAAGTTCAATTTGATATGATTTTCTTTATTTTATTCGGTGTCACAGGAACTGATAGCTTTTTTTAAGGTCAGTTTTATATTCTTGTTCTTCCTTAAATTGTTATGTCACCGTTGGATTGTAAAATGTTATTCAGCTCACTTTCAATTGGAATAAAGCATCTTTTGTAAAAAATAATAATAATAAATGTTAATCACTGATACTAATACAACACGAGGGCTAAATCTTCTAATTCCCACGCAAAAAGTTCATATATGAAACCACTCCACCGCAAAATAAAAGAAATTAGGAAAGAAACTTGGGATATATTTGCAATTGCCTTCAATATATTGCTGTATGAAATCATTATTAAGATGAATTGTGTTTGGTTGAGACTGAGAATATACATACATACATACATAGATATATATATATATATATTAGCATATGAGTCTGACGGCCTACCCTCTTGGGTCGCTAATGCTACTAAACGATGGAATGGATTAGAATTAGAGGCTGTACCTTATTATTAGTAATTTTTTATTATTAAATATTCGTCAACATATCTCAGCATCTATGATGAACGAAAATAAAGGATGTAGACACACACACAAATACACACACACACACACACATTAATACTTGAAGATTGTTGAACATGCTTTCTAAACTTGTAGCCGATAATTCGCAAACTGTTTAATTAAATTTAATGTTCAGGTGAGAAGACAGAATATTTGATGAGAACAATTTTTATAATTACCATTAGAGTTTTGACTAATTTATTTAATAATAGAGATGAAACAATTGAAGATGAAAGTTAAAAAACTACCACTAAATAATTTTTTCAAAATTTTAATGTTAGTCACTGATACTCTCCCTAAATCTAATTCTCTGCCACCTCTCTCACTATTATTTGTAGTTTTTGGCTAGATTTGGACTTTGATCTGGATCTGATTGGTTTCCTTTTATTCGTTTCATTATTTGACTGATTTTATTCGACGTTATATATTGAATTTTATAGTTGATGCAATTTCACTCAAATCTTGATGTTCTAAAGCGATTTGAGATTCTTATAGGATATATATTCAATTGAAGGGGAGCAGTGAAGAATCTAAGTTTTCTATTGGATTTATTAGAATCTTGGCCCTGCTGGAGTATCACAAAGTTTGACAACAAATATAGAGGTGATTGTATAAAATAACGTCAGTCTTTATTTTTAAGTTTTATTAGTTGTCTTTTTATTTTTATAAATAGTCTTATTTAGACTTTTAATATCTGGCTGGTTTCAGTATTGCTTAATGATTGTCATTCTTCTCTGGGCTTTATTTTAGTTATTTGTGAGTTTTATACTTTAAATTTATTTTGACTTACTTGGAAAGTTTGATTTGATCCAATTCTATTATTTATTCAATGTCACAGGAGCTGTTAGTTTTTTTATGGCCAGTTTTATGTTCCTGTTATCCCTTAGAGTTTTATACTATCGTTGGGTTGTACAATGCTATTCATATCACTTTTAATTGGAATAAAGCATCTTTTGTAAAAAAAAAAAAATGTTAATTAGTGATACTAATATAACACAAGGACTAAATCTTGTAATTCCCAGGCAAAAAGTTCATATATGAAACCACTCTATCGCAAAATAAAAAAAATTAGGAAAGAAACTTGGGATATATTTGCAACTGCTTTCAATATATTAGGAAAAATGCAAGATTTTGTAATGTTACATTTGTGTTTCCTTGAATGTGCCCTGACACAGAAAGCTGTGTGTGGATGGGAAGCCTCTAAAGTCTGGAACTTTCCACCATGTAAAGAACAATTCGAAGTCGTCAATGTTGCCATGGGAAAGGCGTCGATTCAAGCTTTGCTTTACAGCTCCAGCCCAATTTTGTAGTACTGTATCAGATTCGACTGTTGCTTCAATGTTTTGATGCCTACTTTTTTTTATAATTTTTTTTTCTTTTTTCTTTTTTCTTTTTTCTACTCTTTAATAAGTTTTATACATATAAATTTACCTTCAAACTGCTATACATACTGTACTTTTTATTCCGTTCCCCTACTCAGGGTATGGGCCTGTGAGCCGATCAAGCACCTTTTTAACTGTGGGCTTGCTTTGGGCCAGATTGATGCCATCACAAATTTACACCTCTCATTTATGGGTCCTGTAAGTTCAGGCCTATAAAAGCCTAAGATACACTTTCGCGAGTCATAACTCATGGTTTTCTATTCCCAAAGGTCGGTCATATCCACCTATGGAAGTTATATATTTTTTTTTCTTTTGGAATATGTTTTTTGTGACTTTAGAATCATTCTATTCTATGCTTTTATCGAGTTGATCGATAAGTCTTGTGTTCTATTCCAATCAATTTCAATTCTCTTCATAATTGAGAGTCTGAGACTTGATTATTGCAAAGCTGGTTTATTAAACTCGAACAAAACTAAATTATATTTTTTGTCTTGCGCACTCGATAACTTATCGTCACAGGAAACAAGCTCTAACTACAATGTCCTATGACGACTGCCCTCTCAGAAGGCTTTATTCCCTGCTTATGATGAGCCAATGATGCTTACATGTTTAGCTCAAACTTCGATCGCGTAGCGTGAGAACCTGGAAGTGGGGCTAAAGAGCGAAACCTCCTGATCCCGGTTCTCCTTCAACCTCCGGGCCTCCTCCCTGGAGATTCTGAAGGAGTTGCTCAAAACGTCCACCGGAATGGCGCGGAGGACAGAGACTCTACCGGCCACTTGGCTGATCCTTGCATTGCCGTTGGTCTTGAAGGCAACCCACTCCAATCCTTGCTCGTTCGCTCGCTTCAACACCGCGAAGTGCTGGGGCACAGTGATGAGCTGCCCCTCCTCAACGGGCCCGTTGAACACCGTCTCTCCGTCTTCCCTCACGATATGCATGTGGCCGTTGCCCCGGGTGATGTACACGATGCTGTGGGCGTTCATGTTCCAGTGCGGCGTGTAGATGGCGTTCTGTCCAAAATGCACGTTTTCAAATACTGAGGTCCAAATTCGATATTTATAACAAGTTCAGGGCACGCATGTAGGGATAATATCAAATAGCTACTAGTATGTCTCTACGTAGCCTAGTACCCTGTAGAGGACACCTCTCTCAGCGCTGAGTTGGAGGTACTGGAGCACGGGCAGGTTGAAGCTGTTGACGGTGGTAATGCGGCCCGCGCGGGGGTTGAATACGTCTGCTTGGGACGGCTGGTCGAGGCGGTGGCGGAGCCTCATGGTGCAGAAAGTCTCCTCCAAGCCGTTGTCGTAGTCATATCGTCCCCGGCGTCTCTCTTGCTCCTCCTCTTGGTATTCGGGGAAGATGAGGTCCAGCTCTCTATCCACACTCACGATGGATCCCCTCATATCGTCTCTGTTCTGCAGTCTCCTTGCCAGCTGTGGGTCGATGTTGAAGGCCTCCGCCAGAAGCTGCACGTCGAAGCCGCTCAACAGATTCCCAGCATCGCTCCTGATCTGCCCTTCGCGGCGTCTCTCTTTCTCGCTCTCGCTTTCCCTCTCCCTCTCACTTGGGCCTCCAGTGACAGCCTCTCGTCGTGGGCTCCCAGCCAGGAAGAATCTCTGAAACGGGGAATCATATATATTTAACTGATTGTTGTCCTGCACTATTGAATTGTTATAGACATGTACATTTTGAAAATAAAGGTTGGCTTGCTTACCCTGAAGTTCTGGTCGAGTTGGTTGGCGAAGTTTCCAACGTCGATCATGATCATGAGGACGAGCTCCGAGTCGCCGTCGTTGTAGACCCAGGAGGTGGTTCCGGCGGGGACGGCGATGACGTCACCTTCACGGATGCGGCCGATCTTCTGGTGCTGGTCACGGGGGGCGCTGCTGCCTCTCTCTCTGCGGGATTGGGATTGGGACTGGGACTGGAAAGTCTCAGCGCAGCCTGGGAAGACGGGGCCGTGAACTCCCCGGCCCCGGACAACGTATATGAGGTGGGGGGCGTTGTCGTAGTGGGGAAGGAGGAGGCCGCGGGGCTGGAGGCGGTGGCGTAGGGGGGCGACGCCTGCGCACTTGAACTGGTCGTCACTGAGGTCCCAAACCTCGGTGACGCCGGCCTCTGACTGGATGCGGCGCTGGGGCGTTTGAGCGTTAAGGCGGTCGATCTGGCACTCGGTCTGGAAGCGCCCCTGGCGCTGGGCAAAGCAGGGGACGGCGAGGAAGAGGAGGCAGAGGGTGAGAGGGAGGAGAAGGGAGTGAGCCATCTTAGTGCTTATTTGTGTGTGTGGATGAGTAGAGGAGGGCGAGTCCATTTATAGGCGTTGGGGCGTGGGACGTGGCGAGGAGGCTCTGTGCTTGTTTTGCATGCACTTGTGTCGCAACTTGTTCCGCGCTTGCTTGTTCTGTGCGCCCTTCTCCTTACACCTACACTCCGCTACATGGCTTTTGGCATCGCCACCCCGAAGTATCATTGACGGGTCCATTCAATTTATTGAAGCTAGAATTTGGTTTTTGATTGATTAGTGAGTCCTATACCATTTTCTAACAAAATGAGTAAATGACACTCTTAGGATGTACTTTAGTCCATTTAACATTCTCAGATTCTACGATTATAGAAATGCAAGTACACAACTGCCCTTCTCCACATGGATCCAAGGGAAGAATGTGAAACGATTATCCAAAGAATATACCTTGCATTTTCTTTTCGGTAATCAACATTGGATACGTTGCAAACAGATGTAGGATGTACTTTAGAACTTCAGTTATGTGCATGGAATTAAATACTGCGGTATATTACATGGGAGGTAAGCAATATGTAGTACAAATGTTTTCGCATTTTATCATTTTTTAGCATGAAATACTTTAGTATATTTCTGTATACTATATTATTTTACAGTATTTCGCATACAGTTAACTTTTTATGTACATTTTGTTAAAAAATTCTAATATACCGCAAATACCGCAAAGTATGTACTGTGATATTATATTTTTTGCAGACATGTGTGCGATATTTTTCTGTTATTTTACATCAAAATATCATACATAAATATATAAAATAGTAAAATATAATTAATAAACATATTTTAACATAATTAATTATTTTTATATTTTGGTTATTTTTTTCTTTTTCTTTTGTTTGCTTTCTTTTTCTTTGGGTATTAGAAAACGTATTATTATTATTATTATTATATTATTATATATTATTATTAAAAGTATTAGAGTATTTTTTTTTTTTTTTTTCTCTTGTATCAATAAATTAGTTTTTTTTACTGAGTAATATTTATTTTGTTCTATATATAACATTTTTTTTATGTTTTTTGTATTAAAAAAATATCTTCTATCATATATAAGTTTTATTTATATTTTGACAAATTATGATGAGAAAAAAAATTAGAATCCATATAAAAATGTGCAAAAAAAATTATTTAAATTTATTTTATCTTAAAATAATATTCTAATATTTATTTTTTTTATAAAAAAAAAGTTTCTGAAATCACGCTGATTGTAACAGTATGCTACGTGGTATAACATGTGGTATACCTTAAAAATATGAAATGCAGTATACATAGTGGTAATTATAATTATTAAAAAATATCTTCTATCATATATAATTTATTTATATTTGATAAATTTTGATGAGAAAAAATTAGAATCCATATAAAAATGTGAATTTTTTTTTTTATTTAATTTATTTTATCTTAAAATAATATTTTAATATTTATTTTTTTTTGTAAAAAAGGTAACAGTATATGGCATGATATACCATGCAGTATAACTTAAAAATATGGGATGCAGTATACCTAATGGTAACTATATTTATAAAAAATATCTTCTATCATATATAATTTATTTATATTTGACAAATTTTGATGAGAAAAAATTAGAATCCATATAAAAATGTGCAAAAAAGTTTATTTAATTTATTTTATCTTAAAATAATATTCTAATATTTAATTTTTTACAAAAAAAGTAATAATATGCAGTACGGTATACCATGCGGTATACCTTAAAAATATGGGATATAGCATACTTAGTGGTAACTATATTTAACACTTTGGTTGCGTGTAAACTCACCAGACCCTTGAAACTTGAAGCCATTCAACAACGCTAACTAGCTACCTAAAAGAGAAGAAAGGAACTCGCTAGTCTTCTGATCCAAAAGTACCCAAGCTAGTGAATGCTTTAATTTCATTCTAAGTAGATCATTTCTTTGGATAAATAATTGGTGTAGAAAATTAAATTGTGTTTGGAATGATTGGTGTCATGACTCAATTCTTGCTATCGCAAATTCTTCATGCTGAATAATGTTAGATCAGGGCTTGAAATAGCGAGCGACCTGCTGGCTTTTCCCTTGTACGTAGGGGCGGACCTATTAAGGGGCAGGGGGTGCCGCAGCCCCCCCGAAAATTATGAAAAATTTTAAATATAGGTACTTAATTGGTTAATTCAACAGAAATTAGGGACTTGAAATGCATTTTTGACTCCCCAGAAATAATGGAAGAATATGAAGATGGGGGGGCAGGGAGGTAGGCACTCAAGAAAACAAGGACCAAATAGTAATTATTCACTCTAGCCTTAAACAGATACCTAATGGTAACTATATTTATAAAAAATATCTTCTATCATATACATTTTATTTATATTTGATATTCTAACATGGCCTAAATGCACTAGTAGTCCTCCAAATTTTTCACCTTGTCGAGTTGCACCCTAATATTTGAATTAATACGAATTAGACCAATCTCTAGCTTTGCCCCGCCTCGATGCCGTCCCTCTCTTCCAGGTTTAGTCGACTCTCTTTCGGGCTCGCCCCCTCCCCCCCCCTCCGAACCAAAAATTCTGGTTCCGCCACTGCTTGTACGCAACATTTTTCAAGTTAATACAAAACTACTTTCCTATCATTTCTGTTACTATAGAGACACACACACACATTGAGAAGATAGTTACATTTTTAATTGTTCAAATAAATATTCTAGTTGTCAGTGACATTTTAAGAACTAAACTAGAGCATTAGAGTCTAACTGTAACTTTTGAAAGAGCAGGGGGCAAATGCAATTATGGCATAATTTAAGAAGAATAAGTATAATTAATCCTCATGAAATGGTGCCTTACAACCAAGGCGATAAGTATAAGTTTTCCAAACCATAAGAGGTAAATATAATTATGACCCCACTTTAGGGTATATGTTATTAACCCTACTATATCATAATTGTGAATGGCTCGATAGGCTCAATCCAACTCAAGTTGTGAAATACTCCAAGCTAGAAAATCAGTTTTATAAATTACTCTCTTTGTCTAGTTGATCTTGCTTCATTTTTTGCTTTAGACTGTCCAAAATCTTTACAACATTTTCATATTTAGTAATTTTACTACTAAAAAAATGTCATTTTTCAATAGCATCGCGTTGGAAATTCAGGTTTTTTCAAAGTGAAGCCATTGGAAATTGATGCGTTGGAAAATCACATTATGAAAAATAAATTTCCAATGGCTTAATGTATAGCCGTTGGTATTACACATAGTAAGCCATTAGAAAAAAAAGTCGTTGAAAATTTTCAAAGGCTCAACTCCCCATGTGTATTTGCAACGGTTGAAAGATTTTCCAATGGCTGGACCGTTGGAAAATTTCCAATGGCTAGAAATGTTTTTACTGAAAAAATATTTACTAAAGAAATTATATTTTATATTTACCAAAAACTATATTTTATATCATCTATTTGCAAACTTTATATATTACATTATTGCAAAAAGTAAGAATAAAACAAAATATTTTTTATTTTAACAAAAATAAATTTACCAAAATTATATTTCCTATTTACTGAAAATTAAACCACTAAATCAAAAAATCATAACATTCAAAAAATTAGATCAAATTTGCAGAACAAGTTAGTTCCATGATTAGATCTAAACAACGACCACCTTCTCAACCATCCGATCAAATCTAAACCGAAGCTTGTTCTAAGATCAACCACTGGTTTACACAACCCGAAACCTAGATCTGAAGACTGAGGCAGATGAGGTGGAGGAAGACGAGTTGGAGGAACCTGAGGTTGACGGTGACGAGGAATGGAGAGCGATAGTGAGAAACGGTGAGGCACGGCGAGAAACGTGGAGAGGCACAACGAGCCACGGTGAGAAATGTGGAGAGGCACGGCGAGAATGGCAAGGCACGGTGAGAAACGGTGAGCCATGGTGAGAAACATGGAGAGGCACGGCAAGAACGACAGGCCACAGTGAGAAACGTGGAGAGGCACGGCGAGAGTAAGGACGTGAGAATAGATCAAATTTACGCACGAAGAGGACAAGGGCCAACGAGGTGACGCACACGGAGAGGACGACGACAGAGGACGAGGAACAGCCAGGCGATGGAGAGAGTACCGAGAGAGATGAGGTAGTTGAGAGAGATAGGGAGTTGAGAGAAACGAGAGAGGGCCGAGAGAGATGAAGGGAGTTGTGAGAGATAGGGAGGGGCGACATATTAGGGTTTGAAAGGGGAGAGGGCTAGGTTATGATGTATGTATATGGGTTAGGTTATATGAGCTGAGTTATATTATAGTATAATATATATGATATATCTATTAATATATATGTTACATACATTATAATTTCACTACTAGAAAAACCGGATTTAGCGACGGTTTAATTAGCGACGGCTAAAAACAGTCGCAAATTAGCGACGGCAAACAGTCACTAAAAGTCCGGTGAAAGTTTAGCGACGGCTGGAAGTCGCTAATTTTTAGCGACTGCTTGCCGTCGCAAATTTAGCGAAGGCAGGTAGTCCCTAATATTAGCGACGGCTTGCCTTCGCTAAATTAGCGAAGGCAGGTAGTCGCTAACATTGCCGTCGCTAATTAGCGAAGGCAGGTAGTCGCTAAAATTAGCGACGGCTTGCCTTCGCTAATTTAGTGACTATTAACCGTCGCTAATTGGCTTTAAGTTGTTCAAAAATTACATACAGCTTGCCCTTGGTAATATTCCAAAGACTAGCGATGACTAATTATGACTGGCTTTTTATGAGATTGTTCATTCTTTTTTTTTTTCATTTGTTTTGATAATGATAAATTTTAATTGCTTTCAGTTTATTTTTCAATGAAAATGTATGAATCGATGTATCCATGTGTGTATAAAAAAAACTATAATTTAGACTAAATTTTGTTTTATGGTTACAAGATTTTTCATTTGTTTTTAAGTAATTAACAAAAAATATAGTCACTATACTCTTTTTATGGTATCTCTTAATATTTTTTAAGTAATCATATTTTTATAATCATATTTTTATACTAGCGAGGGCCATTAGTCGCTACTCCTAAGCGACTTATAGTCGTCGCTGTACAGCTACTAAGTTAGACGGCAAGTTTTCTCTCCTGTTAGTGACGGCTTGCCTTCGCCAATTTAGCGAAGGCAGGTAGCCGCAAGTTGTCGCTAATTAACGAAGGCAGGTAGTCGCTAATATTAGCGACGGGTTGCCGTCGCTAAATTAGCGACGGCTTGCCTTCGCTAATTTAGTGACTATTAACCGTCGCTAATTGGCTTTAAGTTGTTCAAAAATTACATACAGCTTGCCCTTGGTAATATTCCAAAGACTAGCGATGACTAATTATGACTGGCTTTTTATGAGATTGTTCATTCTTTTTTTTTTTCATTTGTTTTGATAATGATAAATTTTAATTGCTTTCAGTTTATTTTTCAATGAAAATGTATGGATCGATGTATCCATGTGTGTATAAAAAAAAACTATAATTTAGACTAAATTTTGTTTTATGGTTACAAGATTTTTCATTTGTTTTTAAGTAATTAACAAAAAATATAGTCACTATACTCTTTTTATGGTATCTCTTAATATTTTTTAAGTAATCATATTTTTATACTAGCGAGGGCCATTAGTCGCTACTCCTAAGCGACTTATAGTTGTCGCCATACAGCTACTAAGTTAGACGGCAAGTTTTCTCTCCTGTTAGTGACGGCTTGCCTTCGCCAATTAAAATTAGCGACAAGCTTTCCATCGCTAATTAGCGACGGCCTGCCGTCGTTAATTTAGCGAAGGCAGGTAGTCGCTAAAATTAGCGACGGCTTGCCTTCGCTAATTTAGTGACTATTAACCGTCGCTAATTGGCTTTAAGTTGTTCAAAAATTACATACAGCTTGCCCTTGGTAATATTCCAAAGACTAGCGATGACTAATTATGACTGGCTTTTTATGAGATTGTTCATTCTTTTTTTTTTCATTTGTTTTGATAATGATAAATTTTAATTGCTTTCAGTTTATTTTTCAATGAAAATGTATGGATCGATGTATCCATGTGTGTATAAAAAAAAACTATAATTTAGACTAAATTTTGTTTTATGGTTACAAGATTTTTCATTTGTTTTTAAGTAATTAACAAAAAATATAGTCACTATACTCTTTTTATGGTATCTCTTAATATTTTTTAAGTAATCATATTTTTATAATCATTACTTTATACTAGTTAGGGCCATTAGTCGCTACTCCTAAGCGACTTATAGTCGTCGCTATATAGCTACTAAGTTAATTAGCGAAGTTTTCTCTCCTGTTTAGCGACGGCTTGCCTTCGCTAATTTAGCGAAGGCAGGTAGTCGCTAATATTAGCGACGGCCTGCCTTCGCTAATTAGCGAAGGCAGGTAGTCGCTAATATTAGCGACGGCTTGCCGTCGCTAATTAGCGAAGGCAGGTAGTCGCTAAAATTAGCGACGGCTTGCCTTCGCTAATTTAGTGACTATTAACCGTCGCTAATTGGATTTAAGTTGTTCAAAAATTACATACAGCTTGCCCTTGGTAATATTCCAAAGACTAGCGATGACTAATTATGACTGGCTTTTTATGAGATTGTTCATTTTTTTTTTTTCATTTGTTTTGATAATGATAAATTTTAATTGCTTTCAGTTTATTTTTCAATGAAAATGTATGGGATCGATGTATCCATGTGTGTATAAAAAAAACTATAATTTAGACTAAATTTTGTTTTATGGTTACAAGATTTTTCATTCTCCTTCGCTAATAATTAGCAATTCATAGCCTTCAGTTGTGGCCGATTATTTAATCTTGTTAATGTGACCTGAAATTATTCAAAATTTATTTTTCTTATTGTTTATGTTACATATAGTTCCACAAAAGCAGCTATCATTTTTTATGTCACATGTTTAATTGTTACCAAGAGTTTTTAATTTAATTACTTCAGCATACAAATCTCTAAATATTTTTACTAGTAATTAACAACAAATCTATTAAATGAAAATTACATAAATGGACCATTGATTTATTTTCACTAGTTTGTTAACAGATAAATGACTGTTTTATATCTCATTTTCAAACTTGCGAGGGCTAGTAGTTGGTACTTCTCAGCGACTCTAAGCCGTCGCTATATAGGTACTAAGTGAAACGCAGCACTCCTCTCTCCTGTTTAACCTGAAAGTGCTTGTTTTGCTTCGCAGTGACAGACTTTTCTCCATTTCGAACCCCTTCTGCAATCTGCTCTACCTCCCCTTCTCCAGACAGCCCTTGTCCCCTTCTCCAGCCTAAATCGCGAGTTCCGGTCGAACGCCCTTGTCTTGGACGCCTCCCCTTCCACAGCCTCCCCTGGATAGAGACGCGATTCGGCCATATTAGATCCGACAGATACATGTCTCTGCTGCGTCGTCTGAAATAGCATAATCAGTCCTCCCACATAACCGGACAAGGGGTGACGCTTGTCTTCTTTGTCAGGTCAGGCTCTTCTTTCACTTTCATCCATGTTTGATTTAGGGCTCCGTTTCAGTTCACCTCCTGTGTTCAAATTAGGGTTTACACCTGGCTCTTACTATTTCTTGCAAACCGACTCTAGAATCAGATAAGCATCTTCGTGCATCTTCCTTGCTGTTCTATGGAGTAGTTCAAGAAATCATTCAACTGGAGTACCCTGGAATGCCTCATAAGAACGTTGTGCTATTTAGGTGTGACTGGTTTGACACGGCACCAGAACGTGGGACACGTATTCATAAACAATATAGAATTGTTGAAGTACTTTGCAACCGGAGTAAGTTCCTGGTTTTATACTTGGGGGCTCATAGAAGAGATGCTTCTGTTTTGTGTGGATTTCCCTGTTGGGGAGGATTCCATAACTGTCATTTCTTCTCAGTTTTGCTCATTTACAAGCATGTACCTTAAGCTGGATGCTCAAGTTATCAAATACTCTTAAGATGTGATTATCTTGAAAAGTTTTCAATGTACATATCAAGCATGAAATCTGAGGTTTTGGATAATGTTGTATCCCTGTGCATTGATTGTGTGAGAACCTTATATAGAAGACAACCAATGGCTTCTCATATTCTTGTATCCCATTCTAGCTCCAGGTTCCTCTGAACCACGCACCCCCAGCCCCCTGATACAGAATAGAAGAGAAAGAACGCTGAGCAGTGGAGATAATTGGCACTTTGAGCAGCATATCCAAGGCTGAAAAGCTTATCCATGCTGTGATAGCAGAGGTTGTTTGTGAATTGGGATTTGCTTTTCACCATTATGTCCAGTGCTTCAATGTTCTTGTTTCTTTAGTTGTTGATATCTCTGAATTCTTTTCTTTCTTACAGGCTGATGCTGGGGGTTTAGGGTCCCTTGTGGCTAGGGGTATACCTACATCACAGGCTGCTGGGGCTGTAGAACAGATCGAGATACAAGTGCCGAATGAGAAGGTAATGCTCTACTTAAAGTTTCAGGAGTCAAATCAGTTTGTGCATGTCATTCCTCATACAACTTATGCTGGTCCAGGTTGGTCTACTTATTGGCAGAGGTGGGGAAACTATCAAGGGATTGCAGACTAAAACAGGGGCACGCATTCAGGTACTTGCTAATGTTTGCACTTGGCCATGTTGACGTTCTCCTGGATGGTTATTAACAAAGCAAATTGTCTTCAGTTGATTCCACAACATCTTCCAGAAGGTGATGGATCCAAAGAAAGGGTTGTACGTGTGACTGGAGATAAAAAGCAGATAGAGGTGGCTAAAGAGATGATAAAGGATGTCATGAATCAGGTTTGTTTTTCCCTTTTGTAAATTCTGTACTTATCATCACTGTGTTAACCTACAAGTATCAGCTGTGATTGTATCTCACTTTGGGCACTCTACTGTGATCATTATCAATGCCCCCCATCCGAGCCACTTAGAATGCTAGTTATTTGTCATCAAGTCTTATTTTGTCATGTTTTGTTTTATGTGTTCTGTTGTTATTTGTTCCGTTCTCAGAATTCCTGAAGACAAAGAAACAACTTTCTTATGTATTGCTGTGGACATAAGAAAATTCTCTAATCTCAAAAGGGATGTCTTTCTCCAATTTGAAAAGATTGTCTTTTAATACCAACATCTTGATATTTGTTTTTCTTGTTAGCTTCACCTAAGGATACTTGGATAGTTAGGCCCTTAACTCTCCAAGTGTTTGGTCTTGTAAGTTCACCTGAAGTTTTCTTAACTCTTCTCTTTGTCTATTGTTGTAATAGGCAAGTGATTAATTGATAACTTTTGAAGATCAAGTTGTTATATCATCTGGAATAAACAAAAGACTTTCAGGAACTGCTGTTTTGGTTTATTGACTTGGAACTTCATTCTAATTATATTTCAAAGTATGTAAGCATTAGATTGATTTCCTGGCATGAATACAAGGGAAACTATAGGCTTCTGAATTATCTATCATTCTTCTGGATAATATATGGTAAATTTTAAGAACCTGTCCCTGTGGTTGTGACATAACAATTAGCATGTATGTCATTGGCTGGTGATATGAGGGCTTTAGGATTTTGCTTACATTTCTTCATTGAATGCATCCACCTGGTATATGCATGCCATTGTGTTCCTATCTGTGTTCCCATCCGAGCCACTTAGAATGCTAGGTATCAGATTGATGAGTTGTTTGTTGCCTATTTTGTTCCTTTACTTTAGGTACTTATGTATATTGTGCATGAGTTATTAGATTAATGAGTTGTTTGTTGCCTATCTGTTTGGTTTACTGGTGATTCGATCCTGTTTTGGCAAAACGTAGCTGTGAGGCTGTTCTGATTCTTTGCACCACACACACAAATTTTTTTTTTCTTTGGTTTGGAGGTACGTGAGGGTGTTAATTTCATGTGATATGCTCATGTTACTGTCTGACAGGCGTGGAACACTTGCTCAGAGATGTGAAAGATACAACCATTAGTACACTTGCGACAGAGGTTTCCTCTCTCTCTCTCTCCCCCCCCCCCCTCCATATCTCTATATCACTTGTAGAATTGAATGCATACGTAAGATCCAGATCTATAGAAAGTGGAATTTACGTTAGTGAAAGGGAAGGTGTTTGTTTTTCTCTTATCTGTCTAGGTTACTGGGAAATTGACAGCTTTGAAAGGGTTAGATGCAAGGCTGCGGGAGATACGTGCTTACCTGGAGCTTGTTATTGATGAGAAGCTTCCATTGAATCATGAAATACTTTACCATTTACAGGTGAAAAGTTTGCTTTTCGTATGAAATTCTTGCTGTTTACTTTGACTCTTCTTGGGGTAACACTTTAAGTTACTTGGACTTGGTTCAATCATCCATGCCTTTCTAAGATGCTCAGCCATGCTGGATTTCACAATAATTTTCGATTCTTGGCATATGAACAATTATTCTTAATATGTTCATAGACTTTCAAGCTTTGCATTGCTGTTAGATTTGGGTCCTTTCACAGTTCTTGCGCAAGACAAACAAATTTGTCAGATAATAACTGAACTACCATCCACTGACCTAAGCTGAAAATCTCAGCAAACTGAAAACAAGCAGGCGCTAGGAAATGGGCAGTACCTAGAGATAGATTATAGAAATAGAGGCCTATCATTTTCAAAGCAAACTTGCCTTCTGATTTGTAGGGTAGACGACTTTCGATTCTTTATAGTCTGTGAGAAAGAGAGAAAAAAACAAAGACCACAAAAGGATAACAATTGAAAGAGTCTCTGTTGGCCCAATTAATTAATATGTGATAGGCAACTTCTCTCTTGTCCTAATTATTGTAATTAGCACATAATTGAACTGGAGGGAATTGGATTGCTTTTCCTCAAAAAGCTGGTAATTATTGCTTATTTTTAACATAATCAACCCACTAATTTTATTGCTTTTTAGCTACCTTTTGTTTTTCCTGGTTTAATTTGTTGTTCTAATAAAAGAAACCATGTGTAGTGGGTTTGAATGATTGCATAATCACAGAAGGTTCTTAATTAATGTCTTATCTTCTTTTTTTTTTTCTTTTCGATCTTTTGAATTGGTTCTCTTTTCTACCTACCTGGTGTGCACCAAATATATTTTGAAGATGATTTTAATTATTATTTTTCTTTAATTATCTGATTAATTTTTTTTTTTTAATTATTTTGAAGATGGTTCTTTTTTCAGCATATGTTGATTACTTAACTGCAATTGTTGCAGTGAATTGTAGCGACGTGGGATCTTTAAGTTACAAGGTGGTTTTGGACAGAACATACAAAAAATTGTTGCTTCTTGTATATCTAATACCAACTGTAAGTCTCTTTATTTTTTTTTTCAGAGTAATGAAACGTATAGTTTGCTAGTTTCTGAGAGTCATTTACATGAAACAGTAGATGTAGGAGTACCCCTATTGTTTGGGTAGAGAGTTAACAAATATTGTTAAATGTTCGTGTTACAAAATGATTGAATTGATTTGAATTTAGAACAATTTGATGTATACAAATTATAGAATCATTTCATAGCATGCTTGACTGATCATGTCATTACAATTTTGCATCAGAACATAAAATATTGACTGATCATATTGGCTCAAACCATGTAAGGCATGATTGAAGTGTTAAATAAAATTATTGTTTGTGTTGTCAGTATTGATAGAATATGTAAAAATGTCAACAGGTACGTTCCAATTTTGCTAAAGAAATTGAAGTACTAGAATATAATTTAGCAAAAAAAGGGAAACTGCAACGATCTGGTTAGATTAAATTAAGTTTTCATAATAAACAGATACACTATTTGGTAATAATAACAAAAAGTTAAAATTTCGTTTACCAACATTCAAATGATGGACTGTAGGAAGACAGAGAGACGTCTAAAATAGAATAACGCAAAGGGAAACTGGAATTATAGTATCGGGTAGTTGGAAAATCAAGCATCCACCACAAAATCAACATCTATATAATTGATAGGTATCAATTACGAATCCAGATCGACAAACTTAGGAATTGAAGTACTCCAGTCCTTAATCATAAAAGTTCAAGTAAAAATGTATAACCAACGTAAGTGACTTTAGTTGATTTTTATTGTTTTATTCATTTAACATAAGAAGAACCTCAACATATGGAAACCATGGATATTCCCATTAACATAAAACCCACTCTTATAATTACTTTCATTACTGTGGTGCGATATGTTATTAAAAGGAATATTAAGATTGTACACTATGGATGGTATTCAACATATATATAATTGATGGGTTTCGATAACGAATCCAAATCGTCAAACTTCGAACTTGAACTCTAGTCCTTAATCACATAAGTTTAAGTAAAAATTGATACACATTGTACGTGCCTTTATTTTAATTTTATTTTTTTATTTATTTAACATTTGCATATGTAAACATGAACGATAGTTATTCCCATTCACACAATACCAACTCTAATAATTACTTTCATGACTGTGGTGCAATATGTTGTGAAGAGGAGTTAATAAGGATGTACAGTATGGATGCTATTCAACTATTTTTGCTTAATCCCATGAGGAAACTACTTTATGATCACAGTTAAACATATAGAACGTTAATGTTATCTATATATGTGTACTCAATCTCTGTGTACTTAGCTGTTGAGTGATAATTATTAGTTACGTGAAATTAGACAATTGATTTATATTTTTTGGCATGTTCTGATGCATATAGTTTGACATTAGCAGAATTAATAAGGGTTCAACAAATATACAATTACGGTAGTGTACTTGGACTGTAAGAGAATGGAAAACGAACGGACTTGGATGTACAGTAAACGTTACATCCGAGAGAAGGGGGGTTTTACGGAGGAGTGGAGTAGGGGAGTGGAACAGTTTATAAGCTTCGCATGTGCTAATGTTCAGTTCATGAATGGGGAGCAAATTAGATGCCCATGCCGGCATCTAGTGACTGCAATAAGTCGCTAACTAGCGACGGCAATGCGTCACTAACTAGCGACGGCAAAACGTCACTAACTAGCGACGGCTAATAGTCACTAACTAGCGACGGCAAAGCGTCACTAACTAGCGACGGCAATGCGTCACTAACTAGCGACGGCAAAGCGTCACTAACTAGCGACAGCAATGCGTCACTAACTAGCGACGGCTAATCGTCACTAACTAGCGACTGTGAGACGTCACTAATTAGTGACGGTTAATCGTTACTAACTAGCGACGGCCACGCGTCACTAATGACAAACAAGTTTTGTGTTTGCATTTTATACAATCGACAAATATGGTTGAGGTTAAGGGAATAAAATTGTATGCAGTGCTTGGGGACGGCAAGTGTCACAAATTAGCGACGTACGTGAGTCACTAACTAGCGACGAATGTGAGTCACTAACTAGCGACGGTAATGCGTCACTAACTAGCGACGAACGTGAGTCACTAACTACCCAAACTAGCGACGGTAAGGCGTCACTAACTAGCGACGGTAACGCGTCACTAATTACCCAAACTAGCGACGGTAAGGCGTCACTAACTAGCGACGGTAACGCGTCACTAACTAGCGACAGCTATGCGTCACTAACTAGCGACGGCTACTCGTCACTAATTAGCGACGGCAAAGCGTCGCTACCATGCCGGCGGAAACCGTTACCGGAAAATTAGTGACGGTTTGTGTTGCGACGTTTAGCTGTCGCTAATTAGCGACGGTAACCGTCGCTAGAAATTAGCGGCGAGTGGATTAGCGACGGGCATTTTAGCGACGGTTAGCCGTCGCTAATTCATGTTTAGCGACGGCCAACCGTCGCTAATGACCGTCGCTAAATGCTGTTTTTCTAGTAGTGTTTATGAAACATTTTAGTATAATATCTATGAGAGATTAATATATGTTATATATATGTTAATATATATCATATATATGGTACATTAACATATATGACACACACACACACACACATATACATCCTATATTATTATTATTATTATTATTATTATTATTATTATTATTATGATATGTGTGTGACATATACATCATTACATTATTACATCATATATATATATATATTATGATATATTTATATTTATAAATATGTTTTTATACATTATAAATATGTTAATAATATATCTATATTATTATTATTATTATTATTATTATTATTTTATTATTATTATTATTATAAAATATTTAAAATACTACTTTATTTTCTAAAATTTTGAAATTTATTAGTTTACTAATACAAATCTTCAACGGCCTTAACATTGGAAATTTCCAATGCTATAATTTTTAACGGACTCCCGTTGAAAATTTCCAATGTAAGAATTTTCAACAGTCTCATGTTGAAAATTTTCAACAGCCAAGTTGTTGAAAATTTCCAACGGCTAGACCGTTGGAAATTTATTGCCTATTTCTAATGGGTCTTCACGTTGAAAAATTCCATGTTTTTTGGTAGTATTTACTTTACCATATTATCCTTGCAACTATCATTTTTATATTCACTTTTTTCAAATTTCTTGATTTATATGCAAAAATTTAAGAGCAAAAGTGGAAATGACACACAAATTTTTTTTTTTCACTTTTTTAATCTCCTTGCGATATCAAATGGAGCAACATTAGTGGTACAGAGGGAGTGTCAAATATTTTCTTAAAATAGATAAGGCTCATTTTGATATATATTCTTGAATAACCTTGAACTCAACCTACTTACTAAAAGTTCGATTCAATAACTAATAGCCCTAGTTGCATATGTTCATAAGAAATTTTACAAAATCTGAAATTTCTAATGATATTTCATTTACCATAGGTATGTGGTATAAAACTTGTCACATTTTACTATGTTTTTATGTGGTATACCGTGTTATTTTTAAGTTTGAAGGTGGGAGGAGGTGATCTAGTCATATCTCATTTTCAATATGCAGATGATGATATTCTTCTATGAATGGAGCGAGGGGAATCTAATAAACTTGAAAGGATATTGAAATGCTTTCAATTGGTATCAGGCCTGAAAGTAAGTGAGAGCAAATATTTGGGTTTGCTTGTGGGAAATAACAAGGGAAGAATCGATGCTTGGAAGTAGGTTATACATACAAGTGCAAAGAAAAGTTAACTGGCTGGACGTTGAGACTTTTATCTATTAGAGGTAAACTTACTCTTATCAAGTCGGTGCTATCAAGTATACCCTTATTCTTGTTCTCTTTGTCTCGAGCCCCTGTAAGAGTATTGGAACACTTGGAATTTGTCATTCATTCGGGGTGGTTCAAGGGAGGATAGGAATTTAGCATGGGTTGCATGGAGTAAAAGTCTTGAGTCAAAAGAAGTAGAGGGTTTGAGTGTGGGTAGTCTCAAAGCAAACGAACTGTCTTTACTAGGCAAGTTTGTGGCCGAGGTTCATGTTTGAGGAGGGAGCCATTTGGAGGAAGGTTATTGTTAATCCTATGGAGATAACAGTGGGCTGGTTGGGATGGTGGGGGAAAACAGGAGTAGTTTGGGGACGGTTTGTCAAAGCGGGTGAGGTTATAATTGTGTGGTGTACCTTTCCAAAGTTCTGTGATCTGCTGGCGGATAGGAAGGGGAGAGAAATTAAATTTTGGTCTAATGTCTGGGTTGGGAGTGAAAAGTTTGAGAAAAGATTTCCAAGGCTTTACAAATTAGCTATCAATAAAGAGAGCAGGTTCAATGAGTAAGTGGGAAGGTTTAAAGTGGAAATGGGAGTGGAGTTTGCGGAGAGAGATTTAAGAGCTGGGGAGAGAATGTGGAGAGTTTGATGAACTTGTGCAGGCGTGCAATACTTGGTTTCCTGTTGCAGGTGGGAGAGACCAATATTGGTGGTCTATGTGCCCTAACGGAGTATACTCGGTGAAGGGGATATAGGAGCAAATTAAGCTGGATGAAGTTCTAATGCAGGTGGACTCGAATAATGGCAGATAATGTTTTTTTGGAACAGCCACAGAAGTACTTTTATTAAAGTAATTAACGGCAGAAGTACCATTGAAGATAAATCTGTTCATATGGAGAGCAATTCAAAACAAAATCCCTACGAGATCGAGTTTGGCATTAAGAGGGGTTCAAATCCAAGAACTTTCTGCATGCCCTTTATGCAGCAACAGTTAGGAGGACACAGCGGACATACTTTTTAGGTGCTAGACATGGGAGAATTTGGATCAACGTATACATGATTGGTGCATGGCAGATGGAAATGGGGACCAGTGTTGAATTGTTTGAAGTTCTGAAGTCTTCAGGCCAAATATTCGAGCAAAAGGGCGCAGGCCGTAATGGCGTGAGAAGCCACTGGTAGTGTTTGCATTATGGCATGGCCAATATATAATATGTACTCAAAAAGTGGTATACTGCCTAATTTCGGCTTAAATGATCCTACTCAAATCAACGAAGAAAAGAAAAACTTAAATATTTTGAGTTGTGATTTAAGTTGTCTGCATCTTATCGATTATACATGGGGGCATTCAGCTCCTTGTTGCGGTTTATCTAACACGAAAAGTTCTCATCATTCGTTCATATATATTATATTGGGCTACGCCATTCATTTTTCATTTTTCTCTCGAAGAGGTAGATATATGTAGATACTTTAATTTATTATTGTAAATATATAATAATACGGCTAGACATCGGTTTTGAATAGACATAAGTGATTCAACATCATAAAAGTAAATATTAAGTACGCTCTCTCCCGGCAAAAAATCAATGAATCATCTTTCAATTTGAATTTTGCGAATGATTAATAAGAACCAAAACCAAAACAACACATTACCAAATTAATAGATTTACAATGCTAATCTTTTGATTATCCAAATTAACGGCAAGGAACTGAAATTAGGGATATTCAAAGGAATATGCAAATTAATTAGACTTGTAGGCAGGTGTGTATATTTCAGGGCTCCAGTTACGTGTAAACAAACCAAACTCTTGAAACTGGAAGCCATGCAACAACGCAGAAACAACCACATGCAATAAAAACTGCGCCGCAAATTCTTCTACTAAACCATTCGCCACGTCCCACGAACAGCATATATGCCCACCAGGCCACCATCCAAAACCATTTACTTTAATTTTTCATCCAATATTAATGTCCTTCTTTTCCCTAAACGGAATATTTTAATAATTTACTACAGGTAATTAATTAATGAGGACCACCGGCTCAATTGTCTCCTCCAATAATCTCATCACCTGGACCGATCGACCTCGTTCGTCTCGTCTTGAAAGTTGCATTGGATCGGATTACCGATTAGAAAGACTTATGCGGAAACGAAGCCGCTTAGCTTGGGATCGATCGGACAAAGTTAAAAGATGTGGTTGGGTAATGAAGTGCATGTGGGAGGGACGTGGCGAATGGTTTGCGATTTTTATTGCATGTGGGTTATTGTGTCCTGTCTCTGGGTACAATCTACAAACCATTGCAGCTGCATGGCTTCCCAGTTTGAGTTCTTTACACGTCACGTCATCACTATATTTGTTTTCAATATAATATAAAACACCGAATCTTCCTCAGTACGTATATTCCTCACTTCCAATTCAACCTTTGATATTTTTACACCCTTACCTTTTAAATTACATTGATTTGGTTTTGAACCCCCAAAAAAAAGTTGAAAAAAAATACATTTAAGAGAATAGGAAACGAAATGGGCTTTAGCTACTATATATATGTTGTTGCTTATGTCTCAGGAATTATCTTTCTATGAGAATGTTCTTTAATTGGAGCTGTTGTCTTGTATAATATAATGTTGGTGGTGCGCATATATAGTAGTTGTGGATGACATCAGGTTGTCATGGAGTACTACGATTCTCAGACCTTAATTTATGTTTTATCTTCCAGAAAGAGGGAGTTTTAATTATCCATTTAGAGTTATTTTAGAGAACATTCTTCATCTATAGTTCCTAAATTCCTTAAAAGTAGTTTTATGTATAAGAGTCACATGCAGGTGCAACAAAGGTAGCTCATAGGCTTGCCCGAGCTTCAAGTTCCCTTGTTAGGTGGGTTTACTTTAATTTGTTGCTCCATTTCTAGAGTGATTGTCTCTGATATTCTTCATTCAAATCTTATAAGTTAATACATGATGACAAGTATTCATTAGAATAAAAAAATACACGACTAGTGCATAAGATATATAGTATATAAATACATAGGTACTGATATACTATGTATATGCACCAGGCCAGGAATATAAATTCATTTTCCATCAATATATACCTTGTAATAGAAATAACTTAACTAATTAAAGATCTGATATTAAAAGTTATAGTAATAGCTGACATTGTTTTCCTACAAAATTGTCACATCATTTAGAGTAGTGTCTGTGCGTGGGAAGATTATTCCCTTTTTAAATCTGTTAGTCCTTACAGCTCGGTGAAAGCAATTCGATCGAAACGATCAATTGAACAGCAGCGCACAGAATTAAAGATTAATTGATGGGTCGATGGTTCAATGCAACAGATTGTGGGTCACAACAAATTAAGAAGCATGGCAGCTGGCAACGCCGCCATCAGAATAATGTGTGTATGTGTAAGGAGTAGGGCGTAGAAGCAAGTGGCGACGCAGGTGCATGCACAACAAGCAGAGAGCCTCCTCGCCACGTCCGATGACCCCCTCGCCTATAAATCCACACCCTTATCGCCCTCCCTGCTCATCCACAAACGCAGATCAAGATGGCCCCCTCCTCCCTCCTCTCTCTCGCCCTCTGCCTCCTCTTCCTTTCCGGCACCTGCTTTGCCCAGCGCCAGTGGCGCCCCCAGCAGGAGCGACAGGGCCAGCAACGCTTCCAGACCGAGTGCCAGATCGACCGCCTTAACGCTCAAACGCCCAACCGCCGCATCCAGTCCGAGGCCGGAATTTCCGAGGTCTGGGACCTCAGCGACGACCAGTTCCAGTGCGCCGGCGTCGCCCCACTCCGCCACCGCGTCCAGCCCCGCGGCCTCCTCCTTCCCCATTACAACAATGCCCCGCAGCTAATGTACGTCGTCCAAGGCCGGGGAGTTCACGGCGCCGTCTTCCCCGGCTGCGCTGAGACTTTCCAGTCTGAATCCCAATCCCGCAGAGAGAGAGGCAGCAGCGCCCCCCGTGACCAGCACCAGAAGATCCGCCGCATCCGCGAAGGTGACGTCATCGCCTTTCCCGCCGGAACCACCTACTGGATCTACAACGACGGCGACTCCGAGCTTGTTCTCATGGCCCTCATCGACGTCGGAAACTTCGCCAACCAGCTCGATCAGAACTTTAGGGTAAGTAAGCCAACCTTTATTTTCAAAATGTACATGTCTATAACAATTCAATAGTGCAAGACAACAATCAGTTAAATATATATGATTCCCCGCTTCAGAGATTCTTCTTGGCTGGGAGCCCACGACGAGAGGCTGTCACTGGAGGCCCAAGTGAGGGGGAGAGGGAAAGCGAGAGCGAGAAAGAGAGACGCCGCGAAGGGCAGATCAGGAGCGATGCTGGGAATCTGTTGAGCGGCTTCGACGTGCAGCTTCTGGCGGAGGCCTTCAACATCGACCCACAGCTAGCGAGGAGACTGCAGAACAGAGACGATATGAGGGGATCCATCGTGAGTGTGGATAGAGAGCTGGACCTCATCTTCCCCGAATACCAAGAGGAGGAGCAAGAGAGACGCCGGGGACGATATGACTACGACAACGGCTTGGAGGAGACTTTCTGCACCATGAGGCTCCGCCACCGCCTCGACCAGCCGTCCCAAGCAGACGTCTTCAACCCCCGCGCGGGCCGCATTACCACCGTCAACAGCTTCAACCTCCCCGTGCTCCAGTACCTCCAACTCAGCGCTGAGAGAGGTGTCCTCTACAGGGTACTACGCTACGTAGAGATATGCCTGTAGTAGCTATTTGAGATTATCGCCGCATGCATGGAATGAACTTGTTATAAATATCGAATTTGGACCTCAGTATTTGAAAACGTGCATTTTGGACAGAACGCCATCTACGCGCCGCACTGGAACAAGAACGCCCACAGCATCGTGTACATCACCCGGGGCAACGGCCACATGCAGATCGTGAGGGAAGACGGAGAGACGGTGTTCAACGGGCCCGTTGAGGAGGGGCAGCTCATCACTGTGCCCCAGCACTTCGCGGTGTTGAAGCGAGCGAACGAGCAAGGATTGGAGTGGGTGGCCTTCAAGACCAACGGCAATGCAAGGATCAGCCAAGTGGCCGGTAGAGTCTCTGTCCTCCGCGCCATTCCGGTGGACGTTTTGAGCAACTCCTTCAGAATCTCCAGGGAGGAGGCCCGGAGGTTGAAGGAGAACCGGGATCAGGAGGTTTCGCTCTTTAGCCCCACTTCCAGGTTCTCACGCTTCGCGATCGCAGCTTAATTGCTGTGCGTGGCACTATGTAATGTGTAGGTAACTAGGGAATAAAGCCTTATTATATGGGGCATTCGTATGGTAGGAGGACGTTGTAGTTGGAGGTTTTTCTTGCTACCTCAAGTTATGAGCAGTGCGGGAAAATGTAATAGTAATAAGTTTTGTTGGAGTGGAATAAATAAACAACTTCCCCATAATATTCAAGGCCCGGGAGTTACACAAACATACCGTATACATAGTTCAGTTCAATTATATATTGCATGCATCCTAACATCAAAATTAGAAATTCAATTTCTTAATTACGAGAGAAAAGCCCTAACGGAATGGTAATATTATCTAGATAGATTACGTTTTCATTTAAAAGAATGGTGCAGATTAGGAATCCGAATCCTCTGTCCCCTGTTTGCGTGTCCCCTCTTGTCCCCTTTAGTCTTTAGCTACCACATCTTTTGTTGCTTCTCTTTCCTTCCTCTCATTTCATCCCGCCCATACCCATCCAGAAGACCTGAAATTCTCATCATCGTCATTCTAATTGAGGAGTGGTTTGGCTACATCAGGTTGGATCCTAAGCCTTACTTAATTCGCTTCAAAACCATCCCCAACGTCGTGCCGCCAGAATGGCTTAAAGCCGTTGACTTAATTTTCTGGATTTCTATGAGGTTGTGATGACAAAGATGGAAGCTCCCTTCGAGCAGTTGCTTGACTATCTTGAGCCTCCGGCAACTGTCATTATTGGTGATATAGAGACACGATGCGTCGTCGGAATTGCTGGAGAGTAAATAGGACAAGGAGGAAACATGCAAATAGAGGGCAGAGGATTCAAATTTGCTAATTAGACCGATGAGGGGTCTATTAAGTAATATTTCATCTTTGTTAACTATTAATTTCTACACATTTTTATTTTTTATGTCCTTATTTAATTGTCACTTTTTTTATCTTTATTTAGAAGAATATTCGTTTTAGTATATTGACTATTTTATAAATGTCTTGAAAAAAATTGACATTAAATATGCATAAGATTGATATAGTAATACTTATTTTAACAAATAAAAAACTGTATTTATGATAATTTTCTTAAACCATGTGTTTTACTCTAACAAACAAAGATGGGGGAGTATATGCGCATGAAGTGCATTAGTTATTATCATTGATGAAACGATAATGCTATGTACACCACCAATGGCCACCAAAAAATGCACCGCCTACCACATCACTCTTGCCATGTCACTTTTTTTTCTGCAAAAGGATGAAAAAAATATTACAATTTTTTACGGAATAAAAATTAATTGTTTACATTTTAACAATAAAATCCCTAATCCCAATAGCATTCATCGTGAAGCACAGAAATCCTTAATCCCAATAGCATTCATTGTGAAGCACAGGAAAACATCAATGGAACTTCTTTCAGGCCAAGCAAATTCAAGGTAAGGTAGTTTGCCCACAACTGTTGAACTTATTTTTCTTTGATGATATTGCTGCTTAGGATAGCCTTCGATTCTACCATGCTTTGTTATCTAGTTTTTTTGCCGTTCTCTTTTGGTCTAGTTGAACTGTTGTTATTTCTCTTCAATCAAAACCAATTGTTATGGTCCCTGCTAAAGTGTAGCCATAACAATGCAAAGGAACATAAATAAAGTACCACGTATATACTAAAAGCAAACAAGTCGACTTTGAATATAAGCATTAAGCCATCAATTATTTGCAAGGTTTAACTCAGCCCATTAAGCACAAGTAACTGCCAGTGTACTAGACCATTTAAGAGAAAAATAAGATGACACTAAATAGTTCAAACATGCCTGTAATCATGATAGGTAGCAAACAGTCTGGCGTGGTGGTGCTTCTAAACCATAACTAAGGTAACTAGAGGCTGATAGTTTGGCTCCAAAGAGGCACATGCCTGAAATTAAGTCAAATGAATTTATAGCTAAGATTTGAAATATTAGCCTAATATTAAGTAAATCAAGAGGTTGAGCTACAAGATCATTAATATAAGAGCATAGAGCAATCATGCCTTTCGTATAAAATTAAGTTCATATAACAATTTTTTATAGAATTGGCCTCCACTAACACCATCTCTATACATATAGATAACAAGTGATCAAATCTAAGTTGATGGTATGAGTTGGAAAATATGTGTTGATCATGTCCCTATACATAAAGTAGCATGTAAAATGAACTGATGCAATTAAGCAGCATCTCTTCTCTGTCATTAAATAACATAAAGGCCACTATTTGTTAAAAGTGAAAAATGGAAAAAAAAAACTGAATGGAAAAAAAACAATGGTCATGGATAAAAAAGTGTAAGTGGCTGCTTAGGCATATTGTCAATTCATCATTTTTTCACTAGACCAAGTTTGTACGCAATGATTTTCATTTTACTATCAGTTTTTATGATGAGCTTACAGGTATAATGCTTATTATTTATGCTAACATGTCTATGTTTTCTGGAGTAGCAAAAAATAAATGTCTATGCCAATGAGGAGATTTTTTAACTCACAGTGATGATTAAGAAAATGATAGCGCGAACCAAGAATCGTAACAATAAGATATATTAGAACCTACAATGGGATTGAAATTTGATTTTCAAGATTAGTTTTTTGCATACTATTCAAACTATGCAAGACAGAAAGGGTTTGGAATAGCTAAGAAAACTTCAAATTGATGAGATGATGGCAATCTAAAATACCTAACATATGAATGCAATAAAGGAGGGAAGTTATGAGCTTCAGCTTGAAACTCATTTGATTAGAAATTGTTGACAAAGACTGAGTGCAAAGCTAAAATTAAACTGAAGTTACTTCCTAATGGCAGTGTTGTTACAATAATAGTGGTTTTGGCACATAATCATCATTTGAGTCTAACAAAAGCATGCCACCTCAAATGTCATAGGAAATTAGATGAATATGTGAAGAAAGGCTCAAGTTGAATGATCAAGCAGTAATATGTGTAAACAAAAATTTTCAGCCACTGATTATTGAAGCAGGAAGATATGAAAATGTCACGTACAATGAAAGAGATTGTCAAAATCACATCAAAAGAGAAAAAAGAATAAGACGTAGGCAAGGTGATGCTGAAGCAGTCTGTAAGTACTTCTGAAGAATGCAACAAGTTGATCTAGGATTTTTTTTATGTAATGGATATTGATGCAGAAAACCACATAAAATCTTTGTTTTTGGTTTATGAAAGAAGTAAGGCAATGCTTGAGAGCTTTGGTGATGCGATTACATTCGATACCACATATCTTACAAACACGTATGAGATGCCTTTTGCCCTTTTTGTAGGAGTAAATCATCATGGGCAATAAATGTTGTTGGGATGTGGACTATTAGCTGTTGAAGATGTTAAATCCTTTGTTTGGTTATTTGAGTCTTGGAAAAAATCCACGTTAAGTTTCATATTGGAGGCCATAATGACTGATCGGTGCAAATCCATGCAAAAAGCAATCCAAATAGTATTCCCCACTATTCACCACAGATAGTGCTTATGACATATAATGAAAAAGTGTCATGAGAAATTAAGTGGGTATTTAGAATATGAAAGAATAAAGGGGCCTTTGCAAGCAATTGTTTATCATTCTTTGATGGAAAGTGAGTTTGAATAAGAATGGAGTTTAATGATTGAGAGTTTTGATCTACATGAAAATGAATGGTTATCCAAGTTATATGCTGAAAATAATCATTGGGTTCCTGTGTATGTGAAAGGTTTTTTTGGGCAGGTATGTCAAGTACACGGCCTAGTGAAAGTATGAATGGTTTTTTTTTTTATGGATATGTCAATACAAAAATTTCACTAAAGCAATTCTTTGAACAATATGATAGTGCACTTAAAGACAAGGTAAAGAAAGAGAAGCTTGCTGATTTTCATTCTTTTAATTGTTGGTATGAGTGCATCAACAATTATGATATTGAAAAGCAGTTTCAATCCATTTATATGAATATGAAATTTAAAGAGTTCTAGGATGAGCTCAAGGGAAAGTTTTATTGTTATCCATCTCTTATTAGAAATGATGGGCCTATTTGTGTATACGATATTGCTGAGGATGTGAAAATTAGGGATAAAAGAAGAGATGTGATTTACATAGTTTCTTTCAATGAATCAAGATGTGAAGTAAGTTGCAAGTGTAAGTTATTTCAGTTCAAAGGGATTTTGTGTAGGCATTCACTTTATGTTCTCACCATTAAAAAGGAGAAAGAGGTCCCTTTGATTTATGTTTCATTAAGATGGAGGAAAGATTTGAAGAGGTGATAGAATTTTGTGAAGACTAGTTATTCCTTTTACAGACAACAAATGAAACGGTTTGAGCTCATGCATAAGGAATTTAATAAAATTGCTGCTGCTAGTGCAGACCATGATGAGAAGTTTGATCCAGTGATGGATAACTTGAAGATGTTAAAAAGGAAAGGTTTGGGTGGTGAATGGAAGCAAAGGCCAAACAATCGGACTCATGTTACATCTACACTTCCAGAGAAGTGTGATGAAGATCTCAATATCAAGTCTCTTAAAAAAAACAAAATATTAAGTCCTTTGGTTGTTCAGTGTAAAAGATGTCCTCGTAAAAAAGAAAGGTTTCCAACCTAGAGAAAGTGGTTCAAAATCTTAAAAAACGAAAACAAGCAATGCCACAAGATCCTAGTAAATCGAAACAAAGAAAAGTATAGGTGCTTTAGATTTACATTTACCATGATAATTAATTTCTATATAACAATATAGTATGCACTAACCTTTATATCATGTGCAGCAAAAGAAAGACCAATGAAGCCCTATCACTCCCATTAACCATTCTTTTGAAAGTGGAAGCATGAGTGCTTTGGCCAAACCACTGCCCCAAGGAATAGAACATATAGATAATCACATTGGATCTCAAGAGAGTGTATGTGTTATATGTATTTACCTATTTCATATTTTGGTAGGTTTATCAGTACTAACTAACAGGTTATATTGCAGAGTTACTTTACACAGTCCCTGGGTAGTTTTCGTGGATCAAATTCTGTGTTCCAAGAAAATTTACAGGTAGTTAAAATGAGTAACCTTTGTAATTTTTATTCTATCTTATCTGATAGAATTAGTCATATATTTGTGCTACTTGCAGGGATATCAAAATCAATTTCATACGAGGGGATTCATGGACTTACTTATGATTAATCATAATAGTGTACAAGTAAGCAGAATGAAATCCATGATGAGAACTTATCCACAAACTTACTTTTTTTTACTCGGCTTATTTTAGTCATCCTTAGCCTAATTTTTTGTTATTTTTTACGTAGGTTGTCAACTTCCTTCTTGTATTCCAGTTCATATTTTAAATTTATAAAGTTGTAAATATAATTGTAATTTTATTTTAAATTGCAGGAAATCGAAGGTCTATGGAATCCAAATATTGGTCAAGCACCTAAATAGTTGTTGTTACAAATAAGGATTGACATATGTAGGAAACTCATTGACCTGCAGAGTGTTTGCACACTTGCTGGAAACTGTTATAATCCACTAAGCTATGGCTTTGATTGGTTTCACTATAGCAATTTTTGTTAGAATCTGCAATGTGGTTTTAGGGTGCACAATTTGAACAGGTTCCTCTTAAACTTTTAAAGTGCACCAAAATCTTACAATTGCATGTTTATTTCTAAAAGTTATTTTCAACACTTGTTAACTAGTTTGCTGGTTGATTGAGCAACTGTCACACCTTAATAAGATGCATCTAACTACTTAGTAGTAAGATATTCCTATTTCATCAGCTATTCAAGCTTCTACTGACTTCTTTGTGTCTCAGGCATAACTTGACAATAAGGCCTATAGCTTTTAAGACAACTACATCCATTTATCTAAGGATTATAGATGTGTAACGGGCTGGACCGGACCGGACCAGCCGGTCCTGGGCCTGGGATATTTGGGCCCGGGCACAGCCCGTGTTGACACGTGCCGGTCCTGACCCGGTCCCGTGCCGAGCTGGGCCGAATCCGAGCTGGTTCGTTAAATTTTAAATTTTAAAATTATAATTTTTATTTTAATTTTAAGTTTTAGTTTTAATTTTTAATTTTTAGTCTTCACTTTTAAATCAATAACTTAATAAAAATAAGAGTCTGAGAGTTTTTTTATAAGTGATATTTTATAATCTAGTTTATCTTAAATTCTACTTCATCTAACCTAAATTAATCAATT
This sequence comes from Aquilaria sinensis, assembly GCA_005392925.1. Classification (NCBI taxonomy): domain Eukaryota; kingdom Viridiplantae; phylum Streptophyta; class Magnoliopsida; order Malvales; family Thymelaeaceae; genus Aquilaria; species Aquilaria sinensis. The sequence continues at coordinate 273,107 of SMDT01002770.1, read as the reverse complement.
GTCTGCAAAGAGAAAAAACTTATTGTACAAGTTAAGACTTAAATCCTGACCCACCACGTGATATAATGATATTGATGTTAATTAGATTATAAGTCAATCAACGTGTACTAAGAGTTAAAACCTACTGGCTATGGACATGAGAAAAAAAAACAGACTAGGAATCTTCGGATCGATTGTCTACTTCTTATAATTTAATATAAGAAGCTGTCCACTTAAAATGAAAGATGTCACTTTGGGAGTAAGATTTGCTTATTTTCAAAATTAGAGCCTTAATTACGAATCCTTCTTATTGCTTAAACTCTTAAAAAAGGCTTAAATGCACCAATAGACCCAAAACTTTGAAAACTCAATGAGTTGGTCCTTGAATTATGCTAAAGAAACAAACCATGATTACCAAGATTTTATTTTACAAGACAATAAATAAAATAATGACCAAAAAAACTAGATTAATATTTATTCTAAGCTTATCTTTATATTTTGTATAATTACTTGTTTTAAGAGTAAAACACCACCACCGGTGTGAACTTTTATTAATATTAAAGTCAAACGGCACTTACATACCATGGAACGGGCTTTACATTACTCAATAGCAAAACGTTCCATAAAATTAAATGCAAAATAAAAGGTACGATCTGTGCTAAACAGCAAAATCAGATCAAATACAAAGTAAGTAAATAATGAGCAAGCAGTGGATTTAAGCATCTATCTCATCGGGGTTTTCCTCGTCAGAACTCTTGTGGTCTTGTAATCTGCAAGCTGCAAGACCCCAATCACGGTTGCATATACAAACTTCAACTGCATCTGGTGATAGCCTTGCGCGTCTCTCTGAAATGACACGCTTTCCAGCGCTGAAAGCGGACTCCGATGCAACGGTTGAGACAGGAACAGCTAGAACTTCTTTGGCAATGATGGAGAGTATTGGAAATTTGTTGCTTCTTGCTTTCCACCAGTCTAGAATGTCGGTCTCACTATTCTCCCAAATAAGGTTAAGGTATGCGTCCACTTCATTAAGACCGGATGCGGCAGCACGAGACCGTTTGAGGAGTTGTTCAGCCGGATTGAATGACAGTGAGCCGGACAATGATGAAGACCCAATGGTAGATGAAGTAGTGTTTGCAACCTTATCCTTATGCCGACCGGCATAAATCTTAAATAACTCTCGCAAGTGCTCATCAATAGAGGCAGTTATAGCATGAACAGAAATATGAGTCATTTCTAAGAAACTATAATAACCCTCAAGTAGCTGTTGCGTACCTGTGATTCTTACGGTCGGGTCTAGTGTAGCTGCAAGTAAGTAGATTGGGGGTATAGTACTGAAATATAAAATCCATTTATCTTTCATGGCCTTAATTGTGTCTTTTAAGAACTCGTCATCTTTGTATTGGTTAAAAACCCATGCAATGTTGACCATATGCATTAAAACTTTGTGCGATGTGGGATAGTATACACCGGAGCAAAAAACAGTGGCATCATAAAAATATCGCAGCACAGCAGCCAATTTAGACAGTTTATCCCACATCTCTTGTTTCAAAATCGTTTTCTTTTCTCTGACATTTATAAAACATGTCATGTGTGCAGCAAATGGCATCGCATCCATCAACATCTCGTAAGTGGAGTTCCATCGGGTAGGGCAATCAAGTTTAAAACGTTTCCAACTAAAATCGAGGCCATTTTCCAAACAATATTACTTAAACTCTTTAGAAACTTTGGTCCTTGACTTCAAATAATGGATTGCCCACCTAGTTGGAGTAATTTCGTTACTCAAAACTTGAAGACCTTTTTGGACAGCTAAGTTTAAAATATGGCATATACACCTAATATGAAAAAATGCGGTATCACGGACAAGTTCTAGTGATTCCTTCAATGTCTTAGCCGCGACATCGTTATTTGATGCATTATCAAATGTTATACTAAAAACTTTGTCATAACAAAAAAATTCTTTTAAACTTTCTGAAATTACATTGAATATGTTCCAACCAGTATGATCGACCTCCATCCACTTAAATGCAATGATACATTTTTGAATGACCCAACTATCATCAATCCAATATGCAGTTATACAATAATAATCTTGTCCTAGTGGTGAAGTCCACATGTCACTAGTAAATGAGATAGAGTGATCAAAAGCAGAGAAGTATGCTTGTAAGTTTGATTTACCAGCTTCATAAATTTTAAATGCCTCCCTCCTAGCAGTGGTCCTAGATGTTCTTTTAAAAGCAGGGTTTAAATATGATGTAATCTATTTTTCTATGTGTCTATCTTCCGATTGTGTAAATGGTTTTTCAGTTAACATCATCCATTCTATCATGCCTTCTCTACAATCTTTTTGATTAAATTTAAAAATACCTGATCCGCCGGCACTGCTTACAAGCTGTGTCTGACCGCCGGTACTCGTAGCTGCATCTGGACATAAAGTCGGATGCTTTGATTCCATGTGACGTCTCAGTGTTCCTGTGCCAGCGTTCTTCTTGTGTAAGAGCTTTTGCTTGCAATGTTTGCAATGTGCGAACCTTACATCGTTTTCATGACTATCCTTCTCAAAAACTTGGTCAAAATGCTCCCAAACCCATGCGGTGCGCTTCGACGTTTTACCTTCTAGCAGAAGTTCGGCTTGATGGCTTGTCGGGGTTTGTTCAGAACCATCTCCTCCTCCAACATTTCCTGCTGCCATTGGCTCCACCTCCTCAACGTCATCATCAGAAAGTTGATCGTTGAGCCCCAAGTCATATTGACTCATATCAAATTGCTCGTCATCGTCAGTTTGTTGGATATGAGTCCCACGGGTCACCGGTCAGGAAAGGTCACAAAAAAATGACCTCAAACCGGTGCGGGATGAAGAGCTTGAGGCATTTCCCTTTCCTCTTGATGCCATTTGTGTGAGGCAAAATTTGAGCAAAACACAAGCTTCGAAAGTAATTGAGAATTGATTGAGAATACAGAAAATAATATTGACTGCTTGAAAGAAATGAGAGAATATATTATTAGAGAATGAGAGATTGCTAAGATTGGTGTGAAGAAATGGTGGAAATGGCCTCCCTATTTATAGGGGAAGGCCTTATTTTTTTTTTGCCTAAAAAACCCTTACAAAATAGTTGTTGGAAGGGGCAAAATTGTAATTCTGGGGTCCAAAAAACACTGCCAACTGTTAGAAGGACCAAACGTGTAATTTGCCCATTTTTTTGAAAATTTCAGACGTTGGAGGATTTTTTACCGTTGCGCCGCCGCCAGTCCCGAGCCGGTCCCATGCTGGTACCGTGCCGGTCCCGTCCAGGTCTGGGCCCAAAACCTTCCTAGGCCGTGCCGAGCCCACATCCAGCCCTCCTCTATTCTAGGCCCATAACCAGCCCACATTTAGCCGGTCTTTAACTGGTCCCGTTCCGTGCTGGGCTTGACCGAGCCTGGGCCGAGCTTGACGCGAGCCGATCCCGAGCTGGGCCGTGTCAGGCCCGGCCCAATGTACACCTATACTAAGGATTAATAAAACTTAGTGGCAAACAAAAAATTTATCAGAAAGGTGGTGACATATGTACTAATATACTACAATGCATACAAAGAATTGTATTTGTTATGTCAAACACCTATTTTTCTTGAAGTACCTAAGAGAAAGCAGATCAATTTGACCAAAATTATAAGATGAGTTATTGGTAGACCCATAGTAAAAATACCTGAACGGTGTGTGATTGAATGCTGAGTACTCGGCTTATCTCTGATGGCAGAACAAAGGAAAAAAAATGGGATGCATTATTCCTCACTTCCTCACAATACTAGAACTAGAATCCAACTAAAACAAATGGAAACAAAAATTGTTATCTAAAAAAATGAATTACAATGCGAACTGTGCTAGGTAATTCATGAGTTTTAAACAATAAACAATCAAAGACCAACCTGTGGATGAGAATATTGCATTAATCGATTGAAGGTGTTAGCACCTCCCCAAACAGCAACCCCTTGCCTGTGAAGTGCTGCTAAGTATGTCCTTAGAGAAGACTATTACAAAAAACTTTTGGTCCAATATTGCAAAAAGCATACCCAAGAATCACTAGTAGATGAGTTCACAATACCAGAACACTGGCATCAATATGAAATAGATCATATGTTTATCAGTTTTTCTAGTTGGTATCTTAGAATAACATGTTTCTCAATTGTTTTGAAAATTTGCTATTTTTCTGCTTTAACAGAGAGGGAAAAAAATTGTAGCTACAAACCAAACTAGGTAACTAAGAGTCTAAGAACATGGTAGTTGTTGTTTTAGTTCATACTAAAACCTTATTGATTCCGAAATGATCCAAAATGGCAAGAAGATCATTGTTGAGGTAGGAAAATGTGGTCTTCTCAAGTGCGGGTGGTTGGTTGGACAGCTAGTACCTTATGAAATCAGGTGCTAGGGTTCAATACCTTGCATTGCCCAGAAATGCCATTTGGTGGCGCCAAGAGTACCATACCTTGGGGAACCCATGCAAGAACACGACCGCTTTTGGACTTGAGATCAAAAACCATGGTGTCTGATCAAAAGAATACAGGAAAATAAGGATCTGTGAATCACATGGGAAAATACAAAGTGTTACTGTTCTACTTGCTCTGAGCTCTGCTACTGTATTGTGAACATTCAAAATTAAAATGAAACTTAGATAAAGTTGAGCTCAGACAAAACCAATTGAAACGAGATCATATCCCAATTAAAAGAAACAAGGAAGAAACAAGCTTCTAGATCACGATTTTATCCATGAATCTCTATGCTTAAGCTTGAAAATGGTCTGCTTAAAGCTGGTTGGGATTGGCCATGGAAGTCAAGCTCGGATGAAGTTGAGATCGGATAAAACCAATTGAAACAAGATCATATCTCAATTTTTAAAAAAAAAAAAGAGAGAGAGAGAGAAAGCAAGGAAGAAATAAGCTTCTAGGTCACAATTTTACCCATGAATCTCTGGCTTAAGCTTGAAAATGGTCTGCTTAAAGCTGGTTGGGATCAACAATGAAAGGTGGAGTAAGGGCGAAGAGAAACAAAGAACCTTGCTAGAGCTTGAGAATGACTCTTCAAAGCAGGTAAGGATAATCGGCCATGGAAGGTGGAGTACTGGAGTGAAGGTGAAAACAGCGTGATGTCTTCCTAGCCTTTGAGTTTCTATTGATTCTTTTTTTTTTTTTTTCAAAGAAATGAAAAATTAAGATAGAGTTAAGATACACCTCTACCACGTTAGCATTCCACATCACGCGGGGGAAATGACGGTGGCCAAAATGCGGTGGCCACAGCATTATCGTTGATGAAACTAGTATCAAACTTAAACCAACCACTAAGAAACTTTAGTCCAAAATCGACAATGAATTTTCTTCTTCTTAGTTAAAAATTTATAATGGATAATTTTGTTGTTATTAGGGTCAAGAAAAACCCACGTAACTGCAATATTGGCGTCCTACTCGGCAGCTGAGATGGCAACGGCTAGAAATCATGTTGCCTTGTCAGTCCCTAAATTATACTAAAAAATACTACAATTGTTTCCTTGACAGTGATCTTCGTTTAAAACGTTAGCACACCATCAACAAAAGTTTGATTAGAGAAGCGCCTAGATGGCAATAAGGGGACTGCGATACTCTAATTATTTAACGAATTAACGAAACAAACAGCACCTGAGGTGCCGAGTAAAAAGCGAATGTTACCAGTGACGTTAGATTTTGTTCGCCCTCACATAGGTAGAAATACAAGGTTGGCACTTAATATTGAAGAAAGTTAGTTGTTGAAGGACTGTCATGGAAATTTTTCTATAATTTTTAGGGATCAACGGTGCAATACAAAGTTGAATTCATTGGTTACGTGGGACCTGGACAAGAAACGCGCCAATGTCTCCTCTTAATCTCTCTTCGCCTGCAAAACTCCCCAAAACACTCCTGACTTCCCTCTCGTTTCGCTTCTCTCTTTCTCTCTCTCTCTCTCTCTCTCTCTCACACACACACACACACGCAAATCGTCGAACATATTGATGCATTTCACTCGAAAGTTCAAATTTTCAGCTCTCTATTCGGAGATTTCTTTCTTTTTTTTTTTTCTCCTTCGTTTTGCCTGAAAGATGACGACGCCCTGCAAATTCCTCCTCGCCAGTTCTGTTTATTAGGGAGCCGATTTTGAAGCAAGAACTTTGTCGGTGCCTGTTTGAGCTGGGAATTTTTCGTTCCTTATTTTTGTTTTCTGGCAGAGATTGTTCGCCCTCTTTCGTGCTTGATGAGAGGCAAGGAAGAGAGCACATGCACCTATGAAGACTTGTAGGGCAGGAGAGTCGCCGTTTAGCCATCTAATGCTCCATCCTTTTTTCCTACGGCTGCCCCTTTTCAATTTGTTCAGATGGAATGGCAGATCCTGTTAGCTTTGCCAATCCTGATCGTGATATCGGGCAAGTCAGTTCAATTATTCGGTCTTCTGTTTTCACTTTTACATATTTCCTGTCGTCTTGATTTTCTTTGTCCTATTACGTTTTCTGAGAAAATTGGGAACAGGTATAGGATGGGAATTCTTGTTTATGTATATATAACGATCTAGGACTAGAAGTATGTCCAAAATTTTGCTTTCGGTTTGATGACAGTTAACTTGTTCTTATACATCCCCTACAAAGAAAGGGAAATGGATTATACTTGAGAGTGATACCTGTTCGGCTGTTCCTGTAATGAGATGAGCAAATATCTTATGGATCTTCCTGTTTGAATGATGGGAAGAAATGCATATTGGCTTTGTTCTTAGTTCTCCTGTAGCATAAATCGAATTAGCATTAATTTAAGAAAATGTGTGGTAAACACCTTTCCTTTGCTTTTCCTATTTATTAGAATGGAAACTTTGGACTTCGTTTCAGATCTGTATCATGGACTTCTTAAAATCCCAAATTACAAAAACTACTATTCTTTAGGTATAGTTTCTGTTTGCTGTCTTTGGTATTTGAAAAGCGAATTTCAACAAGCTTTGATCTCTGGTTGAAAACAAAAAATGAAGACTGTTACATGTATGTATTTGAAGACAATCATTATACCATTAGCCATAGCTGTGTGAAGGTGCAAATTTATGAAAAGATAGATTCCTCCATTGTGTGTGATAGGAGGAAAAAAAAGGGGGGGGGGGGGGGGGGGGTCTCCTGATTCCCATATTTATATGGTGTGGATAGTGTGATGGTTATCTTGTGAATCGGATAAGCTAATACAGAAACATTTTCTTGTCATTCACTCTACAGCTGTTCCTGATTAGTAAGCATCTGCCAGCCCATGGTTCTCAGAATTTAGGATAAGCAGAATTTTCTTTTGAAGGAATAATGAAGCTATTGTGAAACATTGTGGTATAAAAATATAAGACCTCTTTTGTGAAGCCTTCTCAAATACTATGGTTCCTGTATCACATGTTGTAAAGGAAAAAAACCTGATTCTTGCATTTGGATAATGTGAATAATGTGACAGACATTTTTTAAATAATCAGGTGAATTAATATGGGTACATATTCTTGGCTTCAGCTCTTTCTCTTTCTCTGATTATACAAGCATCTGTATGCCAAAGGTATAGGATAAGCAGAGGTTGTACATGAAAAATAACTAATCTATTGTGGAATTGCAAATTTTGACTATATAGGACTTCCTTTGGAAAGCCTTCTCATATTCTAATTTGGTCTTGATGAGTTGCAATATGATACTGCCTCATATTTCATACAGTATACATTTCATTTCATATAATTGGTATATACTTTCTTCCCTCTTAAAAAAATTGTAAATAAGTCCTTAAGCCATATTGTTTTCACATAAGATCTTTAATTTCATCTACTCTCTTTTGAAGGCTCTCATTACCTTGAAAAAGGGCACTCAGCTAATCAAGTACAGTCGTAAGGGAAAGCCTAAGTTTCGAGCATTCAGACTTTCTCCAGTGAGTTAAATGTTCTCAAGGTTAAATATTGTTAATTGTTATGATAGTATATGCCAATATATTCAGTGTTGGTTCTGCTCTTTAATTACTTTCCTTACTCCTTTCCTGTAATTGTGTCAAAGGCTCACAAAACTACATCAGGCATCAGTTTATGATTCCCTTATCAGTGTGTTCCGTTACATGCATTTTTGTGTCCCAGAATTCGTTGTGACCAAATAACTTGCTTACCGCCTATCAACTTTGCCCTTTTCTATGAATGTCTGATTTCATATGTAGCTGCAATGACAGGATGAAACAACAGTTATTTGGATCTCACATGGAGAAGAGAAGACTCTAAAATTGTCTTCTGTTGAACGGATTGTCCCTGGACAGAGAACTGTGAGTTAATTGTTTCTTTTTTCTCACAGCATGTCCTGTAATTGTATCACCCTCCTTTATTATGGTTATTTCCTTTTCTTTTGAACAAAACTGTACATTCTCATGCGGAAACATAACCAACACTTACCCATTTTTTGCAGGCTGTTTTCAGAAGATATTTACGTCCCGAAAAAGACTACCTATCATTTTCGCTTCTTTATAATAATGGTGAAAGATCTCTTGATCTGGTAGGTGAAGCTAAGTGGCTGGTGCTCATATTATAGGTTTTAGAAGTCAAGTGCTCATACTTTGTCAATCTGCAGATTTGCAAGGATAAGGTTGAGACAGAGGTTTGGTTTGGTGGCCTTAAGGCATTGATTGGGCAAAACCGTAAGAGACGTCTAAAGAGTGATTGGACTGATGTGAGTTCTGGTGCATATTTTAGGTTCTCATTTATGCCCTTCTTTTTTATTTTTAAACAGGATGTGAGAGGTTCGTGAGTTGAATATATTTCAACTAGTAATCTACTTATTTTAGATCCATTGATGCTCCACCTCTTGAAGTATTTGCATCAGAACCCAAATCTAGAGTGTAGCATTAACATTTTGAAAGTAAAATAAGCTATGAAGAAACAAATAAAATAATCTTTGGACTATCCAAACTGGGATTAGTGAATGTTTACTGTTTTATCTACTTGTTGGTAACTGACTTTGCTGTGTTTTTTAATCCCTTAACACAGTGTTAGAGGCTACGTTTGTTGCTTTTTATGTTGGGTAGCTCAGTTTTTATGGTTTCTCATGAAATGCCTAGACTTGATTCATGGGTTCTACATTCATGGGGTTCTAGTATGCTTTTATATTTGCGTTGAGCTTCCTACGCTTTTGTAAGAGTTTAAGGTAAATCCTCATTAAAACTGGTTACCCTGTTTCTATTAGGTGATTCTGGATTGAGTCAATTGTTAGATACAATATCTCAGCAAGATGCCAGGATCTGCATAAATAATAGAGCTGAAACATTTTGTTCTTAAGAATCGTCAATGGCAGAGGTTCCCCTAAGTGTGCTTACTTTCATGCCATGTTAACATGACAAATTCAATCAGTATCATCTCCTAAGTGTGCTTACTATCATCCCCTAAGTGTGCTTACTTTCATGCCATCTTAACATGACAATTCAATAAGTATCATCCCCGGTTGAAATGGAATTCATCAAGTCAATTGGCAGCCTCTGCATAGGTGGTGTTTATGACTTTTGAAATCTGAAGCCACCAATTTATCTGATAGTAACATAATTTGACTACTGGTGATTGAGAAACAAGCATCATTCAAGCATATTTTATTGCTCTGTCAGCAATTAAGCATCAGCAAATGATAAATGGGGTCAATGTTGCCATATGCATTAGAACTGGCTAATTTGACTATTCACTGGCTCTGAAATTTTGAAGTCTAACATACTAACATTTTCATTTTCATTGGTAACAGGAGTCTGATTTCGGTGGACGTCCATCTTGTGCTTCTGAGTTTAGTGATATTCTTGCCCAGGTTAGGGTATCTGTTGATCGTGACCCTTGCATGATTTTAGCAAGCTCAGATGTGGGGTCAGAACGTTCAAATATGCAACTGAGATCGAGTCCTGGAGATGGTTTCAGAATTAGTGTTTCAAGTACTCCCAGCTGTTCAAGTAATGGATCTGGTCCAGATGACATAGAATCATTAGGCGATGTTTACATCTGGGGAGAGGTTTGGTCTGATGGGGTTGCTGGAGCTGATGGGCCAGTGAGCCCATTTCCTTCAAGAGTTGATGTGCTGACACCTAAACCATTGGAATCAAATGTTGTTCTTGATGTTCATCAGATTGCTTGTGGTGTAAGGCATATTGCCCTTGTAACAAGGCAAGGTGATGTCTTCACTTGGGGAGAAGAATCTAGTGGGAGACTTGGTCATGGTGTTGAAAAGGATTTTAGTCGGCCTCACCTTGTCGAATTCCTGTCAACTACTAATATGGATTTTGTTGCAAGTGGCAAATATCATACATGTGCTGTCTCCACCTCTGGTGATTTATTTACTTGGGGTGATGGCATGCATAATGCTGGATTACTTGGCCATGGTACTGATGCTAGCCATTGGATACCAAAAAGAGTTTCTGGTCCATTAGAAGGCCTCCAAGTTTTGTCTATTGCATGTGGTGCATGGCATTCAGCTTTGGCAACTGCTAATGGGAAGCTGTTCACATTTGGTGATGGGACATTTGGAGTTTTAGGCCATGGGAACCGTGAAAGTATTTTGTATCCAAAAGAAGTTCAGTCATTAAATGGTCTAAAAACTATTAAGGTTGCATGTGGACTTTGGCATACAGCAGCCATTGTTGAAGTTATGGGTCAGGGCCAGTATGGTACAAATATTTCATCAAGGAAACTGTTTACCTGGGGAGATGGTGACAAATATCGTTTGGGCCATGAGAACAAGGATACTTATTTGCTTCCGACCTGCGTTTCATCTCTTATTGACTACAATTTTAACCAGTTAGCTTGTGGACATACAATGACCATTGCCCTTACAACATCAGGTCATCTGTTCACAGTGGGGAGTACATCAAATGGTCAGCTAGGTAATCCTGCATCCGATGGAAAGGCACCACGGTTAGTGCAAGATAGATTAGTAGGTGAGTTCGTTGAAGAAATTTCATGTGGGGCATATCATGTTGCTGTTCTGACATCTAAAAGTGAAGTATTCACTTGGGGAAAAGGTGCCAATGGAAGACTGGGACATGGTGACACTGAAGACCGCAGAACGCCAACACTAGTTGAAGCCTTGAAGGATAGGCATGTCAAGAACATATCGTGTGGGTCGAATTTCACTTCCAGCATATGTATCCACAAGTGGGTATCTGGAACAGACCAGTCAATTTGCTACGGATGTCGGCAACCATTTGGTTTTACTAGAAAGAGGCATAACTGTTACAACTGTGGCCTGGTGCATTGCCATGCTTGCAGTTCCAAAAAAGCATGGAGAGCTGCATTGGCTCCCACACCTGGCAAACCCCATCGTGTTTGTGATGCCTGCTATACAAAACTTAAAGCTCCAGAAGCTGGTAATTCCTCTAATATCAGTAGGAAAGTTACTAACATGCGATCCTCAGTTGATAGCAGGGAAAGAATAGACAGAGGAGATAGAAGGTATTCTAGGCTTTTGCTGTCTCCTGCAATCGATCCAATCAAATACTTTGAGATGAAGCCAGGAAGAGCCTTAGTAATTAAATCTGATGATCCTTCTTCAATTCGAGCTTCGCAAGTTCCATCACTTCAACAACTGAAGGATATTGCATTTCCAAGTTCATTGACTGCCCTTCAAAATGCTTTCAGACCTATTACTATGTCTCCTCCGCCATCATCTGCACCGCACTCACCTATCAATTCAAGATCCTCCTCACCATACTCAAGGAGACCAAGTCCACCAAGATCTGCAACCCCTGGATTTTCTAGGAGTGTTATTGAAAGCCTGAAGAAGTCAAATGAAGTTTTGAACCAAGAAGTGACGAAATTACAGAACAAAGTACTGGTTACATGTCCTTTGTTGTTTTCTCTCTCAGTTACTTTGTTCTGGTAGATGCTTTTTCTGAATTAAATTTTTTTCGTCTGTGGCAAGCAGATTAAAATTTTAAACCAGAAATGTGATAAACAAGACAGAGAGATTTTGAAGCTACAGAAAAATGTGAAAGAGTCTGCTGTATATGCTGCAGCAGAGTCATCCATCTCTAGGGGTGCCAAAGAAGTTGTCAAGGCCATCACAGATCAGGTAGAGTTGGCTTATTCGTCTTAAGTTCTAAAAATTATCTTAATACAGTGCTGGTAAAATATGCTCTCTGCTAAAGTTATTGCTTTCAAGAACTTGAACCTGTTCATGGTATAAAATTATTGTGTCCATGAAGTAATCATTAGGCTGTGTGACTTCGGAAAAGCTAAGAAACTGGAAATATGGAAGAGCAATCTAGACTTACAGCACTACAAAAATGGTTCTGCAAGAAGATGCAGGATTTGAACAGCTGCAATGTATTTTAAAAGCATTTGTGTTCTGAGGTTATCCCTAGATCCCAAGGAAGGGCAAGAAATAGGTTACATATACAGCCTCAAACCATTCCGGTCTCCATAGCCTATAAAACATGCCAAATAAGGTAATTAGTTTTTTATGTATCTGCATTCGGAATTTGCCTATGAGCTAACCACTTAATCCAAATAAAAATCCACTTGAGATTAAACGCACAGAAGCTTTTCAGAATTTGGCAGGCCTCCTAGTTGTGAGTCAACTTAAAAGGGCACTTGGCCCCACAATACAAATTAAGGGTTAAAGAACTGTTTGGAAAGGAAAGCTGGGGAAAGTGCATCATTAGAAGTTCCTTTTAAAGGGGAAAGATCAAGTTTTTTGAGACATTTCAAAATGGAATATGTTCAAGTCATATGGGATGAAGGGAGTATTTGAATTTTGAAGTCCTTTGCATAAAAAATTTTGACAAACTAACATATTTTAAGCTGTTTATTGCAATTCAGATCTATTTGCTATATAGCTGGTGAGAATGTTCTACAACCACTTACTACTGTTTCAAAAGGTTTCTTGTGCTTATGCCAAGTATTAGCTTGTGGTGGATAAAGGTTCAGGGTTGCATGTTTCCTCCAGTATTTCTACCTGAACATCTCTACTGCCATATCCTTTTTGAATACGTTATTAGCTGACACAAAGATCAGTCAAACAGAGCTCATCATTTTGGCAGACGGATCCAATGGCACGGGTCAAAGTTCACAACCTTCATAGTCATGTTTGTTCTGGTTGGCTCCAACACTGTCCCCCTAGCTTATACTGTAACTAAGAACTTCCTTTCCTAGGAAGTTCGAGATGCACATGATTTAGATGGTTGCTTTAGTAAGCTCTCATAGTTGAGTATTAGTTGATGCCTTCTCTTTGAGATGACAGTCTGTCTTTTATAATCTCAAAAAATAGGGTAAAAGAAAATGAGGAATTTGCTGTCATCATTTCTCTCAACTGTTTGTTGAATTCTGCTAAGTGGCCGTTGTCTTGCTATCCTTACTGTTACTCAGTTGAAGGAAACAGTGGAGAAACTGCCTCCTGAGTCTTCTGAAATTGAGACCATAAAATCATTGCAAGCTCAGGCCGAGGCATTTTTAAGCTCAATTGAAACGTCTGAGACGCTAGACAGCAAGGCAGAAATGAATGCAGATCAATACCATGATGATGGATGCTCCACTTCAACAGCAGTTGTGCAAAGACAAACCTCTCAAAATGATTCACGATCACTGGGAACTTCAGGAAATAGGAGTGGAACAGAAAACGAAATCATTGAACAATTTGAGCCTGGTGTTTTTGTCACTTATGTTCCACACCGAAATGGTTCGAAGATCTTCAGACGAGTTAGATTCAGGTACCTAACTGAACTTTTTATTCAACTAAAGAATTATTTAATTGTAGTTGCAAGCAAGAATCACAGAAGTTCTTATTCTGCATTTTTAACAGAAAACATATCATGGACTTCCGTGTGTATACCTTTCAATTCTAGTAACTTGTTTTCAATGCCTTGATCACATTGTTCACATCTGATATCAGTCTCACGTAAATGACCTGTCATTAAATTGTGTACTTGACTGCCACAAAAATTGTCCAGAATAGTGTCTCCTAGCTATACATTGATCAATCAATTGATCAAAGATTCTCCATGTGTAATTATCTGTTTCTTTATTGGGTTGGTTTTGATGATCAGCAAACATGACACTCCATTCTGCGCACTTTCGTATGATGGAATTTGTCAATTTAATTTGCATGAACCATGGCATGTTTTTATGTTATCAAAGCAATTTAATCTCAATGCTTGACAAACCATGATCCATCTATAGGAGACAATAATACTGCTGATATTTTACCTGCCTTTACATCAAACTTTAATGGCATGAGAAATAAACAGGAGTATAAATGGCTCCCTTCTAAACATATGTTGAATAAATGCACTTGCATTAATTCTTCTCCATGAATGTTGCATATGAAAATTAGTACACTAAATTGATGCAGAATAAAGTGTTGCACTAACTAAAACCTTTATTGTCAAATTCTCCTGAACTCGATGCATTACACTGATCTGAAATTGTCTTTTTCTTCAGTAAACGGAGGTTTGATGGACAGCAAGCAGAAGAATGGTGGGCTAGAAATAAAGAAAGGGTGTTCAGGAGGTACAATCCAAATAGAAACCCTGCGACTCCACACGCTTCATCCTCTGTGCTTCCACCATCTGATTCTGATGCTTAGTTTCTCAAGTTACCCTTCATTGATCAGCAGCTTACCTTTTGCATGATTTATCAGAAAATGATAGCACCGTCTTTAAAGAAGCATTTTGGAATCAATGGTAGCATCAGAGAAGAGCGAGTTTGATTCCTTCTGGAAAATTAAAATGGTTGATGCATTTTATGCTCTCCGGATTGATCATATGCAGATGAACCCTGCGATATAGCCTCCTTGATTCTCCAAGTTAGTAAGGAACAAGGGTGAATTGATGCTCAAACGGAAGGCCTTACGCCCAAAACCCAAAGGAAATGTGCAAACTTGACATGCATGCGGCATGCGTTGGGCATCTACTGGGTTCTAAGCCAACTTCTGCTTAGCCAACCTTGTGGATCAAATCAATTTATCATCCGTATCTGAGGCAAAACAGTAACTTGTGCGGCAAGCTTTGAAGCCTTCTGGTATTGGAGAACCCTACCTGGCAGCTGGTAGATATAAGATTTTGAACGTAGTGCTCTGTCGAATGTTGTAAGCTTTACTTTTGTGACAGTTGGAATAATATTTGGATTGCTCTACAAGCAGTTGTAAAGATTTCTAGTTTTTATATGGTGTGGGATATATGGCAGTTCAATAAAAACCACTTTTTGAAAAGTCGAGCCAAATATGCTAAGAAGCATGGTTCGTGGGCGGGAGAAACACTTTTTAAGGTTAAAATGAGATTATCTCTAATCTGTTCTGGTTCGAAATGATTGAAACATTTGCTTTACCGAGAATCAGCCCATTAATTAGCTGTGTCATCAACAGCCGTACAAAATGGCCTCCTTTAGCAGCTAATATTCCACAGCCAAGTCAAGCAATCTTATAATTAAGGAACAAATAAAGAAGGTTTTGCCGGTTAACTCATGTCTTTTTGGCGCATAATCGTCGTACCTACTATTTGTGTAGTTGGCAAGATTTTGATGTCTTGATTTTGTTTTGCTTTGCTCAACCGAAGGCATGTGATTCAGCTTTTTGGGTTCCCTGTTTCGGCCCTTTACCCAATTCTCAGATCTTTTGTCGATTTAATTACTTGCCATTGTAAAATTAAAAGATCCCTCCTCGGAAGTAAAAAGTAGTGCTAATAATTACGATAATAATTATTACGTATAAAAAACTTATAATTACAATAATAGTTATTGTTTAGCTAGCGTATGGATAAAGATATCCACTGCTTGCTTTAGTAGGCAGAGAAAGGAGACAGCTAAGGGCAACGGTGGACCCAGAATTTCAGATTAGGGTTGATATTTATAGGGTTTTAATATGAAACTTATATAAGAATAAATTTATTCAAACTACCCAAAAAATATATTAAAATTTTGATTTGAGTTTTATGATTAAAAAATATTAAAACTTACTAATCTTAGTCTCCATAATCATGTTGTAATTTAGACTATCGGCTTCGTATTATATCATTGCCTTACCTATGTAACTAGTTGAGATTTAAAAAAATATACATGATTTAAAATTAGTATAAGAAAAATCAAAAGCTAAATATACTTTACGAAATTGAATTTGAGGTCCTCGTTTTTTCATTGAGTAGAGCTAAAAAAAAAAAATCACGGAAATTAGAGGTGAACAGCTTGAAGATTGGAGAAGTTGCAACTTCCAACTTGCAAACAATTGCAACTCCCAACTTGCAAATAGTTGTTGTAACAAATTTGTAGTCAAATAGTGACTATTAATTGTTGAGTGTAGAGAATAATTTAGTAGTAGAGATTTTAGTATGGAAAAGATAAAACTGAGAAAGAGATATCAATTTTTAAAATATATTTGAAGTTCTTTTGATACACATTAAAACATAAATTTTTACAAAAAAAAAAGTTAAAACTAGTATTTTTTTCTCTTTTTACTACACACATACACATACAGATATATATATATATATATATGAAAAATATTGGGGGGCGAAACACCTCCAGCCCCTCCCAATCTTTGCCCCTAGCTAACGGAATGAGATTTTTACTTTGTGAGGTAGAAACATGATATTGCAATGTGTTATCTATTCAAGTAAAAGGGACTACACCTAGGTGAAAGGTGATGAACGTGATAGATATATCTTCGTCTGTTTTCATGAGTTTCATGTAAGGCCCATAACAACAAACGGTGTAAATGTTTCTATCACATCTATCACTTGTTATCGAATAGTTTTCTAGGTAGAAGTCATATGCATTGTTCGGTGATAAGTATACTTGGCCGATGCACTATCACTAGCAGGAAAATGGTAAATGTGACTTTTAATTCCTATCATTCTAAACCCCAATTCCTTAATGATTATCAATAATACATTTAAAATTATTTACTTTTTTATATTACGATTGTTTGTTAAAACTATATATTTATTAAAATCTTACATTTGATTTCTAAAAATAATTTTAAAATATTTTTATACAATAAAATATTTTTATTAGTTTTTATTATTTCAGATTTTGTAGGTTAAAAATTTATTAAATGCTCAATTGCTTTCTAAAAGAATATTATTTTTTGAAGTTTCTGAAAAATACTTAGCTGATTATTAGATATTAGCTTTTGGATGATATATATTTGTTCCAATTAAAAAAATAAAAATAATTGCATTTCTAAAAATGGAAAGCACACTACTCCTAAATTTAATCACATGTCCCGGGCCTTTAGTATAACGGCTACGGCCTAAGAGGCTGTTTGAGAGGGTTTAGAGTTCCACTCTTACTTTATCACTTCCTACATAATATCACAAATAAGCTAATTTAGTTATCATTTGGGTCCCAAGAAAATTGATATTTCCCTTCTCTTAATTACTGTAATAGTATGTATTAAAATTTTCTTCTCTTATACAATTAAAATGATACTTCTAAATACCAAAAAAATCTGATCACCACTACCAAAAAAGTCATTTACCATCGGTAAAAGGATCTTCATGTGGAATTAGCTTGGTCTAATTCTTGATTTTAGTTGTTCTACCAAGTAGGAAGGACACTTACCGCCAATTGTCACAAATAGTTAAGCATTGCCATAAACGGCAGTCCCAATTGGTGAAACATTTACTGAATTGCGACTAAGCATAGTTATTTTGGAAAAGATAAATATAAGTGACTAATTTAATTTATTTATTCGGGGAGGGTGAAAGGGGTTGGAGGTGGAAGTGGAGGAGAACATTAAGAGGGAGAGAGTGTGGTGAATTTGAGGAGTTGTCATCTTTGTTGTGTAATATTCAGGTTCATAGCAATTCCACGGATGGCTCGTGGTGGATCCTAGAAGCAAACGACATGTTTTCGGTGAAGAAGTTGGCAGGTTTAATTGAAGAGGGTTATTCTCCAGCTTTAGTGGGTCATCAACTTTCAAGATGGCTTCCTTGGATGCCACAAAAGGTGAATATCTTTGTTTGGAAAACTCTGAAAATCGGCTGCCAACAAAAAACAATCTTTTTCATAGAGGAGTGGAATTTCCTAATGTTGTGTGTCCATTATGCTTGGAGGCGGAAGAGTCAACGGAACATGTCTTATTACATTGGAAAGCAGCAGTAGCAACATGGAAACAAGTCTGCGATTGGTGGACTGTCGAACACTTTCAACTCTCAATATTGCATAAGTGTTAGAGAAGGATGTAGATTGTTTCATGAGCAAAGGACAAAAGAAAGGTTGGCAAGCGATTTGCAGCATTACCCTTTGGTCCTTGTGGAGGAAAAGAAATAGGAAGGTGCATGAGGTCCAGCAGGTAGATGATAAAAATATTTTTGAGGAAATTCAAGCTTTGTCATACTTATGGCTGAAAAATATACGCACAAAGTTAAATTTGTTGTTGGGAAGAATGGGTGTATAACTCCAGATTAGTCATTTCGAATTGGTTAATTTAGGTGGAGATTTGGTGGAGAGACTGTTTCAGCTATAACATCTTGCTAGAGCTGATTTTGATTCTCAAGAGTTTTTGTACTATTTCAGTCCTTTCTAATATAAGATCCTTCAACAGTTAAAAAATAAATAAATAAGTGACTAATTTATGCAATTGGTGGAAATCCAAACATAAAAATCGATAAACGATGGTCAAGTTCAATTTCAGAGCATATAAGATGAGATGCAAAGGGTCAAGAAGATAATGTGGCGTATAAATATCATCTCAGACAAACATTTCCAGATTTTGCAAACCAAATTATTTCGATGCCAACCAAGCCTATGGCATGACACGAATTATTTTTGGAGAAATTATTATTATTATTGTTATTATTATTATTAATGTTATTATTATTATAAGAACTTCAATAACCTCAAACTATATATATAGTATTATTTTCAACATGCACACAAAATAGACATATCTCAAATTAATTACCATGACATACAAAATTCACAAATCGAATGCCACTACTGCTGCACTACTCCACCTTATGTTCCTGCTTTTTGTTTTTACTGGGCGACACATCCCCTGCCAGCCGGGGTCATCCGGGAGGAACCATCCTACCATGTTTTACAAATCAACACAACACAACACAACACGACATTTTGTGCAACCGAAAAAAAACCAAAAAAGAAAAGATAACACAATACAACACTTTGGATCACTTTAATAGATGATATTTTGAAATGAACAATGTAATAGGCACAAAGTTTTTATATCAAAATTGTATAAGTCAAATATGCTCCCAATCTCTTATGTCTATATATATTTATATTTCAATATTACTCTTTACAACAAAAAATAAATGTGAACACATTAAACTTAGTGTCTCTAAAACTTAAGATACGTACAAGTTAGATACTAAATATTTATAAATTTTGATGTACAAAGGAAGTGAGAGATTTGTACAAATAATATGTAATATATATATACAAATAAAATCACAAATATGTTACTGATATATCTAATGATAAAAAATATAAAAAATAGATGTAAACATGTTAAATTCCACTCTTTGTCAAATTAATTAGAGATATGTACAAATCAGATGGCAAATATATATAAAATTCAATACAGAAAGTAAGTGATAAATATGTACAAAACATATGACACATATATAAAAATAAGATCAGAGATATATTACAGATAAATTTAATTGTATGTACGAGTTCAATATTTTATCCCCAGAATAGGTGTGAATACGTCGAAACATGTTTTCCTCCGAAATATTTGTATAAATTAGATAACAAATAAATATGAATTTTAATATACAAATAAAATGAGAGAAACAATTAAAAAAAATGAAAAATATGTATAAATCTTGGAAGACCTTTGCACAAATAAAATTTTAAAAACTATTGTTGATATATTCAAATATATGCATATTGAATATTTCTATACACATTATTTCATATGCATATTTGACTTTAATTCTTTAAATATTCAACTATACGCAATATTTCATAACTTGTGCATATATTTGTCTTATGCATACATAAATTTAGATTCATTTAAATATACACTATTATATTTTTATACAATTTATGCATAGATTTATAAATGAAATGAAAGTTAGGATATAAATTTAATTAATAGTAATACTGCAGTAATACGTACAAATCAGATATTAGATATATGTATGACCTTGATAAACAAATAAGGTTAGAGATATATACAAATCAAACAACTTATACGTATATTTGATATCAGAGATTTATATAAATTATGTAATGAGACATGTGTATAAATAAACTTTTGTATATAAACATGTGTAGAAACATATAAGCTATATGTAAAAGTGAATAAAAGTTTGTATGTAAAAAATATATATGTAACATTATTTGTACAAATGAGTTTACTTATATGTACATATGTGATTAAATATTTGTACAAAGGTTAGTGATTTAAAATGAAAAGGGCAAAAAACAGAGGGTTTGCGGTCGAATTAGACCAAATCTGATTTAGGATTGGTCAGACGGGTCACGAAAACGAGTTCACCTCTGATTCCCTGTGCAGCAATGGTGATTAGATAGTTAGATGGATTGGCTTTGGTGGTGGTGGCTTGGGCGGCCTGTGGGCGAGGGACGGCAAGGGGACGATGTCGGACAATGGTTGATTGGCGTGTGAAACATGTTGTGCATCTTCTCTTTCTCGATTAAGTGTCACCGTCAGTTGGACGCCTGGGAATGACGACGTTTGGCCAGGAGGAACGGCAACGACAGGCTGAAGTGGGTAGCAGTAGTGAATCAGCGGTCAAGGAGGAGAATGGTTGTGGCAGCGGCCAAGTGATGAAGAAAGGAAATTGGCAGAAAAAGGACATGACAATGATTGATTTTTTTAACAAAGACAGGTTTGTCTTTTCAACCACATGACGCATCTAAGAGCAGGGCAAATAGAGATGTCAAAGGAGTAGGTTCGGATAGAGTTGTACAATTCTAAAATCTGTCCTGTGATATAATTTATACAACTTAAATTCTGACTATAACCCGCATTAGGTAGAATTTTCTAAACCTATAACCTACCCTTGCACTAGCAGTTAAGATATGGGTTCTCGACCCGCAAACCCACCAAATTATTACATATGAGATTAAGAGAAATCTAACATGTAAACTACGATAAATTTCTCACATAACAACAATAAATATGTTCGAACAAAACAAAAAATAATAAATAACCATGTCCAAACAACAATTAATTCTAGTAATACAATCCTCATTAATACGAACTAGTCAAATATAAATAAATTGTGAACTGTGTTTGTCAAACAAATATAAAATACGGCCTGCAATTGATATAGGAGAAAATTTGAGCAAAATGAGAAAAAACAAACTGTCATAACATGTAAAAAATAAGACGTCACAACATAAGCAATTAGAACATGGTATATAACAACCATATCAAAAATTTAAAAATAACAATCAACTTAAATAGC
Source organism: Aquilaria sinensis (assembly GCA_005392925.1). Classification (NCBI taxonomy): domain Eukaryota; kingdom Viridiplantae; phylum Streptophyta; class Magnoliopsida; order Malvales; family Thymelaeaceae; genus Aquilaria; species Aquilaria sinensis. The sequence goes on along the minus strand of SMDT01002770.1, from coordinate 251,753 downwards.
TACAACATGCTACTTATATGTAATTATTGAGAAAAAACAGATGATTCTAAAAAAAAAAAACCTATCAAAAAAACAAGATTAGTCCAACTAATTAACAAAGAGCCTTTGTAGCTACATAAAATTAACAAATAAAATCCTAAAGACCCACTTTGCCCAACTAATGGTGTACTATAATGAAAGTAGATGGCTACCTACCAAGACATATAACATATAGAAATACCAAGAGAGATAAAAAAAAAAAAAAAGCTAAGGCAAGTGAGCAATACATGAAGACGATAAGAAATAAAACAGTAACATGATATTACCATGGGTCCTTAAATAATCTCAATACTGGCATTAATCATCCTTTAGTGGGGCGAGTTCGGGGCGGGTTGTTAGCTAAACCCGCATCCTATCACACCCAACGGGTTCTATTACACAAAAAAAATCTGAATTTGGCCCGAATATGTTTAATTGGCAAAATGGTCGAGTATCTACAGGATAGAGTTCAAATTGACATTCCTAGGTGTAAATCAGGAAGGCCAATAAAAATTACTTAGCTATCTCTCATTTATGTTGGGAAGCCTTATTTTTTTCAAACAGATAAAAAGTTTCTTACTTGCAGTCTCTCAAAGTTTGCATGAAATTGCAAAATATTGCCTACTATAGATAGTATTTCGCAATATCTCATGTATAATTTTTTTTTTTTACTTTTTTTTTCAATTTATTAGGTCATATTGTGTACCACGGATTAGAGATTTTTTTTTTCATTTTATATCAATGTACAATATACATACATATGATGAAAATAATTAAAACACATATTTTGACGTAAAATTGTTGTTATTTCATTTTTTGATATAAAAACAAAATTTGCTATGTATTTTCTTGCAATAATATTGTCTTTCATATATATTTTATTTATATTAGTGAAATTATGATTAAAATATTTAGGATACTTAACAAGAAATGTGCAAAAAAAAATTTAATATTTTTCATTTTAAAATAATATTTTAATATTTTTTGTTAAATCGGTAATAATATGTTGCTTGTTTACCATACATACAATGCAGTATATTTTTAAATTACATGATATAATATATCTAATAGTAACGGTATTAAAACTCTACTTATATGTTTAATTGGAACATGTATATGTGATACACAAACATGGCATGCACACATGCGTTAGTTTCTGAATTCAGGTGTAACTATTGAAACTTGGGGCAAAGCACAAGTGGAGCGATTTTATATCACATTAGTCAGTGAGCTTTATAATTGTAAAATTGTCAATTTTTCCCCTATCTTTCACATTTCCACCCAACTAGCCCCTAATGTTTTTTTGCATGCCAACTCACACCTAAACTTTTCCAGATGCGCCTAATTGGCCCTTCATGTTCTCAATTGAGGATTAATCTATCCTTAGTGACCAAAGGTGCATTTCACCGATTTTGATTCGTTGATGATATGTGTTAAATGCTATGATTGTAAAAACTGTAGATATGATTTCTATATTGTCACTTCTTTTTTATGTTGAAAATTTAGGTTTCAAGATTACAAGTTGTACAAACATGGCACTAATTCACTAAAATTGAAATTTTATTTTTTTCCATTCACAATTTTAATTATACTATATCACTTTCGTACTACAATATTTTTTAACTTTTTAATTAAACAATTTCTATTTCCACCAAAAAAAATTAAACAGTTTGGTTTTCAAGATCGCGAGTTATATAAGTGTGTCATAAGGGTCTGTATTATCAATTGCTGTAAGTCAGTTTTGGTCACTCAAGCTCAAATTAACTCTCAATTAAGTTGGAATAGGGCTTGTTGGGAGCATCCTGAAAAGTTCAAGGTCTAGTTAGACACATGAACAAAGGCTAGGGACCACACAGGCAGAGATACAAAAGTTAAACGGCCAAAAGTGTTTGTTTTTCAAGGTAATCACATTTTAGTCGATCCAAGTTACCTTCCTCTTCCACTATTGAATTTTAGCGCCCCCCTCCAAAAAAAAAAAACAGTTGTCAGTGACGAACAAAACCATTTTCCTTTCAGATAAAAGAAAAGATTGGTAATTAAAATTTACTATGTATAAGATAATTACAGAACAGTTTGATTACATTATTATTGTTGTTATTATTATTATTATTATTAGTAGTAGTAGTAGTAGTAGTAGTAGTAGTTAAAAATAAACAAATTAATTATTATCTACTTAAAGCAAATTATTTTTTTAGTATTTATGCCTAACAATAATAAATAGACTCAAATTTAGACTCATTCAATCTGATTGTATCGTTTGGAACTTGGCACCCATGTCCAACGAACCTAGGAGGCTTGTTTGCATTTAGTCCTAGTTAAGGAGAATTTCTAATTAGAGGAGGTAGTTAATAGGAGATATTCTATAAAGAATAGAGTTCCCCATTAACATATTTCTAGAGGGTCACGTATGGCTTCCATGTATATAAAAGGAGACTCCCACGGTGCATTCAAAGTACGCACACCAAAATACTCTACTCCCCCATTTACTTTGCCCATTATCTAGACAGCTTATTTGACCATCAAAATATTTTCTCTGAAGACACATTACGGGATTTTGACATTTGTTTTTTGTCACAGGTTCTAATTCACTAAGGGTTAGCTCATTATAAATCTGGTCCAACTATCTCGTTTGATAGTTTAACTATCAACAATTGCTTTGTTTGCTTTTCTCAATTTTATTTAAATAATAAACACCATAATATAATTTTTATGTTTTCAATAAAAATTTAGGGAATAAATGTAGTTAAGGGGTTTTTTATGTGACATCATCAAATTAACTACTATAGTAGAGTGTTGTGAAGTAGTGGTGCTCATAAACCTCAAAAGATTGACAAAAAATTGTTGAATTAGCAAATCTTAAAGTTCATACATCTTAAAAACTCAATAAAAAGAATTTGAATGTTGTGGGATGTTTGTGCAACTATTTCATTACACATTGTATCTGTTTGTTGACTTTGATGGTATATGTTGTGCGGAAGTGAACTTAAGGTTCCGCACAACTAGTCTAATTGGTAAAGTATAAAGAACACCATAAGGATGGTCAGGGTTTGAGTAGTTGCAGTGTCTCATTCTTTTCCAACTTTGACTCGTTATAGTAACAAAATGCAGCCAAAGTCCTTCAACTTCCGTGCTGCAATCACTTTTCCACTTACTTTCCTAATGTACTATCTAGATCCCTATACTTGTAATGCTTTTAAATACAAAAAAAAAATGAACTTAAGGGATAACTACAAATCCTCCATGAGACTTATAGTTATCATCTCATATTTAAAAAATATATTACTTTTATCATATTTTCTAAAATTTATAGTTGCACCCTCTTTATTCAGTTTTGACTTTAAAAACTTGCTAATCAATTATCAAAATGAATAAAAAAAACCTTTTTTGACGAGAAAAAGGTGTTTTCCCAAACACATAAATTGGGTCCTTATGTTGTGTTGTGAACACCAAATCCATCGTGCTACGGGGAGGAAGAAGATTGAGGCACTAGGTAGTGATGCTTATGGTGATCACAAAGGGTGAATTTTATGTTCTAGTCACTCTTTTTCTTTGTTTTGAGCAATTGAATCCTTACAGTTACATATGATGTCAAAAAAAGTTAATAAGTCAACATTTAGCATTTGTCAAGTGTCATAGTAGATTTTCTGTTTGTCATCTGGCAAAACATCTAAAGTAGGACTACTCAAAGTAGATGATTTTATAGTTTTAAGACTACCTCGACAAGTTTATGAGTTTTAGTACAAGTTAGCAAAACATAAAATGTCTTAGGACTATTTATGTTCTTTTTCCCAATTAACTATTTTTTTGTTCAAGACCTATTGATATTCAGTATATATGTTGGCCTCTAACTATTCCAAAGTCGAGCCAGGTTGGATCCCATTTAGAAAACAATATCTCAACAAATTTATTTCTCCATTCACAAAACTTGAACTCAAAACCTTTAATAAAGGCAAAAGGGGCAAATCCTCCTCTTAGCTTTTCAGGATAGCAAACATTGCTCACTATAGTTTTTTTGTATAGTTAAATCCATCATTAACATTTTGTGATCAAGTGAAATATAATACTATTATTTTCAATATGCATAAATTAAGCACTTATAAAACTAGAAGAGAAAATATTCCATTTTTCATAATATTCCATTAATTTTGCTAGATGACAGAAAAAAAGCCACATAATTACCTTCCACATAGATAATTGTAACATTTATTCTTGAACTATATTAATTGATGCACATGTGTCCCCCAACTAAAAATAATAACACTTCTAGAAAACCTACCTCTCCCTCTTTGCCCTCATTGTACATGGTGTCATTGACCACCAACTTCACCACCGCCCCTTATCTAAACAACTGTCATATGATGTAAACCTAACAAGAACAACACTCTGCTCATGAAACTCCTCTCCACTCCGAAACTTATGTTGTTGATTCCTGTGGCTATGTTTTCTTCGACTCCCAGTCTGAGCAGCGTAGTGGTGAAGGCTCAAAAGGTTTCTAACAACATGGCATAGAACAACAATAAACCCTTTTATTGTATTATTTTTCTCATTTTTTGTTTTAAAATTGATCAGTCCAATACAAATTTTAATCCTCGCTTAAAATGGGCAAGAACTTTCAATTCCAATCCCGGATTTCTAGGTTTCACTCACCACAACTCATTTTTCTCATAAATGGCGACGAAGCTGGCTTTTCCTTTGTCTATTACATCGTTTATGAGGATGTTTTGCAAAATCAATTAAATGACCTCGATTCAGCTTCAAGAAAAGTCAAGGAGATTGGTAATCATCGACCGTTCATCTTTTTGTTCTTCCTATTTGGTTTAGTGAAGTCTGAATTTGAAGCTTGTTAAACCTATGATCATGATCATTGGTTTTTTAGGTTTCCCTTGTTGATATGGACAAATCTTTCACTATTTTACTAGGCTTTTTGATTTTTTGTTTTTGTTTTCACTTCTTTATAAAGCATTGAGAAAATCCTAGTAAGGTTTTATGAGACCATGGGTAAAGAAAAAACTAAAGAGAGTTTGGTTTTGTTGGGGTTGATCCCTACGACATATGTTCTAGTGATACAACAATTGTTGCAGTCAGCAGCACCTGACATAAGATAAAGGAAAAGGAGGAAGATGATGGTGGAGGAGACAAGAAATCAAGTTTAGGGAAATTTATAATGTTGGGCAAAATTTTAGCAGCTAAGTTAGGTATTTTATCTTTTTTTTTTTAACGCCACATAATCAAAATATTACAAATCATCATGCAAATGGGCAAAAAGTGATGGTAGTGACCAATGTCAGCTCAAAAAATAATGTTGTTAATTGATTTAACTGCACAAACACAATGATGGACAATCTGCCTAATGCGAAAAATTGAGTAAGGAATTTGCCTATTTTACCCTTTAATAAATAATGGAAAGTTTGTTAATGATAGACATCAATTTGCATAGTCAAAATTATTGACTTTTTTATCATTTTTTAGCACCTTTTTCTATATCACCACACCACATTTTTCTGTCATTTCTTGCTTAGGACTTTCATTGTGTAAGCTGGAAAAAGGAACCGAAATGTTGGATTAGATTAAAAGCAAGCAAAGCAAAAAATGAAAAGCACGGATGAATAGTTCATTAGGGCTGTATCCCCACAATTCAACAATTGTAGAAGCTGAATTCTAGACCTGAGCGCTATGGCAGCAGTGACCTTTTAGTTTGGGCGTTGCAGTGCCCAAATGGCCTTCTCTGGCACTTCAACGCTCTTATATTCAAGTTTTATGGTCCTCCATCTCCCATTTTGAATGGAGGCTTGCAATTAGTTGAGAGATTCTATCCTTTTGGTAGTTGGTAAGGAGAAAATGGCTTATCACTTAGAAAAATTTGGAACTTCTTTATTCTATTCTTTCTCCAAGCTTGAGCTAGGTTTTTCACTCTCCATTATTTCTTGCATTTTCCATCACTTGTGGAAGCATTTGTGAAGGATTGTTTAATGGACACTAAGAGCACTTGGAGATTTGTTGAAACCTTAAATAGTTAAACTCAATTTATTGCTTGGGCTTCTTCTTTCCTATTTCTTGCACTTGGACATGGATGCCATTTATGTATTTTTTATGTTCATGTTTAGCTTAGTTATGGAGTAGTTTTCTCTTTACTTTCTATGGTATAATTACTTGAATTGTCTATGCTAGTTGGATTAATTGTTATTTGACTTTGGTTTTCTTTTAAATGCTTGTTTACTTTTCTCTTGAGCTTATTGTTGTGCTAGCTAATTGATAACCATAATTACTTGCATTATAAATTGCTTTTAAACTCTTGAAAAATATTAAAAGTGATTGGAACTAAGAGAAGAATGTGATGACTATGGACTTGTTGGAAGACTAGTCTAGGTTATTATATGAAGGCAAATTAAGCTTGATAATGCCTCTTTTGAACTAGCAATTTGAATGAGTGTCCATTCTAGTTTAAGCTTGAGAGAGTGACCCTTTTACTTAGGAAAGTAATGGCCCAATTAGTTAACTTCACCAACAAGTAAGAAAACTAAATCATTAGCCTTAATTCACCAACTAATCAAGTCAAGTAGTGAACCCATAAGACGTAGGCTTTCATAATTTGATAAAAACCACAATTTAGCATTGCATTGTTGCATTAGAGATTAGCCACATTTTAGTTAGCTTGATTTAGTTTATTTAATTTACTTCTTTAGCTCTTCATTTAATTGTTGTTTGTTTAGCTAAAGTTATCTTGAAGTAGTGACACTTGGCAAGCAATACAAATCAAACTCTATGGAAATGATACTCACTCACCCTATTTACACGTAACCCTTGCACTTGCGAATAGTGGTTTTAAAACTCACAACAAGTTTTTGGCGTCATTGCCTAGGATTGATTATATTGAATTGAAAAATATCATTGCTAGGATATTGACCTTAGACTAAACTTTTATTTTTCTAGTTATTTGTTTCCTTTGTGTTTAAGATATTTATTTGGTAGGTACCATTGGTATATGACCCATTCCTAATACTTTACTTTGTTGCCATTGATACTGGAGATAACAAAACATTTTATAGGGCTTTGTGCAACATCACATTTAGATGAATATAGCTTCATTTCTACATCCATGGATGGTGGAGGAGATAATTTTAATGGTAATGGTGGTAACAATGGGCACAATAGTGTTATAGATCATCAAGATAGAGTCTATCCAAGAAATCCACAAAGGCCTATTAGAGAATACATCCGACCTTTGGTGACAGAAAATTATTCAGGCATTATGAGGCCACCGATACAAACCAACAACTTTGAGTTGAAGCCAATAGTGATTTATCTCATCCAACAAAATCAATTTGGAGGCTTAACTTTAGAGGATCCCAACACATATATAGCGGACTTCCTAGAGGCTTGTGACAGTTTCAAAGCCGATGGAGTTTCCACCAATGCTATTAGGCTCCGATTATTTCCCTTTTCATTCTAGGATAAGGCTAAAAGATAGTATCAATCACTTCAACCAGGAAGTATCACGACATGGAATGAAATGACCGAAAATTTCTTGAGCAAGTTCTTCCATCCTTCAAAGGCTGCCCACTTGAGAGCTTCTATAGTGACCATTCAAACAACATAAAATGGACTCTATTTCGGATACTTGGGAGAGGTTTAAGGAGTTGCTTATGAAACTCCCTCAACATGGATTTTTGGATTGGCAACAAATCCAACTTTTTTATGAAGACTTGGTACCCACCTCACCGTTTATAATTGATGCTTCAGCTGGTGGATATTTGATGTCCAAGATAGTTGGTGATGCTTTTCAAATGCTTGAGTAATTGGCACTTAATGAAGAGTAATGACCTGGTGATAGAGCACAACCATGGAGAGGAGTGCTTGAAGAGGATCAATAGACCATTTTGTTGGTGTAAATGACATCTCTTATGAATCAAATATCCAAGTTGACTAACAAGAAGAAGCCAACTATTGAACAAGTTAATGCCTCCACTTCCAACATTGATTGTGCAAATAAAGCTACCATTGAGCAAGCCAATTTCATGGGCAACTGAAGCTTTAGGTATAGAGGTAACCAACTTAGGAACCAATACAATTCTAATTGGAGAAATTATTAGAATTTTTCCTATGACAACACAAAGAATGTTGAACAACCACATCATCCCAGATTTAACCAAGCACCAATGGAGAAAAAGTCTACTATAGAGAGGTAATGATGTCTTTCATGAAAGAAACAATAGATAGAATAGAAAAGAATGAAGCAAAGATAACAAACTTGGGTGCCAACTTGGCAAATATAGAGGCCAATATGAGTGCAAGAATTAAGAACCTTGAGCACCAAGTGGGACAATTGGCAAACTCCATAAAGACTTTCAAAAAGACAAATTTCCTAGTTAAACCCAAAGGAGCAATATCATTCAATCACACTTAGATGAGGAAAAAAATTTGAAGATCTTTACATAAGGATATCCACTCAAGAAAAATTAATATTGGAAGATGAAATGCATATTCAGGAATAAGAAGAAATGATGGAGTTACCAAAAGAGCAACCCCAAATAGCGCAAAACTTTCACTTAACCCACATTTACCTTTCCCATAAAGGTTCCAAAAGAAGAAGCTTGATGAACAATATAGCAAGTTTTTGGACATTTTTAAGAAGCTTCACATTAACATCCCATTCTTAGAGGCTTTAACTCAAATGCCAAATTGGGGCAAATTCTTGAAGGTAGTCATTGCAAAGAAAAGAAAATTTGAAAAGTATAAGACCATATGTCTAACAGAATAATATAGTGCAATTGTCATGACCCCGGGAGCTTCACTATCCCATGTACAATTAGGGAAGTTGAGTTCAAGAATGTATTGTATGACCTTGCTGCAAGTGTAAACTTAATGCCTTTATCAATTGTGAACAAGTTGAGGTTAAAAGTAAAGTCATCTACAATACAACTGCAAATGGTGGATAGTCCTATCAAGTATGCATAGAGAGTAATAGAAGATGTTTTGGTAAAAGTTGGCAAATTTGTCTTCCCTATGGATTTTGTGATTCTTGACATGAAAAAAGATAACCAAGTCCCCTTCATCTTTGGAAGACCATTTTTTACCACTGTCAGAGCAATTATAGATGTGAAAGAGATAAACTCATATTCAATGTTAAGGATGAAAAAAGTGGAGTTTAACGTGTTTTCTTCTTCCATTTATTCTCATACAGTGGAAGTCTAAATGGTTGATGTGGTCATAGAATCCAACCAAGCAAATCCTCTTACTTTTGTCATAGAAGGTAGCTAAAGAGAAATCAATGAATTTAAGTCTTCCTTAAGGGGAAAACAAAAGGTACGAAAATAAACACCTTAAAGAAAGAAAAGAAGAACATAATAATGAAGAAAAAATAGGTAGCAACAAAATATAGAGATGTAAAGAAGCCCAAAATGCTTAAGAAGGAAAAAGATGTGAACTTTAGCATAAAGATGAGCACATTTTGCTGGATGCATATTGAGCTCTTCAAGTATTGGAAGAATTCTTGCAATGGATAGTGTGTGGAGCCACATCACCTACCATAATGCCTAAAAACAAAGAAGTTAATATCTAGCTAAAGACAATAAATCAAGCACCTGTTGGGAGACACTCCGACATTTCTCCCTTTGTATTTTTAGTTGTCTTTTCAATAAGTTGAATTTTGGGAAAAATGTCTCCTAATTACTTTTTGTGCTTATTAATAGTGTATGGTGGAAAGATCGAAATCAAACATGAAAAGATGTAATGCCACCATCACTAAGAGTTTGAGTATGAGTAATTATAGGCAAAAACATCCACCTCCCGGGTATGATTCTTGAAACACAATTTCCCTTTTTTTTCTTTTTGTCAACATTATGGACAATTGTTGTGAGACAAAAGTTTATAAAAAAAAAAAACCTTATCAACCTTAACTTTAATCTCATCTACAAGTGTACGGTGTCAATTGTAGTTGTGGTAAGTCAGATGTTGATCCGCAAAGAATTATATGGCAAAAAATTCCATCAAATACCAAGTACGATTATCTCACTTTAGTTGGAGCAAACAAACCATGGAAAACAAGAAATAAAAAGCTATACTACCAAAATTGTGAATCACCCAACCACCAAACCAAACAAACATAATAATTATCCTAAACATATATTTATAAAATTTCTAAGGAATTCAAACCAAATGGGTTACTACATAGACATAGCTTTAACACAAGTACCTACCTAACCCAAATCATGCTTTTTGAAAGTTGTAGGCTAAAAACTCTTTAGTATCAACCTCATCTCTTAAGACAGGGCCAATTATTCCCTTAGAATCCCGTTAGATGTTCTCATACTAACTAGTTGTCTTATAAACCATTAAGCTCAAGTTCTTCTCTAAAGCCTCATAACAATGATAGTTCTCTCAAATCTACCCATTACCCATGCTCTATTAGCCCTTTTCCAACCCTTGAAATCTTTCTCAAGCTTTTTCTAAGTCTAGCAAGTTGTTCAACACAAGTGGCCAACAGATGAAGAATATATTCAAGCATAAGTTAAAATAGCCAACAAATCATGGAAATAATCAAATGGGTTATATGTTTACAAGCATCAAATCATCCCAAATGGTTCACAATATCCATAGAAACAACAAATATGCACATATTTACAAGAATCTCAAACTAAAGAAAAAAAGGAGTTAGGGTTAAAAGAATTAAATTTAAGTAGAAATTCTTTTTGTAGAATAGCTCTCACTCCAATCCAAGCAAGAATCCCTATCAAATCAACCTCATAGTTCCATAATCCATGAAAACCATAAGAAAACTAGTCAAAAATGAGTTTGGAGGGTTTGGGGTCGAAGGGGATCCTCCCCCGTAACTTTTCGCCAAAGCATCACCACGGCTCAATAGCATTGACACTATTTAGTATTTTGACCATAACATTGCGCACAAGTGTCCAATTGATGTAATTCAATAGTCTATGCGAAGCTAAGAAGAAGGCCTATAACTTTTATTCTTTCACCTAAGCTTGAATTTGTTAAGAAAAGGTCCAAAATGGCTTGAAAGTTACCTCTCTTCTACTCCAATTGTCTTTTCCTGCAAAAATATAAGAATAAAACTAGAAGGACCCCTAACTCTAGCAATTATTTCCATGAAGTACATCAAATGAGGGTAAAATGATAAACATATCATACACATAACAACAATGTTGGTTTTAAGTTTGGGGGAGGAATGTGTTTATGGATGATACTTGTTTGAGTGTTTTCTTAGGACTTGACATTTAGTTGTAAGTTCTTTCTTTTACACTAGTTTTTTGTGAATGTTTTTACTTATGACATTACATGCATATCATATTTATTTTTATTATCATGTGTGGTATATAGTGGATGAATGTAACAGCATATAGTTGCATTTTTTTAGGTTGTGTGCTTCTAGGAACCCAATGTATACTTTTTGTCACAGGTGATTAAATCCTTTTGCAAAAATAAATCGCTTGTAAGTTTTGCTAAGTAAAGAAAGATCTTCATCTATTATTAATGGTGGAAATAACACACAGTGAGATATTTAGGCCTTGTGTGATATTTGAGCATGATGGATACTTTCTTTCTTTTGAGTGGTGCTTACTTTGTGTATTGAAGCTTTTGACTTACTTGTGGTCCCCTTCATATTCGAATTGTTGCATGTAAATAGAGGATGAAAATGACAACTTAAGGCTAACTATATATCCAAATAGCCAACCATTCATTAATAGTGCTTAGTTAACCCCTTTTGAGTCTTTAAGCTGTATTCGTTGTTTAAACCCACATGATAAGCCATATCTAACTTCATTCACCTTCTTTTGGTTCTTAAAATAAGTTGAACATTTTTACTTGTTGGCTTGGGGAGGTGTGAGGATCTTTTTTTATGTAAGTATGAGTAATGAATAAGTTTGGGAAAAATGTTAGGTTCTTCTATTAATGGTGAGAAATATGTAGTTTTGGCTTGAGTACTTTGATAGAACATGCATGGTTTTGGGTATTCTAAAAAGTTGTGTGAATTTCTATTTAGCTTTATTAAAAATCACTTCTACCTATAGAAAAAAAGGCTAAAATGAGCATATTGTGAAAAAAAACTTGTGATGGTCGGTGACATCTTCGTTGTATGACATGCTGGGCCGGAGAGAAAGACTTTTGGTAAGATATCTGCAAAACCTTGAAGAATGTGGGTTAGGAGCTCCCCGGAATGTGTTTCCGGGGGAGGAATCTCCGACGCCCAAGTCAGTATGGGAAAGAAGATACTAAGAGCAAAGAGTAAGAAAGAGAGAGTCTCATATGTTTACCTGGGAGCCTTCCAAGAATTTATAGGAGGACAAGAGAACAAGGCCGTTATACTTAGCCTGAAGAGATCAGCACACGTGTTTGGCTGGATCTGGTCCGTACCTTCAGATAGAGGTATCTCCAGCTGGACGTAGGTAGTTCCGGCCAAGGGGTAAGGGCGTGTGCGAGGCTCTTTGTCAAAGATCCCTCAACTGTATTTATCGTTTCTCCATAAAACCCTTTCGGTGATTTACGAGCCCTTTGGATATAAATCTCAATCGAGGGCAACTAGATAAGGCCCTTCAGAAGGGCAGACCTATCTTCAGGAGTCATTTCCTCTATTGAGGATGATAGACGTATGTTCCCGAAGTTGGTAATGTACATTCCTGAGGATGGTAAGGAACCTTTTTACCTAAGTTGGTTGTATATGCTTCCGAGGGTGTTATGGAGAATTCTCCCAAAGTTGGTCATATGGATTCTCGAGGGTGGTGTCAGGTCTGTCAATAGGAAGGTTTTATGGGTGATAGCCCTTCGGCTATCACCTTGTTTAAAAATAAAAAAAAAGTAAAAAAATGAATAAATTGAATAAGAAACAAGGAAAGTAAAAGTGCTTCATTGTATTACTTGAAGTTCACTCAAATATTTGGTTAAAATTATACATATAGAGTTATTTAAGAAGCTACTTGGAAGCTAAGCAATTGTATGTTCTATGTGTTTAATGCCTTGGATAGGTCTTGAGAGTCAAAAGTTGTATGTGCCCATGGTAAAAATGCTTGAATTATTTCCTTAGCTCCACCATAAAATGCCCCCTACCAACTACCGTCCATACTAAACTCGGCCACAATACAACCTTGAAAATATGTCATTGGACTTGTAATTTGCATGCATATTCCTTAGGTATAATTAGTGGATCGTTTGGGTCTACTTCCAAATTTATGGGTAAAGCCACATTGTGAGCCTTTATATACAATAAGCCAACTCGAAATAGAGAGTGAAACACTTAGGGAATGGCAATCTACCATGGATGACAAAGTTTTTCTTTCTTTACTTACCTTAATTTCTCTTAAGTTGATTTTGTAAAGTGGATGATTTCATAATATGGTATTAGGTATGTATTGTTAGCTTCTTTGCTTTCGTTGTTTTGTTTTTTAGTTGGAGCATGCTAGGGACTAGCATTATCTTAAGTTTGTGGGAGTTAATAGATGCCAATTTACATAGTCAAAATTGTTGACTTTTTATCATTTTCAAGCCATCTTTTTCTTTCAAACCATCTTTTTTCTACATCATTACACCATATTTTTTATGATTTCTTGCTTGGGACTTTCATTTTTTAGGGTAAATAAGAAAACCAAAGATTGGATCAGATTGGAAATGAGTGGAATAAAAGATGAAAAGTACGGACAAACAGTTCATTGGAGCTGCACCAATAAGTCATATTATAACTCCACAGTTCAACAATTTTGGAAGTTGAATTCGATGCCTAGGCTCTACGATGATAGTGACCTTTAAGTTTTAAGTGTTGCAGTGCCCAAATAACATTTTCTGGCACCCAAGCACCCTTGTATCCAGGTTTTGTGGTCCACCATCTCCCATTTTTGAATGAAGGCTTGCAATTGGTGGAGGGATTCTATCCTTTTGGTGGTTGGTAAATAGAAAAAGCCTTATCACTTAAAAAAATCTAGAAGTTCTTTATTCTCTTCTTCCTCCAAGCTTAAGCTAGGTTTTTCACTCTCCATCATTTCTTGCATTTTCCATTACTTGTGGAGACATTTGTGAAGATTTGATTGAAAGGGGTTAGAAGCACTTAGAGATTTTTTGAAGCCATGAGGAGTCAAGCTCAATTTATCACTTGGGTTCTTTTTTTTTTCTCTTTCTTGTACTTGGACATGGATGTCATTTTATGTATTTTCATGCTCATGCTTAGCTTAGTTATAGAGTAGTTTTCTCTACACTTTCTATAGTTATAGTTACATGAATTAGTTATGTTAGTTGGATTAATGACTATTTGACTTTGGTTTTCTTTCATATGCTTGTTTACTCTTTTCTTGAGCTTTGTGTTATGCTTAGGGATGGGCATGGAGCGGGATCCATTTCATGGAGCGATCCATCATTGCTCCACTTTTTTATAAACCAATCCATGACCTACTCCATTCATTTATCGATCGATCCCGCCCCATTCAACATATGGATATCCAATGTATAACATTTTGGTAGACATTTAGAAAAGAAAATTTTTTTTGTAGCTATTTCAAATATTTGTTTTTATAATGACAAAGGGCTGTATAAAATGTGTTTTTCAATATATAATTTTTTTCAACTTTTATTTTTCTTTCCCTATAAAAAATATTTACTTTTATCATTTATAAAATAATTCTCATGTAAAAACAATAACAAAGAATTCAATGCCAACATACCTATCTAGAGTAATAAATATAAATACCAAAACCAAAATCAGCAAAGATTCATAACTTTCAAGGTACTTAACTATGCAAATGAACCACTAGAAATGTAAAATTGACTCTCATTTTCTTAGTTTTAGTAGAGTAGTCCAGTGTTATAGGCAAAAATAAATCAAGCCGAGTAAAGAGAATTAAATGGATAAAAATGTCTTTTGTAATTATTTTGGTGGTCCTGTTCTTAAGAATTGATGATTGTCTAATGCTCATAGAGATGAAATATCAAGGTAAGTGGGCATCTTAATGATTAAAAGGGATTAGATTATGAGAAAATTACGAAAATTGGAAATTTTTTCAACGGTAGATCAAGATATTTTGTTTGGTTATATGCTAAAATGTGACTAGAACATAGGCTTATAATATATCATTGGAAAGATCCATGAGTCTACTTTAACATATAATAAATGAAATTCAATTTGGAGGCCTAAGTAAGGAGTTATGTTGATTCTTGCAAACATCACCGAAATGGCGGGCTTTGAATGAATTTGAAAGTTGAGGAATAAACTATGTTGATTGGCTAAATCAAAAATTATGAATAATATATATACATTATAGCTTGAGAATTCTAGTTTCATAGGAATTTTACGAATTGTGCTTTGAAATTTTTTACAAAGAGTTATGGTCATTTTTGTGAGAGTGTGTAACTCTGTCAATTTTATTAGTAACAGGCTTAAAATAGATGTTTTGGTATTCAAGTTGAATCAAGGACTTTGAAGATTAAATTAGGCTTTGATAATAGTTCATACTCGTTTGATTAGGTTCTTGAACCTGAGTAATCATTTGATTGATTCTAGGATTATTATTTCATTTTAGTCATTATCCTATTAAATATTCTGTTTTAGTTTTAAATGTATTAAAACATTTTCATTTTATTCCTAAATCTATTAAAAATGTTTTATTTTGGTTTCATTGCATAAAATTTGTTAACTCGAAGTATTTGTCTAATAACAATTTTTTATATCATAATTTAAACTATCCGGTAAATGTTATATAATAAATTTAATTTGTATAATAATTTTTTTATAATTAATAGAACATTCAAATAACCATTTTTACTCTATAAATTGAACTTATTTCATTCATAAAAAAGCTACTAAATTTAAATTTAAAATTTTTTAATTGAACTTAATTATTATAAATTTTCAAATTTCATGTGTCTATATATATAAACTATTTATTAAATTTTAAGTTATAAATTTTTTAAATAAAATTAATTATTATAAACTTTTAAATTTTATCTGCCTATATATAATATTATTTAATATTTTTTATTAGTAATTTTAAATTTATACATACTAACGACTCGCCCCACCCTCACCTCAGCCGCCGGGTTAAATTTTTTGCAACACCCCTATACTGACGTGAGTTTACCTTTTATAGCACAAGATTCTTGTTACTTACTGCTTCAATAATGGAGTATTTGCTAGAGTCACCTTTGCAATAAAAACAGTCTATCATATCAAGAGTGAGGTGAGGACCCGAAGCTAAGGAGATAGGCTATGAGGCAAAGGTCATATAGCCCGAATGAGTTGACACTTGACAGGCCACTCGTTCGGCTGCAGGACTGTTGGCAAAAACTGTAGCTGATAGACTCATCTTTCAGGTGCTTTGGCTTTGGCCACTATTGAAGTCAGTGAACAAGGGCAGGACAGTAATTCTCTAAAAGGTATTGTCAATCAAATTCGCAAAAGTGTGAAGAAGCAAAATCATGTTATTCCCCACACTAAATTTTTTTCTGCCCAATACCTCTACCCTGTCTCAATCCATCACTTCCTCAACCTTTCCCTTTCCACAAAAGCCCCAAGCAATTTCCACCCCACTTGCTATTAATTACCCTTGCCTTTCTTCCCATTCTCAATTGTGAATTTTCTCAGCTCAAACTCAGCTGCTCCCCTCCTCTTGTTAGCAAAAATATATGATACTATCTGCAACAAGCCAACTATGATGCATAGAGGACATTTTCTTTATTGAAAAATAGAAATAAAAATAAAAACCCACCTCACCACACCAGCCCAATAAAAAACCAGACAACAAACATATCATTAAGCTCTCCTTCCAAGTTTCTAGTACTAATCAAACAAAGATAGATCCAAAAGAAACCTCAAAGGAAAGGAAGGGACTTAGACTAGCTACTATTGCTTAATTGCCCTAGCTAGCCCTACTATTCTTTTCTTTTCCCCCTTTTTCCCTTAACCTCCTATATATTAGCTTCATCATCACCACCATCATCATCATCAACCTCACTTACTCTCTCCCATCTGTCAACCCCATTCATTTCTGATGATCACTTGAAACTTGTTGCTGCTGAACGATATATATGTACGTACTGTTAAATTCAGATCCCAGCTTCTTTAAATGTTTAGCTAGCTTATTTTCTCTACTTCTGAATATTGAACTATAATCCTTCAATCTCTGGCCAAAGAAACTTACAAGTTGCAGGAAATTAACAGGAACAACATACCTAATGGACATGGATTCGACACAGGAGTTCGAAATCTCAAGCGCCGGAACTCCGACAACCCTAGTTGGCGCCTCTTCCTCCTCCTCCTCCTCCTCCTCATCCTCCGCCTCCACGCTCAGCCGCTACGAGAACCAAAAGCGCCGAGACTGGAACACCTTCGGGCAGTACCTGCGGAACCACCGACCTCCGTTGAGCCTCTCTCGCTGCAGCGGCGCCCACGTGCTGGAATTCCTCCGCTATCTGGACCAATTCGGGAAGACGAAGGTCCACACACAGCTGTGCCCCTTCTTCGGGCACCCAAACCCTCCGGCCCCCTGCCCCTGCCCTCTTCGGCAGGCCTGGGGCAGCCTGGACGCCCTCATCGGCCGGCTCCGCGCTGCCTTCGAGGAGAACGGCGGGAAGCCCGAGGCGAACCCTTTCGGCGCCCGAGCCGTGAGGCTGTACCTGAGGGAAGTGCGTGACTCGCAGGCCAAAGCCAGAGGCATCAGCTACGACAAGAAGAAGAGGAAGCGGCCTCCGCCTCAGGCTCAACCTCCGGCTCTTCCACCACCGATGCCGCCCACCGGCGGGAACTAAATTTCCCACTTCACCCTTACGAACGTCTGAGCCAGATACGTGATCCAACTCTCTCCCTGCATGGAAAAACTTGTGCATTTCCATTCGCTAGCCCCTCATATGATCTTATAATAGTACCTGCACTGCTTGCCACATATATTTATGGATCATAAAAATTGTGGACTTGATTTCACTTGTTTTGGTGTATGAAATATTATTGTAGTTGAGATTTATAACTTGGAATTTCCAATTTGTCGCATGATCCATCAGCGCAGATCCTTTATACATCCAGCTCATAAAGCGAGCAAGCGAGCTGGCTAGCTAGGTTAAGGACTTAAGTATAATATTTCGATGGGGTAGCTACAACTGGTCTAATCTTGGTTGATCTTATATATATAGATATATAGGTAGGAGCAGAGGAAGATGAATTGGTGATGGATATGGTAGTTAAGCTGTGTGCTACTGTAAAATGGGCCTCGATTAACATAAGAATTAGTGTCAAATCTGCTGCTTCAAATTAAAGGGAGTGGAGGATACTATGTAATATATAGCAATGAAGCAACAGTACTATTATAACGTCAACCCACAGAAACCCTAGCTAGTTAGCAGTGATGATCCATCATCTGCATCTACTGCTGATGATGGAATCCCCGGCTACTTGTTCCTCGTCAGTCTGCATTAACTAAACAAACTAGCCACCCATTGTGGCCTACATTCTCTCTCCCCCCATTTACAAATCTTAACGTTAAGCCCTGTTATAGAATATTATTGGGATGCTAATATTCCTTAATATCCATGTTTTTCTTTCCTGTTTTTTGCCTGCTTTTTTTTTCTTCTTCTTTATTTCTGAAACACTTACACAGGCCTGATAATAGGAGAGTGAAGTATAAGTGAAGAATAAAGCAGAAAGCACTCTAGCTAAGTGCATGTTCTCAGGCTCCTTGAAACATATAATCGAGGTCCAAGGTTTAATATATATTTGATTGGTTCTATATATGTACATATATAATATGCCCTAGAGAAATTTATAGCAAGGCATTAATTTCTTGTTAATCTTGGCTAGTGGCTTTAATGATCTACTGTATGTTTATCATAGTAATGTTAATATAGTTAATTAGTACTGACTAATTATGAAACTGATGGGATGAGCATCATTCATAATTTTGAATTAAGGATATGCGGGGGCCAAGATGATACAGCAGATCTTGCTTTTTGTTTTTACTTGTGTGATTGGATGGAAAACTAAATTAATCATTATTATTTCATTTACGTTTTTTCTTGAATGCTAAGAAACTATGATCAATGACACCAGGGTGATCATTGAAGTTTGTTCCTTTTTTATTTTTTTTTTCTTATATAAGTATTTCACTACTTAACTACGATCACTGATCAAAGGCATTTCAAAGAAAATATATAAACACAGAATACATCTATACATGTTTGAGTTGAATATTAGTGATATATATATATATACTTCTAATTAATTAATTGGATGGCGAAAATGATTGTTGTAATCTGCCTCTTTTCATTGAGATAGTTGCGTATATTTGAAGTCGATACTAATTAGTTACTGCGCTTGCTCTTGGAATTTAGGTACATATATATTTTTCTATAAGAAACAATATTTCTATATCTATGAAATAGGATATCCTTCTAACTGAACCTTGCTACATTATGTTTCTGAGACCTCTTCAGTGTCCAAAAATTTTTTTAAGCACAAAAGATTTTAAGGAACTGAGTGATACGATTGCGATTTGCACTTCTTACATGCCCAATTCAATACATTCTTCTTTGTAAAATTACTGGTTTTTTTTTTGTCAAACCATCTATCTTCTTATTTATATATCCTGTCCCAAAGACTAAAAAAATCTTATTTTGTTTCAATTTTCATACCATCATTTCTTTTCTTTTTTCCATTAGGTAAGGTTAATATACATATACGTAAATCTTATAGGATATATAAGCTATTTCACAAATTTTTCTGTATTTTTTTCCTCTTGTTACATGGTCTTTCATAAAGATGTTGGAAATTGGGACATAAAAGTCTTCGTTTGCTGTTTGCTTTTCGTTTCTCTTACTTAAGTTGTTCATGTGATGTGATCTGACTTACTCTAACTAATGCATGCATGTCTTTTCTCCAAAAAAAAAAAAAAGTAACAAAAAGTATAACAAGAAAAAAATCCTTCCAGCTATCTGCGATAAGATTATCTTAATCAAATCATTAGAATTCTAATCAATGTTACTATCACATTAATTGAACTACCTAATTTATTAAGAAAAAAAACTAAAAGAAAGAGTTGATTTAGAATTGGGTAAAAAAGAAAACTCAACTATATGTCAGTGAGAGCAATTAAAGACATTAATTTTTTTAGTCAAAATTTTAATTATTTGAAAATTGAATTCATCAATGAGATATGTCATTTCAGTTCATTTTGCACCTGGATATCTAAGTGTTTGCATAGAAAAAAAACCAGTGATATATTTATGTAATTCGGGGTTTCTATATTGGCTGGTTTTCCTGCTCTTCCTGATTAAGTTCCGCTTTGTGTATTTGGGAAATGTACTATGATTTTTTATTCTCAACATTTTAGTACATAAATGAAATTTTTTTTATATAAATGATAAATAAAGATATATAATTTAAAATATTTTTTATTTTTTTTAAAAAATTAATAATTTAAATAAATTCAAGCCAAATTTAAATAAAAAAAACTGAAATATATCAAAAAATATAGCACGAAGGTAGTATCTTCTGTTGCAATTAAAAAAATGATATTCTTAATTAATTCATTTGTAACGTCAGATCCAAGTGAGAAATGAGAAGCACCAAGTTAATATCATTTTTTTTGGGATTTGAAAAGTAACTAAACTAGTTTTATATGGCATTTTGAAGATGAGAGCGAGGCGGCAAGAGTTGAACCTCTGGTCTCTCCACAATGCCTCAAGTACCTTAGCTATCAAGCCAAAGGTGCATGGGACGAGAAGCTCCAAGTTTAAACTCTTGAATATTGTAATCAAATTATTAGTAGTTGAATGAAATAGAGCAATCAAATTCTTGGGTTAGGGCTGCGTTTTTTTAGAAAAAAATTATTCCATTTTGCCTTATTTGAGTGAACCCGATGTCATTCAAATATTAATATTCTATTTGCCCAATTATTACATGAATACTTAATAGGGAAAATTACATAAATTCTCCTATGGTGAGGCCTAATCTATCATTTACTCTGCTCTATTTTAAAAGCCTACACTTTAATCACTAGTTTATTTATAGTGCCTGACAATAATTTTTAAAATCTTAATTTAAACTATCCAGGAACTATGTTCCAGTAATTTGAAAATTGTTTATATTTTTTCCCAACTAAATGACCTTAAAAAAAATTGATTTCATTTATAGTAAAGGGAATGTATTTATAGAAAGAAAAAATAGATAATTTAAAATTTTTATTAACTATAAAGAAATATTGAAGAGGTCAAAATTCCAGGAAGATGAATATTGTAAAGTTTAAATTAGAGTTTTAGAGGTTGCTATTGACCAGTGTAAAAAAAAATAAGAGATAAAGTGTGTGTTTTAAAAATAAAGGGAGTAAAGTATAGGTTAAGACAAATCACAAGAGGTAATTGTAACTTTCCTATACTTAATATATTTTTAAGAAATTTTCAACTTACAATAGTTTCTTTTGCTTTATCAAAGTTAGGAAGAAAAAAGAAAAAAATATAATTACTTTAAAAAATACTAAAAGTATTTTTAAAAACAATACGTTTCTACTTCCATAAAAATTATGCATATAATCTGTGAAGAATTCGAAGTAAAACAAGATGAGAAAGAAAGTGAAAAGAATGTCAAGTGACAAAAGGACATGGATAAAGGTCTGAAATTTCAATCCTACATCCATCATTTTTTCAAAAAATGTTATTTAATACTGATTTAGATCTCTTTCGGATAAAAAAAAAACAACATCTCTCTTTTTTTCCTTAAATACATAATACTTTATAATTTTATATCTTCTAAAGCTGTCTGTTATCATAGAAAACAAAAAAAGAAAAAAGAAAAGTGGAAAGAGAATTCCCAAAAATGCAAGGGTACGAGAACGACGCGCGCACCTAATTTTTCCCCTTCCTGTCGCTTTACAGGGCTCTGTGTTGCACTGCGAGCAAGTTGCTTACCATCCGCTGTACATCCACTCAACTTAGCATTGTTAACTTAACATTTATTTATAATAATTGAACTATGTTTATAATACATTTATTTATTTTTTATATGCATGTTTAGTATTAAAATTATCTTATTTGTATTTGAGATATATTTATTTTAATTTAATTATATGTTCTTTAGATGTATTTGTATAGTTCTAATTTACATTTATATAGAACTAAGATAATTTTATTTATATTTGAGATATATTTATTTTATTTTGATTATATATCTATATTTTAGATACTTATATAGAGTTTTAATATGCATTTTCTGTGATTATCGAGATCGTTTTATCTAAATTTGTGATGTATTTTTTCACTTTAATTACATATCTATTTGTAAGATGTATTTCTTTAATTGCTAGGCCCATTTGTTTAATTCTAAGATACATTTTTCTAACATTAATATCATCTTATATATATATATATATATGTTTCGCTTTGATTGATTATAGTATATTTAATTATATTATAGAATAGTATAGGATTATTAATTATTATCTTTAACTATTTCTGTTACTAGATGGACAAACACCGACAAATACGAATACGAGAAAATACACATTTAGCAAAACCAATTATTATATGTTTGTGTTAGTAGATGGACGTAGAGGTGGCATGTCAGCTAAGAGCCATGGCTGGTGGTGTTGACAAAAAGGCCACTCACAGATACAGTCGCAGGCACAGCCCCTCCCTACGCCGCACGTGCACACCTGTCACTCATGTCCCCTGATCACCCGACTAATTGCCACCTGGGCCCGTCTTTTACCGTTGGATCTCTTTCTGTGGGCCACAGCTTAGCATCCATTTGTCGTGTCCAGAACCACTCGTACCGTATCGTTGCCTTTTGCTTCAGTGCCCACGCTATGCGGCCCACATCGTTTGGCCGCGAACCTATCAGAAGGCGCCACGTACGACGCCTGAACAATGCTTAGCTGCGCTTTGGGTTTAGGGTTTCCTTCGGAGACATGATGTTGGCAACCGGAACCAGTCCGCTCGCCGGAGCTTGTCGGTGTATGATCATGTCCTTACTGATTTGCGATTTTTACGCTGAGCTCTGAATCTGCACGACGACAGTGATGACTGCTCGCGAGAATCTTACCCGTCCTTGCTGGTCCGGATCGTGCTTTATGGCCACAAGGCCGAGGTGGTGCGAGTGAGAGAGACGGGTGGAAGAAAGCTGGTTAGACGACAACAATTGAGAAAAGTAAGAGCTACCTTTGCAAATCTGATGTCGCATTAAATAATTTGCCCAGAATAACATTGTATGAGAGAGTTATAATGGAAATCCCAGTAGAAATTCTGCACAAGACCTACCTTACTATATACTTAAGCCTAAGGAGAGGGGAACTTTTTATACCAGCTACACTTGGGGGCCAGTGGTGGTTGTAAATTTTTTTTCCCTATGGCTTCAAAGTAAAAAAATAATTTATATATTATTGAGAAGTACAATGCACTATCTAATAAAATTATTTTCGTTTCATGTTCTTTGCACTATCTAACTTTTTCACATAGTTTAATTTGAATTTATTTATATTGGTATTTGTTAGAAAAAATTTTAAAAAAATATTTTAAAAACTATATGTCTTGATTTATCATTCTTATATAAAAGTTGTTCATTTATATACTAAAATGTTAAAAATAAAAAATCATATTAATTGTTGGAAAGTAAATGGTGCACAGGAGTAACATTTTTAGTTGGCAATTGTTCATGACAAGATTTCATTGCCAAAATTTAGAAATCCTTTCGTCAGTCACAAGAACGCTACTACAAAACATGCATTTTCCAATTAGCCTACCGGTGTTTATTGTCAATTCGTTGGAAATTTAGCTGTTGGAAAAAGAAAGACAATTTCCAATGGCTTTCACGTTGGAAATTTTGAGCACCTTAATTTACAACGGTTTAACTGTTAGAAATTTATAATGTGGTGATTGAACTATTGGAAACTTTCCAACGTGAAAGCCATTGCAAAAGGGTTATATTCATATAATAAATTTTAAATATTTTAGAAAGTAAAGTACTATTTTTAAAACATTTCTTTGCAAATGATAATAATATTATTATTATTATTAATATTAATATATAATATAATAATATATGATGTAATAATGTAATACTATGATGCATATATCATACACATATAATACATTTGTGTGTGTGTGTGTCATATGTATTATATATATATATATATATATGATGATGATGATGATGATGATAATGACAATAATAAATATACATATACGTATATATAGTAATATATGACACACACACACACATAATAATATATACATATATTATATATCTTATACAAAAGCTCATATATCATACATAAAAGCCCATAAATACCCTAACCTCATCTCCTACCTAACCCACTGCTACCTCTCACTATCTTTTCCCTTATCGTCCTTCATCCTCCGTCTCTCACCCGCCCCATCGTTCACCTCGCTCCATAGCCACCATTACCTCCCTCCATAGCTACCTCACCATTCATGGTTCCTCGGTCTCTTCAGCCTTCATGGTTTTCCGTCGTTCGTCGGCCTTGCCTCAGCTTCCTCAGCATTTGTGGTTTCTCACTGTTCCTTGGCGTTTGTGGTTTCTCACCATTCTTTGGCGTTCTTGGGTGTTCATCGACATTCCTCCCTAAGCATTTTTGTTTAAAGTTTCATTTTTGTAAAATTTAATTAGTGCATATATGATGGAATTTGCCATTCTGGTGCAGATTTGATCGATTTCCATTACGTCTCCGATCGTCTCTTCATCTGTCCCCTCGTCGTCGCGTCTCATCCCCCCTTCAAAGTTTGCGTCTCCTCGGCCACGTTGTCTGCCCCGCTCTCCCTTGCCATTCCTCTTATCCTCGACCTCAATCCACCACGTTGTCCATCCTCCTCGGTGTTTGCGTTTCCAATCTCCATATATCCTATCTTCTTTAGATTTGATTTGTGAAATTTTTGAATTTGTTAATTATTGTGAAATTTTTATATTGTTTGAATTTTTGCAAATATACATGCAGTTTTGAGATTTTTTTTTTAATTCTTGTGAATTGTTCTGAATTTTTGTGATTTTGTAAATATATTTTTTTGTGAGATTTCTAAATATTTTGTAATTTTGAAACTTTTTGAATTTTTGTGTTTTTATATTTAATTTTTTTTCGTAAATAAAAAATATAATTTTAGTAAATAAATTTTTGTGATAATACAAAATATAATTTTGTGATTTTGAATTTTTTTATGATATAAAACATATTTTTTGTAAGTATAGAATATAATTTTAGTAATATATAAAATATACTATCATGAGTTTATATCATATATATTTATTTATGAGTTTATTTAATATATATATTATTTATTTTGTTATCCTCGGTATATAATACTATATATATATATTTATTTATTTATTTATTTATTTATTTATTTATAAGATTTTTCAATGACCTAGCCATTGGATATTTCCATCAGCTTGTCTGTTGATAAATTTCCAACTACCTAGCCATTGGAATTGTCCAACGGCCTTGGCTGTTGCCAAAACATTCAATCATTAGAAATATTTCTATAAGGTTTGGCCATTGAAATTTTTTTTCCAACGTGTGATTTGCTAACACCCTTATTTCCAATGGGCTCACACTGGAAAAATAGGTTTTTCCATCATGAGGCAGTTAGAAAATTCCTTTTTTAGTAGTGTAAGAACAGGGTTGATATATAATAGCAAAATTAGCAGGTTCCAAAACATAAATACAAAAACACTAATAAGTGGATCATAAATACCTTTTTTAGTAGTGTAACAACAGGGTTGATATATAATAGCAAAATTAGCAGGTTCCAAAACATAAATACAAAAAAAATAATCAATAGATTAGAAATAACAATAAAAAAACACAACTGTTTCATGGTTCAAAAACAACACAAACGCAATAATTAGTGGAAAAAATAAGTAGGAGATAAAATTACTAACTTTCTAATTTAGGACCAGAAGAATGAGAAGAAGGAACGCCAAGGGCAGCTGGGTAAGGAAATCATGGATGAATTGATGAGTCGATGCATTGATCACATTGAGCCACAATCATATGGCAATGTTGGAGAGCTGATGACATAAGCTGTAGGGAGCCCGTGTTTGTGGCGTCTTAAGAAAGTTTGGAAGACTAAAAGATTAAAATTGTGGGTTAATAATAAGTTAATTCTTAAATTTTTACTTGTTGATCAATAAGTGAAAGTAAAATGATATAATAAGGACTATATTAACGTACTTATTACTCATACATCCTAAAGTTTTGAAAGTTAAAAAATTTTGTAGGGGCATTTATAAGTAAAAATAACAAACAATAACTTATTCTTTGAAAACACACACACACATAGGTATCAAATGGTTTACAACATTTCAGTGAGGCAATTGCCTCCATTGCCGCTAGTGTAATCAGCCTCCCCCCCCCCCTAATCACCCTTTTGGCTCTGCCCATTACACAAAACAGAACCTAAATCCTGGCTAAGCATGAGAAATAGTAGGTATTGTGCCAATTAGTCAATGACAATTACTAGTCTTCATGACCCACATCTTACCTAAAGCCATATAATCCTTTTTAATTTGAGTCGTTACTCCTGTTCCAATGCTTCTGCTCTTGCTCTCAACTGTTACTCTTGCTCTCATTTCAATAACACTTTTACTTATTTAAATTTTTAAAAGTAACACTTTCATATTCTCACCCTGTTCTCGATTTTCCAACTCGTTACCCGCATGTTCTAGCTTTACCCCTTTTTTATCTATCGACAATTTTGCCAATATGAGAGTAAGATAAAGTTGCATAAATTTGTCAAGATTTTCTTGAGTAAACTGAAATATATCCTCAATGTTTGAGTTAAATCACAGTCTTCTTCCTTTTGTTTCAATTTCTACACTTTACCCTTTAAATGAGTCTTTTTCTTTAGTGTTTGGCATTAATTTTTTTTAACTCTGATTTAAATTGTACCGTACTTAAATTTTAATAAATGCAAAATTCCTAACAAATAGTTTAATAATTAATTATTATTTTATCTAAATGTAAAATACTCTTTTCCTCTTATTGTAGGGGCAATGTGTATGTTTCTAAGTTTTTTTTTGTTAGTTAAACGAAATTCTTTTTAGGCATTGCCCGAAGAACACAAATCCGGGGTTTTGACCTGGCTGTTCTCTCGTCTTTCTGTTCTTGCTTGCCTTTTTTTTTTTGTTTTTTTTTTCTCTCCTTACTCCCTCCTACTTCTATTACACCAATTTTCATTTTTGATATTTCAAAATGAATGTTACATTTCTAAAAATGAAAAAATCTTTTCAGTTCTAGTTTATTTCTTAAAATTTTTTCAATAATATTTAAAAGAAAAGGCATTAAAATGCAAGATAAAGAAATATATTTTTTGTGGAAAGTCTTAGCTAAACGTTCCGATCTACGTACAGTTTTTATTCTTTGACACATAAGACAAACAAATTTATTAAGCTTTATATTTAAGTTTAAATATTTCAACTTCTAACTTTGCGGTAATTAAAGCAAATCTACTGACGAGTTAAAAAGGCAAAATATTTACCTTGTGTTGTTATTTCACACTTTGGTAAATGGTAATTTCCGGCGCTGTTGGCCGTGCATGTACCGGGTGTATATGAATACATAAACTGTCTGTGCTCCTTTTGGGGGGGATTCTGTGGGGTCTCGACTCGATTGTTAACATTCACTTGCACACGTGTAGCGTTGCATGCAAGTGCAACAGGTAAATTCAATATTTTAAAAAATAAAAGCCAATCTTGTTGATCAGAAGAAAAGGCCATCAGAGGAACCAACACACCGGTCCACAAGATCTACTGTAGCTTGTAGCTACAAGACCGTCGTCAATTAATATAATACCAACAATAAAGGATAGTACCACTTAAAACTGTCCAGGATTTTCATTTTTATGGCGAATTGTTGAAATTTTAAACTAGACGCTAAGCTATAATTTTTAGTTAGAGGATCAGAACTCATTTTAAAAATTGTTAAAAAAATTATGGGGAGTCATAGTAAAAAAAATAGAGTTTCTTTAGTTTTATCTTTATATATGCACATAGGTAATATAAATAATTTTTAAGAAATTTGACGGTGCACTAGTCCACCATCCCCCTGCCACTGTTTTAAACGTATATAATAATAATAGATGACGCCAAATAATAGTAATATATATACATGAAGTTTAAAAAAGTAAAAAATTTAAATGATGGAATAAACCGAAACGTCACTTAGCTCAAAATTAATGATATAAGTAACAAATCTTTAAATAGTAGAAGTTTCACGCAGATAAATGAAAATGACAACACCTGTATTTTGTGATCAATAATTTTCCACTTGCACTCAACAATCTAATTTGACCAAACAATTGATACATTATAAATATAATGCAAGCACTGAATAAGGCTTAATGTCATGCAACATGCTAATCATTTTATATCATTTTTCTAGCATAGCAATCCAATTAAACATTTAGACAAATTTTCGACAACTATTGAGTGGGAAAAACTGAACCAAAATAAAAGATGTCGTGTACCACAAAAAAAAAAGAAATTTCTATTCTTGCGCTCATTGAGACAACTTTAGACATACGAAATTGTGAAGTCTATATAGGATATTTATTACATATTTCCTTTTCTAAACTATTTTCTTTCAATTTTTTTATGAGAATTTTCAATTCCATTTAGGTTTTGACCTAGATTTTGAATAAAATAATAAATTTCCTCAAGTTTTTTTCTCAAAATGAAGGACCAAAATGGAGATATGTAGAGTTATTGGTTTTGTTCTATTGGCCGCGCGCAATTCACTAGAGAAACAAGAGCTCAAGAGAAATTTCTAATCCTCAGACCCTAGTCAGTTAACCACCAACCCCCTGTAAATCAAAGGCTAAACAAATGGCAATCGAATGTTTGGTCCAATGGATACTTCAAAGTGCACCTAAGGTTACTTCTTATCTGAGGGCTAGGGTCCAAGTATATCTAGAGCTAAAAAAATCCCACCCGTGGGCATTCAATTTAAACGAAACTGAATAGCGTAAATCTTGTGTGCGCCGGGTGTATCTGTGCGCATGGACATGAAATATTACTTATATATTTCCTATAAATTAAGGTTATTAAGATCGGGATCTTACCCTGGATCATTTTATGCTGTGCAAAATTGAGATCATAAGATCCCACTAAAACCTAATTTCTTATCTAAATAATATAATTCATGTAAAAGATCAATTATATTGGATGTAAAAGGTCAATTATATTGAAAACGCCAAATAAAGTTTAAGTGTCATAACAATAATAAATTTGCTACATATTACCACTTTAAAAATTTCAATATTAATTTATAGAGGTACATAAAAAATTCAAGTTGAGACAAAGTTCAATACAAAAGGAAAAAGGAAACAATTTTTTCATACAAAAAAAAAACAATAAATATGTTTGCCACTTATTAAAAAGACTTTACCTCTCCCAAACTTTTTTTTATTTCTTTTTCTAGTTCCAGGACCTGTTCTACCTCTATAAAAAATTACCATTAGAAACTAATAGTAATATTTTATTTCTTTTTTTGGTAATTTTGTTTATTTATGTTCAATTAAAAATTTATTTTTTTATATTATCTTTGCCTTCTCTCTCTCCCACCTTTTGACTGATTTTCTTCTGCCTTATCTTTGATTATCTTTCCTCTTCAATCATCTCTAACTCCCTTTGCTCTCATCTCTCTCCCTATTTGTCTTTTAATCTTTTTTAACTGGATTCCTCTTTCTCTCTCATCTCCCATGGCTCTCATCTCCATTTTTTTCAATCTCTGTTAATTTGTCACCTCTCTCTCTTTCTCTTTTGCTCCCCTATTCTTTCTTTTTTGTCCTTCTTTGATCTTACATTCTATTCTCCAAAGTCATGATTTTTCATGAAATTGCCACCCAAAATAAGAATGGTTCTTCATCCTTCATCATCTTCCTCACTATCATGAACTGCTCGTTTTATGTTTTCTTCCCCCATCGTCTTCTTCATCTCTCTCCTCCATGATTGATTTTTTTTATTCTTCAATTTTCATTTTCTCACCATCATGAACAACCTATTTCTTATGTCACCGAGATGATGAAATGGCCGATTCCAACCATAGACGGCACTGTAAGCAGAGGAGCAAAAAACTAATAAATTGCACATAAATGTTAAATTATAATGGGTCACCGAATAGTTCACATCCAACCATCAACAATAATAAATCACAAATATTTCACAAATTTTACTCCAAAATACAATGAAATAATCGGAATATTAACTAATTTTCGGAAAATAAAAAAATTAAAAATACGTTCTAAACAAACATACCTCAAATCCGACTTCAGTTGCTTCAAATACCTCCAAATAGCTTCAAATCAGCTAGAACAACGAAAATCAAAACCCATTATCAACAAACAACCGATCCAAATTCGATAAAAAAATTTAAAAAATATTCACACTAACCTCCAGATCAACGAAATGAAGACCAGATCCACGTTTTACTAAGCTTTATGAACCAATTTCACCCCTTGGTCTTCAAACGAACGTGCTGTGTGTGCGTGTGGGATGGCAATCACAGCGAAGGAGACACAGGCGAAGAACAGAATAGAAGAAGAAGAAGAAGAAGACGAGACCGTTTCGCGTCGCTGGGGGGGGTTGTTTTAAAACCGAAATCAAAACGCACCGTTTAAATAAAAAAATTTCCAACGGCTCAAGCCGTTGGTAAACTTTTGACCAAAAAAAAAAAAAAAACCAACTGCTGGAAGTTGGAATTTTACCAACGGCTAAGACCGTTGGTAATTACCAACGGTTTGCACGTTGGAAAAAAAAAACGGACAAATTTTTTTGAAGCCCTCACCAACGCGTGCACGTTGGAAAATATTTACCAACGGCTAGCCGTTGGTAAATCAGCCTTAAAAAAAAAAAATTTACCAACTGCTAGGAAGTTGGAATTTTACCAACGGCTAAGACCGTTGGTAATTACCAACGGTTTGCACGTTGGAAAAAAAAACTGTTAAATTTTTTTGAAACCCTCACCAACACGTGCACGTTGGAAAATAATTACCAACGGTTCTACGCGTTGGTAAATACCAACGGCGTAGCCGTTGGTAAATTAGCAGTTGGAAAAGCATGATATTTTAGTAGTGCTTGCAGTAAACTATAAAACAATTTTCTGTGTTTGATAAAATGGTTAAACAGCTAGCTGAAAAAATGAAGAAGGCGTAAGTTCAAATCCAACCTTCCATGTTTTTCCTCCCCTCCCTCTCATTTCCTGCGCATCTCTTTCTCTCTCTTTTTAATTTTTGCTTATTTTGACCACATTTCGCTTTCTTCCATTTTTCCCCTTTTCTATTGTTCCTCCTTTCTTTTGTTTCTTTTTTACTTCATCCTAGCGCAGCTTTTTTTTTTTTTTTCATTCTTGCTTTTTTTCTCATGTCATTTTTTCTTTTGTTTTCTTTTTATGCTTATTAGTAATAATTTATTATTTTATAAATTATTGCTTGTTTTTTTTTTGTAGAGGGACTTTTTTTGTTTTCTTATTACCAATTTTTTGTTCTTTTGTTAGTTGGTGTTTGTTTTTTTCTTAGTTTTTATTTGTTTCTTTAGATAAACTTGATATTTGTTCTTTTATTAGTAGTTTTTTGGTTCTTTTATTAGTATTTTTTTTTATTTTATAAGTTTCAACTTGTTATTTTAGAAATTTTTTTTTGTTTTATTACTAGTTATTTGTTCTTTTATAACTAGTTCTTTGTTCATTTATTAGTATTTTTGTGTTATTTTATTAGTAATTATTTGTTCCTTAGTTAATTAATGTTTATTTCTTTAGACAAACTTGATGTTTGTTCTATTAGCATGTTTTTGTTCTTTTGGAAAAACTATTTTTTTGTTCTTATATTACTAGTCTTTTATTCTTTAATTAGTAGATTTTTTGTTCTTTTATTAGTAGATATTTGTTCTTTTATTAGTTCATATTTATTTATTTAGATGAACTTGATGTTTTTTCTTTTATTTGTGGTTCTTTGTTCTTGTATTAGTAGTTGTTTATTTTTTAGTTAATTCATGTTTATTTCTTTAGATGAACCTAATGTTTGTTCTTTTATTTATAGCTCTTTGTTCTTTTATTAGTATATGCTTATTCTTTTAAAGAAACTTTTTTTTGTTCTCCTCTTATTAGTCTTTTATTCTTTAATTAGTAGCTCTTTGTTCTTTTGTTAGTTCATATTTGTTTCTTTAGACAAATTTGATATTTTTTTGTTTTATTTGTAGCTGTATATTCTTTTATTAATATGTATTTGGTTTTTTTAAAAAAAAAGAATTAAAAATACCAAAGAAAATGAATATTGAAAAACAAAAAAAAACAAAAGAAAGAAAGAAACTAGAGAAAAGGCCTCTAGGAATTGAACCCAGTTACCCTCCCTCCACTTAGCACGCACTAACCATTTTGCCTAATTCAATAATTTGTCCCCTTTTTGCCGAAATTTTATAAGTAGTGTGACAAGATCAGGTAATGTAAAATTTAAAACTTTTCAAGGATGACGCACGTAATAAGCCAGGTATGTTAAAGTGTATTGAATAGCCCAAATTAGCCACTAGAACTTTAAACCGAACCAAAACATTTTAAGTTGGTTCAGTTTCAACTGAAATAACAGAAAAATTGGACCCAAAAGCTGATGAGAAGAATTTGAGGGCAATGAAGATTAGGAATATCTCGACCCTGAATCAGTCCACCAACTCCTCGGATCCTTCCCGATCAAGTGTCTCGGATTTCAACAACGATTGGGAGGAGTCGTCGAGGCAATGGCGGATCTATCCAGCAAGCTTTTGTGGCCGCAATGGCGGATCTGAAAGCTGTTGCTGATTGTATGATCACTGATGGTGGGCTAGCGATTTGGGCCACGGTCTTCTTTGGTGAGGAAGGTTGGAGGCGTTGGCTTGGCTGGAGGAAAGAGAGGCTTTGGAAGTGAAGAGAACTAATTAGGGAAGTGGCACTGGCAAGTGGTGAGGCGGCGATAGAGGTTAGGCAATGGCAAAGTTAATCAGAGTTGATAGCACCGTGGATTTGTCTAGGTTAGTGATCGTTTGGACTTGGAATCTATT
Source organism: Aquilaria sinensis (assembly GCA_005392925.1). Classification (NCBI taxonomy): domain Eukaryota; kingdom Viridiplantae; phylum Streptophyta; class Magnoliopsida; order Malvales; family Thymelaeaceae; genus Aquilaria; species Aquilaria sinensis. Next base: position 218,728 of record SMDT01002770.1, on the reverse strand, counting down.
TTAGCTGCTTTTGTGTGGCCCAAAATAATAAGCGTATGGACAAATTGTAAATTAGACTCATGGGTTACTAAAGCCCAAATATGTGAGAAGATAATATTTCAGTTTGTTTGATTACCAAATTAACTAACATGCTTAATTGAAATTGAACAAAAACTGAAATTTATTGTATTTTATTTCAACTAAAACCAAATTGAAAAACCAAAATAACATAATTGAATTTTCAAAAAAAAATTATTTTTCAATTTTTTTTTTAAATTTAGACCAAAATAGAGATCACCCCCTACGACCCTACCCGTTATTAGGTTGTCCCCAATTCCCTCTCTAAAATCTTGCAATGCCTTGTATATTATAGTTTGAGTACTAAAAAGAAAGACTAAACAAATGGGAAAATAAAACTAAAGTTACTCATTAGGTTTAAAATTTTCAAGTAAAGACATAGCTATTATATTTCTATAATTTTGTCTCATATTTAACCATAAGCCATAAAAAAAATTCCAGAACTTTGGTGGTGTCATGTCTTGTCCCTTAATAGGTATGCCCCTGGTTTCACTTACTTTTAATTCATGGCATAACTAGCGTCAAATTTTACCCGTCACAGGTTTGTTTGAGTTGAACAGCTTTTGACTCCTTAAGTAAAATGCTTTATAGAGAAAGGTTGTTTGAAAATGTCCTCATCTTGGCAACTTATTGTAGATTAAGAAAATTAGTCTCACCTATAATGTTATATATACTTTTGGGTGAACCCAAAAAATAGTTCTCAAATTTTTACATCAAAGTTAATGTTGTCATCTAACTTCCAGATGGTTCAATTTTAGTCCTCAAACTTAAGTGATGCATGCTTAAGTTAGGAATGTGGGTGTTCAAGGGCACATGACTATTAGTTGTTAAAATGCCACTATAATAGATGAGTCCTTTTGATAAGCTTTTTGGGGGTTTTGGTTTGTTAAGCTCTTCAATATACACATACTAGGTAGTATGATCTAAAAACTCTTAAATGTCCTATGTGGAGTCCTTGTGTAGACCCCTACACTAACCTAAAACCTTATAACAAGCCCTGAGTTATGGCAATCAGATGAATTTGGATAGAAAGGTCCCATACATAAATAGCTTTTACATTAAAATGTTGGATATAATTTTTTAGGGATTCCTTATTCTCTTGCCTCATCTTGGGGGATGATCCATTATTTTAGGTGTAGACTAGCTCCTAGGGAAGTTTTGTGGAAAAATTTATGACAGGTCTCAAAAGGGCTAAAACTGTTAAGCCCGCTAGTTCGGAACCAGGTTAGAACTGCCCACATCAAGGTTAAACTAAAACCCCTGCACATGATGACATCCATAGCCTTCTTCATTCTCATAGAGGTAATATACCTTTGTAGATGATTAAAAGGGCTATAAGCCCTTCATAGGGATTGATCTTAGGCATTCTAAAGTTCTCAGGAATCGGTGCATTGTTAGTTTCCTTGGTAAATGATTGCACTCACATATAACTAACATCTATGACCTAAGACCGATTCTCAGGATGAGGATTTATGGCCTTAAGATGTTCCTCTGTATGGTCCAACATTCAAGGAACTATACCTATGTTACTCACTTCGGGACCTTCCAAGCAAGCCCTAGGCCTTTATAGTGGGTCCTTCAAAGAAAGAGGCCTGATATTTTCTCCAACAGGATTATGTTCCTAATCTTCTACTGGGTTGTGCCTCTCAACCTCTTAAAAAAGTTATGTTGGCATGAAATTGATCATCATCTAAGGCTACGGGGCTTCACCCTTTTTCGGATCTTGAAGACGAAAGAGAGGTTCTTCTCCCATATTCTTTCTCCTTTTGTCTTGTCCCTAAGGAATTAACACCTAGTCCTGTAGATTCCATCCACATTAATGAAATTGTCATCTTTAGAAGGATTATGGTTCTGTTGAGATCTCTACCTATCCACCATATTATTCTCACATATGGCACCAGGTTGATAGCAAAACTACTAATGAAATCAACAAACCAAACTATATCACACAATTTTGAAGTGAGATCACAATACTTGCACCCAAAAGATAACAATAAAGCCTCAGAAAATTGTTTCCAGGGAAAACCTTCCTACAATCAAGTTACCTTTTCAAAATCAAACAGAGTAGCTGTGGAAATGTAGGTTTTTTTTTGTACGTAACTCAAATTAGTCATGAAGGTCTCCTTTTTATAGATGAGAGTACCAATCTAGGCATTCTCATTGTGTACTTAACGATGGATTTCATTCCCTATAGGAATAATCTCTTATTAAATGTCTTTCTTAATTATGATTGATATTAAACTAGACCTCCACATAAATGGGTTCTAACATTGAGTCTAAATCACTTAGATTCAATATGGTATCACATCAGATGTTGTTTATCACTTCTTTTGCCAAATTGGGCTTCAAATGTTCCTATACTAATTTGCTTCATTAGTTTATGCATATACTTTTTTAATGGCTTCTGCCTTTTCCCAAAAAATAAGACAACTGGTAATGCCAATATTTTTTTATTGGAGAATTCATAAAATGCACAAATTTTTACCCTAGCAACTTTACTTATTGTTGTGTTAGAATTCAAAAAGCTTATCATGTATGGATTAACTCTGTCATTATTTAAAAGCATTGACTTTACTAAAATTTTATGAATAGCTTGCATTTTTTTCTTTTTTTTTTAGGGGGGAGGGTGGTTATCAGCTGATTCTTTTCTTTGGCTTAAGCTTCAACTTTTAACTATACACTATAAAAAGCCCCGTTCATCTTTTAAAAGGCTGCATGCCCACATGCCCATCTTTATCAAAACACAAACCTATTATTTTTAGATTTTCATTTTTTGGATCATAATCCCAATAGTAGAAACATTTTTTACAAAAATTAGTTTTACATGTTCGCATTGGGGGGGGGAGTTGTGGAACGGGTTATAGATTTTCTCATCCTTTCTAACTTCAAAATTGAGATAGGTTAGTCTTTATATTTCCTTTAATAATCACTAAAAAGAGACACTTCCAACCTGTTTTGTAGAAATCTCTTCTCATCTTGTCTTGTGCAGATAAATCTGGATGAGTTAACATTTCACCTAGGTTTACATAGCCCACCGACCTTACATTCTTTAAAGCTCATGTCAAAATTCCTTAATCATGAATAAAGATGTTAATAGGTCAGATAATAGTATTCTCACATTTTATGGTGGGTGATCTATCCACATCCTATCTATCACCCATTGGATGGACAATTTTCACATTCATATCCTACACATTTTTAGATGGTTTGGGTCAGGTAAAACCTATTCACCCACCATACTTCTATAATCACAATTTTATTAAGCCATGTTATACTCAACCATACATTTATTACCAGTAGAAACTTCTATTATACCTATACCTTATTTATTAAACTAACCCTGATTTGTTTTTAATTTCATATAATTTAACCATTATACCTTTATTTTTAGCCCATAACTAATACTAATATGTTACACACACACACACACACACACATACACACACACACACACACAGGTTGGATATGGAGTAGGTAAACCCCAAATCCGCATCTTACCCAAACCTGTTGGCGGGTGAAAAAAAAAAGCCACATCTAACCCAAACCCAATAAATTGCAAAAAAGTAACCCAATCCATCGGAATGAATATAACCGGATGCTCACTAAATCAAATATCCATTGGCTTTTCTAATCAAGAAGCTTAAACACTAACATTAACCACAAACATTATTTTATATCAAAATTCCTCAATATGTATAAAAGACAGTTTCAAAGAGTTCCTAACTTAAATGTAATCAATGATATTAGTCTTTGCTTGCTAGGTGGAGAATAGTCTAGATGTACAAAAAGAAAAAAAAATCATCCACATGAATCACAAAAATAATGAATATATAGATGGAGAAAAGAAGGTGAAGAAAATTGTCAAATTGGGGCCAAGATACTAAATACCGTTACCGCTAGGTATATCACATCTCAATTTTTTTCAAAATGTTACACGGTATACTGTGCCATATACCATTACATTTTCGTAAAAAAATAAATGTTAAAATATTATTTTAAGATGACATAAGTTCAATGCTTTTTTTGCATATTTTATATGTATTCTAATTTTTCTCATCATAATTTGTCAAATATAAATAAAATATATATGATATAAGATATTTTTTAACACAGAAAACCTAAAAAAATGTTATATATATAGAGCAAAATAAATAATATTAAGAAAGAAACTAATTTATTGATATAAGAGAAAAAAATAATACTTTAATAATAATAATAATAATACATTTTCTAATACCACATTTAGTTCTTAGGTGGCTCAAAGTAACTATTAAATTTTTATGTTAACTAAGAAAATTAACCAAAAGAATAAAAATAAATATTTATTTTATGACATGTGTATTAATTATATTTTAATGTTACATATATTTATGATATTTTGATGTAAAATGACCAAAAAAATATCTCACACACATAAGCGAAAAATAAAATACCACAGTACGTACCTCATGGTATTCACAACATACTATAGTTTTCATACAAAATGTACACAAAAATAAGTAATATGTGAAATACCATAAAGTATTGCAGTATACCGTGTGGTATTTAATTCCATGGTTGTGGTGACAGATTTTGTACATTAATGAAAGATAAATAAATATATGATGAACGTGGCAAGAATTGAATCATCTTAATGTAGAGAAACTTACAATTAGCCCCTGAGGTATGTCCTAACCTATAATTTGCCTACTTTATTTTTAAATACCTACACTTTGTCTCTTATATTTTTTACACTATCCAATAACAATTTCTGAAATTGTATTTAAACTATACGAAAATTATTTGCCAGTAACTTCAATTTCTCCAATATTTTTTTTATAATTACTAAATATTTTAAATTATCAATTTTTTCTTTCTATAATGCATTTTTCTCCCTGTAAAAGTACATTAGTGTCTTTTAAAGGTTAATTAGCTATGAAAAAAATATCAAAAATCTTAAAATTACTGGAACATTATTATCAAATAGTTTAAATTAGGATTTCAGAAGTTATTATTGGACATTGTAAAAGAAATATGGGATAAAGTATAGATTTTTTAAAATAGAGGTGGCAAAGTGTAGGTTAGACCAAGCTACTGAGGTTTTTTGTAATTTTCCCATTAATGTACGCGGTTGGTGAAGTCTATTAAACTACTGCTATTCTTGCAGAGCCCGAAGAAGCAAAAGCAAAAGCACAAAACTGTATACTGTAGCTCAGCAATAATTTGAATGCCCTACATTTGAATGCCCTACAAAAAGAAAAATTGCTATGTCTTGATTTGAACCAATTTTAGTAATCCATCATGCATTGCCATCTCCCCAACACATCCCCCAAATTCCCAACCTCCCACTATTCTATGCCAAACATTTCTCATGTTAGCTTACTTCAATTTCCCCCTCCCAATGGGACAATTATTGAAGGCCACTTGATTGGATAAGTAGAAACAAAATTAATTAAGTTTTTAAAGAAACAAATTAATTAATTAATTAATTTTCTTTTGTTATTTAACTATAAAGCTGTGATCTTTAGGTATTAAATATGGAAAACAATATAGTATATAAATATATCTGTTTTGAAATTTTGGTGATGGTGATGCATATCCAAAATGCCCAAACCACGGTCCATGGTCCCCCATGATGCCCTGCTTCTAAGGGAAACTAGACTTACAACTAAAGCTACTAGTATCACAGAATCTAGTCATCTTAAAGTATTCCTAGAAATAACCCTTTTATTACTTTAGGTTGTGTATTTATTGATTAAAGTTTGCGAATAAAAGGTCCAAATCGTCAATTAATCAAGCAAAGCAAGGCATGTTTATGTCTTTGAAAAATGAGTGTCTTGTGATGCGCTATGTGTATATATATTTGGGCTGTTGTCATAGGTTTTTGTGAAATCAAATACTTTTTTGTTTTTTCCAATTTTATTTTAAACCTGAACCAACCAGATCCGTTTATTCCTTAATTCTGCAAAGTTATATATATGTGTGTGTTACAAGTTGATTTATTTTAGGAAAACAAAGTAAAATTGGTAAAAAAAAATTTAATTAATTAAATTCTGGCACATAAATTTTGTGTCAGTTTCTACGATATCTTTGTACTCTTACCTTATATATATATATATATTGGATTCTAGCTGTTGATTTGTTCCTACGTATGAATATGTGGCATCAACATCATAAATTGTTTGCCTGGAACCAATTACTCGTCTGCAGGGAAAAGGTGAGAGTGCACAGATATTATAGAAACTGTCGCAAAATTTATGTGCCAGAATTTAATTAATTAAGAATTTTTTTACTAATTTTACTTTGTTTTCTAAAATAGATCAACTTGTAACACACATATACATAACTTTGCAGAATTAAGGAATAAACATGGATCTGGTTGGTTTAGGTTTAAAATAAAATTGACATTAACCAAAAATTACTTGATTTCACAAAAACCTATGACAACAACCCAAAAAACATAACGTAGGCTAATATAGCAACTCCTATATACATGACAAGATGAATCCATTTATTTAGAAAATGCATGGCACGAAGAACTTTTTCAACAAAAATCCACTAAAGACTATCATATATTTTTCAAATGCCCAATTTGAGAAGAATTTTGGAACCACGTGAACCAGCAGATGAGGAGGTGTTAGAAATTGTATGCAAGAGCTCATGTACAATAATAATATTATCTTAGATATTGTGATCCGGGACAAATGGATTTTGAAAAGGGGAGATAAGACTATCTAAAATCAGTTTTAATCGATTGACCAGAGTTTGGACAATTATTTTATATAGAGTATTGCACAACCTCATAGGTCTAAAGTCATCCATAGACTTAGAATTTGTTGACTTATGAGGTAATGTGATAGGAAGAGTAAAAGGAAAAGGAAGGAGAACAAACCTTGCCATAAAAAACATCTTCATAACAAACTTGTGGCAACAACCTCCAACTAGATAGAGGCATGTTCCACTCCTCAACATGTTGAAAATAGACTTATACATCTTAAAACTTCCTCAAGGTGCGAGTCTTCATTTGCTAGCAACCAGCTTCTCAATAACAACGGCTAAAAGCTTAAGTTTGCTTTATCAAGTATTGGGCATAAGCATGGCCAATCGGATAATATTCACCTGCTTGCAAAGTGACATCAATCAATTACATTAGATGAAATGGCTAGTGGCGGGAACATGAATTGCTCAAGTGGCTTCTCTCAAACTGCTCAATAGGAAAAGCAATCGCTTGTTTCTTAAAATGGTTCTTGGCATGATATTGTAGCAACTTAGGATTATGATGTGTATTTCTTCTCTTTCTTTTTCTGTTATTCCTTCTGACTACAAAAAAAAAAACATAACTGATCCAAGTCAGATATGTTTGGATTTTTCAATTATGACGTCTGCTTCTTCTTGACTTCAAATACATAGTCTTAAATACTTTAGAATGGTTAGGAAACTTATCCAACAATATTTGAGTCAAAAAATTAATATCCAATCTAATAATCCATAACTAAGACTTAAATAATATCTAAATCAATTGGAATTCAAACATATATAAGTACGTTTAAAAGTAGAGAAAAGTTATTCATATAATTATTCATTATGACACATGTACTTAAGGGCAATATGTTCTGGAGCACAATCTATGACTAGCTATTAAAGAGGGTTAATCTCTGTTTGCATCAGATCAAAGCCAATAACTCATGCTTTTTCTGCTAGGCTCAAGAAGAGACGTCTTTACATACTTTTCGAGATTGCCATGTTGCTCAGCAGGTTTGGAGGGACCAACGACTCAAATTTGTTGCAGAAGTGAGGGGTCGACATCAAACTGGATTTCTATGTTGATGAAGTTGAGGTAGGATTTTAAATGAGAGTGCATAGTAGTGGTGGTTTTAACCCTTTAAGGCCAATGTAATGGGCTAGTTTTTCGAACAGGCATGACTCCCCTACTCCTTGCTTGCTTGGAAAGTGCAAAAGGGTGTAAACAACGTGGTGATCCAAAAGGTGCTCCATTCTCCAAGCAAATTAAGGTTGAGTTGTATGGTGTAAACCCCAGTTGAACTTTGTCAAGCTCAACAATGATGCTGTGGTTGACCTAAGTTGTCGATGGGGTGTGGGGGCCGTGTAGTGAAACCATACTGGGAAGGTGCTTGCTAAATTTGCTACCAATTGTCAGGGGCTAGTTAGCTCATTTTTTTTTAGTGTAAAGTTGCCCTGAAAGGACTTAAACTTTTGAGGGAGCTTTGTCTCTCATGCGATGGTGCTTAAAATTGATGCCCTTGAAGTTGTTCATAAGGATGGAATGTAAGTAGGGAAAATCTGTTAACCACGAATATAAGTTTGTAATGGGCAATAAATAGGTAAAAATACTCACATAGGGCAAATATGTGTAACAAAGTATACTTGTTTATCGGGAATGTGTGCACGATAGGTTTAAGGTATCTATGATGGATAAATCTGAATCATCATACCTATGAAATGTGTAATTTAAATATTTCTCACTCCTCCATTAAATATACTCCTTTTGACCTCCCATGAGCTTGTGCTCGTTAAGGTCACCTCTTTGATTACATAACAATAATAAGATTACCTGTATACTAGTGGCCATTTACGAAGTGGTAAACCCAGAACTCATAAAGTGTATAATTTTAGTGGATGAATTACGTGGGTACAGATTACCCATGGGTAAGAAATTTTACTCACTAACAAATAGCTTCAACTTTGTAGATAAGCAAAAACCTGTTGGTACAGATGACAAATAGAGGGTATTCATGCTTAATCCACTCCGTTGCCATACTTAGTTGTGCAACCTATTCATTCCTATGTGGTGGGTCTTTCTAAAGCATTTGGTTTGTGTAGAAAGTCTTGTGTTTATTGATGCAGTTTAGTGTTTGGCTAGTTATTCATGCAGGGAGGGAAGCTAATTGTGTAGCGAATGCAGTGGCTAAATTGGGTCTTACTTTGGAAAACCATGCTATATAGTAGGAAAAGCTCCCCAGAGATATTTCTATCCTTGCTGAATCAAATTGTTTGCCTTGCCTTTTATGACTGTTAATGAAATGTCTTTCATAAGAAAAAAAAAGTTATATGTTTAATAACAAAAACATTCTTACGGTAAAGAATTAATCAAAAGAATGAATCTTATTAAAAAAAAAATACTCCTCTCTCCCTTTAAAATATAAATTCACTTTTATTATTTAGGGATACCTGAAATTAAAGAAAGTTTACCATTTATTCCTTCCATGTATGCCATTTTGAAAAGATGTATGCTGAATTTTTTAGTAATTAAAAAAAACAAAAAAATATTGTCTTAATATATCCTTAATCTGTTTTGCATTAATTGACCTTTTTATTTTTTTTTGACTTAAACATATACATATTAATATATATTAAATTTTTTTAAAAATAAAATTATAAATTAATTACTATTAATAGTAAAAAAGTCAGTTTTTGTGAAACGAGGAGTATGTAAAAAGTAAAATGGACTACAATTTTTGGGAAAAGGAAATACTGTATTAAATGGTATATACTTCAGTTCAGTTCCACTTTATGACTAGCTCCAATCCAAATCAAAACCGAATTAAGAACCAAAACATTTTTCCTAAAAGGAATAATCAAAATAAGAATCAAGGTCCATTTTTATCCAAATCAAATTAAAATAATATTTTGATTTAATCTCAGCTTTCCCCCACTCATACTAATCTCATAATAACAGTACTTGTTGAGGTCCACCGGCAACTTATATTAGAAACAAGACAGGAAACCAAGATCATTGGAAGCAATTAATAAAAGTTGATTTCTTTTGCTTTTTCATTGATGATGAGCAGGAAAAAGCCCTGTGTTAGGTAAAAGGAAAAAAATAAAAAAGATAGAGAGAGCAGGGGGTCTAAAAAGAAAGGAAGGAAGAAAAAGAAAAGGGGGTGATGTTTGTGGGGAGGGAAGGATCAAGGGAGGATGGATGATGTCCTGGAATCCTTCTGGCTTCCAATTACTACTATTTATCATGCACTTGTTTAGTCTGCATTTTGCAATAGCAATTCCTTAAATTAAGAAAGGCAACATCAAAAGTCCAAGCAAGTGCCACAAGGTAAACCACTACGTTGACTTTCTTGATTATTAACAATACCAGCAACAGCAAGTTCCCTGTAGTGATTTTTAATTAATATTAGTACCGATTAATCATTAATGAAAATGTGGGGAAAAAATACATTCATTCCTAAATATTTGACAACTTTTCTATTTAAGTCCTAAATTTTTATGACTTTCTATTTGAGTTTTAAAATTGTTAAAACATGTAAACAATTAGTCTTAAACCGTTAACTGCTTGTTTTGTGGTTAATTTTACGACTAATTGTTTATATATTTTGGAATTTTTAGGACTTAAATAGAAAAATTAAAAAAAATTAGGAGTAAAAGTGGTCTTTTCCCCTTTAACTTAAAAAATATTTTTATTAGAAGAATTTCTTATAATTTTTAATTTTCATTTTAGTAGTTTTTGTTTATAATTTTTATGTTTTTCAAATTTAGAAAAAGAAAGATAATTGCAAAACCTGCTCCCAAATAGGACTTAATATTCCATAAGTCCCATTTTTTTATGCATTTCTTTTTTTGAAATTAAATCTGACTTGATTCATATTATTATTTTTAGAATTTTTTTAAGATAACATGTTTACAAGTTATAAATATTTGTTTGCCATTCATGTATAAAGTTTTTTATTTATATATTAAAATGTTGAACTACACAATACTTATTATTAAAGTATTCAAGAAAAAAAAACATAGTAAATTCATTTTAACTTAAATCAGCTGACTTATTTTTATTTTTACATCTTTTTTTTCCTCAAATCAATTTTATTTGAAAGCTAATATTATGTAGATGTAATAATACATCTGAAAGTAAATTTTTATGGTGTTGTTAATTTTTATGAATTTTACTTTTTAATTCCTTAAACTTGAAAAATTCATAAAAATTTAGTAAGATTACAAAAATTTTATTTTCAATGAATTATTTTAGCTAGATAATATTAATTTTTAATGAAAATTAGTTCCAAGTAAAAAAATGTAATAATAAAAATGAGTCATTTTGAAATCAATTGACTTAAGTTAAAATGAATTAGGTGTTAAATCTTTTTAATCCAAAATGACTTATTTTTATATTTATATAGTTTTGTCTAGAACCAATTTTATTTAAAAATTAATATTATTTAAATAAAATAATCTATTAATTGTAAAATTTTTATTATACCGTTAATTTTTTATAAATTTTTTATTTTAGGCATAAAAAACAAAAAAACTCACAAAAATTTAATAATATCATAAAAATTTTATTTTGAATGGATTGTTACACCTACATAACATTAGCTTTTAAATGAATTTGGTTTCAACTAAAAAATGATAGAAAAATAAAAATGAAAAATTTAGATTAAATTAATTTAAGTTAAAATGATTTGATACACGAATAAGACTTAAGAGGCTTACAGGGGGGCAAGTTGTAGTGACGGGTGGAGTCGTCTTATTTAGCTGTCGTGTGAAACCGTGACAGCAATGTCAACGGAGGTGTCCCGCCTCCTGATTCTCTACGCTACATATGCAGAGGGAGGAGGAAGCAGCCGAGACGGGAGGTCGCGCCACGTGGCAGGCGTAACTACTGTATCAAAGGCGCACATTAAGGCTCTGAACTGTGATGCATAAAAGTCATTGTCCCGGGCAATGATTCTGGGGAGCTTCCTCATAGATTGGATAATACGATATTATTAAGTAGTCCAGCTCACCATCCCTATATATACGATATTATTAGTGTTTTCCAGTATTTTTATTTTTCTTAAATTTTATTGAAAAAAACTTTTAGGTTCTCTTTTTGTACTAATGAAAAATGTATTAAAAATTTTATGCATTTATTTCTTAAATAGCTTTTATTGAGGTGTCATGAACGCATGAAATTTCCTTTCTCCTCCACCAAAAAACAAGAAAAACATGTTCTTTTCCCCTGTATAATCATGTTTTTTTATTGAGTAATATTGCTTTCATATTTCATCTACCGCACTTAAAAGTTGAAAAAAATCATTTTATGCTTTTACTTTGAAACTATTTATGAAAAATAGGACAGTTTCTACTCTTACTTTTTGCTATCTTTCGAAAACTATTTGTACTTCTACTTAATTTAAAAAGTGCAAGTATCTGGTATAAGTCGGATAAATACATGCATTAACCTCAACCTTTTAATTCTGTTTCAATTTTAACTCTAACTTGCAATTTGTTCATTGTACCTCCCTAATATGGTTAAAATGTTTCATTTTGAACCAATTTTTTTTTATGAAATCCGTTATCTTAAATAGAAAATATCATGTCATCCTAAGATTGTAGGGAAAATATTTGTTTTAATCCCTGTAAAACTTTCCTTTACCAAAAAAATCATATAACTTTCTCTGATCAACCCTCTCCTACCTCTCTTCCTTCTCCGGCCTCCTCTCTATGGTGAAGGTGATGAATCGGTTATCCCTCTTACCAATCTAGCCTCCCCTGTAAAAGTTCCTTTTGTGAATTGGACGAACCACACGACAGAATTGGTGAGCGATAACGGGGATCAATCGGATGAATCACATGACATAATAGGTAAGTGACAAATTGGACAAATCATCCTCCCCTACCTCTCCTCCATCTTACGATGGAATCAAACGAATTAGGTGCTCAATCTCATCAGGCAAATAGATTCTATGAGATTTCATATAGTTCACTAGAGATTTCGTCTCGCGAATCATGGATGGGTGTCGCATTATCGATGGTGATGATGGGGGTGCCCATGAATAAGGCAGTGGTGACCATGAATTTGCTGGCAGTGAGGTGGGCATTAAAGAGGACATTTGTGGTCTAGCCGAGGGTTAGGACAATGGCTTTAGTCTCGAAGGGCTTGATGTAGGTGGTGATGGGTGAACCTGCCTACAGGGATGGGTGAGTGACGGTGGGGATGGGTGAGTGGCGGCGAGGATGGGTAGGTTGGGGAGTTTTTGTGGTAGGTTTCAAAGTTTTAAGGATTCTTTGTTAAAAGATTAAGTTTTTAGGGGTTAAAGTTAACATTTTCTCCTACAATAATATGCTAACGTAGTATTTTCCATATGAGATAATAGATTCCATTAAAAAAAGTTTAAAATGAAACATTTTAACTACGTTAGGGAGACGTAACGAATAAATTGCAAGTTGGGGTTAAAACTAAAACAGAATTAAAAGGTTGGGGTTTATTGAGTGCAATTTACCCGGTATAAGCCTAATAAGCTTTTACCAATTGGAAATGAATTGTATTCTTTTACATTGGTGATGTGGGAAAGTGATAATAGTTCAATTTAATGTGATAACCATCTTGTTACATTAATTATAAAGAGGAGGAAAGGATACTTTTGGTTCTAGAACTTTAGATTCTTTTTTATTTCAATCATAAAATTTTTTACTTTTCTAAATGAATTCTAAAGTTCTACAATTGTATAAATAGTAAATCCTAAATTTTTTTACTTTTCTAAACGAGCCCTAAAATTTTGAAATTGTGTGAAAAATTATCATATCAACTTCTTATAAATTATAATTTAAAATATTTGTTACCTAAATTCAAATTGTGCAACAATTTTTTATAGCCAGTGAAATATTTAAAACATCAATTGTTAGTTGTTCTTATTTGTAAATTATGTTTACATTTGTTATCTTTCTCAGTAAATCTAGGATTAATTGTCACATTTTAGCAGAGTTTTGGAATTGATTTAGAAAATTAAGACGTTTTATGGCTTAGATAGTTAGATAGAAAATTAGGACAAGTGTGAGGACTAAAAATGTCATTCTTCTTCTAAATAATTATCTATACTTTAATTTCAAAATAAATAATTAACCATTAAAATGATAAACTCAACGTACCAAAAAATAAAAACACTCATATCGCTTGATAAATGAGATTATTATTTCATCACAACTCTCTCTCTCTCTCTCTCTCTCTCTCTTCAAAAAGCATTCATACAATTTTGTTTCCACAAAAAATTACTGTATTAATTTCCGGCCACAAATACTTGTAAATATTAAGGAAAGAAATTTCTTGAAATTTCATTTTAGAAAAATGCCATATGCTTGAGGAACTTGTGAATTTTTAAATGTTGAGATTCTAAACTTTTAGTGATAAAGTGAATTGACAAGAACAAAAATTAAAAATATAAAGTTACTTTATTTAATGTCTATATTACCTTGATAAAATTAATTTTCACTTGTAATTAAAAAGTAATAATAAAAATTTGCTCTTTTCAAGCAAACTCACTCTTCCTAACTAGTGGCGGAACTAGGATTTTTGGTTCAGGGGGGCTAGTCCGGAGGAGAGTCGATTAAACCCGGAAGAGAGGGACAGCATCACAGCGAGGCAAAGCTGGAGATTGAGAGTAATTCGTACTAATTCAAATATTATGGTGCAACTCGTACAAGTTGAAAAATTTGGAGGACTAATAGTGCATTTAGTCCAAGGCTAAATGGGATAATTACTCATGTGGTCACTGTTTTATTTAGCGCCTACCTCACTGCCCCCATCTTCATATTCTTCAATTATTTCCGGGGGTAAAAATGCATTTCTAGTCCCTAATTTCTCTTGAATTAACCAATTAAATATCTATATTTAAATTTTTTCAAAAGTTTCAAGGGGCAGCGTCACCCTCTTGGCCCTACGTAGGTCCGCCCCTGTTCCTAGCCATCCCCAGACAAAAACATCTACTTAGCAAATTTTTAAACAATGTTTTGTGTTAACAATAAAATTTAAATACTAAAATTAGTACTTCTTTTAGAATGATGAAATTTAGTGATGAATATATTTTTATATGTTTGACATTGCAATAAATAATTGTGTTAAGAGTCGTTTTATATTAATTTTAATGTATTATTATGTATTATTTTTATATGAACTTATTATTTCCCGAAATTATCAAATCAATAGAACCCTAAACTTCAAGAAATCCAAATGTAATTCTATAATATTTTTGTAAACATAAACATTATTTATTCATTTTCATTTTCTGAAGTTGGCTGAGATAAAAAATTAATAAAAATACTTACTTTTTATGAAAATATTTAAATTACCTTTTAGACATCCTAAAGCGTGAAGTTTCAATAAACCGGTAATTGAATTAATAAATATTTTATATAATAATAATACATAATAACACATTAATTAAAACAAACTCACTTGAAATAAAAAAAAAAAAAAGAGACATTCCACCGTGAGGAAGGTCAAATGTTAGTTCTCTGAATGAGGTCTAACTAGGTTTAACAAAAAGTGATGGAACCTAAGATGACCATCGATATGAAAGGTAACATTAAAAAAGTATAAAAAAATTATAAAAAATCAAATATTATGTCCAACATAAAAATTATTATCTGGCCAACGTGTAGAAAATATTCACTAGAAAAAAAGTATACTGAAATTATAAAATCCAAAAATAGAATATAGTAATAGTACTACTGGTATATTAGTATTATCATACTAGTAATTCATGAAAGAAGTTCAACCGGTGAGGATGGAAAGCAGAGAACAGAAGTGAGGTAGATGTCTTTGGTCTCTTTAAGACATATAAAAGCAAGAAAGCTTCAACTTTTCGAAAAGGCTAATTGAAGAATCAATGGTGCTTCTACTTCATCGTCACCACGATCCAATTTTCCCTTAAGGCTCCCCCTCGCCGCAACTGCTCGTACGGTACTCTGTATCTGTCCACCCCAATTCCTCTCATGGACGGATCGAATTGCCTGAGTTTATTTACTTTTCTGTTTCTTCTCAGTTACGCGGTTCCGAGTTCTGGGTTTCGCTCTTGGCTCTCTCTGCTGGAAGAACGCGGGAAAATCTGGGAAGAATTCTGAGCGCTTTTGCAGGATCCGGGTTGCGCAAAGTGTGTTTAATTGCTCTTCGCTCTGATTTTGGTTTGATCGCCGAGTGCTGCTTTTTTAGGGTGCCTACTCCTCGCTTTTCTTTCTTTTCCTGCTCAAAATTTTCGCTGGTTGTTTTTGGTAGAATGTCAGAAGGGGAAAGAATTGAATCGCGCGTTTGATCTTCTTATTGCCTTTTGCTTACTGTCTCTATATGATAATTATGGATTGTGCGTTATACCATTATTGATTACTAAATGTTGGCTATATGTTGCTTGGTAGTGGCTTCATGTCACTGCTTTTTTCTCTTGTCCCTACCATTCGTTTGTTAGATCAGTTGCCGAGTTCTGCTTTTTCCCTTACTAAGTATTCACAATCTGCTGGTTTAGATCTTTCCTTGCATTGCTTTTACTTCGATGATGTTCTAAATTGGGTAATGTAGAAATTGGAGAAGAATCATATACAAGTTCTTCTTTGTCTTTTGCCTTTTTTTTTTTTTTGGGGGGGGGGGGGGGGGGGGGGTGTTTCTTCTTTGTTTTAGATTCATGGAAATTAAGTGTATTTTACCTTAGCAAAATATGAATCATTAAACTTGTTGTGATTCCTGGAGACATGCTCTCAACTTGTCCTGGTTGAGGACTTGATTCCTAGGGTCTTGTTTTTGCCAGTGGCTTCTTCGTTGAATACTCAAAGCCTCATCGTGAGCTACTTGATGGCAGGCTTGGAAAATGATGATCCATGGCATTTCGTGGGATGCTGTATATTAATCTTAGCATTTGTAGGACATGAACATTTTTCTGGTAATCACACTGATATATGTAGCTTAAAGGTATCTATAGAGTAGCATGATTATATGATAATTCTTCAATGTATTTGGCTTTTTTATCTTAAGTGGCACAATTAAACTTCCAGTGGTTTTCCTATATTCTGGTAGTGGTAGTGGTAGTGATATTTTACCCAAATTACAATCTCTTTGCTGTCTTACGAAAGTTAGTGTACATAGCTCAGTGATTGTAAATTTTGGTTCTTGCAGACTGCATTTGTTGAACTTTCTGGCAAGAAAGCCCTATCCTTTCAATTGCATGAGTAGGATATTTGGTGACTCTGGATTCTCTAGTTATTAGTGACATAAATTGTGTAATCAAGCCATTGGCTGCAGTGGAGGAGTTATTTGTCAAGTAGCTCAATGGAATCTGCAAGGTGTTGGTTTAACAAGTTCAGATCAAAGCATCAGGTTAAGTCTTCAAAGAAGAAGGAAGCTGCAACTAATGCGAAAGATGGATCAAAAGGACCTTCTGGTGAAGAAGCGCCATCAAATGTGACCAAACAGCGTGTGGCAGCTGCAAAACAGTACATAGAAAACCACTATAAGAAGCAGATGAAAAGCCTGGAGGAGAGGAAGGAAAGGTATGATTCAGAGATTTCTTCAATAGTTACTGTCTTCCATTACATGGTTATAAGTTTTGTATCAGTACTCTGTTCCAAAACAAAGTGATCTTTGTTCTTAGTTGTCCCTTGAATTATTAGTTTCTTTTCTTCATATGCTAAGATTGTAGTAGTGTGAGTTATGATGTTTGGTAGCTGTTTTTCTATGTAGGCGTCATATTCTAGAAAAAAAGTTGGCTGATGCTGAGGTGTCTCAGGAAGAGCAAAACAACTTCCTTAAATATTTTGAGAAGAAGGAAACAGAATATATGCGCCGTCAAAGGCATAAAATGGGTGCTGATGATTTTGAGCCATTGACAATGATAGGCAAGGGCGCTTTTGGAGAGGTGGGACATGTTTCTTTTATCTCTTACTTGTGCATATAGTTATGAGAGTGCCATTGACCCTGGTAGGCAAGGGTTCATTTGGAGATGTTGGACATGTTTCTTTTATGTTATACTAATTCATATAGCCTTGAGAAAGAGAGAGATTCACCTATCTTAATGAATTTTCCTTTCCATGCGAGCCACTTAGCATTCAGTGAATTAACCTCTATTTGTTGAATGCACCTAATAACATAATGTAAGGGTATGTGATGAGACCATGTGCATGTTCATGTGAGAGGGAGGATCATCAATGTCCATGAAAATTTTTTTTCATTTGGTGCTTCAACTTTTGTTAGCTTTATTTACCTGGTAACTTCTTGTAAGGATATGCAATGAGACAGTATACAAGTTCAGTTGACATGTGCAATTTTCTTCTTGTGCTGTTTGCTATTGTTGGAGACAATTTTATTTGGACTTTCATGTTCACTGCCTTGCACTGTAGAAGTCATTGATTGCTGATACTTGCTGAATACTTATTGGTTTCAAATTGAACTGTCTTGAGTTTTATCTGTGTTATTTATTGTTTTATCTGTTGATTACCTGTCTGCACTTTTGTTCCCGAACATAAGTGCTTCATCAGTATGTAGTGTTGTTTAATTGCAGGTTAGGATTTGTAAGGAGAAAGCAACAGGTCATGTATATGCAATGAAGAAGCTTAAGAAATCAGAGATGCTCCGCAGAGGCCAGGTATGCTTTCTAAACCTGCAGAAAGTGCAATGATTTCTTTTCTAAATAATCGTTGTAACTTTGAACTTTCTGTATTCAGGTTGAACATGTGAAAGCTGAAAGGAATTTACTTGCTGAGGTTGATAGCAATTGCATTGTCAAACTATATTGCTCCTTCCAGGATGAAGAGTACCTCTATCTCATAATGGAATATTTACCGGGGGGTGATATGATGACTTTACTGATGCGAAAGGATACACTAACCGAGGATGAAGCCAGATTTTATGTTGGAGAAACTGTCCTGGCAATTGAGTCTATCCATAAGCATAATTATATACATAGGTTAGATTGGCAAAAGTATATTTGATGCCAGGTCTCTGATGGTTATTTATTCTTTTGGTCAGTTAATACTTTCTTCTTTATGTTACATATTGCTGCAGGGACATAAAACCTGACAACTTATTGCTTGATAGAAATGGCCACATGAAATTATCAGATTTTGGATTATGCAAACCTTTGGACTGCAGTAATCTCCAAGAAAAGGATTTTTCTTCTGTGAACAACCTCAGTGGAGCACTCCAGAGTGATGGACGCCCTGCAGCACCAAAGCGCACACAACAGGAACAATTGCAACACTGGCAGAGGAATAGAAGGATGCTGGTGGGTTCTAACACCTTTTTGACATGGCTTCGCTTTTATTGTTGACAATGATAGTGAGCACAGCATCTTTTCTTACACAGCATGTTTCTCTTCTCCGAGTCTTAGTTCCTGGTTATTATACCGCCATTCTTTTGTGTTGATTGAGGCTCTTAAAGTGTTTAGCTGCTGTTGATAGGTTTTAACCTAGTAGGCTGTTCTGCAACTTTTATCACAACTGCATTAACATTTATATTCTTGCTTGTAGCCATTTAAATGTTTCAACATTTCAGGCTTATTCTACTGTTGGAACCCCTGATTACATTGCCCCTGAAGTTTTGCTGAAAAAAGGATATGGAATGGAATGTGATTGGTCAGTACTCAACACAAAAGTGCTTGTTCTGCTGTATCTTAGTGATTATTAGCTTGCTATTCCATTGATGTTGTGATCTAATATTCTTTAGATCTATCTCTAGGTGGTCACTTGGTGCTATCATGTACGAAATGCTTGTTGGATACCCGCCATTTTATTCAGATGAGCCAATGTCAACCTGTCGAAAGGTAATCTTTTTAATATCTGCATCCTTTTTCACACAGCCAAGTGAACTTGATGAGTTTTAGGGTCCACTGTTCACTTTGTAGTTTCTAGCATATTTTACCCGCCCTGCATGCTCATCTGGTTTTCCATCAGAGAAGTCACCTTTCTTTCTTCTGCATTCTCCAGATTGTGAATTGGAGAACTCATTTGAAATTTCCAGAAGAAGCAAAACTTTCACCTGAGGCAAAAGATCTTATCAGTAAGCTTTTGTGTAATGTTGAGCAGAGGCTTGGCACAAAAGGCGCTGATGAAATTAAGGTGTTGTTTGGTTGTTTTTTAGACGAATCAATCATATCCAAAAAAGAACTGCTAGATAACTTGCTCTACCATTTTCACCAGGCTCACCCATGGTTTAAAGGAATCGAATGGGAGAAGTTGTATCAGCAGAAAGCTGCATTTATTCCTGAAGTAAATGATGAATTGGATACTCAGAACTTTGAGAAGTTTGAGGAGGTACATCATTTTCAGTATATATTTTTGAATTTGAAATTGTAACTATGAAGAATATAATCACTGTTCTCCCCTGATATTCTGATCATTGTTGATTCTTCCTAGGCTGACAACCAGAGTCAAACTTCATCAAAATCTGGTCCATGGAGAAAGGTTGGTGCAGCATAACACATGCACATAGATTCACCCAAACACTCAGACCCCGTGTACAAATTGAGTTATGGATGCATTATAAGTGTCGGATGGAGGTGGGCCCTTGGCATTTCAGGGGCTCACGCTCTATCAAATAGTTTTCACATGTCACAAGCTGTGACAACAGGAATTTTGTGTACTTTTATTGGCTGTGAACTTCTGTCCTGGTAGGTTTACCTCGGACAAAATTTTCTCCAGTTATCAGAAATGTGCTGAGAGTAACCTATAGTTATCAACAGTTGATTTTTACACTTCTGTTTTGTTTTTTATTAATAATAATAATAATAATAATAATTTTCTGTTTGATGCAGATGCTCTCATCCAAGGATGTTAACTTTGTAGGCTACACATACAAGAACTTTGAAATTGTTGATGATAATCAGTTAACTGGGATTGGTATTTATCTCATCCAATGATGCTTTTCTTCCTCTCTACATTTGTTCAAGTGTGTATGTGCATGTGTGCCTGTCCTGTGGTGGATCCAGTTATCCTGTTGTAGCATTTGTTTTTTTTTTTTTCGCTTTGCTTCTGGAGGGGGTGGGGGTGCAGGCTAATCTTGGCTAAAATTTAAGATTTTACATGTGATTGGGTTCACAGATGAGTAGTCACACCCACACATCATCGTTTCTAGGTGCTGCCTTGTATTTCCTTTTTCTAGTGCTGTCTTAGATATTCTTGTGCTGTCCTTGCATTTCTATTTTATCATTGTTCACTGGGCAGGAAAATTTGAACAATTCAAATCACGATATATTATTATCATGTGGATTCAGTTCCTAGCTTACATTCTGGACGGATGTTCAGCTAAACGATGCAGCTAACTAGTTTTTTACCATCTTAATGGGCAGCTGAGCTAAAGAAGAAGAGCTCGAAACCTAAGAGACCTTCTATTAGATCTCTTTTCGGTAAGTGAAGTTTTTGTGTTTGTGGAACTTTTCATTTTCCACATCATCTTTCGAAATGAAAAGTTGTGCTCCGTTATCTTCTTGGCTTGGATATTTTGTTATGTTAGATCTTATAGTATTCATTCGAGTCATATTCCTTTTCTGGGTAGTCAATCAAGTAATAAAACATTGCAGAGGATGAATCGGCTGAAACTGCCAGCAAGGGAGCTTCATAGAAGCCGTTACAGGCAGAAGCTGCGGAGAATCACATCAGAATCATGACTGTAACTCTGTCTATAGCTTGAATGACACAGCCTCACATACATTTTTTATTTAATTTTTTGTTTTTTTGTTTTTTGGGGTATTTTTTGGTTTCCCTGATTCCATATGTTTGTAGAGCAAAGGCATAGCTTTGGCCCCTGTTTCCGCTGATTTTTTGGGGCGAAGGTCCCAAACAACTGGTTTGATAGTAACTGCGCTTCTGATTAGCCATATTGTTTGTAAAAAAGGGTTCCTCGAAAGTATATACTCTCCCATTTGTCGTGTAATTTCCTCTACGACCACCCTATTTTCATGTGAAACCTGTCGTAAAATTTATTTGAGCGTCTGTTGCAGCATTTAAAGGCTCCGCCCCTCACTCCCCCTCCCTGAAACACGTATGCGTGCGTGGCTGTGTGTAGCATTTGACAAAGATTGAGGAACAGAGTGCTTCTGAAACAGTTTCTCAAAGTCATTAATGAATAACAGAACATCTAGACTCGTACAATCGCTTGATGAGCGACGTTAAGCCACATGCTATACCAAGAAAAACCAAAGGATGAATTATACAAAAATTTCCATCCGTGTTGTTCTGAACTAACGTTATATATTAACAGTAAAAATTTCCCTAGTCTACAGCCATTCTTACGCAAATTTCTTCAGGGAGCCATCAGCCAGAAACCTCTCTGTGTCTCCAGTCTCTGTTTCATTTGGGCTGATACTCGCATCAGGTTATGTCGCGAGGGCTGGCTCTCTGCCTGCAGCATGATCAGATTTTATGTCTTGTCATATAAAACTAAAAGCAGCCCATCAACCAACATGCAAACGAGCAAACAGTTAGGTAATGGAGTCGGAGGCAATCAACTGATACTTTTAGGTAACCAATCCATTTCAGTTTTTTGTCATAAAGGAGCACAAGTAGGGGGAGACAAAAAGCGACTTCTAACTTTGGACGCATATGGACAAGGTCAAAGACGGCAAGGATTTGAATCTTCATCCCTAAGCAAAATAGCCACGGACCAAGCTTATTCTTTTTCCCTTGGTGGGAGCAAACCGTAGATCTTCTAACAGTAAAATGCCAAAGCAAAACGATGCTAACGTGCAACAAAAGACAGTTCTTTCCAAATAATAAACAAAAAAAGAAAAGGTTATTTACATCCCAACAGCAAAGAAACTATGTTGATTTTAGGTACCTTCACTAATGATGCCTGCATAATGTCAAAATGGGGCCTCGAATGATTCATCCCAGATATCCCCACTTCCATTTGATGCATCTTCAAGATCTTCTTCCATAGAAAGTCTAATATACTCTCTATGTGCAAAACGATCCCACTCGGTCAAGGTAGGATTTTCACGTTCCTAGCATAAAAGGTATTGAAATCAGTACCTAAAGAAGCCTAGGTTCGACACTTCACACCAGTCCGAAACTGTAGGGTGAAACTATTGCTCTTACCTGACGGATAAGAAAAGGATCCCGGCTTTCAAATGCAATAAATTTATTGAGATTGAAAAGAATGTTAAAAAAGTTCCCAGAAAGTTTGCATCCTTTCAGATCTCGAAGAGTTATGTAACTCTCATTCTGGATAAATGGGCAAACAAAAAAACAAAGAACCAGCTTTAATTTCACATAGAACACCTTTGTTGAACCAGATCAAAACTCTAATATGATTTTAAAAAGAGTTTGAAACTCACCTCTGGTCCAATCATGTCGATAATTTGGCACAATATATCCTCAAAAAGCACTGGCTCTTGGGCCATGCATTGCATCCGATGTAACTGCTCCTCGTAAAAGAATTGCATTTCATTCGGTGTGAGTA
Organism: Aquilaria sinensis; assembly: GCA_005392925.1. Taxonomy (NCBI): domain Eukaryota; kingdom Viridiplantae; phylum Streptophyta; class Magnoliopsida; order Malvales; family Thymelaeaceae; genus Aquilaria; species Aquilaria sinensis. The sequence continues at coordinate 195,528 of SMDT01002770.1, read as the reverse complement.
CACCATTTCCATCCAAATCAATACATTTAAACCTGAAGCAATGTAGCTGTCATATAGAGATTAAAAAGTTCCCATAACCAATCTGGCCAATTTATTACAGCATGCCTTTGTTTCAAATTCAATCGAAGATTAGAAAATTGATGGCGCTGAAGGCATTATTATTATTATTATTATTATTAGGTTTGGAGGAGGGGGGTTATTATGTTTTCAATTTTAACTGCTAAAAGTAAATTTTCAGACATTGCAGGATCACCAGAATCAACTACATCTTATTCTTGTCTTTGAGTCTTTCTTTGTTGTGGTACCATCTCCTCTAGAGATGTCACAAGTAAACCTCATTCCTAATTCTATCCTGTACTTGCACAGACATGACCATCAAAACAGCATGATGAGACAATTTCTACTGTCGCTGAACAACATCAACACTTGCTCCTCTATGCTGGTCTTTCAGCAATTTTCTGTTAAAATTATAAACCCGAAACCTTTAGCATAAATGAATTCTGTAACAACACTGCTGCCGTGCCTGGTCCACATGCTCCCCCACCCCCACCATCCACACCCTTTTATTCGCCAATCTAACAGAACCAGCCCAAAAAAGAAAAGCTTCCTAATTTGGAAATGGACAAGGCAAGGCTTAAAAGAGCTGGAAACAGGATCCAGAAATCCGCTGTGGGAAAAATGAAAAAAATGATATGATGTCCTCTACATGTTTTCTACAAGAAAACTTGAGATTAACTAGAATCACGCCAGTGTAAGAAGTGCATTGACACTACGGAAAACAGAAAGTGAGGGAGGACTTGCCAGTACTCCAGAGCAGGTTCTGCTGATTTATCCTCCTCTGAAAGTATGAAGTAAACAAAATCTTCATAACCCATTTTGCCGTCAACCTTGCTTTTAAATCTTCTTGGGACCTGAAAAAGATTAAAAATGACTTTTGTTCAGCCTTCTTACATTCGCAGAGGAGATGTTGACGCCGTGCATAAGGATCTTAGACCAATGGGTTCTCTTTGCACTATAAGATAAAGAAAACCAATTCTAGCCCTAACCAAAGAAATCTATACAAGTACCTTTCTACCCAACAGAGCTTTTGCTTTTCTCCAACCCTTCAATTTGCAGGTCAGAATGGGCAATAAGAAAGAACAATATCCAGCAAGACACAAATACATAGTCGGCTGCACCGTGTTACTAATTAAACCAGTTTAGATTAATTGAACCAGTTTACTCTTTCTTTGCACTGGAGAACTGTTTCTCATTCAAAAAGAAAACTATTCGGACACCCTAAAGTTTACAAATTCTGCTATGTACCATCATAAACATGATGCGAACTACTAACCTGAGAAAAAATTCTATCAACAATCCGGTAGGTAAGAGCATGGTTACCATATCTGACAAGGTTCTCCTTATCAATCAAAAAATCATGGTCGGTGTCCAGCTCCCAGAACTTACAGTATATCACGTAGAAGTGTTCATAAGAGAAGTACCTAAGTAACAGAAAATTAATGATATGTTATTTTATCAAACTCATAAAAATCACTAACATAAATTATTGCAAGAATCAAATTCAAAGCCCTGCACATCTTATCCAGAATAGTTACCTTAAAACTTTGTTGATGTCTTCTTCCTCATCTAAATGCTGCATTGCAGCAATTAGGTTTCCACGCTTCAACTCCCTGAGAGTAAGACGACCAGTTCCTGATTTATTCAGGTAATAAAATATTCTGTATATGACTGTTTCAGCTGTTGCACAGAAAGAAGTTAGATGCATAAGCTCAAGATATACTGCTACTTGCAAAATAATAAAAGAATGACTAACAAAACAATAAGCAATCTGCAATGAACAGAACATAATAGGTTCAGAAGGCAATTCAAGCAAACAGGTCTTCATTTTCCACCTTGGGCTGGGGTGATGCTGAAACATTTGCAAAAAGGGCAATGAGGCTGTATCTGACCATATGTTTTTTCGAGTTACTTGGATCAGTTTTGATGCTATTAGCTACCAATAGGCATACTTCCCAACAAAAGACGAAAGCTACACAGACACTCATTGCATGTAATACACCCAAATAAAAACTTGCAAGCATGACGTGCCACTTATAATTCAAACAGCAATGAGCTGCAAGTCAACTATGTCGCATAAAGATGCACAATAGGCCCAGTCAACCTATATCTTATCTATTTTTTATTTATCAACAGCTTGTTGATAATCTGTCAACCTATATCAACAGAAGTTATTTCCGTAGACAAAGTTCAACTCACTTTTTTGGATAGATAAAAATGCATGTATGACACGGGCACAGGAGGCATCTAAAGACATCAATATGCAGAAGTAGGCTACCCTAACAATGCAATTTCTGTAGTTAAAGGGTTAAGCATCACAGTCAAAGCTACCGAAAAGAAAACAGAGAGCCAACCTACACTGGTGCACTATCGTGAAAGAGAAGATAGCAAAGCTATTGACTATTCAAGTGTTCAGAATCATACCATATCTTTCCTGAAATTCTGGAGTGCTCTGTAAAAACTCAAGTCCTGGATGAGACGCTAAAAGTTCGCGCAAAATAGGTCTGAAATCATCCTGCATTTGACAAAAATATTGGGGGAAAAGCAACATCAAATAAATTGACAACAATGGATTCTTCATGAACAAGGGTTTTTAATACATTAAGATGAAAGTAGAAATAACAATTACAGTATTATATTGTCCGGGAAAACCTGAGTAAGATAACTGCAATCAGGTTGCTTTAGGAGTAAATAGATTCGAGTGGCTAAGTCTGTCGTCAGCATATTGTTTCCAATCCAATAATCAACAAGCTGATCCCTGATGTCCATCAAATAAAGTAAGACAGCAGCAGACTTGCTCACTTTGATAAGAAATAGTTGCTAAGATCGTAGAATCCACAGGCAAAGCTGGGAGGTTGTATCAATGGGTGCAAACAAAGACTGGTTTTTCAATCCGAAAAAATATTACATTAACTTTCACACTTGTGCTCACATTATGAAGCATTACAGTCCTTTTCACTACTGCAAGCCTAAAACACAATCAGCTCTATAAATGACCTACGTGATCATTAATTAACTGGCATGCCAATCAAGGCAGAAAAAAAAAATCTAATCTGGGGCAGTAGAAAGGATGAAAGAGACGTTGCCTTTCACAGTACAAGATGTTTGGACAGAAAATGAATGAAGATACTCACATAACCAGATAGCAACTTGAAAACATTTTCTATTAAAAAATTCAAAATAGTCACCATCACCATCAGTTGCACTTTAATTCCAGCAAAGCTTGCTATGTTGATTATTATAAGATTCACACTGACATCATAGATTAATATAAACAAAGAAGTGGCAGGTTCCTCGTCAAGATGCATTCCCTGGCACAGCCTCTCGTAAGGGAATAACAAGGTGATGTTCCAAAGTCCTCGTCATCATACACGTTTTTCTCCACTCAAATTGATAATTTCATGAGGCAAAAAGTGGATGAAGATATTCACTTTGGTCATGTTGCATATATGGTGGTTGTGGTGAAAATTAACTTTTATGAAGCACAGAAGTACAACACATCAAAGATTGTAAAACCAGAGAGGCATCTTGTCAGTTAATTCTTATCAATCATAACATATTCTAATAATATGCTACAAATGCAATCATAGCTTCATAGTACAAACCTAGCACCAGAAAAAAAAAATCAGACAGATTAAACATTAATATTGTTTAAGAGCTTCAGATCACTCTCTTGGTCTCTTCTAGGTTTTAGTAAATGTTTTATTTGGCTCAAAAGAAAGTGAGAAAGGCAGATTAACACAGTAGCACAGCTAAAAACAGCTTGAAAGTGCATTAAACAGTTTCTCAGATCTAAGGCTACAACAGTTCAGCTCAATGTACAAAGGATATAGAAAAGAGAGACTAATTTTTCCCATGTATCTCTTAGTGCGTTTTTCTTTAACAACATTACACCATAAAAGGTTCCATGACGCCATGACCACTCCAAAGAAATAGTCATACCTTGTCACAGTGCCTATACCAGCAACATCGATTTTCCTGAATACAGCTGAAGAGAAAAACGATGGTAGCTTGCAAATTTCTCTTGCTACTGATTTAAACTCTGCCACATGACATTGAAATGAAGCAACAGAACCAATCAACAAAACATCCACCAAAATACATAATTTTCATAAAAGTTTGATATGGGCAAGCAGAATCAGAGGAAAACAAAATTGACTCACCGTGAATATGCAGTCCACCTGAGTGACCATAGAAGTGCTGATCAATTTCAAACAAGCACTGCTCCTTAATTTCATTCGGTGCAGGGCGGCCATGTTTAAAGTAAAACTGGAACCAGTTTGAATATTTTGTCAGTTCAAATCAATGACATCAGATCAATCATTATGTAAGGATGGGAAACATCAACACACCTGTGGTATAAACTCACGTACTGGCTCTGTTACTACTTTGAGTGGAGAACTCAGAGGAGAAGGGCCAGACCTCTGCTTAAAAGATCGAGGAGAACCCGAAGAACTACGAGGTGAAAGTGGTGGCGTACTTCCCGCAGGAAACAAAGATGGCAAAGGGCTACCTGAACCAGCACTCGTTGTAGTAGAGTTCCCCAGTACAGTCAAAGCATTCCCTGCCTTGGCATCACCAATCAAAGACTTGACCTGCGGCCATTATAGAAAAAGCTCCAATCCATAAGTTGAAAATTGCGCAAACATGAGGATCTTCCAAAAAGGGGGTTGGATTGAATTAGGGAACTGAAGATGTAAACGAAGAAAGCAAATGTATGCAATCACTAAAAACATTCCTGAAGAATAAAACCACATAAACCCAAGCCTTCAAGACAAATGCACACATATAATTCATCTAAGTACCGCTTTAGGGTTAATTCAGCCCTAGTAACAATCAACCGTACGAAGACTCTTATCTACAGCTGCAGACACACAATCGTGCAGTGGCCCAATTTAATTTGTTTCCTTATTCTATATATATCAGCACCCATTGTTAGCAAAGACATGAGTTTGTCCAACATAGAACTATTCCATTCATCTTGAGGGTATATAGCTTACGAGATACCGGGCCAATTGCGAGTAATAGCAACTACAAATAGGAACCGCAACGATTACTAGCAGAAAAGCTGGTGAACAGGTTAAGGATAGTACCAGGCGAGCGGTGTCGGGAAGAGAGAGCCAAAGCGAGAAGAGCTCCTCGGCGAGATAGGGATTGGATTTGAGAGCGAGTGGAGAAAGTTCGGGAAGCTGAAGCGAATCCAGGTCAAGGGACGTAACATCCCCGGTGACCTCCATGTCCATGATGAACGCAGCAAACGAAAAGAATTGGCGCGCGAAGCAAAACCCTAGATCATGCCCTTCAATCAGCAAAGGGCAATGCTTGGGAATTCAGGGGATGGGAGGGAGCTTGGCGCTTCTTGAATTTGGCAGAAAGGTTTGAGCTCTGTGAATTGTACGGAGAAAACACAGAAGTAGAGGAAGGCAAATTTTGCGTTGCTCTTTTGCAATCCTCGACATATAACTAAAACACCTTCGCTCAATTGCGGTTTGCAACAGGCTACCGAGTGCAGTGCTGTGAGCTAATGACTTTTTCTCCACTTTTTCTTTTTTATATTGTTTTAAGAAAAAACGAAGAGAACTTGCATAAAAGAAAACATGAAAAAAATTTCTTCTCTTTTTTCTTCCGATTTTTACACGACCATCTTTCGCTCTGAACATCCTAATCTGATTCGTTAACATAATATTTTTTTTAAAATAATAGAACACTTACTTGATTGTATTACATTATAACATTCATGGAGACTGAAACCACTTCATCATTCATATGTCTTTTGTTTTTATAGAAACATCTCATCTTGTTGCTGGAACAATTTAATACTGGTTAAAATTTAATGTCATGTACTTGCGCTTTTGGGGAATAAACATGCAAGTGATAGCATATGTAGGAGGTCTCCTATAAGTGAGAGAAACAGAAGCTTTTTAATCTTCTCCCTGCCCTGGCAGCAATCGTCAGGAATTGAGAACTCTCCATAGCTTTTGTGCAATACCACGGCCTCTCTGCATGACAGCAGAAGGAATAAATGATGACAAGACAGGGACAGGCTCAAATCCAGGTTGAAGAAGCCTTTCACTTGCGGAGAGACGGCCTGGTTCTCACCAGCTGATGAGGCAGGTTGGCTACCTGAAACAGTGGGCTGGAACTGGGAGATGGCAACATTAAATGGAACAAGTGAAACTCCCTGGATGGCTGGCTTGCGATAAAAGCAAAGGGTAAAAAAACTCACCATGCCCTTGGTGGACGCACATTAGCTGATGATCTTTGCCAAAAGTGGTTACTAGTTATGTCTAATATATGTCTCGACCACACCTGGGAGTCTCTCCAGTATTCTCAACCTACTACAAGACATGAGTACAGGCACGTGGCAAGGTTATATACCATTTCTTTTGTGCAAGGCAGCAGCTGTGCAATGCCTGAACTATATACCATGAAAGTCCAGTAAAGAGACGTCACATGAAATGAAATTAAAGTATTTGCTCCCAGCTGAAGCTGGCAAAAGGAACAGACCTGAAGCTCTTTCCATCCTTTGAGCAGATGGTGCTGGCCGTGAAGTATAAAGAAGTGGCCTTGGATTCAGCTGCTGAAGAATGACAGATCAGACAAAAAAACATCTTCTATCGCAATATAATAGTATTATATGAGAAACAGTTAACATTTTGACCCCTAGCTTTGAGCTGGAACTAATTTGACAGTACTTCAGCATAGTCCAATAAAAAAAGATAATTATAAGATGAGTTATTAAAATCATTAGCACATGATAAGATATAGCAGACTGCAGACTCACCAACCAGAACTGTAACAATGGCAGAAGCACCGAAGTGAAGGACCTTCACAGAATCAAATGGAAGAACAAACAATGAAAGAAACAGACTAAAGAAGAAACCTTCACGACTAAAGAAGCCATGGAACAGCCTCCTCAAGTATGAATAATCAGGTCCATCCTCAAACTGTAGAGATCGACAATAGGGGAAGTATGATCTAAATTCTGAGGGATACGATCTGCAAAGGGCCTCTCAAAGGTAGCAATACTGATCAGATTCCCTATATTTTCCAGAGCAAAATTAACAAATACACACACGCTGACACACATTAAAACATTATGTGTGTTTGTATTTAAAAGAATTTCAGACAAGTGAAATCAGTAAATTATCTTATTTTAACGTGATTTCATTAGAATGCCACTCGTACCAAGGAATGCATGATAATACCTTTAGGGGAGTACGCATTTTCTTGTCACAGATTATGTCATATTTTAGCTTGTTGATGTCTGCCTTCAGGCCTTGCCAGGGGAGGCTTATATACAGATTGGAAAATGTACAAACTAATTAATATCATTATCAAGCCAATAAACAGAAACTGCATTACCTTTTGCACCAACTTTTTACATAGGAAACCACTATATGTTCCAAGTGAAATATACTGCAGCATGATAAGTTAACGATCAGTCAATAAATATCCATTCTGTAGGATGACTTTGTTAAGTATACGTTGGGACAGAAGCTGCCGGAACAGCATTGAAGGCAATTTGAAACCAACCTTCTTCTCATAAAGTACATAAGGACATAAGCAACAGACTTGAGATCACTCTTCTTCTTTCTTCTGTTTTGCTCTGCAAGTTTTAGTGACCACGTTAGACCAAATGGAAGACGCTTGAATGCAAACAGAAGTTATGGATTTGCCACAATGACAGAAGTTCCTCACCAACTCCAAGATGATTACTAAGACATGCATATCTTCCTATAAGATCCCTGTCTTCTCTCTAAGATCAGGTTAAGAGGATGTTTTTAAAGCGCACAAAGCAACTTCTGATGGTGCCAAAAGGATGTCAGTTACAGGCATTTTCAAGTGCACACAAGCATGGATGTACAACTAACTCCATAGAGACACACACACATATGGAAGGAACAGAGAGAGGAAAACACACAGCATCTTCGTCTAAAAGGTAATGCCCAGCAGGAACACTTGAAATCTTGAACATATATTGGGCTCTCAAATTTTTACAATTATCCTTTTATTGGTCCCTCCTATATCCTTTGTTCATTTATGGGACAATAATATCTGCCATACCCTCAACACAAATTGCATCGTAAACTTTAATCATGTTGTTACTCTGGGGTCATTGAAGAACATGATAAATAGAACTCCAAAATTAACCTTAGCTTTTCGTACAAAACCTCCTGCAATTCTCCAAATCAGATATCCAAACAGAGACCCCGATATGAAGCAGGAACTACAAGGTTATTGCCTACATGGAATATGCTTTTGTGTCAGCCGATCCCTTATAGTCTTTAGCAAGGCCATAGTCAATGATGTACAACTGCTGTTAAAAGACCAAGGAAAACACTGTTTTAAAGATAAGATTTTCAGGTATGACTACTTTGATAGTTAACTCCAACCAAGGTATCCAACACTGAATAAAAAGGCACAGGCATGTACACTGAGTAACCATAATAGGGATAAGAAAAATTTCCCAGTGAACTAGTAGCTGTCAACCAGAAACGTCAAGACATCATATTCCAGGGGATAAAAAAAAAATCAATATTGCATCTTAACTTGAAAATCTAGTTCATAAGTTTAGAAGATGAAATGTTCCTTTCAAATAACAACATTCCTTTCCATATGCCGAACACTACAGACGGAAACAAACTAAGAAACAAACTGAAATGGAAAACAAAAAAAAAAATTAATAATAATAATGAGCAAGGGATCTATACCAACTTGAAGCCGATTTCTCTCGAGTTTGAACATCAATCCCTGAAACCAAACCATCATAATTCAAAAATCGAGTGTCAGCTTCCTATCCGAAGTATTCGCGACATAGAAGCAAGTGAAACTGCGAGAAGCTAAGGAGACCAAATATATATATATATATATATATATATATATATATATATATATATATATATACAGAGGGGCAAAGTGATTCTATGACCCGCAGAAAATACCTAAATGAAGTCGACCAAAGGATCCACTTCCAATCTTGCGTCTGAGTTTAAACTTGTCATCGATTACGTGCTCCATTTTCAAATCTCTGACCAGTTGCCCGTGAGACGAACCTGAGCTTCTGCCTTTTACTGAATTCCAGGTTTAGACCAAGAAGAACCAACTGTGAAAAGATATGGATTCAGTCGGCGATGGTACGTCTCAAATGCATCAGAGTGTTCAAAAGACAACGGGAAACGGCAACGAGCAGCAGCACAGAAGCCCGGCCGTTTAGAACACGATTACGCTGAGTCTTGGCAATCTCCACCCGCAATTTGCCGGGAAAATGTAAGGCAAGGCGATGGCTAGGACAAGGTCAAGTAAGAAAATTGCTTGAAAACCTTTTGAATTTGGTGTAAAGGTACATTTGGTCCTCGAACTTGGGTAGCCCGGACAGATTGCCCCCTGAACGTAGACTCCGCCAAACTCACCCCTGAACTTGAAAAAATGGTGCAGTTTGCTCCTTTTGCCCTGCAGGCGCATCACATGAGCCTCATTAAGTTGACACGGCCTCTCTTCGTTAATGGGTGGTCTGTTGAAGACGCGAGATATCAGAAGGTAGCACAGAGGATTCAAAAATTGGGTGAAAATCACATGGGTAGGTGGGAGGCTGAAATCAGACGCGAATAGTGTTGCAGGAAACCCATTTGAATGCTTTGCAGAAACCGGTTCTTCGCTAATTCCTGGAGAAAACCCAGTTGAGTTCTGCTAATTCCGGCAGGAAATTCTCCTTTGCTATCATCTTGTTGCTCCTCAATTTCGTCAGACGCAGGAATAGTTGAATCGGACGTTCCGAATGCAAGCCTTGCCTTTGCCTCTGACAATAACGCTGAAATTCCTGAACCACCACATATGATCATAGAAAAACGGATGGTTCTTGTCCCTTGTATTGGGCAATAATGCCTTGGTGCTTTGTGCGCCAATCTGAATGCCGAGTCAGGCTGGACTGCATTGCTGTTGCGTCTTCTTCCACTGTTTGCAAAGAGATGGCAAGCTGGAGATGGATCACCCCCACATGCTTTGCTCTGGAACTGATAGGTTTCCACCTCAGCGTGTGATTCACGACAATAATCCTACCAGCATTTTAGCGTAGGGGTTTTGCTTTGGTGTTAAAGACTTGGAAGAGCATATCATTTCCCTTAAACTGGAAAGGGGAAAAACAGATGTTCTGTTTCATTGCAACTATGGATGTAACAGATTCCAAGGTCGGGGTGAACTCCCAATGCTTTTGCCTTTCTAATCTCAACTCCTGATCTCTTTCCCCACTCAGGAAAATAGAGGGGAAACAAGCTTATTTATTTACTTTCCTCTCATTCTCAATGTGCCATGCCATCTCAAGAAATGTACAGTATGTCTACTCAGATTTTCTTTTTCTGAAAGAAATGTCTCTAGTCCATGGATTAGGAGTAAACTGGTTCAGTTTGACTTATAAAAAGCTCGTGAACTGGTTCAGTTTGAATTATAAGAAGCTCGTGAGCAACCATTGTTTGCAAATCCCATTTCCATCTTATGCGGATGCATCGCTGCTTTATCATCCAGAAGCGTCTCCTTCGTTCCATAAACCTTTTCTCTTCCCTCGTTTTTACCCCATTTCCCTCCAATACGAATGGCCTATCCTGGAGGCCCAAGTGGCTCAATGTCCCCTACTTTCAAGTCTCGTTGCAGGACTTCGTTAATCGCCGTAGGTTTTCTCATTCTTAGGTCAGACCTACAACCACCTCGCCAAACTTGGTAGGGCCAAGTTTTGAATACTACGAGTTGTTGCTTGTAGATATCGGGATTCTCGCAACTTAAACATGCAAAAGGGCCTGCATTTTGGAATGTCCGATTCAACTTTCCTTGTCTCTGATGACACTGATGAGTAATTACATGACATCGAAGTAGAATTTCCTGCCGGAATTAGTAGAACTCAATTAGGTTCCCCGCCAGAATTAGCAGAGAACAAATTCTCGCAAAACTCAAATGAGTTTCCTACAACACTATCCGCATAATTTTCTCCAATTCCTAAATCCTCTCTGCTACCTTTTGTTATCTCGCGCCTTTAGCAAACCACCCATTAACAGGGAGAGGCAGCGTCAACTTAATCAGACTCACGTGCTGCGAGCACGTAGGCCAAAAGAGGTAAATTGCACTCTTTTTTCAAGTTCAGGGGCGAGTTGGAGTGAGTCCATATTCAGGAGGCAATCTGTCCAAGTTACCCGAGTTCCAAGGCCAAATGCGCCTTTATGCCTTTGGATTTTGGACTTACTAATACTATTTTTCAACTTAACTAAAGAAAAAAAAAGGAAAATAAAAATTATTAAAAATATTTATTTTTCACAAAAGAATATCTTTCTTTTTTAGCAAGTAGAGTTGTTTTTGAAAAAAAAAAAATTTTGTTGTTTTTCGCTATGTAGATGTAGAGGAAGAGAAAGAATGTGGACTACAACCACGCTATAGGGATTTGGAGTCTAGCGTTCCCAATCACTTTATATTTTAAAATTTTATAAACTTTTTCAGTGTAGAGTTTTAATAAATTAATATTTTCAAAAAAAATAATTACTTTATATAAAAATAATATATAATAATAAATTAAATTAATATGAGATGAAGTGTTAAGATTTTTTTTTTTTGCCCTTTTAGTATTGTTAGTTTTAGAATTATTGATGACACAAATGATTAAGCATAATTAGGGTACCAAGCACAACCTTTTGAGAAAGGACATTTTTTTGTTTCACCAAAGTGCCTCAATTATATCATAATCCGTAACGATCGTGAGTTGTCGCAGGCCTACAATAAATGTGGGACTCATGTGATTTAGGGATCTATGAGCTGATCGATGGTCTATGATAACTAATGATCATCACAAACCGTGAAGCTTGACCTTTCCTTCACAAAACTTGTATCTTACTATGAATTGATTGCTTCAGCCATCAACTTCAACCTCAACCTCAACTAAGGATGGGCCCGCTTCATGAAGTGGGTTAACCCACTTCATAAAGCGATTCACCATTTGTGTAGAAGGAGACCGAAGATCAGTGCATCGACGATGGATCAATGGATTGATTGAACCAATAGAGAAACGAAGGCAATTGACAAAAAACAAAAGTGACAATAGAAGTGCGCAAATGAAGTGACACAATATTACCAAATTGTTGCTCCATGGAGCTCCAAAGCTGCCCTGTTTATTAAAACATCACATATGGATCATGACCCGCTCCAAAACTAATGGATCATTAAAAAAAGCCTACTCCACCAGAGCGGGTCAGATTGGAGCTCCATCGAATGAGGCTTCATGCCTATCCCTGAACTAAACTCATTCATGTAGGAGTAATTGCTTTACGAAAGAGATTAGTATCATACTGTATATTTTCCCCTTGCTGTTTTCCTGCGTTGTGCCTTATGAGGCGACAAGCTGCTCTGTCCGACCCTACTCTGTTGTCCTTTCTAATTTTTCTGATAAACGTCAGCAGACAGAAAGTTGCCCTTCTATTTCCCATAAGAATTCGTTAAATTACGAGTTATAAATCATGTAATCAGAACCCTTCACCTCAGACAATATCCATGGCTGCTGCTGACGTACCCACTGGTGCTTGCATAGCAAAAGAAGAATGTTAAACCCTGAAACTGAAAGTACTACTAGTAGAAAGTTCTATACAAAATTATTATAGAATTACGTCGATTACCATTTACTAGGGTGCCAAAAACGGATTGATTTGACTGTGTAGAACTTCTCATAGTTCTTTCGCTACTTTAGCATGTTTTTGCAACAAAATACATCAATGTTTCTTACATCCAATCGAATTGCGTGAAACATAATATTGTAAATTTCTGCTCCGTTTATATTTTTCAAAACACACTTCACATATCTAGCATTTTCATGTTCCATGGCACAACTGCAACATTCCATATCACACAACATTCGAGAAGGACCTACCCACTGATGTCAGAACACAATGGCAGGCAGGAAACATATTAACTGAAGTTCTACTCTAGACTACAAAGAGAACACTAATCTGGAAATCCTGAAGTTTGAAACTGCATATGGGGCACAGGTTCCTGAAGTTTGAAACTGCATATGGGGCACAGGTTCTTGCATTTCACTTCACAGCCTAATTGTGGCTACTCAATCATCTTCTCTGTCTGGAGGGAGGCCACACGGCAAAAGCATTTTCTGCACACGCACACCAGAACATATGATATAGTAAAACCTCATTGAAACAAATTAACAAAGCACTGGTATCCTTCTATAACCAAAAAGTTAATATCTGACATGCAACTTTCACGGAAGCTCATACTTGCATGCTTAAGCCTCAAGTAGGTGCCTTCCCTTCCAAATATAGAGATAAAAAGATGTCATAAAGCCCTCAGTGAGTTGCTCAATTCACACTTGAAAGTCAGGCTTTCTTCACACTTGATTAGCACTTCTTCATTTGAAACATTTTAAAGTGCCCACTATTACAAATACATTTTTCTTCTCATTGTGTGTGTGTGTGTGTGTGTGTTTGTGTGAGTTTATAAGGGAGAACATACAGTATCACATTAACTCATTCATTGACAACAAATTATCTGCCATTCGTGTGTATGATAATTCTTCAAGTCAGTGACGGCAGTTGTATCCACAAACATGATGCATGAATGACTCTTTAACATTCACCATAATAGCATGAAGAACAGCAGAATCTATTAACTCCTATGGGTTCTAAAACATCACGATCACTCATCATTCTCGCAACCAACCGACACCATATCCAGCACAAAAATCTTGGAAAAAAATGAAAACTAATAAAGTACCTCTGTCCTACAAGTCTACAATCAAAAGGTATGTCTAAGTTCCTTCTCTCTTCAAGGGTATGAGAAAGGATTAGCTCCAATTCAGTGAAAACAGGTCCCTAAATCATAAAGTCTATCCACATATTCCTTGTATCCTCACACATAATTGCCACACTTTCAAGTTTCAAATTTAATCATCAAACACTTTTTAGAACAGCAAAAGGATAGCTTTTTTAGACACAAGTCATGAAAATTTTCAGGTCTCACTCAAAACCTAAGCTCTTCTGGAACGGATAACATTTTCCTCCTCAAGTTGCGCATACACCAACCCAAATCGAGTTCTAGCCCATAATACCAATCCCCACATATATCAGAAAAACAAAGAGCAAAACCTACAAGAGATCTGGACACATCTAGATGGAATTAGCAACAAATTAAAGAACGGTGAGATACCTGCATGTAATTGTAGCGCTCTCTCCCAATCGATTCGTTTTCGGCTACAGCGAAGTAGGCCAAGATCGGATAGTGTCCAATGTAAGACGCATAGCTATCCCTCTGAATATTCACTGCCCACTCGCTGCAAATGTTAACAGAAAAGGTGAAACAACAAGATATAAATATCATATTAACCGAATCTGTTCGGGGGAAATCGCATCAATTTGAAGCGGAAACGATCGAACTTCTAAACTCACAATCTATTGAGATCAGCATGGCCAGTTCCAACATATTTAGCCTGGAGATGCTCGAGCTGGGAGTTAATGTTGAACCTGTCGCTCGCCTGCATGATTCAATCCCAAAGGATGAAGATTTCGGGCACCGACGAAAAGGCGCAGAATTTTGAAGGCAGCCAGCGGGCAGGGATTTAGAGGCGGAAGTGTTTGGGAAGACGCGATATGAACTCTCGGAAACCCGACCATCAGCGGAGTCAACCGCAGGGCAGGACCCTTATTGGGCCTTAAGAGGTCATTCTTTCAAGGCTCAGGCCAACCTCTGGGCCCAACATGTGTGCAGATCAAGGCTGAGAATTAACCGAGCCTTTTTCGAACTACTCAAGTCAAGTCTATTCAAACTTAAACCAAAATTTCATTTGACCAGTTATGGAGTCGCGGTCAAGCTCTTTGATGTCGGTCGATTAGTTGTCGAGCTTTTAACTATTATTATTATGTATTGGCCAAGAACACCGACCTAGGTAAACCATAATTGCATTTATTTGTTCCCAAAAGCTGGTTCCAGTGGGGTTAAGTAACTGGCAATTCACCCTTATCATTTCCAAACTCTGATAAATACCCTTACTTTTTTAGGAAGTAACCTTACTTTTACCTGATTCTGAATAAATAAATAAAGAATACATTCATCTTATCATGTTTCAAAATTTATTGTCACCCTCATTAAAAAGGGAAAAAAAAATTAAAATCACCAAAACAAAATACTATATCTTGAAGTAATTAAACTAACCTTTCATAAAATCTGTGTTTGGTTCCACTAAAATGCATTATTTTAAAAATTTATGAATATTCTATTCGTATAAAAAAAAAAGCGGGAAAGAAAATTGTTTGAAATAAAGCATTTTATAATACATTCTGAACATATTCGAACATTCAAAAATTTTGTTATTAAATGGGTCAATAGAGTGAAATTATGTTTCTCGTCAAGTATGGACGTAGTCATGATTAATTAACTAATATGCAATTCAACTATTCATTTTAGAAAGTATCATGTGCGCCTTCAAAAGGTGCTATTTCCCTTTTGACTTCAATCAAAAGCTCTTTCAATACATGATGAAAAATGAATGAGCAGCTAGTTCGGGTTCAATTCGGTTTAAAATTCATTCAAGAAAGTTGTCAAGTTAAATTTAAACAAATTTTGGCTCGGTTTAAACCTCATCTATGTCTCATTCAAATCATTATCAAATCAAATTTAAATAAAATTTCAAATGATATACAACTCAAATAAAACTCGATTTGCTTATTATTCAGCTTAGCTTTTTTCCTTAATTTAAGTGAATAACTTGAGTTTAATTGGTTAAAAATTTATTCATAACTTGTTTATTCAGTCTAAACATGAACAAAATATCAAAATTAATAAATATTTAAAACAAAAAAATGAACAACCCAATACTCAATTTGGCTCAACTTGTTTTTAGCCCTAACTAAAAATTGTTTATGCATGCATTTAAACAATGCATTTTCCCTTTATTGGGCTTGTTGGGCCCTTGTTTCTTATTCCAGTAATCGTGTAGCCCAATTCATCATTGGGATTTCCCATATACATTAATGTGTTTTTGTGTTACCAAGACCTATAAACAATACAGAAAGCTCACAAAAGGTGCAAGCACAATCGATCAATTCGGGGGCTTGAAGCCTCCAAGTGGACTCGTCATCTTTTGACGAAGAGCATCGGCACGTCTTGGAAGTATTGTCATTAAGGCAAAGACTTGAAACGCAGATTCTGTTATTGAATGAGGTAACATATATAATTTTGAAATTGGTTTTCTGATAATTACATGTAATCATAATTAATTAGTATGTAAATCTACCATTAGTTTGGTTTACAAGAAGGATATCTTCCACTTAAAATATAAATATGCAAATATTGATTGTTATGGCCCTGGGAAAGGAAACCATACAAAAGGTAATAAAGAGCATCCAACAAAATACAAATTAAAAGAGTATGGGGATTAGTAAAACAAGCAAAATCTGAGTCTCTAGACAGCCAAGCTTAAGCTTGCTTTTCTGTGGTTATGGAAGTATCATAATAGAGAGGACACATTTTCATTAATTTCCATGACAGCCACTGAAATTTGGTCTGGCACATTAGATTCTTCATTAAAAGCCAGCCATTATTTTATTACCTTTTCCTCTGTGTATAGCCATCTAACTTGCTTTATATTGAAATGGTTTTTAACACAATTATTAGTTGCCCCACAAATTTTTAGTCAAGTACAAGAAAAAGGCACCGCAAATGGCAATCATATTGGTCTATAAATTGAAGCATGACCAAACCCCTTATTCATGCATATAACCAGTTTTCTAGTCTCCACTTAATTTAATCTGTGGAAAAATTAACCTTCTCTTCCTCCTCCACTATTTAATGGCGGCTGGCTCATTTGGGTGGAACAACTTGAGGCAAATGAACATGCATGACCAATATGTAGGCGTTGCAAGGCCAAATTACAGGCCTTATGGTCATGGCGGCAATCTACAAATTGCATGTAGACTTTGCCATCAGGTGTTCTTCAGTACACAAGATCTTATTGATCACATAGAATCTCACATGAAAGCCCCAAATGATCAGTTGCTACTCCCTCCCACTCCCAGAAATCACCTCCTGAACCCGCCAAATCCAAATCCCACCTACTTCTTCCCTCCCCAGGCGCAGAACCAGCTGCGGAGAAACCCTTTTTATCCTAATTATAACATGAATGTTGCTCCTCCGGCTGGCCGGCCGCCACCTGGGAAGGTTCACGATGGCTACGCCCCGCCAGTTTGGACGACGGGCCAAGCACCGCCTGCTGCCGCGGGAACAAGGTGGGTGCAACTGCAGGACTTGATTCCAGTCACCAGGCCATTTCTCAACCAGCTGGAGCATGCGCTTCTGCCCAACAATAAACCAGTGGCTTCAGCCGTCATGGAAAGCCAATACAACAGGAACTCCGATCTGGAACTGCTGGATTTGACTCTTAAATTGTGAAACAAACTGTTTCTAGCTAGTTTTTTTTTTCACATTTTTTTTATAGGAATCGAGGGATATGTCGTTTGCGGATAAACTTATACCTTAAGGGACATTTTTTATCATGTTAATTTTTGTTGGTTGTCGAAATATTTCCAGTAAATGCTAGAAAGATCATGTTCATTTTATTATTGTTGAATTAAACTAGCTAGCCTCGATCGATAAACCCGACCAAGTTGATTGTTTGCTTCGGATTAATTTGTGAGTGCTGATTCTTACTTACGGCTCCTTTCGCATTAAGTTGAATTAATAAATTAATTAAAAATTATTTATTTTAATTTTTACAGTTTTTTATCTAGATCCAATTTTATTTAAAAGTTAATATTGTATGTGTATGGTAATCCATTGAATGATATTTTATATAAAGTAATTAAATTTTTAAGAATTTTTATAACCTACTCAACCTAAAAATAAAAATTAATAAAAATTTAATTGCATTATAAGAAAAATATTATCCAATCAATTATTATACATATATAATATTAAATTTCAAGTAAATTTAGTTCCAAACATAAAAAAATATTTAAAAAATAAATTAGTTTGGATTAATATAATATATATTAAATAAATTGGTTACTTTTTTTTCCGAACACATATATCAGCAAGATCAAGGATGACATAAGAGAACAGTCATTTATGTGGTGATCGTGAAAACGAATACCTACTTCGTTTCAATTTAAATCAATTGACTTCAAAATGTCTTTATTTTTATATTAATGTATTTTTTACCTGAAAGTAATTTTAATTAAAAGCCAATATTATGTAACTACAATAATCCATTGAAAATACAATTTTTGTAATCGTACTAAATTTTTGTAATTTTTTCTAGTTTAAAACATTAAAAAAGAAAAATTTAAAAAAATTTAACAACATTTTGAAAATTTAGTTTCAAATAGATTATTGTATCAATATAATATTGGCTTTCAAATAAAATTAGTTTCAGACAAAAAAAATGTAAAAATAAAAATAAGTCAGTTGACTTAAGTTTAAACAAATTGGCTCGAAGAATTAAACCGTTAGACTTAAGCATGACTGCTAGTCATGTTGACTCATAATTTACATTAAAACAGTGTCAAAATTGAGTTTTTCTCATTTCTCCAAGAAAAATACAAAAATGTACAAAACGGCCTTCAGGCCCTTCACTGATGTAACACCTGCAGAATTTTAAGTTTTTCTACATTAATTCGGTTTGGAATTTCTCCCTAGTTATGCTTCATAATGGGTACATATAGCATACGATTCCATTTATATGTCGGTATTATATATTTGTATCATGAAAGCTTGTTGAGGAGACAATCAACAACAATGCCAGAATGATTACTTGAATTGCAGAGCCCACTTTTGTGCTAGATGATTGTTGGAGGATGGTTGCTGTTTTGCATAAGAGATGATTAACATCAGTAATTGAGATTAAGGTTTTCAATTAGCTAACCTTATGGAGTCCATAATATTATTGGGTCATAACATAAATGTGTGTACAACCATACAAAACACTGAGAGTACATTTGGATGTAGAAAATAATAATAATTACTCAATTTGTCTCATAAAGCTTATCCCTTCTATTATTTACAATAATTAATTCATAATTTTTCTTCTTTCAAAACTTTTTTATAGAAATATAAACTTTTTGTATGAAAATGGTAACTTAAAAACTCTAGTTTATAAATATAATTTTTAAATTCTTTTATAATACAAATTACTATGAATATAATTAAGTTAACTTTTAGTAAAAAAAAAAAAGGTAAAAAAGGTCATCTTTTATAAAACAGAGAAAATATAATTTTTATTTATTTTTCATTATCTATGTGCAATTTTTCAAAGTGTTTTAAAGCAAACAAAGATTATTTTATATATACATTCACTACATTGAAAAAATTAAATACTTTAGTTGAAAGTTGAAGGAAATTTTGTGAACTATAATAATGTATTTTCCTAAGTTTATAAGCTTCAAAAGTCACAATGAAAAAATGAAAAATTTCAAAAGTCTACCTCTAATTTTTTTGCTATATGCAGCTTAGGCTCCCAATTTTCTATCCTTATACCCGCACTACCATCTCCATCATTCCCCAAATGCCTAGCATTCTCCACTAATTCTGCTATCCAATAGCTCTAATGTCACTATTGTTACTTTCGTGGATTGCTTCATGCGTCGAGACTTGCTCACTCGCCTGTAATCAAAGAAGAGAATAAAGGATTTAGCAATCCATCAAACCCAACAAACCAAGAAAGATGGAGGTGGGTGGGTGGACTGTTGTAATGGAGAAGTTGGTCAAGTGACAGCAACGACGAAATGTAAAAAAGTTGAGAGAGAGAGAGAGAGAGAGAGAGAGAGTAGGAGCAAGATGCGGGAAAGGTGAATGGATGGAAAATTGGGAAAACAACAAAAATAGATTTTCCCAAATCTTCGTATGACAGAAAACTATCTTTCAACAAAATTGAAAAAAAAATAATTAACTAAATATATTTTCTTTTTATTTTATAATTTTTTAAAAAAATTAAGAATTTTCTAGAACTAAACAAAAAGTCAGGAACGGATTGCTCCTTGAGCTCCTACTAACTCATGGCAGTCTCGGAGTTTCATTAGCCAAATCCATGTCATTGGAAAACTTGGAGAGATTATACACATCAATGAAACTAGGTGCTTTTTTTTTTCTTCTTTGCCCTTTTCACTATTATATACTACATATTTTGTTACTTTTTCAAGTTGTAGAGTACAACTCACTTTGCACGTATTGGTACTTAGTGAGAATTACCATTTTTGTTACTAATAAATGGTAACTTCTTTATGCTGATTAGCATGCCTTGATTTATTTGTTGATTACACATCTTGCTTTAATTTGTTGCTTTAGAATGGATTAGGGTCTACTGATGAACCGTAAAAATATTAAACGGAGAAAACACAATGAAGCTAACACGGTTCAAAGTCAAAAAATAGTAGAACAAAAGCCTAAATATACAAATGGCCCCTAACTTTGATTAACTCACGCAAATTAGTGCAAAAATCAATACTCATTAAAAGTTAGCCCTCAAACTTTGCAAAAGTTAACAAGTTAATCCATGTTTCATTGTTGTTGACTAATACCGTTAGAAAATAAAGTGAGGTGGCGGTGGAAATGATTGTGTTGCATTAACAGTCTATTTAACTTTTACATTAAAACCATGAATTAAAAATAGGGGGAGGAGAACAAATTCATAGATCCCCAATCCAAAATAGAGAAGTTTCAACTAAAGAGGGTCATTCAATTTAAAGTCATTGAATGAGATTAATAAATTGATTTTTTAAGAAATAATTTTATTTTCTAGAACACTTCGAATTTAATTAAACAATTGACAAAGTAATCAAAAACATATTTGGTAAATTGAGGCCTATCAAAGAAGTGCAAAATCTGAAACCACAAGGGGTTAAAGAAAAGAGAAAGAAGTAGAGAGCTTACAAGAAATATCATTTGATTCATCAACAATCTTCTTGAAGGTGTTAAACACAAGCTTCTTGTCTGCGAAGTACACGAGCAACAGTTTCATGTTAGGCTGCCAGAAATTTGCTTCTCCATTGGTTCTTAGATCACCTCGATGATCCTAATTCTTCACCACTATTCAATTTCCTCTGAATGACTTTTGGTACAACATTTCTTGCAATATCATTCCAAAGTAGTATAGCAACGAACCTAATTTCTTCAATAATGCCCTTACTTTCTCATAAGTATTGCTTTCGAAATCGATTCCTCTTTATCTTCATTGGTGGGGCTAAGTTACCGAGGCTCCTTGTTGAAATCAATTCCTCTTCATCTTCTTGTCCTTTATTCCTTTAATGGCTTTTTAACTTTTGGCACCTTTTTTAGTTTGTGTAGCATTAACATTCATCCATGATATGTTCATGTATACTGAAATAAAGAGTTAAGCTAACACTTGTTCTGACAAGGTTCTTAAATTGTTTATGAAAGTAACAAGTAGATTAGGTTGAGGCTTCATCATGCTAAGCCATACAATAGTTCTAATGCTAATGAATAGGTCTATGCTTTGCCCTTGAATTTCTCAAGTAACTATTGCAGTAGTCAATGTTTGTTTCTGCAATGCCTATGACATGTAAATCAAACCGATCTCATATTGTGTTAGTTCACATAGCTTATCCTTGTGCTGTTTTCCCCATGTAGAACATTTCTGTAATAAAAATGATGTTTCTAGATTGAACAAGAACATGTTGATCTGGTTGCATATCTAAGTTTTATTTTAAGGACTTGACTAATTTACAAAATTCAAGGCTATTAGTGCATTTAAGCCGATTTGAAACCATAACTTACAATGTTGGCCTTCAAGGGATGGAAATCAAACATGATTGAAGGCCTTTCTCTAGAGATGTCAACAAGTTGGGTATAGCTAACCTCAAACCCTCCTTTTAAGTAATCTAATTCGGGTTGTATTCGCCCCACAGGTAGGCGAGTACAACCCACCAACCCATTTTAAAAAATATGTTTGATTTTTTTAGACTTCCTTTTTTATATATTTACATATTTTTAAACGAATGTGTACATTCACAATTAATTAATACTTAAAATCATAAATTAAAGTAATATAAGATAATTTATGTTAAATTATAATTTTATTTTTTAAATAAAATCATATTTTGAATAGAAATATAATAATTTAAGATAAGTGCAAGTAAAGTCGAGTAGGAAAAGTTAAACTCATACTCTCGCCATGATTTTGAAGATATGGTCAAATTCAGATTTAAGTAGTTGGATTCGGGGAAGGTAGGACCGAGTATGATACTTTTTTACATCCATACCATTTTCACTCTCCTGGTATGGGTGTGGTTCTTTGGAAACTAACTTATATATTAAAAAGTAGTGCAATCATCTTTCAATAATATTGGCACGTGCTTCTATGCTCATTTTTTTTCTTTAATGAAGATGCTCAAATTGATGACTTTCATATAATCAATTTTTCTTTATTCAATTATACCTAACTAGGTGTAGGGTTTCGGGAGCTAAACAAGCGCAACGAAAGAAAACTGAAATCCTCCAAGATCCAAGTGAAAACGAGATAAATCGGGTGTTCATAAAATTTTATACCTAGTCGGTTAAGATCTTTCACCAAACGGTTGAGTTGAATCATAAATTTAAACAGTTGACATGTTCAAATTCTCTACGGTACCCACACAAGCTTCTCGGGATCACCACACCTTCACCACATCCCGGCATATGTGTTCCTTTTGCTCCCGCATTGCTAGCTTGCACCCTCCAAGGAATGACAAAAAAATAGTGCGACTGGAACTTTTTAGAACCCTTTTGATTTCATCCTTATGGAGGCTAGGGCAAGAGCTACAAAATTTTCACTATATGATATATATATAGTGAGACTCAACTCACAAGCTTAATGAGTTTCAAAACCCTAATCCGATTAGGTTTAATTTCATGCTTTATTAATGGCTCAACCTTTGGGCTAATTATTAATCCGAAATTATTATGAAACCAAAACTCAAACAATTTGGCCTATACACTCAAATAATTCAATTGGCTTTATGTATGCAAAATAATAAGCTCGTACCATGTTGGCAATGATCATAAATCACATTTATGATCATAAATAATGAGCGGTATTTAGCAAGACATTATTGCTACCTAAGTGACAAGATAGTCGATGATTCAACTAAACATCTATGATCATTATCTGTATATGTCATTGTCCCTTTATCCAAAATATCAAAATCAAGCACGAGACATGGAGTGTGTCACTTTCGCATAGCCCAGTCTATGGTTTATTGATTACTAAGCAGATTAACTTAAACTGGTGACATTGATATCGTATATCAATTCATCCGAATACGGCCATGCATTTTCTTAGTCTCACTCTATCCATGGGCCTAAAAATATTATTCTCGTTACATAGGAAGGAAAAATCTCATCTTGATCATACAAACCCTCCGCATGATATGTGACATACCCAATGACCACTTTCATGTTCATTTAGTTACGAGTAACAAAATGAATTATCAAAGTAAATGACTCATATGTAAGGAAGTTTGATAACCTTATGTCAAAGGATTACATATACCATGATCACTATGAGAATCACTTATAACACTCATATAACGATCCATGTGGCGTTCTCATAGTGGGTCGATATAGTACACAAGTTCCCCAACTTATACCCATATGTAGATTATATATCTCATATTAGTCTCCATATATACTAATATTTATGTATTATTGTAACCTACTTCACAATAATACTAGACCAGAGACGTTTAAGAATACTAATATTTTAGGGTTATAATTATATTTGATTATATCACACAGAAACAATACAACAAATATAATTACTAGATTAATGGCGTAATAAAATATTATGACTTAATGTGTAAAATACAACCATTTCATAATTGACTTTTGGGCTCAACACTACTACTAGGTATGTGAGCGTGCTGCAGTGAGGTAGAGTTTTATGTTCAAAGTTTGCTTTCTTAACTTTTAGGCACAACACTACCACTAGGTTTGTGAGCGTGCTACAGTGAGGTAGAGTTTTATGTTTAAAGTTTGCTTTCTTAGGTTCTTTCTTGGTGAATGATAAAACTTCCCATCTAGTTCATAAGTCTATTATTTCTGTTCTCTTAGTCCTTAAATTGATGACTTTCATAAGGGCAATTTTTCTTTATTCAATTATACCCAACTAGGTTAGCGAGCCTAGTGTGCTCCAATGAGGTAGAGTTTTATGTTCAAAGTTTGCTTTCTTAGGCTCTTTCTTGGTGAATGATAAAACTCCCCATCTAGTTCATACGCCTATTATTTCTACTCACTTAGTCCCAAACTCTTCCATTTGATGATTGGGTATCCGATTTCAATCACAATTATAAAGATGTAAAAATATGTCCTATCCTCGAACCCAGCCACCCAAAGCTGAACATGCCCTTACTTACATAGCAATGGAGAGAGTACGAGTTTTACTAATTCTACCCAACCTTACCCGCGTTCCTCCCACATTGATATATTTATATTTTAAATATAATTTTATTTCAAAATAAAATTATAATAACATAAATTACCATATATTACTTTAAAAAAAATATATATATATGTAAAAATATTAAAAAGTTTAAAAAATTAAATATATGTCTTAAATGGGTAGGTTCATCAAGGAGGGTTTAGGTTAGCTAAATCCAATCTGTTGACATCTCTAACAGTGAACTAAATTTAAATCATTACATAGATGAGTTTGGGAAATAATATACCTAGGAACGGAAATAAAAGTTCGACCATAAATTGGGAATTTTTTTTTAAAGAAAAGCAAATGAAAGGATGCTAACAGTAATTTACTCTACACCCTTTAATATATAGTAGTGAATCTGTTTATAGTATTTATCAGCGGCATTTCTTTCATAAGCTACACAACTAGTTTCTAATGTTATTTTTCAGTCAAATTTTGACGTCAGTTTTGTGTTCTATATGTTTGCTACAAATTTAATGACAGTAGTATTTGAAACAATCAATTTTACCTTTTAACATAATGATTAAAACTGTACTAGTAATTATATAAAGTTAAGCATTCATTTTTTCGTTGACGAGATTATTGTCTGATTAACATGATGATCCACATGCACCAAGTTCTAATAATTTTCTTTTTCTTGCATACCATAATGTGCTGAGAAGTTAATAAATAGTAACTTAAATCAAATGAATCCCACATACACGTGTATGTACATGTATATATATGTATACACACATATGCATATACGTATAATTTAGTTCATGTCTAAACTTACAGAAAAGACCGTTATGCTTTCAACTCGGCCAAAAAAGGCAACTAGTGTTTTTCTTCTTGTTTTTTTTTAGTTCAAATATACACTCATGTTTCTGAATGGGCCAAAGTGGCCTCTTTCTCTTAGATTGGAATATTTATATGTGAAATAAGTATATTCTATAAAAAAAATAATGCATTATAATGTTTTAAGGGAAATGAATATGTTTTGTTATGGAGTGGGGAAAATTAGGGGTTTATGACCCATTTATGTATTAAGACTTTGGTATAAATTGGGTAATGATGTAGAAATTGAAGAAATGTATTCTGAAAAGTGATTCGTTAGTGCCACATATTAAAAGCAATAATTTAACATTGAATTGACCACTGAATTTAATAGAAAGTGACCAATTTGACCAATTTAAAAAATGAGTGGTATATTTAAGCTAAAAAAAATAATCATAGTCGATTTAGATCAAATCAAAAAATTGGTGGTTTATTTGCAATTTTTTTTGTTTTTAATTTACCCTGCACCTTGTTTCGCTCCAACAAAACTCATTGATTTGAAAAGGAATAATTCCATTGTACAAACTAGAATACGAATTTTAGCCCACCATGTGAAACAATGATCTTTCTATCAATTATCTTGCAACAGGATGTAAGTTATTTTAAGGTAAAAATAATGAATAAACTATTAATATATTTGTGCTGGCTTGATTTACCTACTAATGGTTTTTTTTATCAAATAAACCACTTATGTTTTTGAGTCGGCCTAAATCGGCCACTCTTGTAATTTTTTCTGTTAAATCTAATGAAATCTTAGCATAAAATACCAAATTTAGTCTCTACATTTTATACTTTTTTTCTTAGCGCATCTAAAGTTTATTAATCTAACATTTGAATTGCATTCTTGAAGCCAATATCGATCTTTGGACTCTGTTTGTAAATAGTAATTGAGATTTTCTTGAACTTGTTGATAGTAGTCACGATGTTCCTCCTCTTACTCTGCCTCATATTGTACCATAATATTGCATTAAGCACTAATATGAGTGAGATGTTGCTCGGCAGTGGCAGTGTGGGGCCGGAGGCATCCATCTTGGATAACGGAGATGTTACACTTTAAAGTGGCTAGAAGCAGCAACAAATGGATTGTGCCAAAAAAATATAATTTTGGAAAGTGGTTATGAAATTTTATAAATGGTAAAGGTAGCTTATTTGAATTGTTTTAAACCAAGTAGAGCTATTTTGTTAATTTTAAAAAGTTAATAATGGAATTTTATAATATTTCACGACTCGAGTGGATAAATTGGCATATTTAAATAATGTCGTGGTTCATTTGGCTATTTTGAAATTAGTGGCCGATTTGAGTTGGTTTCAAAATATTAGTGGTTTATTCATTATTTTTGTCTTATTTTAATATGGTTTATTTGTCAGGTGCATCATGACTATTTAATTTACGGTAGCATTTAATATAAATATAGTCAAATGATTATTAAATAATAAAGTTTAAGAATGAGGATGAGAAAAAAAATTAGATTTTTAGTAATTAAAAGTGAGTTTAACCATTAATATGAAAATATTTTCCTTAAAAATAAAAAACTAAGATTTATTAGAATTGACATAAAATCAAGAGCTAATTTTTATATGATAAAGTTTTGGAATTAATAGGGTAAAAAGTAGCTTTTGCAAATAAAAATAGTGTTTAAACAAATTTGGTAGTTTAAACTGAAATGTCCAAGCAAAGTCTGATAACAATTTAAATCATGGCTAAAATCTGACAAACTATAGTCACCAAAGTTTTTCTTTAAAAGATATAAATAACCTTTCTGTAAAAAGTAATGTTTACGCATTACACAAAAAGTCAAAGTAAAGTTTCAGGATCAGTAGAACAAATGAAAATACTATATGCAATAAGGTTTAATATTTACTTACTAAGTGCAAAGAGAGAAGGAGAGAAGAAAAAGGACCAAAAGTGCAAATAAATAGGATTTAGGGACTAAAATGAAAAAGATAGATAGATCCAAGGATTTAAGCACAAAGATAGATTAAAAGATTCAAGCACGAAAAAAAAACAAAAAACAAATTTGTCAACCATTGCCATTTTCCCGTACTGTCTCTTAAGGCTTACTTGTTAGATGAAATAATTTAAGTACCCAAACCAGAGAAAGAAAATCTAAATAGCTGGAAGTAGGGTTAAACCATTACCTAAGAAAAAGTTTTAAAAACACTGTTCATGCAGCTGCTGAATGAACACTGTTAGCAATTAATATATATTAGTATGATTTTCTAAAATATTTAAGAAAAATTACAAAAAGCCCCCTAAGATTTGCCCAAACCTTTCATTTTGCCCTTTATTTCAAATACGTACATTTTCCTCCCTACCAACTTAACTCCATGATTTATTGTTATGGGAGAAAAGAGAACATAACTGATTTTGCCCTTCTAACCTCCTTTCTTATAAACTTTAAATTCTAAATTTACGCATCTAACAAAAAAACCCACATTTTCTCCCTCCTTGATCTCTTCGCATCTAGAACCTAGAAATTTCATCGCATGAAGCCGCCAGCAATCTTCTTCCTTGTCTTTTTCCTTCCTTTCATCCTTTCCAATGATGCAAATGCAACTAGCAAGAATTAATGACCATTTCCTTCGTTTCCATCATCCCAGCACCACTATCGGTTAGGATTTCACTGTTGCTCATCTCGATTCGTCAAACACTGATTTCGCCAGCTGCACCATTGTACTTGGCCACAATCATCTTACCTTTTGGATGTATGGTCACCTCATCGATCATCGTCTCCATCGCTTCATTGGTCTTCCTCTCGGTCCTCCCCACTTTACATCCAGAAACTCGAATTGGTCATCACCTTGTCGATCATCGCCTCATCGATTGTTGCATCCATCACTTTAGTCCATTCGTTGCCTAAATTGATTCGTCTCCTGATAACACTTTGTCACCAAATATCCATTCGTCGCCTAAATTAGGTGGTGTCGCCTTGAAGAGGGAGAGAAAGGGGGCAATGGGTAGTAGGGCTAAGGGGAGAAAGGGAAAGGAAGGGGGTGATGGGCTGTAGGGCTGAGAGAGAGAGGAAGATGGGCAATGAGGCTGAGGTTTTTTTTTAAATGATTAATTCTTTTTTCACATTAATTGGTTTGTTTGATGGGTTTTAGTGATTAGGGGCAAAATTTTTAACTTGAAGTCTATGAGGGTGAAGTCAGTAATTTTTTCTTAAGTTTTTTATGTTAACGGTGAATGATGAAGTTAACTTAGCAGAGGTTTTTGAAATAGAGGGACAAAATGTGAGATTTGAACAAACCATAGGGGGAGTTTTGTAATTTTCCCAAAAAATTAGCAAAGGCAAGACTTATAAGAGCCAATTTGGTTTGGTAGAAGCCTCGAACGAGAATCTTGAACAACCCTCTCACAACGTTACCAAACGAAAGAGACAAAGTCGAGGCTATTATCGTACATTCGTAAGCTAGTTCACATAAAAAAATTTAAAAACTATACACATGAGTAACACATCATTCGGCCTTTACGGCACAGCATCGCCCATCTCGCTCGTCAACTTTACTTCAATTTCCTAATTTACCCCCGCTTTTTATGTTTTCAGCGGTTCCCCCATATATATTTGTTTGTTTTTATGTTTATCAGTTTTCACTCACTCCAGTTGGTATCCGGAGAAAATCCTTGGATTCTTTCTCCTTTTCTCTTATTTTCTCTCTCTACAAGCAGGCTTTTCCCGTTCATTTTCTCACTCCCATGCTCTAGCTCCAATCTTTCCGATTTTCTGCAGAACTTTTCATTCAGTAAAATGATCGCTCTTTAGAACCTTCTCTTCTGTCTTTTGCCGCATTTGTTTGTCTTTGATCGGCTGATTTATTCTTGTCAAAGCTCGGTTCTGGGCAACCATGAAGTCCTTAACTCGTTTGGACTCCATTGTGTTTCAGCTGACTCCGACTCGTACGAGGTAATTTTGCTTCGATTGATACCTAATTGAGCTCGTTTGGTAGTAGATTGGTATGTGCCAGGGGATCTCAATGTTGGCTCTTGGGTCTTTGTTTATGGTTTGTTTGGATGAGTAACTGCTTTCTTCTTTTGAGCATTCCGTTTTCGGTTCATCTGTCATATTACGATGTTTACCGCTTGTTGTTGGTTCAAATTCTGCCTCAGTTGTCATGAAGTGTTCTTGAAGTGTTAACTAGTTGACTTGAATTTGTTTATATAACTTGAAATTTTTTATTTCGGGTAGAATGTATTTGGGGATTAATTCTAAGTTTTTCATTCTTTTTTTTCATTCCCTATATCATCAGGTGTGATCTGGTGATATCCGCAAATGGGAAGACGGAGAAGCTAGCTTCAGGGTTACTCAATCCGTTTCTTGCCCATTTGAAGGCTGCTCAGGATCAGATGACCAAGGGAGGTTATTCAATTATTCTTCAACCAGAGCCTGCAACTGATGCATCTTGGTTCACAAAGGAGACAGTGGAAAGGTGTAATGTTACTAGATGCTCCCGTTCTTCTCACATTTTGGTAGAGATGCACCTGGTGTGTTAACAAATGTTTGTTCCATTTAGGTTTGTACGCTTTGTGAGCACTCCAGAGATATTGGAGCGCGTGCATACACTTGAATTGGAGATACTTCAGATTGAGGAGGCAATTGCAATCCAAAGCAACAACACAGGGTTGGGTGTGGTGAGTGATATTTACTGGTATTTCTGTTATCTGTATGTCATGCATCTTAATTTCAGTTTTTTCATTTCTGTGGCAGGTAGAAGACCATCAAAATAAGCCTTTGGACAGTAAAGAAGGTATTGCTTTACCTTTCTGTGATCACTCCCTCCCAGTTAGTTTAAGTTCATAATTTTCGTTTCCCTTTCAGTCAAGGAGGTGGGTACACAGTGGCTTTTGTGTCTTTCCCTCCCTTAAAAGCAACTACCATGTTGCCACCTATAGGCTCCCCCTTACCAGCGCCCTTTTCTTAGATGGTGCCAAAGAATTTTACTTGTTCAAGTTTTCTCATTTTCATGAACGGTTTTGGATGATTTTATTTTTTCTAGTTTGTCTTTTTACTGTCTGTACTGGTTACGAGTTGCATGCACTGCTTTGCACAGGCAACAAGGTCATGTCAGATGTCGGTGACGAGAAAGCGATTGTACTTTACACAGTGAGTGGGCCTCAAAGAAAAATACATATTATAGGCTTACATTTATCATATTAGTATTTCTTTGTTTACTTCTTATGTGTTTTGTGGTTTGGCAGCCCGGTGCCCACCCACCTGAAGCAAATAAGACTGCTGTGCAGGAGGAAAATTCAAAGTATGGAATTTAGAGCTATCTATAACAGAATACCAGTATTAAGATGTGTCCAAGTGATCAGTGTCAGCAGTAACTTTAAATCTTTTGGGATTTCAGCCGCAGCTAACTGCCCTGGTTTCAAAAAATTTCTGATTTAGCTAATGATGCTGGGTGATGAGGAAGGTTTAGACTTGTGGTAACTATTAATATATTGGTGAGGGCTTAGTTACATTCTGGGAAGGTTTGAGAGCATTTAAGCTTTCATCACGTCAAGCTTCTGTAATTTAATATTCATTAACTAATCTGTTGCGGGGCAAAATAAGAAATTGAGAGATGTCTTGTCCACTATTAATGAAGCCCTATACTTTTCCCTCTATGAAAGTAATGAAAAGGAATTCAGAGTGGCACAAGTGGAAGAGAAAAACTCTTGTCTCATTGTATGAAGAAAATAATTATGGCGTTCTTTAAAAGTTTGATTGGTTACATTGACCTACACATGCTTATACTGCTGCTCGCTTATACTATTACATGATCAGAGTTCAACTTTTGAAAGTCCTGGAAACACGGAAAACTGCCCTGCAGAAAGAACAAGGGATGGCTTTTGCACGTGCAAAAGCTGCTGGTTTTGACATTGATAATATGTCACCTTTGAAGTATTTTGCGGAGACATTCGGAGCCGCACGCTTGATGTAAGTGACAATTCCTTGTAGAAGAATTGGTTTTGTACATCTAGTAGATTATCAAAATGCATAGCCTCTATTGGGGGTCGTAGAAACATGCCCTACATGCAGAGTATCTGCTTCCACCTGGCTTATTGCTGAAGCTCCATTTCAGGGACGCATACTCAAAATTTACTGAATTATGGAAAAGGAAGCATGAAACTGGCCAATGGTTGGAAATGGAAGCAGCAGAAGCTGTATCTGTTCGATCAGATTTCTCATGTGTGAATGCATCAGGCATTGTCATAGTCAACAAACAGAAAGAACTGAAGGAGCCATGGTCCGAAAGTTCAGAAAATAATGGGAAAGCTAGCATGGATATAAGCACAGGTACCAATTATTGTGCATAATGCATGTAGAAATCACTTAACCTCTGTCATCATAACATATTCAAACCAATTTCCCTGTTTTTTCTTCCCCTTTGCTATTTCCTGGCATACTGTAATGGACAAATTTCTATGATCTTCTGTACCAACCTCATTTTTACTTCACCTGCCAATGGACTAGCTGAACTTGAAATACTGCAACTCTACAAATGAGTTGCAGGCACCTAAAGTTTCTGTGTTTTCAATAGTTCACATTTTTTGAATGCTTGGCATGACATTTTATTCAAGTTTTGGTCTTCTCTTTTGTCTACGGCCAGATGAAAAGCCTTCAATGAATCAGCAGCCTCCTGGTCCTCAAGGGTATTTCCAGGGTCAATTTCCACATCCTATGTATCCTCCCTGGCCGTTGCATTCTCCACCAGGTGCAATGCCAGGATTTCAAGGATATCCCATCCAAGGAATGCCATACTACCAGAATTACTCAGGAAATAGCGCCTATTTTCCTCAGCCTTATCCTTCAATGGAGGATCCAAGGCATAATGCTGGCAGAGCAGGACAGAGACGTCACTCATTAGATAGTAGAGATGGTCAGAATGGATCTGAAACATGGGAGATAGAGAAAGCAAGATCATCTCATGATGATCTAGAACTTGAGAATGGATATGGTCAAATTGAAGAAGGAAACAGGCATAGCCGATCTGGTAAAAGGAGTTCAGGTAGGGTGGTCATTCGAAACTTAAATTACATCGCTTCAAACAGGCAACATGCTTCTGGTAGTGATTCAGAGTCATCCTCCTGTTCTGAAACTGGTGAGGAAGATCATGATTTAACACTCAGTTCCCCAAAAAGAAAGCATAAGCACTCTCATAGGTCTTCAGAAAAGAAGGGAAGGCTGGGGAAATCTTTGGATGTATCTGATAAGGAAAGACTCAACAGGAAGGAGCTAGATGGTGGACAGTGGCAAGCATTTCAAAACCTTTTACTAAGAGATGCTGAAGAAGAGGAAACTCAGGCTAAAAGGGACATGTTTTCCATGGAAAAGGAAGTTCGAATGAAGAGAAAAACGAATATGGTGGGTGAGGATCCGTTAGCTTCTGATAGTCGAAGAAAGGGTCAGTTTGAAGCAGGAGATGTGTCTGATATGCATAGGATGAGAGCAAGTATGTCTCGCTTGCCCAAAGCATCACATGACGAATCATTAATTTCTAGAAGGGCTGGCCACTCAGGTAATGGAAGAATGTACATGGATGATGAAATTGATTTGCAGTCTTCTGATGGTAATGGCAGAAGGCTGTGTAGGAGAGCTTCAAATGATGACTTTATGATTGATGGACGTGAAAATCAGAATGGCTTTTCTACTTCCCCATCAGATCCAATGGCTGTGAATGGATTTGAACATACATCCAACAGTTTGGATAGAAGATCATCATCACATAACATAAATGATGACTCCTACATTGTTCCATTTAGGTCAATTTCAATTGCTGAAGTTGGAAATGGTGGTAGGAATGCTATTGATGTAGATTCTGAAATCCCTTCATTGCATCAAAATGGAAAAGATGTTCCTAATAATCGGGTCAACTACGAACCTGATGGTCTGACTTTAATGCCTGAGCGTGGAACTGAACATGGTTCTAGTGTGTATGACCCTGCTTTGGATTACGAAATTCAGGCTCATACTGAAGATAAAAAGAATAAGGAATCAATGACTGACCACAAGCGAGCATCTAAGAAGTTAGACAAGGACCAGAAATTAAAAGGTACTCTTAGTTCTTTGGATAAAAAAAAGGCTGGTGGACCAATAAGGAAAGGAAAACCTTCAAAAGCAAGTCCATTGGAGGATGCAAGAGCTCGGGCTGAGAAACTTAGAACTTTTAAAGCTGATCTTCAGAAAATGAAAAAAGAGCAGGTACATCCATTGTACCTATTAAGTTGGAAAATTTTCGATCCTTGCAATCTCCTGTTTTAGATTTCATTAGCACCTGAATGATTAACATCTCTTGGCCAACCTTGTTTACTTCCCAATTTATTACAAACCCATGCAGTTATCTGTTTCATCATTTTTCCCCGTCAATCTCAAATCCATTTACTTCCCAATATACTAGAAACCTGTGTAATCCTTATATATGCATTTCTGTCTTCAAATACTTACAGGAGGAGGCGGAAAGAAGACGGCTGGAAGCTTTAAAGATTGAGAGACAAAAGAGAATTGCTGCCAGAGGTAGTTCAAATGCTGCTCATTCACCTGGCCCCACCCTGCAAACCAGGAAACAGTTGCCCACCAAGGTTTCCCCTTGCTCTCGAAAGGGATCAAAATTTAGCGACTTGGAGCCCGGATTATCATCACCTTTACAGAGATCGAAAGTCACAACTGCATCCATCGGCTCAGCTGAATCCCAAAAGAAATCCAAATCCAGCAAATTGCATGGATCACAGTCCTCTGGACATAGATTAACGAGGTCAGTTTCATCACTGCCCGAACAAAAGAAAGAGGAGAGTGATGTAACCCCTGATAAAAAGGCATCCACGGCAAGGATCAGAAGGTTATCTGAGCCTAAAATGACTAGCAGGCCCCATGTTTCCTCTGTGAAGACCAAGATTTCTGAAGCATCATCAACGGCAAAAACTTCCAGTGTGACAGAGAGCAAGAAAATAACTGCAATTATGAACCATGATAAGAGCAAGATTGCATCACTCCCAGAACTCAAAACTAAAACACCCAAAGCAACTGAGGTCACTCCTAACAGATCAATTGAGAACAAAATGGTTCATAAGGAAGGTGGTGGTGAGGCTATGACTGTTGCTGAACCAATTAGAAATAAGGACAAAGCTTCCTCTCTTGGTGAGGTGGATGACTGTATAGTCGTTGAGAAAAATGTTCTGATTCTTGAAAACCAGAAGCCTTCTGTCCCTCCTTTAAGCTTGCAGGAAGGGACAAAATTGGCACAGAAGCAAGATTCCTCTGCTTATCAAATAGACAAGGGAGCTGAGATGGCAACAGATTATGCTGCCATTCGAGCACCAGTTTCCCTGATGGACATGGATCAACTTGATACCGAACGGAACAAACGGACAATGCAGCAGAAGCCCCATGTTCATAAGGTATTTTCATACTCTAAGAACATTAAGTAGCTACCATCCAGTAAATTTGGCTGTAGGATCAGTGTCTGCAATCTTTGGCGTGTTAACTAATGGAGTTATTGTTTAACTTCTCTCGTGTGAATCTGTGTTTATATTAATCAAGCATGTTCTTAAGACTTATGTACTCTCTCTAGCCCCTAACATATGTTCCTTTTGCCTCTAGTATAAATTATTGAGGATGTGCCACATAAG
Organism: Aquilaria sinensis; assembly: GCA_005392925.1. NCBI lineage: Eukaryota > Viridiplantae > Streptophyta > Magnoliopsida > Malvales > Thymelaeaceae > Aquilaria > Aquilaria sinensis. The sequence goes on along the minus strand of SMDT01002770.1, from coordinate 160,600 downwards.
CATATTAGGTATGTTTCTCCAAAGTTACTTTTTGCTACTCCGTTTGGCATTAGCATTAGAGTTTTGAAAAGGCTAAAGGTAGCTTTTAATTTTTTAGCTTTTGCTGTTTGATCTCCACCATAATAAATATTATAACTCTAATTCTAATCCCAAAAGTTGTTCCCAAATGGGGCCTAAATAGCATAATTATAACAGGGAGCATTCATGAGCTTTGCATAATGGGAAGGGTACATTTGGAAGAAGATATCTAAATATGGAAAAGAACACATATTTTGGGACAAAAAAATTGAAATTGGGACACATAACATGCGATGGAGGGAGAAATCCTGGACCTGAGAACTGGAAAGAATTAGTGATTGAATGTGGTACTGAAGAATGATTCTATTTCTAGAGCTCATTAATAATGTCCTAGGTCCAGCCAGATTGGGGTTTTGCTTGTTCACTTTCATTATTGCATGCAGTGTAGCTGTTTCCACAATTTGTTTTGATGATGACAGCGGCAGTAATTAACTTTGCTTCTGCGGCCTTACAGATATTCCTAGTTATCTGATGTGTTATGATAATGACATGTCAGGTAGAGAGAGTAATCTTGAACAACACCAAGAATGACTTGCCTAATTTATCAAGTACTCATGTTGATGCGAAACCATATCAAGCCCCATATGCAAGGATTTCTTCTTTGGAAGACCCATGCACTGGGAAATCGGAGTATGGCAAAGCACCAACAACAAGCATGCAGTCTGCAGCAAAAGATAATGAAACTGTTAAAGCTCATGTTTCTGATGTGAGAAGCTTGAAACTGGAAAAGATTCCAGAAGCAGCAGCCAAGCTTCAGATAAAGGAGTCATCCAAAGGGCTGAGGAAGCTGTTGAAGTTTGGGCGAAAGAATCATGGCTCAACAGCAAGTGACAGTAATATGGAACCTGATAATGCCAGTGTTAATGTATCTGAGGTTGATGAATCTGTTACAAACACTGCCAGTTCCACTGAAGGTAACTGCTCTACTTTCCATCCTACTCATATGCATTTCAATTGACAGGGAAGATAATCTTGCCTTTAGTAGATTGCGTTTGTAGATCAGGGAAAGTTTGCCATGCACCAGAAATTACACTCATTCAAATTTCTCGATTTACGATTTTCTCTTGGAAAAGTGAAAGTTGCGAAGCAACTGGGGAAATTCTAGGCTAAGAACATCGACCCAGACCTTGCCTCACAAACTAAAATTGTGGCAATACTAATTGATCTCAATATCACTCTCATCATCAGTTCACATGTTGAAGAACCTGATATCTCAAGATGAAACTGCGTCAGGCTCAGCTGGAACCACCCCGCAGCAGTGTAAGTGAATTCTACAAATTGTTGTTCTTGGAACGGGAGCCATAATTACCCTGCATATATATCTATGTATGTGTTGTGTGTGTGTGTGTGTGTGAGCCCCTGAATGTGGAGCTGACATGATAGTTTCACTGGCTTCGTGCAGCGTCTCGCCACTTTTCCTTGTTCTCGCCTTTCAGAAACAAGTCTGGTGGTGAAAAGAAGCCCACGATCTCATAAACGGAATCACGAGTCTTGAAGTGGGAGTGGCAGGCTTCAGTCTTCTTTTTATCATAACTTTTCGAATGTGAATTGCTGGTCGTCGTAAATTTCACTTATCGCTACCATGTGAAGAATTAGGCATCGCAATCTGAAAATATTTGCAATTTATTACTTTTTTGTACATTCACGTTCACCAAGGTTTCTAGTGCAAAATGAACTCGTCCGTCTCTTGTATGTATAAATTTTGAGAAATTCATTCACATTCACCAAGGGAGGGTGGTTTTTATTGAGGGTAACAATAACAAACAAACAAGAAGCATTCTGGTTTTGTTGCGACTTTTACATTTTGCTAAAATATTACAAGTATGAACATTTGCTTTTTTTTTTTTTCATGATAATATGACTGCCAAACATAAGATTTGATCTCCGGACTTCGGTTTCAACACAAATAATCTTCATTAGCTAAGCTAAGCTAATTAACATGTGTTCCTTACAAAAATGATGGAGAAACAAGAGAGAATGAACAAATAGAGGGGGATAAGTTGGTCAATCAAAACGGATGACAAGACAAGAAATATTGCTCTTGCTCATTCTGGTTACAGCTTCCTTGGCCAAATATTCAGCAGCTTGCTGCGCATTCTCTATATGCCTGATGAGACTCACAGCTTCTTGACCTCTCATCACCTGCAATTAAAAGTCGTGCCATATTTTTAGGTAGAGATTGAGTAACAATATCTATCAGCCTGGCTTTTCAACCAACCTACCTCCCACACTCCAGTGGTTGCTATTACAATGAACTCAGTATCTGAATCAACCTTCGCTGTCCCGACAACAATTTCTGAGCTTCTTGGTTCTCTGAGGCCTTCTGCGTCACAGGCTAATATCCTCGCTTTTAGGCACAAAAACAGCACCAAAGTCAGATACTCGGATTCCGGTTGATAGCTACAGATACTCAGATACTTGGAATTAAAGTTTGTGTTCGGTACCTGAAAAAAATCTCCTGGTCCAATGTCTTCTGTTTGCTAGATGATGCCTTCTGTTAATGTGATAAGCCACACCATCTTTGCACACAACAATTCTGTAGTTCCCCATACTAGCCATCACAAGCCTCTCCCCGTTGATCACCATCACAGATGCAGCTGAACCACCTCCCCGTCTCTCATCGGCTTCTCTGTTTCTTGCTCTTGCTCCAAGATATGCTTTTCTCATCGTCTCTTTGCTCTTCCTTGTGATATTAATCTGCCGATGCATAAACTTCAATAGCAAGTTTCAAGTTTCTAATTTGTCAAGTGCCAAGAATTTTGAACTACAAAATACCTCTTTAGGTTTGTTATCAAGCAGATGTGATTGCATATACTTGTTGACACCATCTCCAATCCGGGGATCAAAAACTCCGAAGAGCCAGAGCTCGAGCTCTTCAACCTGCTCTCTCTGCACCACAACAAAGTCAGAGTCCAACTCATCCTGTGAATCCCCCACAAAAGAGTGATCCTCGACGACTTGGTAGCCATGGGAAACGGGAACCATCCATGAAGGCTTATTCTTCGTGTTGTTCTTGTTGATCTGTGCCGTTCTCTTCTTGCTCCCTCCATCTCCAATCCGGAAGCGTCTCAGCCTGAAAGCCTGTTGGATACAGGGCTTGCATCAAGTAATGAAACAGTTTTTTGTTGCAGCAAGTGATCAATGAACAATTCAAGTAGAAATAAGAATCATATGATCAGAAGAAGAAGAGAATTACCTTGAGCTTGAGAAAATCCCTGAATCCCATTCTTTTTTGTTTAGATCAACACAAGGAATGGAAGAGTCCGTTGTTGGCGTGCTTCAAAGGTTGAACTTAGAAGTGGTAAAGGGGCATATTTGGAGTCTTTTCAAAGTCTAAGTGAACAGGGACTCTGGAAGTCGCCTGCCCTTCACTTTTCTAATTTATACTAAAACATGGAAAATGATTTAATTAGTGAATTTATTAGCTTTGATTACACCTGTTCAGGAAAATTAATCTGGTAACGCATAGTTTTTGCTTCCAATTCTTCCTTGTCTTATTTTTTTTTTCTCTCTTAATCTTCGCTACTACCCTTAATGCCACGCACTTCCAATCTCTCGCAAAATTTTGTGACATCTGTATAGAGGATTTTACTGTGGGGCAAAGTTGTAAGTTCATACCAAATGGAAAAGAAAAAAAAATAGGCCAAATGATCATCATCCCAAAACTTTCCCAATGTTACTTAATTGTCCCAAAATTATGAATTGCTGCATCAATCATCCTTAAACTACCAATTATTGCATCCGTCGTCTTGCCGATGTACTAAACATTAAAAATGATGGAAGGTGGGGAAGAATTGCTCAGTCCTAATACTTATGAAATTTTTTCTATTTGAGTTATAAATTTTTTATTTAAGGTTTTAAGTCTTTTATTTTAAAAGATTTTTTTTTTCTCTTTTTCTCTATTTGCTTCTTGGGACTTTTTTATTTTGTTGATCTATCAAAAAAATTTCACTGATTTATGGGGCATTTCTAATTTTCAAAAGCAACAAATAAAATCAACGAGGTTGGGATGAAAATCAGAGCAATAATCTTTGGCAGGAATCGATTTTCTCGAGACAAACTAACCCATTCCACTCTCTCCCATGACTTCTTTCTTTTCCAATTCTTCTTCTTGCTTTGTACTTTTCTTGTTCTTTATCTATCATACACTATTCATATCCTACCTATTACCTAAGTAATTTATACAAATGAATATAAAAAGTAAAAAAACCATAATGCTGCTTTTTATTAACAGAAATTAAACAAATCGAATTAGGACTTAAGTTTGATTTCTACGAGACCATTTCAAATTGATTTACAACTAGACATCAGAATCACATGTACAGAAAGTCTTGAAAGCTATATGTGTCATATTTTGGCAACTTTTACATGCTATGTCATGTCATCATGATCATGGTAACTCTTAATTGCACAAAATCTTAGCAACCACTGTGTACCTTATCTGGCCTCAGTATTATGACTCATGTCAAACAGGTTCAAGCTATTTAAATATATATATATAGTTTTTTGGTTTTCAAGTTTATCTCTTGCAAAGCTTCTTGTTGGTTTCGAGTTGAAGGGGCCATTTTCCTTTGTCCTCATTTTGGAGGCCATGCAGGTGACTGAGCATATGGAGGAGGAGCAAGCCTATTTATTTGGTAATGTTTTGCCAAGTTCGATCTGTCCTAGAATTCTCATCATTTCAACCCCAAACCATGAGTATTCATAAATCTTCCTTCACTAGCTAAGATGATGATCTGGATGAGAGAACTCGATCACAATCATGTCAATTCCTCAACCATGACCACAAGTTTGAATGGACAAAGGAGCAATTCAATCACTGGGCATCTAAACTAGCCGCTAGACAATTATATGGTTGAGTTCAGTGGTGTTGGTGGCTCCGGGGACTAGGAACTAGGGTTTGCTTCTTAGATTTTTGTGTTCAAGAAAGAGGAGGGAGATGATGTTTGGATGGATAAACATCTAGAGAAAAAAAATGCCATTACAACGTTACATGGGAGTGGAATAGATCAGACTCAACACCCTTAAATAAAAAAATTGTAGAAATCGAATTAGAAGATTAGCTATACGGGTTTTAGGTTTAAACTAGAAAACTATAAAGTTATAGGACTTATATAAAAAATTTCCTAAGTATTGGGATTGACTATATAATTTTTCCTCCAATTTAGTATAACAGCAGGATGATGAATGTAACAATTAAATATTTTGAGAATGATTAATGTAACAATTCATAATTTTAAGACAATTAAGCAACAATGAAAATACTTTATTGATGAGTGTGTCATTTACCCAAACAAATAAAAGAAAAGCAGAACATAGAAATTATAAGGTTGTTGGGTAGAAGTAGTCCAAGGCAGTGCAGGTATAATAATTAAGGTCTATTGGATCTAGGTCAGAAAGAATAGAGGCCACATGGTTTCATCCTTAATTCTGTGCCCTAGTTTGGTTTAAGTGAATGAAACTTGGGGAGAAGCAGTATGCTTCTGCAACTCCCAAAATAAATAGCAGATAAACTGTCCAAGATATTTAAAGGTAGCGAAGTGGGTCCTTTTTATGCATATATTTTCCGGGAGAAAAACTATATATCATGCAAAGAATACAAAATTTCTAATCTTAAATCATAACATGACCTTGACGGGATAAAATTGAGATCAGGAACCAATAATTTCAATGTCAACTAGCAAAGTTTTTGCCCAATGTTCAGTCCACACAAGCAAAGCCGTGGCCCGTCGAAAAATACACCAGAAACCAAAACCACATGAAATCAATTGGAGCTGACCGTGTTTGCACTCCATTTTTACATTTCAAAGTCATCCAGTCAGAAGCCAAGACGAATCGTCAATTGCAATTTAATGTGTGGTGACTAAATTTCCAGCTTTACTTCTTAGTTCTTACCCGGTAAAATTCCAATCAACCTTAGCATTCTGTTACCCGATTTTCAAAGCTCTTCCGCGGGAGAAGACTTTTGCTGAAACAGCATAAGAAATACCTGAAGAATGAATTCGATGAGCTGTTCCACTTGTTCCTCAGTCTCAGACTCGACATAACATGAAAAATGGATCAAAACGCTACAGGCATTCAGTCGGTACAAAAGCTTTTGTAAAATAGTTGTCTCAATCCTGATCCATTTGCAGCAAAAAACTGATAACAACAACATCCAGATCCCTCAGCTAAATATTCATCCCAAAAATATCAAAACATCAATCTAAATCACTTCAAGCGGCGCTCTTTCTGAGCTTTGCCATCTCTTGCCTGACGACACCAGCCCTCTGCACAAACATAATAACAACTTATTCAATCAAGCAACTCACGGTTCAAACAAAAATGGGAATAGTGCAGCTTATAAAAGCTGCAAGGGGAACTAAACCAATCAGCATACCTTGATCTTTGCCAACATGATCTTAAATCTGTCAAAGTCCGCGAGAGAAGCTCTCCTCTTCTGGACAATCAGCTTTTTGCCCCAAGAACTACTTTCCCACTTGGCCTTAACGTCTGCAAATTGAAACAAAACGGAAGAACATGACTACCAATAACAAGAAGAAACAAAATATGTTTAACACACAAGGAGAGATTGTCATTACCTCCCTTCTCCATAGCTTCAATCAGTGTCTTCTTCTTGGGGACTCTTGGAATGTCAATTTTGATGTCGGTAAGCTGAAGCCTCTTAAAGTTCATTGGTCCTCTAACCATGTCAGGGGCATCAACCAAAGCCTGTAAAATGACAGAACATAAATCAGTTCATTATCGACTAACCTGAAGAACCTACACATGCAAGAATATAAACTCAGTAACTGAATACATAGAGCAGCTGCAACATTTCACACCAACACTGAGACTACAAAAGATTCCAGATGCCTCACAAATTAAGAACCTCTACCACTGTATTACAAATGCATCACACTTTAAAATAAAAGACATGGCTCACACATGACCGAACCAGACTGGACAACAGGTCATTGGATAGACCAGCTACAAGAAATACAGTAATCAACACCTAGGATTCAGAGGTAATAGGATTCAGAGGTAATAGCACTTTATATATGAGAGGGCATGTAAAAGATGCGGCCAAAAACAGATCCCCACATGTACACGCACAATTAGAATAAACCCCAGATCCAAGGAAAGCCAAAACAGACCCCCCTATGACAACTTTTCACTACTTCCTCATAATAAACGATGCTTTCGACCAACCTCAGGACACAACATCGAAACAAGTACCGTGTAAGAACCAACAAGAACTCCGTAAATCGGAAATCCAATTAAATACCCCCAAAACAAACCCACGAACTTTATTGCTAGAAATCAAACGAAGACATACGAGCAAACACTACTACGTCATTAAAAACAAGAAACAGAAACATTATGTTTCACACTGGGGGGGACGCTTACCCGGTTCTGGTCGATGACATCGACGATGACGACAAGCTTCCCGTAATCTTTGCCGTAGTTAACAAGAGCAACTCTTCCAATCTCAACGTACCTCTTGAACGGCTACAGAAAATCATAACAAAAACAGGAAAATTAAGAAGAAATAAGGGAATGGATGAAGAACGGAAATAAAAAAACACACAGTGGAATCGGCAGATAATGGGGAAATGGGCAGGAAGAAGGAGCAGGAGAATTACCATCTTCGCGGTGTGGGGTGTGTGCTTGGTGCAGCTAAGCAAAGCGTGGGCGCAGAGAAAATGAAGCGAGAACGGGAACTAGGGTTTTGTAATGGTCCTTTTATAACCGTGGATCTAGGGCTATTAGGGCCGGAGTCGTAGATGCTCATCATTTGGGTTTCAATCTTTCTGTCTGGCAGTGTTTTCTGGCCCATCTTTGATTGGAGCTGCAAAGCCCTGATGAGCTTCAGCTTTTCTCAGGCCCACTTATATTTTAGGATACCCAATTATTGAATTCGCACTAAAAGAGTAGCTTCTCATGCACGAGGATTATTAGTATTCGGTTCAAACAAAAAAAATTGAAAAATTTTAAAATTTTAAAAATTTAGTTCAATAAATTTGATAATTTAGTTTGGTTTCAGTTGATGCTGAATAATAAAAATTTCGGTTTCAATTTTGAATATCGGTTAATTCGATAACCGAATTAATTGAATTGTTTGTTATTAGATTTTTTTCAATTTTTTTTATAGACAATAAAGTTATAGACCAACCTAAATTAGCTTGGATTCTTGTTTTAGTTCTTTCCATTAACAGTAAATCTTCTATATTGAATGAAATTTGGAATAAAAAACAATGTCTCTCTTTCATTCCCTCTCTCATAAAATCCCACTCCCATTTTTTTTGGTTAATTCGTTTTAGAGGTTAATTTTGTCTATTCATTTTCTTATCATCTAAAACCAAAAATTAAATAAACCAACTAATTCGGTTTGGTTTAAACCGAATAAATTAAATGATCACTCCAAGTCAGTCAACATCAGGAAAACTTCCGATTTGCTATAAAGGGCCTAAGTGTGCCACCCGCCCTCAAACTTACACTACTTAGATGAGTTAGTCCCCCAACTGGAACTTAGTAAAGATAAAGCCTCAAACTTTCAAATTTGGAATAAGTTAGTCCATTTTTTATGGAAAATCCAATATGACAAACGTGTTGTTAAACTTCATGCTGATATGTAATGGCTTCCAAGTGAGAGAAATATGCAAGATAAAAAGAACCAGGGATCCCCACGGGCCCCACCCCTTCTTATCTTAAACATTTGGTAGTTAATATTTTGTACAACTAATAATTACTTTAATAACATTTTCTATAAAATAACTAAAAATTTATATTTTTGTTTAAGAAGCTTATAAAACCAAGAACATTTTAAAACCATTAAGAAGATGGAACAATAAATATTAACTACTACAAAATAATGGTATACCTAATAATATTTTTATATATAATTTTTTTTATTTAGTGGTATACCAAGAATCAATTTAATAATACCTTTTATAAAAAAAAAAAGATTTTATATTTATCTTTACACTACCTAAAAAATATTTAATTTTTATAAAAAACTTTTTAAAAGTGATTTTTGGGCTAGATTTTATCAATTTTTAAAATGCTACATTTAAAAAGAGCAAAAGACACTTCAAATATATATATATTTATTAAAAAAAGTAATAAGCATTTTTTAAAATTTTTTATTTTTTATGTTGTTCAAGGAAAAATATAAATGTTGGTTATTTCAAAAAAAATATTATTAAAGTAATTGTTAAGTTTAAAAAATACTAATGACTAGATATTATTAGTTCTGCACAATAAAAATAAAAAAGAAAACAATGCATTTTAAAAATAGTTATGTTTTTTTCACATTTTAAAAAGCATTATTTTTAGTTTGTTTATTCGTTTATCTAGCACTAATATCATTGAAAAGCTATTACTCTATTTATCTAATAGTCACTTGAGTCATAATATTTTTTTATGGAGTAATTAATTCTTATTAAATACTTTTCTTACCTGATTTTGAAAAGGTAAAAATAATAAAAATATTTTGCAAAGTAAAATATTTCAAAAGGGTTTTCACACTTCTTAAAGTGTAGGATTTTAATTAACATATACATTTTAGATACGATCACTATATATAAGTAGGGAAAGTTACAATTACCTCCTTGAAATTTACCCTAGCTTATAGTTTGCCCTCTTTATTTTTGAAAACCTACACTTTACCTCTTGATTCTTTTATACTGTCTGATAATAACTTCTAAAATTGTAATTTAAATTATACGATGGTCATCTTCCAGTAATATCAGTCTCTCCAATATTTTTTTATCGTTAATAGATATTTTAAAGTATCATTTTTTCCTTTCTGTAAATATATATTTTTTCTTATAAATGCATATCAGTATTTTTTAAAGGTCGGTTAGTTATGAAAAAAATATTAAAAATCTTGAAATTACTGGAACATAGTTATCAGATAGTTTAATATAGGGTTTCATAAGCTATTGTTGGACACTATAAAGGACATAAGAGGTGAAATGTAGGTTTTTAAAAATAGAGTGGGCAAAGTGTAAGGTTAGATCAAACTACAAGGGGGCTTTTGTAATTTACCCTATATAAGTACACTGATTTATAATTACTTTTGCCTTTATAAAATACAAATATTTTTAACACAATCTATAGTGCCAAACACAAATGTTTAAGATGGAAAAGGAAGTGGGGCCCGTGGGGAAGTCTACTATTTTTCTACTGCATTTTTTTCTCACTTAATAACTTAGAAGTTAGAACCGATTACATGTCAAGCATGGAGTTTAACGACATGTTTGTTGTATTGGTTTTTCCATCACAAATGGACTAACTCAATCTAAATCTTAAAGTTTGACGGTTTTATCTTTACTGAGTTTCATTTAGGGGACTAAATTATTCGAGTAGTATAAGTTTGAGGGTTGGTGGCGTACTTAAACAGCTCTAAAATATAGTACTCCCTCTGCCTCAAATTATTTGAAACGTTTCACTTTGGCACAAAGTTGTAGGTAGCCTCACTTTTTATCATTATTCCCAATTTTGCCCTTTTATTCTCTGCCGTTTTCAGCCTTCACTTGTGGCCAAAGCTACCTCCATCTTCGTTTTGGTTCTAGTTCTTGTGTTAGTCCCAGTCCCAACATGAATCAATCGATCGGAGCAACTGGAGGTGGGGGCGGGCAACGATTCTCCTTGATCTGCCGTCGCAAAAGATTCGTCTCGATCTGCCATTGCCTTGTCACCTCCGTTCATCGCCTATCTCCGCCATTGAATTATCTTCTATCTCCGCCATCAAATTGCAATTCAAATCACCATGGAATCACCTCGTCAAATTGTCATCTTCTAGCTCTGCCTCGTTGCCTATTGCCATCGAATCACCTTGCCTATCAAATCACCGTCAAATCTCCATCTGTCACCTCATCGCCTATCTCCGCCATTGAATTGCCATCGAATTATTTTCGACCGCCATGAATCTTTGTTGGAATCACAACGAGTGAGCGAGTGAGTGAGAGAGGGAGAGAGAGTGTGTGTGTGTGTGTGTGTGTGTGTGTGATGAGTTAAAATGAGGGGTATAATGGTAAATGAGATGAGAAAAGTTTACTAAGTAAGAAAATATTTCAAAGAATTTGGGACAACAAAAAAAAAAAAGTATTGCAAAAAATGTGGGATGGGGGGAGTAATAGTTACTAGTTACATCAATAATAATTAATAAAATTCGATTCCCAAGTACTCTTCAGTCTTCAACTCAAATAAAATCCGTTTTTTTTCAATGACTGATTTTAATTTTTCTGTAAATAAATTGAAGTAGTTCATTGAATAATTTTGTAACAAGTCATAGTTTTCGGTTAGCTTAGCTTGTATAAATTAAAAACTTTTGGTATCTAATTATGTAACTCAATTGGACAAGCAAAATGAATCTTTTATTATTAAAAATAAAAAAAATCATTTTAAAGCTTATGCCATATACGTATGAACACAGCCAATGGTCAAAGATTTCTACACCAATAATGCTTCCGTAAATCAAGCGAAAATTGGAGTCACTGAACTAGAAAATTCGAGCCACCACCCTGGTCCATCCATCCATTTTGGCTACAGGGGGAATAAATAATAATCCGCCCAGCTTTTCAAACTTTTTTTTGACCTGCTCCGGCAAGTTTTGCACCTGGCTCACACCACTTTTCTTTTAAAATTTCAATAATGCCCCTGTACCCACCTCTCTCGCTTGGCGAACGGTTCTGAATTCGCAAAGCTTTGCATAGATATCTCTTTTCCCTAAAAATTTTCCAGGAAAACACCAAGCACTTCCTCGACAATAAATGGATAATTGGCGGCAACTTCGATTCCCACAAGAAATCAGCCTTGGAAGCCTCTCTAAACGCTCTATTCAGCTTGGCCAATTTGCAAATTCTGGGAGGATCCAAATACCCAATAATCGAAGCAACACAGCCTTTGGAAGATCCCAAATTGGGCCTCAATTTGCGATTGAGAAATCTTCGAGCAATCAGAAATAGGCCGAGAGATTCGCACCCATGAACGGCATCAATTTGGAACAAGAGGTCGCACGGGGAGGTTGGGGTAAGAGAGCGATGAACAGGGCCTTGAGTTTTCCTGAGATAGGAGTGAGTATCTTTCGGGTTGGTTTGGTTTTATAGTAGAACCAAACTAATTTGAAATGACATCAGTTTCAAATATTTTTTATTCAACTCAAAAATTGAGAATCGAACAGAACTAGAATAATGGTTTTGGGTTATTTTGTTCTAATTCTTGGGGTTTTGATTTATACCATATACTTATAATAATATCAAAATTCAATAAATTGCATCCATAACCAGTTTATAAAATATTCAACATAATATATAATTAAATTAATATTTAAATGCATGTACTTAAACATATTAAAAAAAAAATGTTACTATTACCAAAATGGTTCAAAAGAGTTGCTTGTATATCTTCCATTTTATCCAGTTTACTTCATTCTAGTGATTCCAACATTGGCACGACATTTAACATGGAAAATTAAGTCTTTAAAACCATCTTTTTTTGTTTTAAAATATGTTGATGTCATGAATTTCTAATTTCATATGGCTCATAAATAAAAAAACACATGAGAATTGTATCGTAAATAATAGTTTAGAATAGAGAGATTAAAAGCAAAATTACTCAGAAATAGTCGGTCTAAGAAACGAAGTGATTGAAGTGAATATGGAAAAATTTTATAAATTACCCCACAACATTCATGTTGTTTCAATTTAGGATATTAGCTTAACAGTTTAATGTAAAACTACAAGATGACCACAATAATTCTTTAAAGAAATAATATATATATATTAGTAATACTATAATTTTATTATATAATTATATATATACTTTGGGTTCAGTTCCACTTAAAGTTAACTCCATATGGAACTAGAACCCACCAAAAAACAATCGGCTATTCTATATTTGGAACTAATGGATGAACTATGATCCATTTTTATCCAACCCAATAAAAATGATTTGGGTTAGATTTCGAGTTTACTTAACTCATGTACACTAAGGCTACCACTTCCATGAGATGGTACGTAGGAGGGCATGAAATGAAAATAAGAGGAAAGTGGGGGTTAGTCACAATTGGGCTAGGAAAAAAAAAGCCAGCTGCCTAAAGCAGCTTAAAGCCAACCAGATTTATATAGATTCTCCCTCGTTCTATATACCCAAAACACCTTCGGAAGATAACAAATAGATCATAAAAAAAGCTACATTAATTTGTATTGCAAAGTGAAGATCAACTTAAATAATGGAAGAGATCAGAGATGCTGCAATGGCCTACTATGCCCACTTGCCCGACAAGCAGAAAGAGCGAGCCCGCCAATTCTTCAAGTCCATGGACAAGGACGACGACGGTCGGATCAGCCTGGACGAGTACGTGGTGTTCCTCCGGCAGCGGGACGTGCCAGAGATGTCCACCGCCGGATTCTTCAAAGAGCTGGACGAGGACGGCAACGGCAGCCTCGACTTCTACGAAGCCATGACGCTGTTTTACATCATCGAGAGCGGGCGCCGTATCTTCTGCAACGGCTGCAGCGCCTTCCTCAAGGGGTTTTACTTCACCTGCGTCCAATGCTTCTCCGGCACTGGCGCCACCTCCTACAACCTGTGCTGCTCTTGCTTCCGGAACAAGCATTTCAAGCACCACGACGACGCTGTTTTTTGTGATAATGTTGCCTTGCTTCAGTGCAAGAGACGCAAGTTGTATAGGCGATCGTCGACGTCAAAGAAGGTAGTCGCTGGATTTGTTTCCCTCTTTTCGTGCTTATATATACATATAATCATTCTGCTAATCTTTTTCCATGCTTGAAATATTCGAACAGGAGAAGCTAAAAACTGCAACAAACGTCCTGTTCGTGATCGGGAACATCGTTTCAACGCTGTTACCGAATTGACAATTATTAGTAAGAAATTTCTCCTTTTGGACTACGAACGTAACGGGGGAATAATCAAGTAGGGAGATATATGTCACGGACATTGTTAACCGGTGGTTCAATTTCTTCTTTAAATTATAGTACTGTTTGTATATACACACACCTGTAGATGCTAACCCAGTTGGCTAGGTCTCGGAGATTCTCAGCCCAAGAGCTGGGTCTTCAATGGTTGTTTGGTTTGATAACAGGCAGTTGCACAAAATCTTCAAATCAGATTGATCAGCCTGGAATCTTCCCAATTTCCACATTGATTGGGCCTTGTCGTCTTGTGGTCGTGGGCCCACTAGGATGGAGTTGTATCCCCTAACAGGCCCAACCACATGTGCTTATAAGTCACCAGCATAACACATACGGACCCAAGCCCAACTGTGGTTAGTTGATCCAAGATACAGGCTCTTCAACTCAGGCTTAGGCCTGAAGTGTTACTGCAACCGCGAAGGATCCTTACATCTTCTATCCTCCCCGGTGGTCAGACCCCACTCTAGGCATTCATCAATTAAGTCTTACATATTGTAGTCATATTTGAATATAAAAAAAAGCGCTCAAAAGTTAAATCTTTAGTGGAGTTCCATGAGGTGATATATGCCTCGAGTGGTTTTTATCGAAAGGCGTAAGTGGTTCCTGTTTCTTTTTCCCTAAGTCCATGAGATTTGTTCATTGTGAAAACACTCTGTTTTCTCATCATTTTACACTTCTTGCCTTCCTTATCCTCTAAATTTTTCTTCACATTTTCTTTAGTAGGCTTTCTTTAATGTTCCTTTTGGCAAATGGCACAACCTTTACCTTCTCATGTATTAAGTGACATGGCTTTGTATTGTGAATGCCTTTTCACTCATTCACAATAGATTTTGAGTTTGATGCTTTAATATGATATTAGAGTCCAATGTTTACTCTATCCTAGCCATTGCCAAAATAACTAACATGATAGAGCTAAACTGACATCTACATGTGAGAGAGTGTATTAAGTGGCATGATTTTATATTGTGACTAGTTTTGAGTTGAATACTTTAGCATCATGTCCATATTAGATGAATTGCTTATGATAATTATGGTACATTTTGGCTTCTCATTTTGTCATTTCCCTTTTGATTGGCCTTGTGCGAGATGATTTCCCGACTCATTCTATTTTAACAAATTGAAGGGATAATTACAATTGGCCATTAATTCATAAAATCTTCTTTTATATTTTCTTCACATGAGCTAATTGCTGGCATTGGTGATTAATTGGTTCATTTGATGAATTTTCTAACCTCATCTCTTGTTCATAGAGTCAAAGGTTGCTGAACACCAAGAGCACTAGTAAGTTCCTCTTTTAAGGGTGGGAGGGGGTTGGGTATCGTTGCTTTTTTTATAACAAAAGCGAGACTATTTTTAGTGATAGATATTTTTCATGTCACTTTAAAGGTAATAGTTACAAATTCATGATGAATTTGACTATCGCTTCATAATTCCTTTTCTAGTAATGCTTTGCATAATTCCTGTCTCATGCTACCCTTAGCAAAAATCAAAGGTCTCTCTCCATTTCAACCCTAACTTCCAAGGAAGCATACAAACCTATAGAAGTGGGAGCCATGCATGTGCACAAGGTTTGTGAGAGACCGAAGGAAGGTTAACCAAATCTATAACCAAATGCTGGCAGAGATAACGTTATTAGGATATTATGTCAACAGATTATGTAAGATATACCTAATGATTCTTTTTGTAAATGTAACATGATATATATAAAGGTGTGGAATTATGTAACATGATATATATAAAAGAGAAAGATGTAAATAATGTTATATATATATATATATATATATATATATAAAGGTGTGGAATTATTTGACAACATATGAATGTTATTTATTTAGATTTATCTTAATATTATATTGAACCGAGAGCATAACATTAAGGCCCAAGTTACCTGATAATACATAGTTCATTATACGTGTAGCCAATCAGGCCGATGCATAGTATAAAAAGGAATGAGACTCCTACATTAAAAGAAAATCTCACATCAAGGAGACTTTCCATTACAATAGGATTCCATCGGGCTCCATAAAAAAGGACCCCACAATAGGTATGTTTTGCAACCTTATTCTTCATAGCTACTTCACGACTTACAGAGAGCTTGCTTAACTGTCAAAGAATTCCCACCAGATACATAATTTAGGGTCATGATAGCTTGAAAGCTTATTTGTTGGATTTGGTTGGTAGGTTCTCACTTTGCTATTAGAAAGTATTTATTTAAAAAAATAAAAAATAAAAAACAAAAAGAAAAAGAATTATCCTAACTATAAAAAAAAAAAAGAAAAAGAATTATCCTAACTCTTATGTATAAGAGGTTTACCTTTATCTTGCTCTTCTTCCTTCAATTTGATGACGTCCTTATACCACATAAGGTAGCCCATATATATGATTCGGAGTCAATTTATACCTTTTCTTCTGTGGTTTCATGGAAGTCTGAGAACGTACTCCAGAGTTTGAGTAACATATACAAAGAAGAAACTAAAAAAAAAATACAAATAATTGAAATTATTGAAAAAAGGTTGGGCTTAAAATAGTCGTGTCAATTTGGTTAGTAGGATAATCATATCTGGCTTAAAATATTTTATAGATCTTGATATTTTTGGTTTATATTTGGATTGAAAATAATATGAATGAGTCATGAATGAAATTTTAATTGATCGAACTCAAGTCGTGCTCAAGCTGTTTGCTTGGATTTAAGGAAAAAGCTAAAATTGAGTCGAGCGAGTTGAATAATAAGTTAATCAAACTTTGTTTGAATTTTATATATATATATATATATATATATCGATTTTGAAATTGTGTTAATCTTAACTTGATAACAGTTTAAACGAGTTACGAAAGAGTTTCAAATCGAGTTAAACTTGAGTCAAGCTTGAGTTGTTCATTCATTTTTCATTATTTAAAAAAGGGTTACTAAATAATTCAAATTAAATTTCTATAAACTAATATTAGACTTGATAGAAAAATTGAAAGTATAAATATGTTTTTAAACTTTAGGTATAAGTATAATTAATACCAAATTTGATTCAATAGACTATAATCGACCTTATCATTTATTATTATCTAGGGGAAAAGGCATTTTTGGTCCTCTAATTTTACCAATTTTGCCACTTCAGTTCTAAATTTACTCGAGTTGCCAATGGAGTCATTTAACATTTATTCCGCAAGCTTTGTTAGTTCTGTAACTCTTGAAACTGCCATGTGTTTGATGGAACAGCCAAATGACACTTGACGCTGGTTAAACTGCTCTATTGGTCCCCAATTTGACCTAGATGCTTTATATTAGCTTCCAATCTTTCATTTGTCTCATTTAGGCACATGAACCAGAGCAACACGAACCATTTCAAATGGTTTGCCATGGTCCTCAATTGGGAAAGATCAATGGTGCGCAGCCACACCCACTTCACCATCTATGGGTGAAAAATGAATAAACAGCTCGAGCTCAGCTTGAGTTCGGCTCTGTTTAAAGCTCGTTCGTGACTCGTTCGAAAAGTTTATCAAGCCAAGTATGAATAAAATTTAAAGCGCGATATATAATTCAAACAAAGCTCGATTTGCTTATTACTCGACTCAACTCGGTCTAATTTTAGATTTTTCCTTAATTTAAACAAATAGCTTGAGCTAGAGTCGAGCTCGATCGGATAAAAGCTTATTCACAATTCGTTTATAATGTTTTCAATCCAAACATGAACAAAATATTAAGCTCGATAAATTATTCAAGCCGAATATGATCAGCTTACTGGTCGACTCGGCTCGACTCATTTTTAGCCCTATCACCATCTCTGCAAACAACACAAAGAAGATCATATCTAGAAACAACGCAAACAACTTAATCTCTACTGTCACGACCTTCAATCTCTATAGGCACCACACTTAATCATCTGACTTGACGTTACTGCCTCCTTCAATCACCCAACCTAATGCCGCTGCCACCCTCAATTGCCAGACCCAACATTGTCATGCCTTTAATCTCGTCCATCGCCACCCTCAATCTCTCATCACCACTATTTTTCGGCCATCGCCCGCCCCTCAAGAAGGGCAGATTGCCATGGGATCCCCAGTTTGCCTGTCGACATTAATCTGAAGTAACAAGAGAGTCGAGTCCCATTTTCCAGCGAGAATTCTTCAGCTCCCTCATGCGACGCTCATCAGCTTGTTTTCCTGGCTCCCAGCTGAATCAATATTCGATTACAAGTCGTTAGGCTAGATTGCCCATTGGAATCCACATCTAATTGTTAGGCGGCTGTATGTGGTCAGGAATTGGGGTAAGTTAAGCACTCGGAGGCTGTGTGTGACAAATTGAAGGCTGAGAAAACAATATCATAGAGTGAACAAACCTCACTTTATGAGCCTAATTTTTTGTCCTCACATTGCCACCTCACTTCTTACAAGTGGACAAAATAACCTTATGTGTTATAAGTTAAACGATGTCAATTGTCATCTGGCTGTTCTATTAGACACATGGTAGTTTCAATAGTTATAGGACTAACGGAGCTTACGGAATAAATGTTAGGGTCCATTAGTAACTCGAGTAGTTTTAGGATTGAAGTGGCAAAATTGATAAAATAGAGGACAAAAAATGCCTTTTCCCCTATTATCTTTGAAGATAACATCAATTAGAGTTCAATTATTTCTTCACAAAAAGAAAATTTTGTAGATAAAATATTTTTAGTTAACGCAAAATGTTCTTCTGCAAGTCTACTTAATATACAATGGCCAAAATATACTAAAGGCCTTTGAAATTTAATCTTCCAACTTATATGAGTTGGTCTTTGACCTAAAACTCAATTGGTAGAAACCCTTTAACTTTCTAACTTGATACATTTTAATCTAACTTATTGATATGCTTTTCTTTAATGGCTTATAAATTACATCAAGAGTGCTCAAACTTTGACAACTCATCCAAATTAGTTACCAAACTAGAACTTGGATTACAATAGCCCTTAAACTTTACAATAAACAATGGGTATTACAAAAATCCGATCTGAATACCACTTTTATTGAATTTTTTAGGTTGGATAAGAAAAAATTCATTAAAATTAATTACTTTGTAAAAAATATTATTTAATTTCTTATTAGGTAAATATAGAATTAGTTTTCAAATGATATTGGTCCTAAATTAAAAAAAAATAAAAATAAAAATAAAGTATTATTTATAATGTAAAAATAACATAGTACCAAAACAACATATGTTCAATAAAAAAATATGAAACTTCACCGATAACTACCTTTTATTCTATTCATCATAATTGTGTACCTAGAAAAAAGTAAATGACTACCTATAGTATAAAATGTATTTTAACATTTGGTGGATGATGCTTTGGGTATGGCTTTTGTGTACCACTAGCTTTTTTGTCTTGGGTTTTCTATTTTGTTTCTCTCTATTGTCCTTGTACCGAAAAAAAAGCCCATAGAATAAAATATATTTTTTAATTTTTACTTTTTAATTTATGATAGACAAAATAAAAGATGATAGCCAATGAGCTTATCATGAGGTATTGTTAGCTTTGGCTGAGTTGCACAGTTTTATCCTTAAAAGGTACCTTATGTTGAGCTATATAAAGCTCTTAAGCCGCTTATTTTTCATCCCATGTGGGATAGCCCTTGGTTATCAACATGCCTCTTCCCCCAAATGAGGGGCTTGGAAAGACGATGTGGGTACACTGTCCTCATCGGGGCTAAGCCCCTCGTGGGCACACTAGCCCGCACCATCATTATTCCTACAGACAACGTCATTTGATAGTCAATGAATTTATCATAAGGTATTATCCATCTTGGTTGGAGCCTCATGGTTTATCCTTAAAAAGCACCTCACATGGGATAGGATGCTTGGGTTATATAAAGCTTTTAGGCCCTTTGATTCCATCTTATGTGGGCAAGATCTTATAATGAACTAATTGGCTATAACATGGTGCCATTTTAGGAACGATAATGGTGTAGCCAATGTAGCCATATCCTCTTCCTAAGCCTTTGTCTGGGGGTACATGTCGATGGCTAAGGGCTACCAAGGGAACTATCCTACATGGGATGGTAACGATGAGCTTAGAAGTTTTATATAGCCTAAGGACTTTCTCCCATGTAAGGCACCTTTTTAAGGACATTTTTGGCTGCTTGTAAAAGTCACATGAGTGAGTTGGACTAAAATGTAATGAATTAGAAAGTTGGAAAATTTTTGCTGGCCAAGTTTTAGTTCAATGACCAACTCATATGAATTTGTAAAATTCAAGGGTCTTTAGTGTGCTTTGGCCAAATAATAATAATAATAATAATAATAATAATAATAATAAATTCTAGAACTTACCACTAATTGTGCTAAAAGCATTCGTCTTCTTCCTTTGTTTTCCGTTATAGATGTGCTAGGGGCCAAAAGATGTTTGAATTGGCTACTTTATCTCACGAGATTTAATTTAAGGGCCAATTTATTTTAACTTAAGTTAATTAATTTTTTTTAATTATATATTTTTTTTTGTTTGAAATCAATTTTATTTAAAAATTAATATTATGTAGATGCAATAATTTATTTGAAAGTAAATTTTTATGATGTTGTTAAATTTTTATGAAATTTTTTTTTAATGCCTTAAATTAGAAAAATTTATAAAAATTTAATAAGATTACAAAAAAATTGTATTTTCAATGGATTATTGCAATTACATAATATTGAATTTTAATTAAAATTAATTTTAAATAAAAAAAATATAAAAATAAAAATAAATCATTTTAAAGTTAATTAACTTATATTAACAAATTAGCTCAATATATTCCATGTTATCGTGTCGTGTTGATTTTGTTACTTTTTTCCCCTTTAACTTTGCGTGCCACTTGTATATGGCTACATATCACACCTTATCGAATTTTCCGTACCCTTTGTGCCCACTGCCCAGCCAGAGGAGATTCGATGGAAAGGGCTTTATTTGAACTTTCCGTTATTGACTTGCTTTAGCGCCTTTTTTTTGTTATGTTCTACTGTTCTTAGAGGAGAATTACAAAATGCCATCTGAGTTTATTTAAAATTACATTTACCTCTATTTATTTCAAAAATTTCTTAAAATCCTCCTAAGGTTTCAAAAAACCGACAATTACCCCTAAAGCCATTTGAAGGTTAAAACCGATGCATTAATTACACTTTAAGGCCATAGTTTTTTGTTACTGAGTTAGACTTCTACTTAAGATATAAATTATTTCATAAATAGTATTTGTTAAATGGCATAATATACTTTTATATATAGTTCCTTTAACTTATCTTTTCAATGATTTTTCCTTATGGTTCAATTTTTACTTACTTTTCATTATCTGAAATCATTTTTTATTTTACATTTCAATTTTTTTATATTAAGAAAGCTATTTTTATTTTGAAATTAACAGTCACTTTTTTCAAAACTTGTTATGGTAACTATGAAATCCCTTTGATTTGACTTAATGGGCCATTGGTCCTTATGTTGTAATATTAAATTTATATATTTATTCATTTATTAATAGCTTTTTAAAATTATTAATTTCCTTAACTAAATAACCATTGTACTAGTATTTAAAAGAAAACAATTACAGATAATTTAATAAAACTTATAATGACTTCAGTTTTTTCATATCAATTTTTAAGTAGGAATCAAGGTATTTCTATATCTTTAAAATAAAAAAAAAAGAAGAAAAGAGTTTAAAATGTTGCTGTTACCAAAATGGTTCAAAAGAGTTGTTTGTATATCTTCCATTTCACCTAGTTTACTTCATTCTAGTAATTCGAAGGCCAAAATACATATTCAGCCCTCAAACTCGGATGACCAGGACACTTAGCCCCTGAACTTCAACTCGGACTAACTCAGCCCCCAAACTTGGTTAAGTAGGTCAGTCAGCCCCCTTAACCATCACGTGCGGTCACGTGATTTCAGTAAGTATAACAACATTTGTGCTCCCAGGTTTGGTGGCACGAATAAATCCTTACGGTTAGAACTATAACTAAATACAAACAACAGGGAGTAAATTCGTAACTATTTTCTAAGATAACAACAGAAATAAAATTATATAACATCTCTTAAACTTTCTGATTGTTTCCTAATCTATCATAATTTTATAAACGTTACAAAACACCCATCATCTTCGTCGGGACCTCTCTGACCTATTCTAATCCTTCTTAAATGCTACGCCCAGAAATCCCTAGGTAAAAGGCATTGTCTTTCACAAGCTCCTCTACTTCAATTAACACTACTACCATTAATTCGTCGTTCGCCGTTCGCCGTTTGCCGTCCGTCGACCTTCGCCCTTCCCCGCCTTTAGTACTTCGCCCCTCGCCGTTTCGTCATCCTTCGTCCTCCACGGCCCTTCGTTGTTCACTGACCTTCGCCCTTTGCCCTTCCCCACCTTTAGCCCTTCGCCCTTCGCCCTTCGCCCTTCGCTCTTCGCCGTCCGCTGCCTTTCACCTTTCCTGTGGCCTCATCGCGTCCTCCCACATGGCAGGTTTCCAACACTGCAGGAAGGCGAGTTGGATCTGTAGAAAACATGGCAAGATGCAAATGAGGTGAACGGCGTTAAAGACAACGATCACGTGACGGCACATATGGGTCAAGGGGCTTGACTGACCCGTTTAACCAAGTTCAGGGGCTGAGTTGCCCCGAGTTGAAGTCCAGGGGGCTAAGTGTCCTGGTCAGCCAAGTTTGAGGGCTGAATATGTATTTTGGCCTAATTCTAACATTGGCACGACATTTAACATGGAAAATTGAGCCTTTAAGATTATCTTTTTTTTTTTTGTTTTAAAATATGTTGATGTCATGAATATCTAGTTTCACATGACTCATAAATGAAAAAAAGATATGAGAATTGTATCGTAAATAATAGTTTGGAATAGAGAGATCAAAAGCAAAATGACTCAAAAATAGTCGGTTTAAGAAGTAAAGTGATTCAAGTGAATATGAAAAATTTTTATAAATTACCCCACAACATTCATGTTGTTTCAATTTAGGATATTAACTTAAGGGTTTCATGTAAAACTACAAGATGACCACAATAATTCTTTAAAGAAATAATATATATATATTAGTAATACTATAATTTTATTATATAATTATATATATACTTTGGGTTCAGTTCCACTTAAAGTTAACTCCATATGGAACTAGAACCCACCAAAAAACAATCGGCTATTCTATATTTGGAACTAATGGATGAACTATGATCCATTTTTATCCAACCCAATAAAAATGATTTGGGTTAGATTTCGAGTTTACTTAACTCATGTACACTAAGGCTACCACTTCCATGAGATGGTACGTAGGAGGGCATGAAATGAAAATAAGAGGAAAGTGGGGGTTAGTCACAATTGGGCTAGGAAAAAAAAAGCCAGCTGCCTAAAGCAGCTTAAAGCCAACCAGATTTATATAGATTCTCCCTCGTTCTATATACCCAAAACACCTTCGGAAGATAACAAATAGATCATAAAAAAAGCTACATTAATTTGTATTGCAAAGTGAAGATCAACTTAAATAATGGAAGAGATCAGAGATGCTGCAATGGCCTACTATGCCCACTTGCCCGACAAGCAGAAAGAGCGAGCCCGCCAATTCTTCAAGTCCATGGACAAGGACGACGACGGTCGGATCAGCCTGGACGAGTACGTGGTGTTCCTCCGGCAGCGGGACGTGCCAGAGATGTCCACCGCCGGATTCTTCAAAGAGCTGGACGAGGACGGCAACGGCAGCCTCGACTTCTACGAAGCCATGACGCTGTTTTACATCATCGAGAGCGGGCGCCGTATCTTCTGCAACGGCTGCAGCGCCTTCCTCAAGGGGGTTTACTTCACCTGCGTCCCATGCTTCTCCGGCACTGGCGCCGCCTTCTACAACCTGTGCTGCTCTTGCTACCGGAACAAGCATTTCAAGCACCACGACGACGCTGTTTTTTGTGATAATTTTGCCTTGCTTCAGTGCAAGAGACGCAAGTTGTATAGGCGATCGTCGACGTCAAAGAAGGTAGTCGCTGGATTTGTTTCCCTCTTTTCGTGCTTATATATATATATATAAAATCATTCTGCTAATCTTTTTCCATGCTTGTAATATTCGAACAGGAGAAGCTAAAAACTGCAACAAACGTCCTGTTCGTGATCGGGAACATCGTTTCAACGCTGTTACCGAATTGACAATTATTCGTAAGAAATTTCTCCTTTTGGACTAAGAACGTAAGGGTGGAATAATCAAGTAGGGAGATATATGTCACGGACGTTAACCGGTGGTTCAATTTCTCCTTTAAATTATAGTACTGTTTGTATATATACACACCTGTAGACGCTAACCCAGTTGGCTAGGTCTAGGAGATTCTCAGCCCAAGAGCTGGGTCTCCAATGGTTGTTTGGTTTGATAATAGGCAGTTGCACAAAATCTTCAAATCAGATTGATCAGCCTGGAATCTTCCCAGTTCCCACATTGATTGGGCTTTGTCGTCTTGTGGTCTTGGGCCCACTAGGATGGAGTTGTATCCCCTAACAGGCCCAACCACATGTGCTTATAAGTCACCAGCATAACATATACGGACCCAAGCCCAACTGTGGTTAGTTGATCCAAGATACAGGCTCTTTAACTCAGGCTCAGGCCTAAAGTGTTACTGCAACCGCGAGGGATCCTTACATCTTCTATCCTCCCCAGTGGTCAGACCACTCTAGGTATTGGTCAATTAAGTCTTACATATTGTAGTCATATTTGAACAAAAAAAAAAAACAATGCTTAAAAGTTAAATCTTTAGTGGAGTTCCATGAGGTGATATATGCCTCGAGTGGTTTTTATCGAAAGGCGTAAGTGGTTCCTGTTTCCTTTTCCCTAAGTCCATGAGATTTGTTCATTGTGAAAACACTCTGTTTTCTCATCATTTTACACTTCTTGCCTACCTTATCCTCGAAATTTTTCTTCACACTTTTCTTCAGTAGGCTTTCTTTAATGTTCCTTTGGCAAATGGCATAACCTCTATCTTCTCATGTATTAAGTGACATGGCTTTGTATTGTGAATGCCGTTTCACTCATTCACAATAGATTTTGAGTTTGATGCTTTAATATGATATTAGAGTCCAATGTTTACTCTATCCTGCCATTGCCAAAATAACTAATATGATAGAGCTAAACTGACATCTACATGTGAGAGAGTGTATTAAGTGGCATGATTTTATATTGTGATTATTTTTGAGTTGAATACTTTAGCATCATGTCCATATTAGATGAATTGCTTATGATAATTATGGTACATTTTGGCTTCTCATTTTGTCATTTCCCTTTTGATTGGCCTTGTGCGAGATGATTTCCCGACTCATTCTATTTTAACAAATTGAAGGGATAATTACAATTGGCCATTAATTCATAAAATCTTCTTTTATATTTTCTTCACATGAGCTAATTGCTGGCATTGGTGATTAATTGGTTCATTTGATGAATTTTCTGACCTCATCTCTTGGCCATAGAGTCAAAGGTTGCTGAACACCAAGAGCACTAGTAAGTTCCTTTTTTAAGGGTGGGAGGGGTTTGGGTATCGTTGCTTTTTTATAACAAAAACAAGACTATTTTTAGTGATAGATTTTTTTCATGTCACTTTAAAGGTAATAGTTATAAATTCATGATGAATTTGACTATCACTTCATAATTCCTTTTCAAGTAGTGCTCTGCATAATTCCTGTCTCATGCTACCCTTAGCAAAAATCAAAGGCCTCTCTCCATTTCAACCATAACTTCCAGGGAAGCATACAAACCTATAGAAGTGGGAGCCATGCATGTGCACAAGGTTTGTGAGAGACCAAAGGAAGGTTAACCAAATCTATAATCGAATGCTTTTGGTGGACTCATAAAAACCCAATAGGGGAAACAAAAAGAAGAGAACAGAAAGAATCTCAATTGGGACTGAGTTTGAATGTTGGGTTGAAGATCTAATTAACCATTCCCACTAAAATTAGAGTGCCTAGAGAACTCCAGAATTTATGTCAATTGGTCAAATGCGTTATTAACCCAACATGAGATTACGAATGTGAGTTGGCCAAGAATAATCTTTAGTAGGAAGATGTGACACAAATCATTTTCTTCCTCCCGCCTGGTTTTATCTCGCGCACCGAAAGAGAAAGATGTTGGTAGAGATAATGTTATTAGGATATTATGTCAACAGATTATGTAAGATATACCTAATAATTCTTTTTGTAAATGTAACCTGATAGGTAGGGAATTATTTGACAACATATGAATGTTATTTATTTAGATTTATCTTAATATTATGTTGAATCGAGAGCCCAACATTAAGGCCCAAGTTGCCTGATAATGCATAGTTCATTATGCGTGTAGCCAACAGATCGATGCATAGTATAAAAAGGAATGAGGGTCCTACATTAAAAGAGAATCTCACATCAAGGAGACTTTCCATTACAATACGTTTCCATTAGACTCTATAAAAAGGGACCCCACGATAGGTATGTTCTATAATTTTATTCTTCGTAGCTACTTCACGACTTACGGAAAGCTTACTTAACTATCAAAGGATTTCCACCAGATACATAATTCAGGGTCATGATAGCTTGAAAGCTGATTCATTGGATTTGGTTGGTAGCTTCTCACTCTGCTATTAAAAAGTATTTATTTCAAAAAAAAAAAAGAAAAAGAAATATCTTAACTCTTATGTATAAAAGGTTCACCTTTATCTTGCTCTTCTTCCTTCAATTTGATGACGTCCTTATACCACCTAAGGTTGCCCATATATACGCATGATATATATGATTTAGAGTCAATTTATACCTTTTCTTTTGTGGTTTCACGGAAGTCTGAGAACGTACTCCAAAGTTTGAGTAACATATATAAAGAATAAAACTAAAAAAAATTATGAATAATTCAAATTATTGGAAAAAGGTTGGGCTTAAAACTAGAGATGGTAATTGGGTGGGTCAGGTCAGGTTTAGGTCAAGTCATTCAGGTTCATGTTTAATCGGATTAGTATGTATTATGGTCAAGGTCGGATTATTTGGGTTCGGGTTGAGTAAATTTTGGGTGTAGGTTGGGTCAGGCTTGATTTATTTGGGTTTGGGTTAAATTTGGTCGGGTTATTGGGTCTTAGACCAGATTCAATTTGATTATCGAGTTCACTCGGTTCAATGATGTATAAGCCGAAATAGCTAAATTGATTCAATTTTTTTATTTAATTTTGATTAAAATTTAATTTAACTAGATATAAAACAAATAATATAAAATTTATGAAGATATATTAATATATAATTTCTTTAATAAAATACTCTATCTGTGCCAAGTTTTTTATAATATTCACTATTTAACAATTAATCTATGATTTTTTATTTTCAACATTTTAGTATATAAATGAAAAATTATTATATTAAATAATAAATAAAGATCTATAGTTTCTAAATATATACTTTCTTAATTTTTTTTCTAACGAATAATCATCCTCCATCCCATTTTCTTTGCTCCATTTAACTTTTCTCACTAATTTGACTTGAATTTGTTTATATTATTGTTTATTAAAAATTTAAAAAATATATTTAAAAACTATAAGTCTTGATTTATCATTCATGTATAAAATATTTTTATTTATATATTAAAATGTTGAAAATAAAAAAATATAGATTAATTATTAAAATATAAATAGTGCAAAGAATTTGAGACAGATGAGAGTAATATGAATGAATTCAATTCAAACTATTCAAAAAAGTCAAATATTTCAAAGAATATGAGACGGAAGAAGTACTATAATTTCTAAAACCTTATTATTATTATCTTTCTATTACCGTATCACTAATTGTTTATTATAGCTCTCATTTGTTCGCTCTATAACGCAAAACAGATTATTAGAATAGAAGAAACTCATTCATATATATTAAATCATAAATTTTCTAAAGTCTTTGCCAACCATATACTTTATGTTGATTTAAGTTAAAATCGGGTCTTGTATTGTTTAGTTATCGGATCATTTCGGGTTCGGGCTCGAGTTCTTGGGTTTTACTTTAATTAGGTTTGGGTTCAAGTCAAGTTGGGTGCAATCGGGTTTGGGTCGTTGACTTTTCTGGTCAAATCGGGTCAAGTCGGATTTGGGTTCGGGTAGGTCAGGTTAGGTCAGGTTTTCAGGTCGGGTCAAATTTTGTCATTCCTACTTAAAACGAGTTGAGTCAATCCAATTAGTAGTATAATCATATTTGGCTTGAAACATTTTATAAATCTTGATATTTTATTTATATTTAAATTGAAAATAATATGAACTAGTCATGAATGAAATTTTAATTGATTGAACTCAAGTCATGCTCAAGCTGTTTGCTTGGATTTAGGGAAAAAGCTAAAATTGAGTCAAGTGAGTTGAATAATAAGTTAATCAAACTTTGTTTGAATTATATATATATAAATCTTGAAATTTTGTTAATCTTGACTTGATTATAATTTAAACTTTTAAATCGAGTTAAACTCGAGTCAAGCTTAGGTTGTTCGTTCATTTTTCATTCTTGAAAAAAGGATTGCTGAATAATTTAAATTAAATTTCTATAAACTAATATCAGACTGGATAGAAAAATAAAAAGGATAAATATGTTTCTAAACTTTAGGTATAAGTATAATTAATACCAAATTTGATGGAATAGACTATAATTGACCCTATCATTTATTATTATCTTGGGGAAATGGCATTTTTTGTCCTCTAATTTTATCAATTTTGCCACTTTAGTTCTAAATTTTCTCGAGTTGCCAATAGAGTTCTCCAATGTTTATTCCGTAAACTCTATTAGTCCTGTAACTCTTGAAACTGCCATGTGTTTGACGGAACAACCAAATGACACTTGACATTGTTTAAAATGCTCCATTGGTCCCCAATTTAACCTAAATGCTTTATATTGGCTTCCAATCTTTCATTTGTCTCATTTAGGCACATGACCCAATTCAACACGAACCATTTCAAACGGTTTGCCATGGTCTTCAATTGGGAGAGATCAATGGTGCCTAGCCACACCCACTTTGTCATCTCTGCAAACAACACAAAGAAGATTGTGTCTAGAAACAACGCAAACAACATGATCTCTACTGCCGTGACCTTCAATCTATATAGGCACCATCCTTAACCACCTGACTCGACGTTACTGCCACCCTCAATCACTCAACCTAATACTGCTGCCACCCTCAATTGCCAGACCTAACATTGTCACACCTTTAATTTCCTCCATCGCCAACCTCAATCTATCGTTGCCACTAATTTTTGGCCATCGCCCAACCCTCAAGGAGAGCAGATTGCCATGGGATCTCTAGTCTGCCCGTCAACACCAATTCGGAGTAACAGGAGAGTTGAGTCCCATTTTTTGGCAAGAATTCTTTAGCTCTCTCGTGTGACGCTTATTGACTTGCTTTCCTTGCTTCCAACTGAATCAATATTCGATTGCAAGTCGTTAGGCAAGATTGCCCATCAGAATTTACATCTAATTGCTAAGTGGTTGTCTGTGGCCAGGAATTGGGGTAAGTCAAGTACTCGGAGGCTGTGCGCGATAGATTGGAGGCTACGAAAACATCATAGAGTGAGCAAACCTCACTTTAGGAGCCTAATTTTTTGTCCCCACATTGCCAGCTCACTTTTTACAGGTGGACAAAAAAACCTTATGTGTTGTAAGTTAAATGACATCAAGTGTCATCTGGCTATTCTATTAGACACATGGCAGTTTCAATAGTTATAGGACTAACAGAGCTTACAAAATAAATGTTAGAGTCCATTAGTAACTCGAGTAGTTTTAAAATTAAAGTAGCAAAATTGACAAAATTAGAATACCAAAAATGCCCTTTCCCCTATTATCTTTGAAGATAACGTCAATTAGAGTTTAATTATTTGTTCACAAAAAGCAAATTTTGTAGATAAAATATTTTTAGTTAAGGCAAAATGTTCTTCTGCAAGTCTACTTAAAATACAATGGCCAAAGTATACTAAAGGCCTTTGAAATTTAATTTTCCAACTTATATGAGTTGGTGCTTGAACTAAAACTCAATTGGTAGAAGCCCTTTAACTTTCTAACTTGATACATTTTAATCTAACTTATTGATATGGTTTTCTTTAATGGCTTAGAAATTACATCAAGAGCACTCAAACTTTGACAACTCATCCAAATTAGTTACCAAACTAGAACTTGGATTACAATAGCCCTTAAACTGTACAATAAACAATGCGTATTACAAAAATCCGATATAAATACCACTTTTATTGAATTTTTTAGGTTGGATAAGAAAAAATTCATTAAAATTAATTACTTTGTAAAAAATATTATTTAAGTTCTTATTAGGTAAATATAGAATTAGTTTTCAAATGATATTGGTCCTAAATTAAAAAAAATTAAAAATAAAAATCAAGTATTATTTATAATGTAAAAATAACGGTACCAAAACAACATATGTTAAAAAAAAATATATGAAACTCCACCGATAACCACCTTTTATCCTATTCATCGTAATTGTGTACCTAGAAGAAAGTAAATGACTACCTGTAGTATAAAATGTATTTTAACATTTGGTGAATAATGCTTTGGGTGTGGCTTTCGTGCACCACTAGCTTCTTTGTCTTGGGTTTTCTATTTTGTTTCTCTCTATTGTCCATGTACCAAAAAAAAAGCCCATATTATAAAATATATATTTTAATTTTTACTTCTTAATTTATGATAGACAAAATAAAAGATGATAGCCAACGAGCTTATCATGAGGTATTGTTAACTTTGGCCGAGTTGCACAGTTTTATCCTTAAAAGGTACCTCATGTTGGAGAAAGTTTTTGGACTATATAAAGCTCTAAAGCCCTTCATTTTTCATCCTATGTGGGATAACCCTTGGTTATCAACATGCCCCTTCCCCTAGATGAGGGCCTTGGAAAGACGATGTGGGCACATTGTCTTCATCGGGGCTAAGCCCCTTATGGGCACACTAGCGTGCACCATCATTGTTCCTAAAGACGATGTCATTTGATAATCAATGAATTTATCATAAGGTATTATCCATTTTGGTCAAAGCCACATGGTTTATCCTTAAAAAGCGCATCACATGGGAGAGGATGCTTAGGTTATACAAAGCTTTTAGGCCTCTTGATTCCATCTTATGTGGGATAGCCAGGCTATCCTACATGGGATAGCATAGAGGGGCATATGAGCTTTATATAGCCTAGCCACCCCCTCATGTAATGTGCCTTTGTAAGGATAAAATTGTGTGGTCTAGCCAAAGTGGGGCAAGATCTTATAATGAACTCATTGGTGATAAAATGGCGCCATTTTAGGAACTACGATGGTGTGGCCAATGAAGCCATATCCTCTTCCTGAGCCCTTATCTGGGGGGACATGTCGATGACCAAGGGCTACCAAGGGAACTATCTTACATGGGATGGTAATGATGAGCTTAGAAGTTTTATATAGCCCAAGGACTTTCTCCCATGTAAGGCACCTTTTTAAGGACATTTTTTGCTGGTTGTAAAAGTTACATGAGTGAGTTGGACTAAAATGTAATGAATTAGAAAGTTGGAAAATTTTTGCTGGCCAAGTTTTAGTTTAATGACCAACTCGTATGAATTGGTAAAATTCAAGGGTCTTTAGTGTGCTTTGGTCAAATAATAATAATAATAATAATAAATTCTAGAACTTACCACTAATTGTGCTAAAAGCATTCGTCTTCTTCCTTTGTTTTCCGTTATAGATGTAGCTAGTGGCCAAAAGATGTTTGAATTGGCTACTTTACCTCACGAGATTGAATTTAATATTCCATGTTATCGTATCGTGTTGACTTTGTTACTTTTTTTTGTTCGGAATCAATTTCATTCAATATTATGTAAATGTAATAATCTATTTGAAAGTAAATTTTTATGATAATATTAAATTTTTAGAAATTTTTTTTAATGCCTTAAATTAGAAAATTTTATAAAAAATAAAAATAAACCATTTTGAAGCCAATTAACTTATATTAAAATAAATTAGCTCAATATATTCTATGTTATCGTGTTGTGTTGATTTTGTTACTTTTTTCCCCTTTAACTTTGCGTGGCACTTGTATATAGTTACATATCACACCTTATCGAACTTTTCGTACCCTTTGTTTCAAGCCAGAGGAGATTCGATGGAAAGGGATTTTTTTTAACTTTCAGTTATTGACTTGATTTAGCGCCTTTGTTGGGTTCTACTGTTCTTAAAGAAGAATTACAAAATGTCCTCTGAGTTTATTTAAAATTACATTTATCTCTATTTATTTCAAAAATCTCTTAAAAACCTCCTAAGGTTTCAAAAAACCTACAGTTACCCCTAAAGCCATTTGAAGGTTAATGGCCCGTTTGGGAACAACTTTTGTTATCAGCGTTAGAGTTTTGGATAAATTATTTAACGGTTGAGATGAAAACGCTAAAGCTAAAAGCTAAAAGCTACCCTTAGATAGCTTTTTCAAAACTCTAACGCTAATCGCTGACGCTAATGCCAAAAACCTACAGTTACCCCTAAAGCCATTTGAAGGTTAAAACCAATGCATTAATTACACTTTAAGACCCTAGTTTTTTGTTACTGAGTTAGACTTCTGCTTAAGATATAAATTGTTTCATAAATAGTATTTTTTAAATGGCATAATATGCTTTTATATATAGTTCCTTTAACTTACCTTTTCAATGATTTTTCCTTATGGTTCAATTTTTACTTACTTTTCATTATCTGCACTCATTTTTTATTTTTATATTTTAATTTTTTATTTACCTCTAGTTAAGAAAGCTATTTTTATTTTGAAATTAACAGTCACTTTTTTCAAAACTTGTTATGGTAACTATGAAATCCCTTTGATTTGACTTAATGGACCATTGGTCCTTATGTTTTAATATTATATTTATATATTTATTCATTTATTAATAGCTTTTTAAAATTATTAATTTCATTAACTAAATAACCATTGTACTAGTATTTAAAAGAAAAAATTACAGATAATTTAATAAAACTTATAATGACTTTTTCTTATTAATGTTTAAGTAGGAATCAAGGTATTTCTGTATTTTTAAAATAAAAAAAAAAAAAAGAAGAAAAGGTAGCTAGTTGCTCAATTTTGATTGAAATTAAATTAATAATAAAAAATTATATAATTTTTTTGAGATAATTTTTTGAGATAAATACTAACACTAAAATATGCAACATCAACAATAGTTAATTTTCTACATTTGATATTAATTAAAAAATAAAATATATTATTCCAGTTTAGTAATTGTAAAAGATTGATTAAATCTATAGTTTCTAGTCGCTCAATTTTTCCGCTTGCCAATTGCTCTTCAAGCTTTGTCCTAAAGCGCATTGTCGGACGCCTTTGGCATTTCGCATGCTCTCTTGCTTAGGCACACGAATCTTTGTAACTCTTGGCGTTATCCTTGCCATGGAATTAAATACTATGGTATATAACTTATTGAGGGAAAGCAATAAGTGGTACAAATATTTTTATAATTTATCACTTTATCATATAGTATATTATGGTATTTCACATATCGCTCATTTTTCATATATAATTTTTTTTAAAAAAACCTCTGTATACCACAAATATTATAAGGTATGTACTGCATTATTTTATTTTTTATGAATGTGTGTATGATATTTTTTTTTATCATTTTACATCAAAATGTTACAAATATATAAAATATTAAAATATAATTAATACACATATTAGAAAATAAATATTTACTTTTATTCTTTTGATTATTTTTCTTAGTTAACATAAAATTTTAATAATTACTTTGAGCCACCTAGGAACTTAATGTGATATTAGAAAATGTATTGTTATTATTAAAGTATTATTTTTTTTTTCTCTTATATCAATAAATTAGTTTCTTTCTGAGTATTATTTATTTTTTCTCTATATATAACATTTTTTTTAATATTTTTTGTATTAAAAAATATCTTTTGTCATATATATTTTATTTATATTTAATAAATTATGATGAGAAAAATTAGAATACATATAAAATGTGCAAAAAAAATTATTAAATTTATGTTATCTTAAAATGATATTTTAACATTTATTTTTTTTTATGAAAACAGTAACAGTGTATGACGGGGTATACCTTAAAAATTTGAAATGTAGTATCCTTAGTAGCTAAGGTATTAAATACCTTGGTCCTCACTACATAGCAATATCAAATGATGAGGTATTAGTTTTAGAATTAACAAACAAAAAAAAATGAGAAACAAATTAAGCACGTATCATACAATATGTATTTTTTCAAATGTCATTCATTTAACTAACTGTAGACTATATGATATCTACTCCAAAAATGCGGCATTAAGATAGAAGACAATTGGTTCAATTAGTGGTGGCAAGTGGTCTGACCCGGCCTAGGCCTGGCCGGGCTTAAGTTGGGATTCCTGGACTCGGACAAGGCTCACCTCAAAGGTAGGTTGGGCTTGAGTTGAGTCAGGACGGCCCTAAGCTGGGCCGAGTTTTTCCAATTTGTGAGAAATATATTATAACATGTTTCAAAACATTATTCAAGTGTAATTTGATCAAACATGTTTTTATTTGATGAGAAATACCATGGTCGGTATAAATTTTATTAATAAAAAAGTCAAGTGGCACTTACATAATTTGAAACATGTGCCTTACACTTGAAAATGGTGAAACATTCCAAAAAAAAAAATGAAAAGTAAAACCTAAGATCTGTGCTTAACAGCATAATCAGATCAATTACAATCTAAAAATTGTAATGAAAACCTACAATCTACTCTTGTGCCTCATCATCGGAAGGGACCTCATCATCCGAGCTTTTCATGTCTTGTTTCCTTAGAGCAGCAAGGGCCCAATCCCAGTTGCAGATGCAAACCTCAATGGCCTTAGGTGTGAGCCTTGCTCGTTTCTCCAAGATGACTTTTTTTCCCGCACTAAAGGCAGCCTCGGAGGTGATAGTAGAGACCGGAACTGCCAAGATCTCTTGCGCCAATATGGACAAGATCGGGAATCTTCCTCTTTTGTTCTTCCACCACTCGAGGATGTCTTCCTCATTGTTTTCAAATGAAGTGCGGAGGTAATCATCCCATTCCGCCAATCTTAGGTTTGTGGGTCTCGGTCATTTGAGGATATGTGCCGCTGGGTTGAACCTTGATGATGAGGAGGAGGTGGAATGTCGGGCAGGTGTTGGATCGGATGACCTAACCTTATCAGAATGCTTAATGGAGTAGAGTTTGTATAACTCTCTCAAATTGTGGTCAGCTTCAGCAGAAATAGCAAGTGTAGAAACTTGTGATTGTTCTAAATAAGTAAATATATATGATAGTATACTTCTAATAATTGCAGACAACCCATGATTTTGACATTGGGATCTAATGCACATGTAACAAGATAAATTGGCGGGATTTCTTGAAAATAATTAGGTCATTTCTTTTGCATTGCTTCAACAATTGGTTGCAAAAACTCATTGTCCTTGTATTGGTTGAAAACATAGATGATGTTTACAAAATATAACATTGCTTAGTGCACGATTGGATAATAAACTCCAGAGAAAAAGTTTATTGTCTCATAAAAATATATAAGCAACTCAACTAAGTTAAAACATTTTTCCCAAACCTCATCATTTAGCCATTCGGCTTGTACTATTGAGTTCACAAACCGAGTCAAATGATTTGCCCATGGTTGGACATCATTTAACATTTCAAATGTTGAGTTCCATCGAGTGAGGCAATTAATTTTAAACATTTTCTAAGAAAAATTCACCACATTTTCAATACAAAACATTTTAAACTCACAAGCCAATTTGTTTCTTCTTTTAACAAAAAGTAAAGCATTCCGAATTGACTTGACTTAGTTTTGCAGTTGTTGTAAACCATTTTGAACACATAAATTCAAAATATGACATAAGCAATGAACATGACAAAATTTTCCATCAGCGGTGGTTTTATTTCTTTTATCAATTCTTTCACCGCCGAATCATTGTTTGAAGCATTGTCAAAAGAAATGGACAAAATTTTATTGGCAACAAAAAATTCATGGAAACTTTCAATAATGCAGTTGAAAATGTTCCAACCCTTATGATCAGATTCTATACATTTGAAAGCAATGATTCATTTTTGAATAAACCATTTTTGAACATCATCAATCCAATGAGCAGTGACACAATAGTAATTTTGTCCTATTGGAGATGTCCATATATCAGATGTAAATGACAGACAATGATCAACGGTAGAAAAATATGCTTGCAAATCACTTTTCCTAGCTTCATACAGTTTAAAGCTTTCTCTCCTAGCCATTTGCCTAGACATTTTTTTTATAAGCAGGATTTAGATTTTCTTAGATAAATCTTTCTAAGTGTTCATCCTCAGCTTGTCTAAATGGTTTTTCCATAATCATCATCCAATTAATTAGACCTTGCCTAGCAGTTTTTGGGTTATATTGAAAAATACTTGAACCGCTGGAGCTCCCCATGCCCGTCAATTGTGTTTGTCCACCGGATGTGCCACTGAATATCTCCATGGACTTTGCTCAAGTGCCGCGTGAGGGTGCCCGTCCCGGAGTTCAACTTGTGTGCGAATTTGTTCTCACAATATTTGCACTTGGCATACCTCGTGTCGCCTTCCTAAACTTGCTCAAAATGCGCCCAAACAGAAGCCTTCAAATTCCCGCTCTTGCCTTGAGGTCAGCTTTGGGTTGCTCACTTTGTGGCGTTGATTGGGGACCCCTCGGCGCCGACTTGGTTGTTGGTGGAATTTCCTCGACATCATCATCGGATAGTTGATTCGTTTTTGGCCTAATCTCGTATGACACCATGTCGAATGTTGGGATCACCCCTTGTTGGCAACTTCTTGTGAATGTGGGCCTTGATTTTTTGTGAACAATCGTTGTCAGCAATCTTTTGTATGCCCTCAGTTTTTGTGGAAAAATGACCCGACCCCCATGCCGGATGAGGAGGAGGCAACACCCTTGCCCTTGCCGAAGTTTTTCCCTCGTGAAGCCATTAGTGGAAGAATATAATTGAAGAGATGGAGAGATGATTAGGAGAAGATTAAGAAAATATTAGTAAAAGATTAAAAAACTTGGAGAGAGCTAGTAGAGAGAATGAGAAAATATTATAAGAGGAGATTGAAGAAGAGAAGATTGGTGTGAGGAAGTGTAGAGAGGAGGCTGCCTATTTATAAGAGAAGGAAAATTTTGTTTTGCCCAAAAAGCCCTCAATAACTAATCGTTAATGGCTGTTGGGTGAGGGTAAAAAAGTCTTAAAAAAAACCATTTTGGAGCCGTTAGGGGTGGGTAGGTTGTCAGTTTGCCATTTTTTTTTTTGAATTTTTCAAAATAGCCAATGGTCACTTGTTGAAATGGTCAACCTGGCCTGGGCTCGACTTGGCCTAGTTCCGGTCCAGTCTGGGTTATTTGCCTCGCTGGCCCGGTCCGTGCTCACTTGGGCTTCTCCCTCCTTCTAGGTCCATATTCGCCCCACCAATATCCAAGTTAGATCCATGCCGGGCTATGTTTGACGTAAGTTAGGTTCGGGTCAACCTGGCCTAATAGCCACCATTAGGTTCCATTGTAGACCTCACAATGCATCTTGAAGATACTGTAGGAAATTTGAAGAGATAGACCAAAAGAATAAAAAGATACACAAACTAGCAAATTGAATGGACACACCAAGAGATTGGTTGAAATCAACATATGATTAGACTATCACACCACGATCCAAGTATAACAATATTAGTATTATCCAAGCATACTGTTTGTGGATCATATATTAAAGTTAAATATAATAAATATTGTGGGTCATATATTATGTTGATTTTGGTTAGCGGCATATCTATGTAACTGCCGGTGATAGAATATCTTTTTTCAAATTTGACATTCTCTCTCTATACGCATTAATATTATCCAGATTCATAAAAATAAAATAAGGTTCAGGAACAAGAAAAGAAAGTATAACTTGGCTGTGCCTGGACTGGAACTTTTTATAAATTAATTAGTGGTTGGACAAGAACAGCATCTCATATTTCATTAGCTGTTATAATTATGATAATAAGGGCAAAGGAAGATTTCCTCTAAAATAAATACGAGGAAAAAGAAGCGTCGACAATTCAAACATATTTCTTAGAAATGGAATCTTTCAAATTAACTTCAATATGGGTTATAGTTCTATAGTTATGCCATGGGACCATTATAATTTCATTTCCATTTAGGCTCTTTAATTAATTTGAACTAGCTCCTTCTATTTTTATTTTATTTACAGGGAAAATGAGATCTAAATGGCTCCATTAATTTCTTGCTCTAGCTGACCCCCAAAACAAAGAAAGCTTCATCTCTTCCTCGAACGCACAAAAACTGCTAGGTTACCATCAAGTGATTGAGTTAGCAAATTACAAACTTCTCATTAATATTTCTCTCCAATTTTCTTCTACTTCTTTTTAGTTCTTAACTTTTAACAGAAAGGAAGGAAAACTTAGAACTGGACTGGGGTTGTATCTTGCATGTACTGTTAGCAGTTGAAACTTGGGAAGCTTCTGTTGCCTTTGCTTCTGACCGAACATGTCTAGATCTGACGCACATTTATTCTTTTCGCAGTTCACACTGGACATATCAAGAAATAGAATAGAAGGTACCTTAGAATTCCACCGACCCATCGACTAGCCAGACACAGATTCTTATAATCGCATTGAACTGATCTTTAATACAAAGACCCTGCAGATTCTTACACACAAGTGTAATTTTCACAGACAAGATAAGTTCATAGAATTTACTTAGAATGCTAAGGAAAGACCCAACTTGTAATGTAAGTTCAACCAAGCTTGAGACAATATGTCTATGGTTTGGTTGGTCATTCCCCAATATTTTCCTGAACTATTTTGTTTGACTACATGCTTTTGAACAGGAAAAGGCTAAAGCTAGCGTGATCAAACAAATTTTTAAATTTTAAATTACCTCAAAAGATTTTTTGGGTTAAAAATAGCTTAATATAATTAGTAGAAGTTGCGTTTTTTAAGTTCTAGAAAAAGAAATCTTGTATGCGCAAATACTATTTAACTCATTGATTATTAGTAATGAACGTACCCGTACAATTCACATCCCAAACATGTTTGATAAATGATGAGTTTGGCAATTGGTTGCCATCAATTAGACTATAACGTGGCTAAATAATAAACAGTATATATTTTTTTGATATGTCTAATTAAATATTGGGTGTGTTGGATTTGTTCCATTCATGGCTTACATTTATTTGATTTTGATGATAACAAAACATATTGGTTTTATGTGTTTCAAAGCTTTACCTAAAGATTTATACATTGGTTTTTTATTGATAAATTTATGTTGATTCAAGCATTGCTTGTGAAGGAAGAAATCATTTTGGAGAAAAATTCATTGAAGTTTGAAAGTTTGGAAGTAAGAAAATCCTGGAACTGCGTTTTCAACCGAGTGAAACTGGAGTCAGTTTTCGAACCCGAGAGAATTTTATTTCTGGACAAGAAAATCATTCGAGTGAAATTTTTTCAACCGGGTGAAACTGGACTTTCGCACCCGAGAGCATTTTATTTCTGGACAAGAAAATCATTCAAATGAAAAATTTTCATTCGGGTGAAACTTGGATTCCAGACTTGTGCGCGAGTTTCCGGTTCGAAAAATCTTTGAAAAATAAATATAAATTCATGTCACGTCAGATTCCACGTGTATAAAGCACTGACAGCTCATTAATTACAAATATAGCCGTTGGAAGTCAAACGTTGAATTTTGTTATTAGACAGAACTTTCAACCGAGTGAAAATATTTCATCCAGGTGAAACTGGGCGACAGACGCAAAAATCTGTCAAATTTGACAGCAACGGTCACCTGCTTTCTTGGAGACATTTCTGACCTTCCCAACGGTTCTTCAATGTCTCTTTGGCCCCCAAATGAGCATAAATACATGGAGAAACACCTTGGAGATAACTCTTGGCCATAAGATCAAAGATTCATCATCAAATCCAAAAGAAAAGAACTTATCTTGAGAAATTCATTATTGTAGTTGTGCTTTCACTTGTATATCTAGCTTGAGTGCTATTGTGTGAGCTTGTAAGATTGTAAACATTTCAAGTCTTAGAATCTCTTGAGTGTAGAGTGGTTTCTAGTGAGCCTTGAAGAAAACTATGGAGTGGTTTCTAGTGAGCCTTGGAGAAAACTAGAGATTGGTTGGGTGTGAACCTTAAAGAAAACACCATTGTAATCTTGATCAAGAGATAGTGGAGGAAATCTCAAGTGGGCAAGCTTGAGGAGAGGACGTAGACTCCGGTTAGTGGAGTTGAACCTCTATAAATCCCGGTGCACTTTTTCCTTTATCCTCTTTTATTTACTTGTTTTATTTGTGCTTAGCATTACTTGGTTTGTTCTTGATCTTTGGTTGAGTGAATTTAGTTGTAAATTTTGATTTTGTTAAAGTTTTTAAAACAACTAATTCACCTCCCTCTTGGTTGCACTTGGGCCAACAGGATGATTAATTAAAATGGGTGTGATTCTACATAAACATGATCATGAATAGGAATATTATCTTCTAATCTCATGTGATAAAGTAAGATCTATTTTGCACGGTGGGGGCTGCAAGGAATTTCAGGAATTCATAAATGATGATAAAGTAGTCATTTTCATCGGCCCGCCCAAAAAGCCATTATATTCTTTCTTTATAAAAAAGTTGTACCAATTTTTCTTCTGCTATATATAAAGCTATGACAGCTCTCTCTGGCTTCTAATTTGACTCAAACAAGCGCAAAAACAAGAGAAAGGTAATTTAAAAGCACAGAATGGGGGAAGAGAAGGACGAGAGAGCCAAGGACATTAGCCTGAAGGAGCTGTCCCTGAGGCTTGAAGACTTTGCCAAGGCGAGAGACTGGGAGAAGTATCACAGTCCTAGGAATCTACTACTTGCCATGGTATTTACGTTATTTTTAGTTATAACTATTGTTCATTTCTAACGTATAACCTCTTCCTTTTTTCCTTATTTTTTTATTTTTTTCTTTAAAAAATAGAAATAAATTTTTTGTATAAATAAAAACTAAAAATATGTCAAAGCCATTTTAGGTTGTTGGAAACTCTATTTGGACATCTAATTATTGCGTCAGAAGAAGACAACCGTTTTTCTTTTTCCATAACATTTAGTGAAGTTGAGATTGAATACTTTACTTTCAGCATTACAATTATTAGTCTTTGTTGTATATACTAGGTTAGCTGCTAGCCTTAAATGTAATAAAATTGTGAAAATGAAAAGGAAATAAATTAATTAAGAGGGAGACCTTTAACAAAGTAAAGCTAAACATATTTACATATCTACCTAATTAATTAGAGTCTTGACAAGTACTGCTATGGTTTTTGCTTTTGGCCGGGAGGTTGGAGAAGTGGGAGAGCTATCGGAAATATTCCAGTGGAAAGGAGAGGTGGACAAAGGGTTACCGAATTGGGAGGAATCAGACAAGGAACATGTTGGAGAAGAGTTATCTGATGTCCTGCTCTACCTTGTAAGGCTGGCTGATATTTGTGGCATTGATCTTGGTGAAGCTGCTGCCAAAAAAATTGTAAAGAATTCCATCAAATACCCACCAAAGGTTTTCTTAACTTAATTTACCTTCTTAATTAATTACTGTCTATCATCTTGCAAATTACGCAGATCCATATCGAGCATCTCTGCTGTAATTAATGCAGTATAATATATACTATGACTTCCACTATAAATGTAAAAATCCTTCTTATATAAAATATTGTGTGTTGTTCTTCTCAACTATTTCCCCCAGATAGAGTTTTGTAATTAATTGCGCGGTATTGTATGTTATACACTGCTGTACTAGCCATTTAATTATCCTTTGAAATGCAAATCATAAGGGTGACTACAAATTCATGGCATCATTACATTAGCCCACACGCATATCATACACTTATGTCCATTATTACAACTTCTCTTTGGTTTTGTCTTTGTTCAAGAACAACACAGATGCTAATGTCACACATGTACAGAATTTTTTAACTATTTAGTATCTTGATTGACTTAATTTGACTGCATATGTATCAGAGTAAATTGCGTAAATTGTCCTTAAACTTTAAGTATCATTTTGTTTTAGTTCTTAACTTATTGAATTCCTGTTTTGGTCCTAAATTCATAAAAATTATTTCATTTTGATCCCTATGAAATTTATTAACTCGGAAAAACTGTCGAACACAATTTTTTTAAATTGAGCAACTGTCTTTCAGTAAATTTAAATAATTTAATATTTTTTATAGTAAATAGATAATTTTAATTAGTAATTTTTTTTTCATGAGTGAAATAAGTTCATTTCACAAAGAAAAAAAAAGGTAATTTGAATTTTTCATTAACTATAAAAAATTATTATACAGATTAGATTGATTGTATGACAGTAATCAGATAGTTTAAATTATGAATTAAAAAATTATAATTGGACAAATATTTTGAGTTAACAAATTTCATCCAAAGGGGACCAAGAGGAAACATTTTTAATAGATTTAGGACTAAATATTTTTGACAAGTTTAGAACTAAAACAGAATATTAAATAGGTAAGGGATTAAAATGAAATAATAATTAAAGGTGAAGGACCATTCACATAATTTACTCATATATATACAATATAGGACCCTTACATGAAAAAGATATATGGAAGGTAGCGTTTGATCTGTTTAATTGTAGAACATGTTATGTTACAAAGAGTCAAATAATTCAACGAGGTATATAAAAAAACTTTAGCTGAAATACAAAAGATCCACATGTACGACATGAAATCATTCGTACTTTATATCTGTTAGATAAATCAATTACACGTATTCTTAACCTAATATTAGGTTATATGAAATAGTAATGGTAACTTCACCATGAAAGAAGGTCTATACATATGATCTCCGGTTGAACATGATAACCATGCAGAAAGGTATCAAATAACATCAGAAAAGTAATCTTTTTCACAAGTTATGGCCTTTACATAAAGAATTTAGAACAAATTGTGCTTTTTCTATCCATTCAAGTAGGAAGAAATTTCATTTTTCAGTGACCAAATTCTCGGTTATAAAAGCTATTTCCGCTAGTGGATGGAATGGGTTAATGTGCCACCACTGTTTTTTCAGCCGAAAGTTATGAGGAATTTAATTAATAATTGTGCATTTGTCACTATTGTTTTGAAAAGTAAGAACTCCACCAAGTTAATTGCTAGAATGTGAATATTCCGTTTTTCGTTAACCTCCTCCAGGTTCCCTGATGTTTTTGGCTGTGATAGCCACCACCAATTGGATGGGATCATGGACACCTTGTCATAACGAACAAAATCCTTTTATCTGTTTTTTTTTTTATCGAAGACAAACTTCAATGAACTCTAATTAGTTTCAACCAGAGCCACTAAAAGATAATTGAGTTTATTGAGTTTCGATTCGATGTGGTTAACGGCCCACCATATCTAAGAATTAATAGCCCCATCAACAGTGGTTGTTCAACAGCTAAGTAAGGCTAGCATAGCCACTACCTCGATGAGCAATCACCCCACTACTAATTTATTTGCCGTGGCCAATTTCGATGTAACGTTGATAGTAAACTTGAGTTTGGAAAACCAATAGCAGCAACAACTAACTACTATTTTTAGGGGCAAATTTACTACTATTTTAAGCTTTATATAAACACACACTGATATTATAATGTGGGTAGAGATGTTAATTGGGATGGTTCGGGATCAGTTTAGCCAAACATAAGCTCTTCTCACATGTAAGCAGATTTGATAGCACCTCACCCTGTAGGTAGGGTGTATTACTCACTGACCTTATATATTATTTTTAACTTTATTCTTTTTTGAAAGTACTTTTATGTATGTTTGTAAAGAAATTTATGTACATGTGCAAATAGTTAATACCTAAAAGTCATAAAATCAATTAATATATAACAATTTATCCTAAATTATGACTTTATTCTGTGTTAAAAGAATAAAGGTCATATTTTAGATTCAAATAGGCCCAGATCATTTCAATTTGACTCACATAAGTTAACGTGTTTTGGGTTAGTGAGTCTAGCCCATGTGATTTTGTCCAAACATTTGCCCCCAAAGTTGAAGAGAAATTACAACTTGCCCAGCCTTCCCATTTGTTATGGCTCTCCTAGCGGGAAGCTCAGTTGAATGAGGTAAGTTAATTAAATTCCTAGTTTAATACCTTATTTTGAGTTAACTAGGCAAAGATTAGTAAGTTGGACAAAGTTTACTAAGTTGGACAAAGTTTACTAAGTTTCGAGTAGTTTATGCCACCAAAAGAGGTCAAGGGGCAAAATGGTAATTTTACATCCCAAGGTGTCGGGCTGAGGGCCAAGAGTCAAAAATATGTTTTGAACAATAAATCTTGCTTAAAA
Organism: Aquilaria sinensis; assembly: GCA_005392925.1. Taxonomy (NCBI): domain Eukaryota; kingdom Viridiplantae; phylum Streptophyta; class Magnoliopsida; order Malvales; family Thymelaeaceae; genus Aquilaria; species Aquilaria sinensis. The sequence continues at coordinate 116,327 of SMDT01002770.1, read as the reverse complement.
CCCAAAGATTTGCTTAAGTGTTAAAAATTTGACCAAAAGTTGACTAGAACTACAATTTTTGGGAAGAGGTTTATTTTTACAAACTTAAAAAACTTCGGGGACTTGCTGGAAATGGAGTTTATAAACTTGGTAAAGTGTTTCTAGCTGCTACTATTCCCATTTTCCAGTCAAGCCCAAGTTTCTTATTCCCCTCTTTATTTCTCCTTGAATTCTTGCCCAAAATCAAAGTTTCTTGGTGAAATTGGAAGTCTCCAAGGGTATATAAGCTTTGGGTAGCCTATTTCAAGCTTGTTCCTTGGTTTTGGAAGTGTTGTCCATGTTTTTCCAGCTAGAGAAGGGTTTGTACATGAGGTAACTTGAATTCTTTGGTCTTTCATTGTTGGTTTGGTGTTTTATGGTATGAGTTTGCTTGGTTGTTGTTGATTGTGTGCCATTTGGCTTGTTTGCTTGGAATTTAAGTTAAACTTCGTGGAGCATTGTTCTTGTTGAATGCTTGGCTAATCCTTGCTTGGTAGATGAAATTGAGGTAAGGGATGTATAGTTTCAAGCTTATTTAATGCTATTGGAGTGTTGTTGCTTGTTGGAATCAAATGATTTTGACAATAGCATTAGTTATGGGCAAATGTGTTCATGATGGACTAGGATTGGAATTATGGTTTGTGTGATGTTTTGATGCATCATAGGATATTTGTGATGGTGTATTTGTGGCATATGCAAATTTTTTTACAAATTTATGATGAGTTTAGGCATCCATTGTTTGCCTTGAACTCATAGGAAACCTCCAAAAAGGCTTAGGAGGGTGTTTTTAAGCTTTAAGACATGGGGTCCTGGCGCTTAGGCACCATCCAGCGCTGCAACGCCCAGGGTGCATTTTCTTATCTGCAAAGCAGGGTGCTCTTGGCGCTCTTAGGCCCCAAAGGCCTTTTTCAGCAACAATTTCAACTTTCCAAAAGAGGATCCAGGGGAGGGCAGGAATGGTCCTATGGGTGTTTAAGGGTTGTAACGATACAATGGCCCTTCGGAACATTAAAAAACTCTCTCATGATCTAGGGGTTTTCTCATAGTTTGTGATTGGTAAGTGCACCTTATGAGAAAACTAGTTAATAGGCCATAACAAATACACCATTAAATGAGGTAAAAGGTTTAGCGCCATTAAGACCTTAGTTGTACCTTCGAGTTCAAGGTCTTTATGAGAAAACCCTAGTACACCTAGTGGGTTTTTCGGAACCTAGGAATTATCAGTCCAACCATAGTGCTCTTGTACAACATAAAGGAGGTTTAACTAGTGATGAATTTCACTAATTAGGCCAGTAAGCAATGTTTGCTAGTAGACAAGGCTTTGCCTTATCGTTTAAGGACTAGGTAGAGGACAAGTCTTAGGGGACTGAAACATGTGCGCATAGGTTTAGCTTCATATTGTATGAACTCATAAGAGATTACATATGATAATATATGTGTTGTCCTTATTATCTTCCTTGCAGGTGAAGACCCTTACTGAGAATTCATGAATTCTCACACCTTAGTTTATGTTGTGCAGATTCTGACAGTATTGAGCCTGATAACTGCTATGGTTTGTTACGGTAGTCTTTTATTATAGGTATTTTGCTATGAGAATCTACATGATTATAGCTTTCTTAGTTACTTGTCGGTGAATTAACCATACTAACTATAGTATTTTTCTTGGCCACAGAGGCTAGCAGTACGTGGACAGGCTTTTGAGACTCATCACTGGGACTTATCTCCAAGGTGGGAGTTAGTGGATCTCAGTAAGAGGCTTACGTATATTGTATGCCTAGTCACCTGTTGACACCCAATTTCGTCCGGTCTTTTTTTTTAAAAAAAAATTTTTAAAAAAAACTTATTAAAAAAAATTAATTAAAAAAATTATTATTATTATTATTATTATTATTATTACTGAAAATTCTTAATTAGTTTAAAATACATTTTTTTTTGTGAAGATTTGATTTAAAATGATATATATATCTATATGTGTATGTTTGAAAGAAAAGAAAATTTTAGGAAAAAAATGACAAAAAATTAAAAGTTTGAGGTAAAAATGACAAAATTGAGAAGTTTAGGGCAAAATTGACAAATTCTGAAAGTTCCAGGAGCATTTGGTAATTTTTCGCATCAATTTTGGGCCAGACGGACGTTTCTGGCCCAAATTAACAGAAAACGACAAAATTGTCAAAATCAGAAGCTTCAGGAACTTATCCAGAGTCTGAGAGAACGTAAAGGACTGAAACTGTCATTTTACCAAATTAAGAGATAAGTTTGAATATAATTATTTTTTAATTGTAGACAGTTCAGCACCTCTTCCCCTATAAATAGGGGTCCAAAAGCTGTGAAGAACACAGAGAAAAAATAGAAAGAAAGCTTAGAGCTCCGTTTTAGAAAAAGAAAAAATAGACAGCTCTTGTCCCTAGCCTCTCCTCCCTCTTCCCAGAAAACCAAAACTTTTCCGTTTTCACGTTTTAGTCCCTGTTCCCAATTCCCGTTTATCTCCGTTCTCTCACTCTCCTTCGCTGCCGCCGCCGCATCCCGTCGCTGTCACACCAGTTCCGCCGTCGCCCACGCCGTGCCGCCGTCGCCCACGCCGCGCCGCCGTCGCGTTCTCCTTCCCTCTTTTCCTTTCCCGGTCGCATCCTCTCCATCGCGCCGTCGTACGTCCGCCCTGCCGCCGTGCCGCCAGTCGCCCTGCCCTTCCTCCTCTCCCCCTTGCTGCACCCCCGCCGTGAGCCCACGCCGTCGCCCTGTTCTTCGCTGTTTCCAGGGAATTCAAATTCCATTTGAAAGGGTAAAACCCTTGTTTAGTCCATCATCTTTTCAATTTCTTTCAATTGGGTCACTAACCTTTTATTTTGTCCTTGCAGAATTAATTACTAAGTTTTTTACTTGTTTACTTATTTGTTTATTATTGTTATTATTACTAACCCTTTTTTTTATTGTTGTTATTAACAACTAATTAATCTAACTTTACTAACTTTTTTTTTGTTGTTATTAACAACTAACAACTAACAACTAACTTACTAACTTTTATTATTGTTATTAACAACTAATCTAACTTTACTAACTTTTCTTTTTATTGTTATTAACAACTAACCATATTAACTATGCTAACTTTTATTATTATTGTGTTATTAAAGTGGATGGCCAAAAAGCCCCACTTTATTATTATTAATTTTTTTTTATGATTGAAAAAATAAAAAGGGAATTTTATGTGAATAATTTTTAAAGGCTAACAAAAATCACTAATAAAAAAAAACCAACTATCTTTTATCATTTTGAGACATAACTTTTATTCCTTTTAATAAACAAACATAATGAAATAATGAAAAATAAATAAATAAATAAATGAATATAAATCATTTTTTTCAATGAAATAATTTAAAAAATAAAAATAAATAATAAATAAATAAATAAATACAAATCATTTTTCAAATATATCTTTAAAAGTAATGATTTTTTTAATTAATAATTAATTAAATAATTAAAAAAATAAAATAAAAATTAAACTCCATGTCCAAATGATCCGCCAGGATCCATGGCTTGGAAAATATTTTAAATAAAGTATATAAAATATTTTTTTCCTTTATTATTAAAAAATAAAAACTTTGGAATATTTTTACTTAGCTCTTTATCCAGAAAAATAATAAAATATAACTTTTTAGTTTCTTTATTAATAAAAAGAATAAAAGAGTAAAAAAAAATTTTTGGGCTAATATTTTACTTTTTTTTACTTATTTCTTTCAAAATAATAAAAATATACAACTTTTTGTTTCCTTTATTAAATAAAATTTTATCCAAATGATTTCAAATAAAGGTAATAATAAAAAAATTAAATCTCTTTACTTATTAATTAGAGGTATTTATAAATTAAAAAATTAAAAAAAATCTTTTAACAAACAAAAAGAACATAAAAAAAAAAATCATATAAATATCAAAAATTTTTCTTTATATACATATAAATCTTTGATTTCTTTAATCTTTTTTTAAAATAAATTATATAAATATCAAAACTTTACCTTTATTTTTTAAAATATACATATAAATTTTTAGTTTCCTTATTAAATAATCATTTTTGCTTAATTTTTTATATAAAAAAATAAAACAAATAAATATTAAGACTTCTCTTTTTGAAATATACATATAAATTTTTGGTTTCATCATTAAATAAATAAAGTTTTGTTTACTTTTTGATTCACCTTTTTATTAAGACTTTACTTTTATTTTAAAAAAAATATACATATAAATCTTTAGTTTTCTTCATTAAATAAATAAAACCTTGATTAAATAATTACTTTCTTGGTTCATCTTTTATCAAATTAAAAAAAAATAAGCTTAAAAATAAATATGTATAAATATCAATACTTTTTATATAAATCTTTTCTTGAATAATTAATTTTGGTTTATCTTTTATCAAACAACAAAAAATCAATCAAATACATGAATATCAAGATTTTTTTTAACTCTTTTGTTTTCTTTGGTAAATAAAATCCTGGTATTAAATAAAAAAAATAAAATAAAATAAAATAAAATAAAAGAAAAAACCTCCACTTTATTTATTGTTATTTAATTTTTCTTTATTTTATGGTTAAACTCATTTCATTTTATAGAAATTAGCCATAAAAAATATATAAAAATAAATCTGAACCATGTTGTTAAGTCAAAATATCCTTCAAAAAAAAAAATCACTTTTAGTTCATGGTATATTGGCTGGAAACTATCTCGTGCCCGCTTTTGAGCTGCTTCACCTGGTGAAGAGGGTCTGGCTGAGTAACAACGCCCCGTACCATGATCAAAGAATTTAAACTCTTTGATTCCTTTAAATTAACTTCTTATTAAATAAAAAAAATTAATTATTTTTTTAATTCTTTTATAAATTGAGTAATTCTTTAAATAATAAATATCCTTCATTAAACAAGAAAAATCAGATAAGAAAAAAAAAAGAAAGATAAGAGAAAGATAAAAATCAAAAAGACAAAGAGAAGAAAAGAAAAGAAAGAAAAGAATAATAAGATATAAAAAAGAAAGATTTTTTTTTAAAATCATTAACAAATTTAATAAAAAAGGACTTATAAGTTAAACTAATAATTAATTCCATAAAAATAATAATTAAAATAATTAACTCTAAATTAAATTTTCCATATCCGGATGATCCGGCAGGATCTACGGTTTGGAAAATATCGACTTTTTTAAAAAAATTAAAAATTAAATAAATAAAAAGGTAAAAATCCATATTTATAATATGGATTAAATTATTTAAAATTTCATCAAATTCCGTGTCCAAATGACTCGGCAGAGTCCATGGTTCGGAATCCAAATCTTCCGTGTCCAAATGACTCGGCAGAGTCCATGGTTCGGAAGTATAAAATTCTATACAAATTAACTTAAAAATCCACATTTTAACTGATTCAGTTAAAATTTCTAAATTAACTGAAAATTATTTAAAAGCAAAGTAAAACAAAATTAAAATCAATTAAGGTGCCAATTTTGGGCGCTCTAACAATACTGTTTTAGCGTAACCGTACTCCCGATCCCCGAACTCTCGCAGACCAATTTTAAGGTGACCAATCGACCTAGGTAAACGGATTGGTGGCGACTCCAGAAAACCCGACGTTGCCACATCACCTCCTATGTTTATGCTTAGAGCTTTAGACTTTAAGGTTGCTATTGGGTAAGGAACATCAGTCTACTTTTTTTAGATGCTCTCACACGATTGAAATATGTAGTAATGATAATACAAATGTTGATTTTATATGCTTTGACTATTTGAACTTGATTTCAATGAAAAGTGCCTTGGCCAAATGAATGTTTTATGGTTTCCAGGTACTTAAGTCAAGGCTAAATAAGCATGCATCTTGTATTTTTTAGGTTAATCAACTAGTTTTATGAATTTTTAATTTGTGCACATATATAACTAACCAATTGCAACCACGGTGAGATCCGCTCTCACAAGCTTCCTAGGCAAGGCTGAGAGCGGCCATGTTACCATTACTCATTGCCTCCTTAGCTAATATGTTCTTCATCCTTATATAACTAGAGCAAGGATGAGTCTATCGCTTGAAGGTTTCGCCAAATATTTCCAAGTAAATTCAAAACAAATCTATCAAAAATGAAATGATTTTTCAAACAAATTTACACCTCTAAATGTATTTCCACACTCAACCAACTTTCCCCACCTGTAACCATTGGACGCATCCCTTACCTTACCTAGGCTCATTTAGCCAGATCCATCCGACCAGAGTTTGCCCAAATAGATATGTTTGACCAAATTTACTATAACATATTCATTTAACCAAATCTTGATGTCCACTGGGCTTACCTTGCGATGTTGTCTACCAAATCCAACCCCTCTTCCAATCTCATCAATAGAAGAGTTTCACATGGCTCTTTTCGTCTTTGTTTAAAGATGCCGAAGGGGACCCCCTGCACCTAAACCAATTGGTGTTCGATCAACATGATTATGCAGGCTCTGGGCAAATGGGCGGTCACTGGGCACTTATCGGTGATGTCAATTTCACTAGGTTCACTTGATGGTTAGATTCGTTGCAAGATGAAGTAGCCATTGGTTGAATGCTACTGGGTGTAGGCAAATAAGCTGATTATGTAATTGGACACAATTTCAGGGGCAAATAAAGGTAAAAAAGTTGGATGCTACATCGCTTTTTCTGGGCAGTAAAAAAACATATTAAATGTCCTAAGTTAAAGTGAGATGAACTGACAAATACTAATTTATACATGATATGGCTATGGGGGTAAGACTATTTGTCTTTCGCAACTTCCCGAATAATAGCAAGTTCAGATTTGGATGGTATGATTTGAGGAGAGTAAGGATGAAGAAGATAATTTTTTTATTGGGTAAATTTCATTTATGATCCTTAACCTTATCACTTCATCTTAAATGGGCCTCTAACTTTCATTTTGTCTTCTTAAAGTCCCAAACCTCCCTATTTCTGTCTTAATCGTAGTCCTTCCGTCATTTTCATGGTTAACTTTGACAGAATTTTTGTGACAAATGCCAGCATTGGTCCTACTTTTTTATATTCTCACTCAAATAACCTTTAAGCTAATAAATTTATCACTACAACCATCATCTCCTCCTCCTTCTTCGTTATCATCTCCAGCCACCACATCCCTGCATATTGAAAACTGGCTCTGTCATCAATAGCGACCGTTCAACACTTTCTCCAACCGACCTAGCCTATCGCCAACTACAATCGATAGCCCTCGTTTTGAATCGATAGCCCTATTAATCGACAGACCCCTCATTTCCTCTCCGCTACACTCTTCTTAATATTTGCTATTTTTGTTAAAATCATCGAGCGATGAGTTGGATGAATAGGGTGAATCAATCGGCCGTTCATGATTCCCGACATCAGCCGTCACCATCCATTTGTGATTTGCTTATCCGTTCGTGATTCGCCTCCAGCCGCATGATTCCACACGATTGGAATGGAAGCCTCCAGCTACTATTCAGAAGAAGTACCAGGCGCGACTCGAAAGAGCCCTCCAGGTATTCGGACGGAAGCTTCCAGACATGGGCGTCTACTGCGAGGCTTGGGCATCGGCACCGATAACCGGCTACTCTATTCATTGATATTTGATTTTTGACATAATTAAATTAATTATATTTTTTGTAATTAATTATATTACTTGAAACAAGTATCATTATTTATTGTTTTCAATGAAAATTTTCTTTATAATTAAAATTGATTTTTATAGATATAATGGATTATATTATTACCAATTTCAATGGTCTAGCCTTGGCCAAGCCAACTTGCATCAGTTCAAAGGCTCTCTGCCTAGTAACTGATGTAATCAGGTTCAAGGGGAGTTTGTACACCGTGAACCAATATGGGTGTGTTGATGTTGTTAAGGATTATTGACAATATTTTCAATGGGCTAGGATGTGGTGGCTAAAGATGGTAAGAGAGGAAAGAGAAGGGGAGATGATAGTTGTAGTGATAAATTTATTAGCTTGAGGGTTATTTGAGAGAGAATAAAAAAATGTAAGACCAATGTTGGCATTTTTCACAAAAATTTTGTCAAAGTTAACCATAAAAATGATGGAAGAACTACGATTGAGATAGAAATAGGGAGGTTGGGGACTTTAAGAGGACAAAATGAAGGTTAGGAACCCGTTTAAGATGATGCGATAAGGTTAAGGACCATAAATGAAATTTACCCTTTTTTATTCCTTAGAGTGAGAAAAATACCACACAATAATAAATATCATGAATTTCACCATTCATCTACTTAGTCAAACAACTTGTAAAGTTATGAGCCATGTATCATATAATGTTTTCCAAAAACATGACCATTTTTCCTAAACACTTAATTGGAAAATGCGACACTTAATTGGAAAATGTGACTTTTTTTTTATTTTTCTTTTCTAAAGAAAGCCATAAGATTGTTTTAGAAAATGATACTAGCTAGTACTTATGTTCAAACCATAGTTATAGTTAGTATCATCGTATGTGTTTGCCATTCACATATATAAAGATCCCTTAGTAGATGGTGCTTGGAGGAGGTCTTTAAGGTTGGGTGCTGGTACTTGGCTATGGATAGGATCTAATGTCCTTCCAAGACATTAGGATTGCCATGTCTAGCAGGATTGCTCTTTGGCACTTGAAACAAAGTTATTTGCTATTTCGGGGGCAGTGCGGTTAGAAATAGAAATTAAGTTAAATAATATTACTATTTTATCTGATTGCTCCCGGGCACTAGCAGCTTTGCATGGATTGATGCCTCTTACTGCTACCTACTTAGAATTGGTTGGCAATCTTTTACTATTAATAGAGTCTTTGGATTGCTATATAGTGATAGTTGTGCTTTAACAATGCGTAACATAGGCACATGAAATGGCAACATCTTTACTTTCTTCCTTTATCATCTAATTCTTTGATTCTATCAACCAAAAGAAAAATATAAAGATACCATATATAGTAGAAGAATGAATGGTTGTTTATCATCAATCGTGTTAGCCCCCAATTTAACATCATTAACTTAATTTTTTTTATATCATTTTGTCTAATTTGAGATATATTTTGTCTAGCTTGAGATGTATTTGTCTAGAATGAATGCCATTTTATCTAAAATTGAGTTATTTTATTTTAATTGTATTTTTGTTTTTAAGATTCCTTTGTTTAGTTTTAAAATGTATTTATTTAAGATTGAAATTATCTTTTCTAGATTTGAGAAAAAAATGATCATTTAAATTGTATGTGTGTGTGTATAATATATGTCACACCCAAAACTGGCCCAAGCCTAGGCATGTGTATTGCTAACCATAGGGAGTAACATTAGGGCTACCTAGGGCACCATTGTAATGTGCTCTTAGAATGCTTACCTGAGTGCTTAAAACTTTCGGGACATATCAACCAAGCACCCTAGGCACCCTCTGGGTACCTAGGTAGTACGACCAGGGCGCACAAGGACACATTGCTAAGGCGTCAGTGCACACCCCAGGACACAGCTAGGGCATAGTGGGTATGCGCCCCAGGATGCCTACTAGTCTCAGCACTGTTTTGTAAGCATAGTTTCTAAGGCACCGTTTTTCAAAGGATCTACATTTGTGTAGTCTTTAATTGCCTCAAATCATTCATGGAAATCACTTTAGAATGCAAGACAACCAAGATACCCAAACTTTGTTTACAAAACCATGCAGTTTTCATGCACATAGAGGTTTATACAACATGGCGAGCCTACTAGTGGCCACACTATCCCATCATTAGGCCCGGGTACAAGCACAAGTTCATAAACACTAACATTAATATTTCCTAAGTACTACACCTTTCATAATGGCATGTTCCTACATTCACAGCCACAAAGTGCCTATAAGCAGATTACCTTCAATATATAAGCTTGTTTCATATAGATGACTTGTTTAACCTAAGTATTGAGCAATAGTGAGATTGAGTTAAGTATCATTACCTCTCTAGCCCGTTCACACAAAATACTTAACAAAAGCCTAAGTTAGTCTTCTATTCTTTTCCTTGGAGTACATAAAGATAGGGCGTGAGTATATAACTTAGTAAGGATCACAACACCGTTATAAGGCCTAAGTTCTGGTTAAGTTTGAACACTTAACCTTTTGAAGTCCTTGCAAAGATAAACATTAAAACAAAAGAGCATATCATATAACAAAATATATATATAAAACCAAAGAGGTTAGCATACGCAAGCAATCATTCAAGCACACAAACACACACTCCACTAACTCAAGCTACCCTAGGTAGCCAACAAGGCCTAGCAAGCATAACCATACATTAAATTCAATTCCTTTAGTTCATTAGGTTTAACTAGCCTACTAGAGAGCTCCAGACTTAAGGTTTGAGCTGGCCAACTTAAACCCAAGTCATAATACTTGCCTTCTATATAGCTAATTAGCAATCTCATAGTTACCCGAAGGTAACCTAAGCCCTTAATAGCCTCTTAGGTTCATGTGGCAGCATTGTCATCTCTTAAGTGCCTAATATCTCACTAGAACATGAATATACTTCATAGATTCATAGTGCAATGCACGTAGTGATACTTACCATTTACACTACCACTTTGTAATAGCTCCTGAGCCAAGATCAAGCTATCCCTTGATTCCTTAAAACCGAAGCAAGATTTTGCTGCCTTCCTTAACTCCAATTTCACTTCATTCTCCCATTTCCTTCTTCAATTTTGCTTAAACCAGATATATAACTCAAGAACAACTCCAAATCTGCAAAATGGAGCTTCAACCTGAGTTCTTCCCTCAATTAGGAAGTGGAGCCATGCATAATCCGGATTAAGATGTAATTTGACTTAAATGCTAGTATGTGTGAGCCTACTTTCTTGCATGATGCCTTTATTCTATAATTGATCAAATTTTCACCAATTTTAGCACCTGATTCTTTGTTTAATTGAATCCATTCACTTTGTATCCTTACAAACCACTCCATGTTTATCTTCCATTCATTTCCTCTTAACCTGGTTGGGTAAAAACCTTAAATTTCTCCTTAAGTAGCCCTTAAACCTTCATTTTTGGTGCTTTAGCCCCATAAGTCTATCTTTTTATTGCTTTTACTCCCCTTTATTACTCCTAGCACCTGGCCTATGTACAAAAAAAAAAGGGTTATGACAATATATATTGATTTTTCTAATTATAATGAGCATTTGTCTATATTAAAATTATATTTATTTCGTTTGGTTTTAGGGACAATCTTGCTATGATTCAAGGTTCCTTATATAGTGAAGTCTCCTTAATGTTTTTTTCAATTTTTGGATCAATGTTCCTAACTTCACTCAAGTTATTTTGAGTCATGCAACAGTTCTCCTACAAAAAAAAAAAAAGAACAAGAAATTAGTGATAACAAATAAAACAAAAATTTTAAAAAATACTGCTATAAAATAAATGGTTAAATTAGTAGACATCAAACTTTCAACTAGCAATTTCAATAATGTCCCCGACAATGGTGCCATAAACTTGACAACTCTCAAACTACAATACTAAAAATATTCAACTAGGGGCTTTCAATGATATAGAATCTTTAATCCTAGTGCACATATCATCTAGTATAGCATCCAGTGAGTATCAATGACATATTCCACAAGAATGAAGTTGTCTATCCTATTTAGCCTTTTTCTATTATCTATCCAATCAAATACAAAAGTTGTTAACTATCTGTTAAAAATTAAATTACTGTAGCAAATAAAACAAAATAAATATAGGCCAATAAGAAAACAAATCAAATGAATCAATAATTAAGAGATATCATGCTTAGATTTGAATCCCTTTAGAATCCATTGCACTACTCTCACTTTGGTTTAATGGGCATATAGTTATATTGGACTATAAAAAGCTCTTGAATTAGACTAACTTTTCTCTTGAGGTAGGTAACCACTATTTCCAAGTTAATTGATAAAATATTTTTCTAATTAAAACCCAAAAAAATGTATTACTAATTTTTTGAATCTCACTATTGGGTTTGACTATAGTCAAAAGATCTTATGTTGGTTTATTTGCAAAATTGCATACAATCCTTTCTACCCATATGGTGATCAAATCAAACATCTAAGTGGTTAGCTTAACATGCTCAAAATCAGACATTGAATCAATAGGCCGACAGCTATCAATCTAACAACAATAAAGCATAGTGGATAGATTACAAGAAAGTTATATTTAAATAAATAATAATAATCATAGAAACAATATCATCCTAGGGTTTATTTACTCTAAGCATGAGTAAGAATTTAACCTATCATCGTGATAAAGAAACACAACATAAATAAAAGAAAACTAGAAATTAAAGACTTCATTTATGAGTGTCTTTTCATCCAAGATATCCTTGATCCGGTGTGAATTAATCAGTTTTGATCATATGATTGCTTTTTGTAGCCTTTTACTATGAACCCTAAACTCTAAAACTGTGTTCTTTTTTGCCTTTTCAGGCCCTGTCTTTAAAACTACCACAAAATCTCAAGGAAACCATAATAGCAGTCAAACACGGTTATAGAAATGATCGTGTTTGAGGCCGTGTCTCACTTTTGAATGTGAAAATTCAAAAAAACATCAATGACATGGTTCCAGATATGGGTATGATATCATACATGGGCATATTCCTTCAGACTTGGGCATGTTTGTTGCCAAAAGACAAACAGAAGAGTAGCATGGTTTCTGATGTGGTCGTGTTCAAGGGTGTGTTCTTTCTTGTTTCTTTAAAATCTTTCTAATTCAGCCTTAAAACTTTTCAAAATCCTTCATTTTTTCATAAGAGATGCCTGAAAATAAAATATGAAGCATTTCAGCACTAATTCTTATCAAAACTACTCAAGTGACAAGTAACTATCAAGGAAAATTATTGTAAAATATGTATAATTTAGCATATACCAAGTGTTCATAAAAGAAAAAACTTGATAAAAGAACAAAGGCAGGTGTTATGCACTTGGCTTATGCAAGACATACTCTTGATTGTATATCTATTTTCATGGTTCATTTGTTTAGTTCTGATATGCATTTATCTAATTCTGATAAGCATTTGTCTATGATTTAAATCATTTGTTTAAATCTTAGATATATTTTTTTCACTTTAACTATATGTATATTTCTGATATTTATTTTTTTAGTTTTGAGATATATTTGTTTAGTTTTGGTATACATTTATCTAGTATTAAAATCATTTTATATGGATTTGAGATACATTTTTTTCATCTTAATTGTATGTCTAGGCTTGATATGGTTTTCTTGATGGAGTGGACATACGTTAGTGTCAGTATATGCTAGAGGTGAGCATGTAGGGCTGTAAATGAACATAGCATTTGAAGAATCATTCGTAAACTGTTTGGTGGGATAGGATTGAGGGGAGTTTTGAGTGGTCATTACAAAGTTTCCCATTGAAAAATACCAGGTCCTCAAATTGTGTTCATAAGAATTTTAATCCTGTTGATAATGCCTTTGATGGCTGTGATGAACTATCGAATTAGCAATGGATATGTTAGAGAATCTTGACAAGGCCAAGGAGCAGAGGAAGGAGCGAAAAAGACGAGCTTGAAACCAAAAGAATTGGTATTGAAATGTGAAATAAAAATATTGGAATAGGATATTAAAGACTAGATTTTATTTTTCTGCTTTATTTGGGTCTTGGAGGGTTTGTTTATTGGTTAAACTTGTACTTGTTTTCTTGTGTTTGGCAGGTCTTGGAGTTGTAATTTATAATTATTTTTAATATTATTTATAATTTCTATAAAAAAAACTATTTAGAGGGAGTTCATTTATTTAGATAAATGAACAAATATAAACAGATTTTTCTATTCAATTAGTTAAACAATCGAATACGAACAAAGTCTCATTTATTTGTTTATGTTCATAAATAGTTCGGTTATTATTTGTTTATATTAATTAATTAGTTTATTAATAATATTAGTTATACATTTATTATTATTATATATTTATAAATTGTAATGTGTTTATTTATGTTCATGAACGGTTGATTTAGTGTTCACAAACACATTTGTTTGTATATGTTTATTTAATATTGTTTGTGAATGGTTCATTTAGGGTTCCTAAATGTGTTCGTTCATATATGTCCGTTGAATCATAATAATGTTATTATAAACAAATGAACACGAACACTGTCCAGTTATAAACGAACAAATATGAACATGATAAGTATGTTCATTTATTGTTTGTGGTCGAATTCATATTCATTAAAAGTTAAACGAACAAACACAAAAATCCGGGGTATATGTATAAATATATAATAAAAACTATGATATTACTAAATTGCTCATATATTTATGTATGAACACATATTTAAAAATAAATTTAAATATATATTTACTAAATTACTTATATATTTATGTATGAACATGTATTTAAATATGTACATTAAAAATTATGATATTACTAGATTATTCATATATTAAGAACATGTTTATTTAAATGTGGAATAAGTTGTGTATTATATTAAATATTTCTTAAATTGGTTGTTGATGCAATTTTACTGGATTAGAAAGTTGTTAATTATAATATCTATATAATAAGAACTAAAAAATCTAGAAACCAGAACAAAAAAAAAATAAATCTATATAATAGGAACTGAAAAATTCAAGAACTAGAATTAGAGAAAATCAAACTCATACTTCTAGTTTTATTCAAATCTTGATTTTTGTGTTTGGTAAATTTTTTTAGAACATCACTATTTCGTTGGTTAACTTCTATATCCACAACTTTGTTTATTCACTTGGAAACGCTCATTGTTGGTAGAGAGCTAAGAAAATACAATGGAAAAAAGTGGAAATTGTGAAAATGGGCGACGAAATTAAACAGTTGGAATAAGGTCAGTCTAATCGTAACGGTCTAACAGATGAATAGCAAATTATTATTGGCTGCACTACGCCCATCGTAAACTTGTGGGCATTTTGGTCAACAAATTAAAAAGCGCATGTAAGTCGGTTGCAAATACGAACTGGCTGTCAGTTTCTGGCACCAGCTTTCTCCTCTTCCGTTCCGTCTGGTGAACATATCTATCGTTATCGACGCAGAATTAGATTCGATTCTCAACTCGCGTTCACTTCCCAGTCCTGCAGGTTCTTTTCTCTTTTACCATTTCCGGTTATCAGCTCTCTGCATTTCTCTTTGGATCGCTTCTCTGAATTCCAACAGATCTGATCGATTCCGCCATTGTAATTCTGAACTTGATTTCTTTGTTCATCTGATTACTTGAATTGATTGCTACCTGATCATCTGATTGCTCGCGATCTCATCCTTCGATCTCCGATTGGGTTGACCTTGTTCTTTCTCGTTTCCATTGTTTTGCTTCCCTGCAGTTGTAAGGATGGAAGGATCAGTGTTTACTCCATCTTTGGAAGGAATGAAGCATGTCAAATCCCCAGAAGGGGAAATGCTCACCAAGCCTTTCCTCGAAGTCTGCAAGCAGATTTTGCCCGTCATAGGTCTCTCTCCAATCTCTCTACTCTTAAACTAATTCGACTTCTTAGGTATCTCTGAATCGTTTCTTGTGTTAGCACGTGTGGAATGAAAATATGCCTATATTCTGTTATTTCTTTCTCAATAGCTGTCAGTTTAAGCATGACGTTTTACAAATTTGAATTAAAATGGGCTTTGATTAAAACAGGGAGCAGGAAAAGAGCAACTAACCTGAACTTTTCGTCTTTTTTGTGTGTTTTCAGAGAAATTTGGAGCTGCTATGGCCCTTGTAAAAGCTGATGTCGGTGGAAATATTTCGGTGAGATTTCTTTAGTGTTACACAATTATTTCTAACTGATGAGATGATGTTTGGTCGGCTTCCATGCCTAGATGCCTATCCATTGGATGTTTACTTGTGAGACCTGTTATACACTAACAGTCTATGGGATTTTCCTTTAATCCTTACTCTATATCTGATGTCAAGAAGTACTTTGATTTTCATTTGACTGGATCGACTGTTCCTGTAGGTGATTGCAGGTATCTGCTTGGGTTTATCTATTCTGAAAAACCGTTTGAATATGAAGCTTGACCATGTGCATCTGTTTTCTACTTTAAGCCGGCAAATCCCCTTCATCCACTGATGATCTCTCTTTTTCAGAGGTTGGAAAACAAGTACCAGACTAATCCCTCAAAATACAACCAGTTGTATAGCATGGTGCAGGAGGAGGTTGAAGCTAAAACTGCCAAGGGATCATCTAGTTGCACTAATGGTCTTCTCTGGTTGACAAGGTACCAATTGAAAACTGATAATTTTCTTGAAGGCAACTGCTCCAGTTTGATGAGCATCTAACTGTATTTGACATGGGAGGTGCTGCTTTCAGCACTGTTTATGTTGTAAAGAATCTTTGAGGAACCCAGACTCCTTTTGTGCTTGCATGTTTTTTTTCTCCCTTTGTATCGAATACTATCTAAATTAGGCCAGTAGGCAAATAAATCATAAATATGGATTTTGATACTTCTACGTTGTGGTTTTCAGAGCTATGGATTTTCTTGTAGAATTGTTCCGCAACTTACTTGCACATCCAGACTGGACAATGTCACAAGCTTGTACCGAGTCTTATGGCAAGACGCTCAAAAAGTGGCATGGTTGGCTTGCTAGTTCAAGTTTCACTGTAATTTCTAAGAATCTCTTGCATCAGCAGCTGCATTTCTTGCTCTGCCTTTCATTTGAATTTTGATTTTTACATGTATTGGGAGGGCAAAATGAAGAAGAAGGTTTTCTGTATTATTCCCAAGTTTGGCTGTTTGCCTTTAGAGAATCTTCTATTCTTCCTATTTATGCACATATCTCATGTTGCGGACAGATAATTGCAAATTGCATGTGCAAAAAGATGAATCCAAGTTGTTACTTAAGATAAGAGCTATGATGTGTGACCTATAAGTTGGAGGGCTTTTGTGCTTAAAAATGTTCTTTTATTGACTGAATGTCATCCACTTATTTTAATTTTTTTGTGTTTTTTATTTTGTTTGTGGATGATAGGTTGCTATGAAGCTTGCTCCAGATAGGAAGAAATTCATGGAAGTTATATCTGGTTCAGGAGATGTTAATGTGGACATGGAGCAATTTTGTACTACCTTTCCTACATTTCTTGAGGAGAATCATAAGTTTCTGGTATGATGTTTTCTCGAATATGAAATCCTACAGCTGATGATTGTGTCGAGTGCTTGCTGTTTGCAAGTTGATGATCCTTTGACTGTGCCTGGGCTTAAGGAATTAGAAATACTTGCAACAATAGATATGCATGTTGGTTGTTTGTAATTCCATCCATCTTTTGCTGCATTTTGACCATGAGTGGCTACATCTCTACCACCTCTCCAACTGGATATAAAAATGTACTAAGTCGACAATGGGTTGATTGGGGACTAGAGGGCAACGTGAATGGGATGTCTGTCATAAAGTGGCTTTTAGAAAATCGAAGGTTAGTTTGTGTTTGTTCAAGTTTGTACTTTCACTGACGAGTTGTTTATCTTGACACAGGCTAGTGTTGGCTTGGATGAATTGAAAGCTTCATGATCGAAGTCGTTTGACATAGCAGGGTGTTTGTACTCTGATTAACCGATATCCTTTTACCCATCTGAACATTGTTATTTTTGGATTCTGATGCATCGGGTTGTGGTAACTATGTGGCCACTGCTGGACAAGCAAACAGTCTCCAGTTTGCCTACCAAAATATATCTTTGTTCACAGTTCACCACGTCAGTGTTCGTGTTGTTTGTGCGGTTTGGTTGCTGTCCCTTTTGTTTGTTTACTACACTGTGAACTCATCTACTGTATGCAACTTCTCAATTGGACGGTTCTGTTTCTTTTCGTGCGAGGCATCTTAAAGGTTGTTTCCAACAAAACCTAAGTCGTGAGATACGTGACAAGCCTTCATTGCGTGCGAAACATCTTTAAGGTTGTTTCTGAGGGAGTCCTAGGATACTCTAGTAAACAAGTGTTGATGGTTGTATTCTTGCATTTGTCTCGCGAAGATTAAGGTATTCAATATTGGTTAGCTCAAGGTTAACTATATTAACTTGTGACTAAATAGTACATAGATTCAATTGATTCTAAGGGGGGCTTGATGAAGTTGCTTCCCAGAGCTTTCAAACCTCGGTGCGTGGATCCTACTTGAATTTACGGGTTTTTCGAGACAAAATCACAAGTCCAGATTATGTCTGGGAATATTATTTATGAAAATTTCTAAATAGGTTTAGTGTGAAGAATTGGAGTCAAATAAAAGTTCTAAAAAGATAATATTTAAACGGAGCGAGGAAGTGTTTCTTTTTTTTTTTTTCTTTTTTCTTTTTAAGGTCTGAAGTTGGTTATTGGTTAATGGCTCATAGGCAATCCAATAAAAAAAGGGCAGATTTTTGGTTGTGTTATTCAACAAACTGATGGAAAATGTCCCAAAAAAGGAAGGCTTACAAGCATAAAATTAGACAGAAGTTTTTGTTTCTTTTTTATATATCGCAAGCGTTATTCCCTCGGTTTCTAAAATTGTCTTGGGGTGTATTAGATTTGTCGCTGAAAACTGGGTGGAGTTTCTGGTGTCCAATCGATGGCAGTGTTTTGGAGCAAAGAGTCTCCCTTCCTTTTCTTGCCTCTTCAGCCTTTCAATTAATAACCTATTCTCTTCCTCGTAATATTTCTTCTTGGTTGACCCCTAGATCAATAAAGAACATTTTTACAAGGGTGAAAACGAACTTCACATTCCTCCAATTCTTTCACCCCTTCCCTACCCTCTACTTCTCTCAATTTGATACCGTTTCTTAGGGGGCGAAGGAAGAGGTTTTTTTCTTGCAGGAGCTCTGAATTTACCAGTGTTGCTCTATTGCTATAAGCCCCAGTAAATATTTTTTACCTTTTTGTTTTTAAGTAATTTGATTCTTCTTCTTCTTCTTCTTCTTCCTGATGCTGACAGAGAAGTTTCTGATTTAATCAGATTGGTCTGTGCATAGCCTTGGTTTCCGTTATAATCTGCTGCTGCCAAGACAAAGTTACTATGGACAAAACAATCAGTGGTCTTATCAGGGGCTTAAGATACATTACCAATATGTTTGGTCTGACCAGTTTCCTCTATGCTTTTAGACTCTCATTTTCTAAGGGATAGAACCTGCTGACAGGAAAGTCTGGAACTTTTTCTTAGCAGAACAAGACAAAGAAGAAGAAATACAAATTGGCCCCCCCACAGATGTCAGGCATGTTGCTCACATTGGTGGCGATGGTCCTGCCAACAACAAACCTAGCTGGGTAAGTCCTTTGGAGCACCAAATTTCCTTCCATTTGCACTTCTCGTCCCAGCCTCTAATCTTCAGACCTTCAGATGAATGGGTTTCCTACTGAACAGGAGCCTGCACAAAAGGAAGACAAAAAGGAAAAGCCTGCAGTTGAAGGTACACATTTTGGCCTTATCCATCCGTGTATTAGCAGCAAACACAGTAAGTTGTTGCACCAATCCTGCTTCCATTTCTTTTTTTATAGAGAACCCCGACAAGCCTAAGCATAAGTCGCGGCGAAAATCATCATCAAACGGCTCTGACATATCTGTAACCTCCCCGAAAGGCTCTGATAAGCCATCAAGGCACCACCGAAACCCCAGTGGTGGCTCTGTTGACAATGATTCACCAAACCATCGCCGAAGAAGGCACCGCCAGTCCAAGCAAGACAATGATATGCTTTCCTCGGACCAGCCTCCTGTCCCCAAGCACAACCGCCGGAAGAAGTCCAGCACATCATCTCCTGGAGGATCCAAAGAGCGCAACTCGTTGACTGATATTCCAGATCTTGTATGAGAGCCTCTGGATATGCGCAAGGAAGTTTGACGAGCACCCAGAAGGGAAAAACAATGAACAGTTCAGAAGCAAACTAATGGAGATGCAAAGGGTGCTGGTGGGAGATCAATAGAGTAGACTTTTTGTCCAAGAAAACCCCAAAGTTGGGAGCTTTTTGTCAGAATCCTCGTGCATCAACTTGTAAAACTCTAATTGCGGTTCAGTTCTGCCATCTTTTTTGCTTTTCCTCTCTCTAAGAGAATGCAATTCTCGTTTTGTACTTCTCGCTTCACAATTCTGATTGCTGGAAGTAACAGGAGGACGCATCCTCTTAAACACCTACACGCAGAAGGTTGGTGTTTTACAGCGGCCTCAGCACCTTGAAACTCGGATTAAAAGTTATCAGAACTGGCAGCGAGCATTGTCATATAATCTCTTACTGAGAAAAATGTTACCGAAAGATTGGGCACAATCAGATTTTTAAGAGTTCATTTCACCTTATTAAACAAAAAGGCCCCAAGTTGAAATTGGTTGATTCTCTTCCTTTTTAACTGGACACAATCAGTATGAAGTTAAAATCTATTTTTCCATTTCTTCCCCCCATCTTTATGAACTTCATTGGGTGTCCCAAGAACAAATTTAAACTTTTTCATTTTGCTTAAACATATTGAACTCCCAATTGTTGGAACTTATCAACTGTTGGGTACACTGATCAAGATGAGACCTTGGAATGTTAACTAAATATTGTTAAGTGGCCGAATGTCAAGACGTTATGGAAGGTGTATTCGACTCCTATGCTATTAAAACTTTCTTACACATGGAGATTGACAAGAAGCAAGAAGATGAAGATCACAGAATTGGGAGTTACTATCTGTAACACACGAGATCTAATCACAAGTACCAAATCTGCTTCTTTGTGACATACATGGTTTAGTTACAGTACCCCAAAGGAGCAAAACAATTCTAGCTCAATAAAAATATTCAGGTACACACGGAGATTGACAAGAAGCAAGAAGATCAAGATCACTGAATTGGGTGTTACTATCTGTAACACACGAGATCTTATTACAAGTACCGAATCTGCTTCTTTGCAACGTACATGGTTTAATTATAGTCACCCTAAAAGAGCAAAACAATTCTAGCTCAACAAAATATTCAGATACACACACCTAATGTCTCCGGACGGTAATGAATGGAGTAGAATTGAGATGTGAGGACAGTTTAGGTGATAGAATGCCATCCACTTGCAGGGACTGAGGGCTTGGAGTGATTGGCAACTTGTTCTCCAGAGGTGTTAATGGCATTGGGCTTAGTGAAACAGTATTCAGATGCTGAGCTCCTTTTGCTGGTCGCAGGCAAGCTAGATGACCATTGTTACAAACTGGTAGTTTGGTAGCCTGGAGTGCAGCTTCCTGATCCTTTGCAACTGGGGCACCTGTAGGATCCTGCACAAACAAAATAAATGAGAACTAGATGCAACATGGCCCCAGTTTGAAATTAGAATTGAGACCAAAGATATGTATCTTGAATTGAACATACCCCAAGACCGAGAAAGCTGAATGCTTGATTATCAGCAGCCAGGTATATCTCAATCAGCTTCCGGAGATCAGCAAGGGTTGCATCCTTTACAACCTTCAATGTAGTAATGAACTTCCCGGGGTTTTCTTTTGATGCTTCCCATCTAATATAGACTGATATCTGGTCATCATTCTTATCACATGAAGGGTCTTGGTTCTCCTGTGAGATTGCTTTCTTCAGATCTGTTGTACTCGGCCCTTGATTCACTGCACATAGAGAGTTCTGCAGGACTGATGTTTCTTTGCTCAGCATCTTCATGGGCAAATCATCTGAAGTTACGCCACTATCTGATAAAGGTTCTGTCTTTTCAGGTGTTCTCTTCCCAGGAACAGTTCTCAAATGCTGAGAAAGCTCTCTGTGGTTTCCACAAAGTGTGAAAATGTTTTGAATTCGGAGTCTTCTACATGATGATGAATCAATGGTTGTGCTAGTGCAAACCCTTTTCTCTTGTATGATTTCTTTTTCAACTTCATCTTCTGAATTTGATTTGCGCTCTTCCTCTGCATTTTCTTCCTCTTCCTCTTCCTCAAAGACAGTACTCAAACCTCCCTTTTCTCCATAGGGCTCAAAATAATCATGCTGCTGGAGCTGAGGATACTTGAAAAACCCTTGAACACTTGACTGAGACTGTTGCATGACACCATCAACGAGTTCCACTCCATGGACAAGTGGCTCCAGGTCACTCATGTCTAAATCCATTGATTTCACCATCCCTGGGTCTTCATCAGCATAAATTCCAAACAGCCTCTTGGCAAAGCTGCTTCCATCGAGGTCTGTTGGTCCACTTCCCTCACCATCTCCATCCTGGGAATGGCAATGCTCTGATTCAATTTCCTCCAGCCGCCTTCGCAGCCTCTCCACTTCCTGTTGCTGTTGCAATATCTTTTCTTCCATTCTCTTTCTCTCAAGTTCAACAAATTCCTCTGCCATTCTCTTACACTCATCCAGTTTCTTTTCCAGCTCAATGGTTAGCATCTTGGTGCGTTCATTCACCTTCAAGTTGATCTCTTCTTCACTCACCCCAGACTCCTTGTCCTCTAAAAGTGCTCTTAGGGCAGCCACTTCTTCTTCTTTCTTCATGAGCTGTTTGTGTGCTTCATTTTTCTCCTTCTCCCTAAGCTTATTCTCCATCTGAAGCTTATATATAAACTGGTCCATTGCAGCTAGTTTGGATCCTAGAATAATCACGGATGATGAATCTTCACCACCATTCTTGACCTTGGTTGGTGTATGAGGACCACGAACAATGCATTTTGCTTTTGCTCCATATTCAAGGGTGCAGATTGTTTTGTGTATCTCTTTAGGGTCTGGACTTGCACAGAGTATCATCAAAATCTTTGACTTGTCATCCTCAAAAGAATCCTAAACAGGAAGCAATTATGTTGGAATGCAGACTAAAGTTCTTCATGAACCACAAAAAGTAATACCAACTGAATGGAGCTTACCTGGAGCAACATTGTTAACTTACTATCTCTGAATGGCACATGAGAATCTCCATTTGCAATTGATTCAACAACTCTCTTTAGTGCTACATTTCCTTGATTTATTTTTGCTGTCTGCAATGTTAACACCCGTCCAACTCAGCAATTCCCACCAGGAAAAAGTGCAATACGAGCCAAGATGATGTATAAACTAATAGAAACAATATTTGCTCAAGAACTAACAACTGAAACCCTGATTATTTACCTGCATTTTGGCCTCCAATCCAACTTGACCAGCTTGATCTATATTCTCAGAACCAGCCATGTCTACAAGCATCAGTCTCCCTCCTACTGTTGGAACATCGAGTATAATCTGCAGATTTGAGACAGATTCAAGACTAAGAATAAAAAAAAAAGAACATCAACATGGTTTTAAATACAATTACATAACTAAATGTAAGAAGATACCATGCAGTGACTTCGAGAACTTCTTTCATTACATTGTGTGCTTTTGACAATCCTCCTCTTCTCCACCTTTTGAATCTCTTTCGATATCTTACCAGCTTCAGTTCCATATATGAAGGTTGCATTTTTTGCCTTCTTGCCCATTATTTCAAGCCTCACCTGCTCCATTGGAATTGTCAAGGCAGACAAGAGACTTCAATATTCAATCACTTCTTTAATTGATAAAATTCATGAACACAGCAAATTGCTATAATTTCTTAGCACATCATAGAAACCCACTTGAGTATAAATAACACAGGTGGAGGTCATGTTATATCAATCTGCATGAAATAAAGCATCGAATCATGCTATTGTGCCAAAGTTTAGAACAATCCTCCACTTCAGCTTTCTAAATTATTACATTGGAAAAAGATGACGCAGAAAATGAAAATCTCTTTGTTCTGAAAGTAGTGTTTTTAACATGCCTGCCATTCAGCACTCTTTCCTAGCATAACATAACAGAAATCAACCAAGGGATCACGTCAAGCCTGCTTGCATGAAATAAAATACCAACCATTTCAAACATGTATTTCTTTGATTGACAAGATTAATTGCACGCACGTTGCTATGGCTTCCTAGCATAACATCACAATGACCAGCTACAGTTTAAATGACACAGACAGAGATCACGTTTAGTCAGTCTACATGACCATTATGTCATACTTTTGAAGAACCTCTGGCCTCATCCTGCAAAATTGATTGTGGGAAGTTTTCTTACATGAGCTAAATGGAAGTGTTAAACAGCAAGTAACAGCTTCAGGAAGACTAGCAACTCCATTCGAATTTAGAAACCAGTAACCAAGCAACTCAACAGTCAAGAAACCCATAAAAAGGTTGCAAGGTCATGAGCATTACCTTGGGCGCACTCCCCCCTCTAGGCCATCCAATGCCGAATCCACCCCCAGCATTATTGGACAGCAGATCATAAATTTCCTCGTTATATATCTCCAGAACAGTGACATGAACAAAATGACCAAGCCTCAACTTCTCGCCAAGGTTTTCTTCACTTTCCTCCTCTCCCTCCCCCAATATATCCCTCAACGACCTGTAGACGATTCCTGGCTGCTTCGGACAACCAAACATCGTGTGGCTTTTACCTGATCCGGTCGGCCCATACATCATGATCGTACACTTGGCCCCCAATTTCACTCCCTCTATCCTTGATTCAACGAATTTTTTGTAAAACGCATCAAGATCCTCTTCGTCCGAGGAAGAAAGACCGTCAAGAGTGAAATCTCTATACCCGATCTCTGCCCGGACCCTGACCGTCTTTTTGTCGGGGTTTACCTGTAACAATGAAACGGGCTTGTCCTTAAGATCCGTCAGATTCCGAAACCGGCCGATGACTTCGATGGGGTGCTCTGTCGGAGCGTTCTCTCTTGCGGGATTAGGGGAGGGGTTTGGGTTTCTGGTTGCGGTGAAGTTGAGACGATGTTTTGATTGAGGAGTCCTCATTTGGGTCTGAATCGGTTTGGACGACGGCGTCGGAGCCATTTTGAGAAGAAAGACAGAGACGGAAAAGAAGTAGCTGGTTTTGGTTTCGGAGTTCAAGAACTGAGAAGAAGAAGAAGCAGAAAATTGAAATTGGGAAATTTTTAGGGGTTTTCAAGTTTAAAAATGGAAGTAGCCGTTGAAGATACCAACGTTTACTTAGCCATCTGTTTGTTTCTTGGCCTAAATATTCTAGAGGTCCCTTAACTTAACAAGATCGTACGAGTTAGTCCCTTAGCTAGAAATTTTTTATATTTGGTCCCTTAACTTTGTAACTCAAATTATGCTAGTCCTTTAAATTGTACAAAAAATAGGAACAACTTCACAGACAGTCAAAATGATGATAGAAATCTTCACTGCTACTATCGACATCCAACTTCGAGGTCCAATGGGATAAAATGCTTTAGACAGATATTCATATGACAAAATGGACCATGTTGGAAGCTGTCTCTTTAAGCAATACATTTTCATTTAGACCTTATCATTTTAAAGCAATTTTCAGTTGCCTCTTCAGTGGCGCTGATGTTGCCTTAAACTTCCAATGCTAAGACCATCTCCCAAGTTCTCCAAAACTAGATTAAGAAGCCCCCTAAAATTGGGTACTTCCAATTCAAGCGATGGATTCAACTCACTTTTAAGCTTTAGTCCCTCTAATAATTCGAATTGTTGGTTGGTAGGGATCGACGATAGCCAACAAGATAAAGTTGGACACAATAGAGGGGAAGACAAAGATTGATCCGTTGCTTAGATTGCAAGAGAAGCAGTTGTTGTAAGAGACTTTTTTTAGTTTTCAAATTCTTTTCCAGCTATTTTAGTTTTTTATCATTGGGGGTGGCGGGTGGTCGATGATTAGTGATGGTTTTGATGTTTTAATTTCTTTCTATTTTGGGAGGGATATTCTATCAATTCATGTTTTTTTTTTCCCTTGTTATGCATTTCAACCCCAATGACACATGAGATGGTTGGACCGAACTGTAAAGAGTGACAAAGTTGGAGGACCAATTTAGAATGATTTCTAGTTAAGGAACTAGCTTATATGAGTTAGTCAAGTTAAGGGATTCCTACAGTAGTTAGGCTTTGTTTCTTTGTCCTCTATGTGACGTCAAATTCAAATATTAGTGGTATTATTTTCCTTTCCCCAGCGCTCCTGGGCCTTCGCAGTCTTAAAATAAGCCCAATTTAATCACTGTAGTAGTGTAGATCCCGTGATACCCAGCCCACTCAGAAAATTCATAGAGGGAAAAGGAGATACAAGCGCCACCATCACAGCACTTGGGAGTTGCAATTCCAAATTTTCTTTTTGACAAAAAAGAAAAAAGAAAACTCCAGCCTTAAGATTTACTTCAAACTGGATCCTGGTAACTTAATAATCTGTCACGATGATGAATGCGTCATGTTCCTATTACCCGTCCAAATTTTGAGAAGTACATTGATAGGGAAAGAGTTTCATTTCGGGATTTGATGATCAACAAAAACTAGTTGTCCCAGATCAAAATCCAGGTGTACCGTAACAAAAGGATAAATAAAGTGTAGCTGTACAATTGTAATCAATTCATTTTAACACATCCGGATCCAGTGTCTACTAAAATACACTCTGCAACAAAGTAGGGAATGGCACTTTGCAAGTTTGCAAAGAGAGCCTGAATCTACTTATGAGGTCACAAAAACCCTGAGTTCAGCTCTGTCTCCTCTGGTCACACGAGTGTCGGCGTCAACGTAGGTGACTTCAAACTCACCACTGCCCCGATTAGATTGAGGCCGCAAGGCATCAGGAATCCGAGGCACCTCCAGAGGTGGCAATTGTGACAAGTTTCCTCTTGCCTTCACCGTCGTTTTCTCAAATGTGATCTTAATCTTTGCAGGTCCTGCCTCACCAAAATGCGCTGAGTTAAACCAGTTATCAGGAAAGTTGTCCTCTACACTGTTGAATATTGAGAGAGGATGGAACAGCAATTCAACAAGAGAAGGGAGGAGCGCCAACCTGTAAGTTCAAATTTATGGGCCAATGTAGCAGTCACTTCAACAGGAGGCAATGGCCAGGGTGCACCCAACTCAAGCTCCACGATATTGTCAAAATCTTTGCTTAACACATCAATCCGTTGAAAGACCTAAGACAGATATAAGGGCTATATAGAAATATATCAAGTAGAAATGAGAAAAATCAAGTTTGGGGTGGATGACAATGGTTGGAAGTGTTTGGCAAACCTATGGTTCAATACTTTGTTGTGTGAAAATTAAAACACACATGTATCCTGAAGTTTGTATGTATCAACAAGTTGTCTCCAACAGTCGAGTACTGTGTCTTCTTTGATTGGGATGTGTTAATTAGTTAGTTACTTACCCTTCATTCCCCCAGAATGTGAGCAAAGCCATGAACTTCTTGATCAGAAAGGTAAAATTTTACCTGACCCAAAGTGATGGGAAGCAGCCTTCCAGTGGGCGGTCCAGGACGACTTCCACCAAGAGTCCTGGAAGAGAATGCACTGCTATATATCAATTTCCATCTTCCTTGCAATTTATCAAGATCAGCAGACAGATCAACTGGCCCTGCAACAGCTTCAAGCTCCTTAGCAGCATCATCTGCCTTCCTCAGATCACGTTCACTGGCAGCAAGGCCTCTGTTCAGCCCAGACACAGCACTCTGCATATGAAAACTCCATGTCTTGTCAACTTCAAAATTTCAAGTTCTATATTCCTATTCATCTCCACCTTTGCTATACATAACTATCTCACTTCAGCAAATTTGCCCAGGTCTGAATTCCAAAAAGCCAATCGAAAGTAAAAATTTCCAGTTCCAACTCAGATTTGTGGGCAAATTTTCACAGTACCTGTATACGAACACTGCTCCTACTTCAAAATCACAAAAATCCTAAGAAATAAGCGGTTAAACATAATCAAATTCTATCAATTTTTAGTGCTCCGGGAAAGAAGTGAACAGAATAACACATCTGCACTACAAAAGATATTTCGGTTTTCCAAATCGGGCAGCAAAAAACGGCAACATAAATTATTCTCTGGGCAAAGAAAACATAAATGGCAACCAACCATTAATCAACACCAGAAATGCCAGAATTATAGGCTAACTCACCAGTAATTTGAGCTTCAGAGAAGAAATCAACTCGTTTTTGGGATCTTGACTTGAAGAAGGCGGCGGAGGCGGCGGCGGGGGGTCAAGAACAGAAGCCTCATCAGGAGCTGATCTAAGAAAAAAGCTTTTCCTGCTCTGAAAATGGCCTTTACGTTCAGAACGTACTAAGTGGAACCGGTCTGGGTGTCCAAAATGAAGAAATTTGTCGGTGGAGGACGACGGCGATGGAGAGAGGAAAGGGGTTGGGGAGTGGACCAAGGAAGGCATAGAAGAAGCCATTGTTTTTCGTTTTCGTTTTCGTTTTTTGTTTTTTGGAAGGGTGGGTGTTTTGGTACGTTGAAACTGCGGGGACAAAATTGCAGGAGTAAACAGAGCTGCAAGTTTCGCAGCGGAGGCGTGGCGACGACTACGGGTGTCGAACTGGAAAGTGGAAAGAGATTGTTGTGGGAAGAAATCTGAATCCAAGGTCTAGATTGTTCATATTACAACATGTGGATGGCAATTCGAGGATTATCAAGGAGAAGCAATAATCAATATCCCAATTTTTTTTATTATGTACGGCTAACGAGTAACGACTACAAGCAGCCACGGCGCCGCCGACGCAAGGAACCACAAAATTTCACTCACCCACTCTCCCTTGTTTTTAGGGATGGCAACGACGAGGCGCATGTATCCCTACCCACCGCTGGTGTTCGTGGTTTTTTAGTACTTGTGACTTTATGGGTATCCATAAGCAGATGAAAAATCTCACACATGCTCATGACTCATAGATAATTCATACCTGCAAGAATCCTGTAGTGAAAAACTGTATTTTTTAAATTTCATAAAAAAAATAAAAATTACATACAAAATCATTCTCCACATATAATACAACAAAATCATATAATACACAAATCATAACATACATACAAGAAAATATTCGATGAGAATTAGTATAAAATATTAGTTAAATGTAGGTGTTGCACCCTATCTTTATTAAGAAGTAAGAAATTTACATTCGTAGGTTTCGAGTGGGGGCAGATTTACCCACAATGAGTACCCTCTACCTGCCACCTGCCCATACCTATAAGATGGGTGTGATTTGCTACCCATGTCCAACCCGTCATGGGTATTTTTACTTGTTTATCCACCCGTCACGAGTGGATATCTATGAATTATGAATTTCACCCATTCACTTGTCATCCCTACTCATTTTTTTTCTTGGCCAACATTCTCATGTGGTCCCTTAACTTTGCCAACTCGAACGAGTTAATCTTTTATCTTTGACTCAACAAAAGTTAGTCCCTCAACTTTGAAAAAGTTAGCAAGTTAGTCCAAAATGGATGGTAGGGTAGACGATGTTAAAATTTTTGCTGATGTGGTGTGGGCATATCTATTTTTCTTTCCTGCCTCTACCGACGTCACCATCTCTCTTCCCTTTTGTCAAATCTGATTAGCCTCCTCGCATCTGTCGAATCTGGCTCCTTTGTTGAATCGGACCTTTGTCGAATCCAATTTGCCTCCTCATCTCCATTGAATATGACTCCATCGAATTTGATTCACATCCTTGCCTCTATGTGGAATTTGATTCGCCTCCTCGCCTTTGTTGGATCACCCTCTGCGCCCATTTGCCATTCTTGCCCCTCGCAGATTAGCCATTACCCTCCTACGCCCTCACGCGCGTCAACACCCTCCCATGCTGCAATCCCATCTCACCTCTCCTCCTTTCGGTCTCGCATGTTGCAACCCTATCTCATCCCTTGTCAATTCACCGCCTCTCAACCTTCACCAAATTTGGAAAAATCATTGATTCTACGAAACTGGGACTTCTAACAACCCTCACACACGGCGTTACCTCACATGGATGCTTTTCATCCCACATAGGACTAATTCGTTTAATTTAGCAAAGTTGAGTGACTAAAATGCTTAATCCACTAAGTTAGAGGACTAACTCGCACTGGGTTAAAGATAAAGGACTAACTCGTGCAAGTTTGTCAAGTTGGAGGACCTACCATGCATTTTGGCCTTTTTATTTTTTTCCTAATTAAGGATGCTCTTAAAAAAAAAAAGGTTTTACAGAACAGAACAGAACAGCGGAGAGCCCTATACCAGGCCGGCATGAAAAGTACGGCACCAGCCACGAACAAGTCTTTAGAAACAACTCTAGGTAATATAATTCCCGTCTATGCCGAGTTTGAATATTTTAAAAGTGGATAAATTTAAGAGCAAAAGTTATATATATATAAAGTATGATACATCTAAGAATGATTTTGGCAATTCCTTAATAAGAGAGATTGTAAAGCTAACATGTGGCACATTTTTCTTTTTTACTAAATTAATTGTAAATTTTTACACATGATTTACTGCACATACCCTGACCATCGAATGCAATATGATGGTGACAAATGGCGGTTAAATCAGTAGTTTTTGACTTATAAAAATTTTTGAATTAAATATTATGATATTATCTTTTTTTTTTTTGAAATGTTTATATGGATATGATACAAAAATTTGAATATAAAATTATCCAATATTAATTTTATTGAAAATTTCAGTTGGATGGGAAAAATAAGTCAACCAAATATATACCTACAAGATAAGTAGGGAAATATTTTCAAATTTAAAATTACCATTAGTTTTTAGATGAATTGATGGACAATATCCTAACAAATTCTGATTTAAAATCAATGAAATTATCCTTATGCCACTGAAATTTTCAATAAATTCATGACACTAATTTAACACTTCAAGTTAGTGTAAAAAATGTTTTCTTTTGTATCCTAACTAATTAGAATCAAATTCTACATTGTAATTAGTGGAGTGTAAAAAAATTAAGTTATATTTTGTACATGAAGATTATTTACTTTTAAAATATTTTCATAGTAATAATAATAATTATTTATTTTATTTTTTAGGCTGGGTTATGAAAAATTAAAAAAATTAAATATTTTATAAAAAAATATTAAGCCTTAATATATAAAAGGCTATAATTGCATATTTGACTTGTAAACTTTCATATTTTTTCCAATGTGGGAGGCTTAACAAGTTATGATTTTGGTGACATTGAGGCCGATAAGATGAAACTAAGTTATTATGATAATCTTCACAAAATAGCTGAAATATGGTCATTAGATAATATTTTTATTCAAAAACCAAGGATCATGACAATGTTATTTGATTAAAAAATATAATGCAGAAAAATTTAAAATGATGTTGATTTAAATTAAAATGAATTATACTTCAAAAGAGATTCAAAAAATATATTTGTTATCTCAAAATAATACTTCAACTTATTTGTTTTGAAAATATTTGTCTTTTGAAGTTGACCTAATAATATATCTAGAATTTTGCACACATATCATGTACCTCGTATTCTTCTATATATTGTCAGCCTAGACTCATGCTACGCTTTCAATTTTATAGTCTCTTCTTCACATTTTGTTGTTCTTTCTGTAGTTTGAATCAATATATATTATTTTCAATAACTAAAAAAAATAATATCTCAATACAATGCCGGATATATAAACTGGCTTGGTTTTTTGGTTGGGTTTTACTAAAAGGTAGATATCGATTTTGGTTAGATTACTCTGTCATTTCAATAACCAAAATATATTTGAGAAATTTACAAAACCCCTAAAGGTTTACCCTAACTTGTTCTTAACCCCTCTTATCTTCAAAACCTAAACTTACCTCCCTAAATTGTAAATGCTATCATTCATACCATTGATATGGTGGGTTTCAATTGCTCTTTTTACCCATGAAGATCTAAAAAACATGCAAATTAACCTCAAATTCATAATATGAACACTAAAAACCCATGAGTTATTTTATTTACTATATCGT
The DNA here is from genome assembly GCA_005392925.1 of Aquilaria sinensis. Classification (NCBI taxonomy): domain Eukaryota; kingdom Viridiplantae; phylum Streptophyta; class Magnoliopsida; order Malvales; family Thymelaeaceae; genus Aquilaria; species Aquilaria sinensis. Next base: position 84,709 of record SMDT01002770.1, on the reverse strand, counting down.
ATTTAGATTTGAATTTTTTTTATAAAATATATAAATTTATTTATTACCAATATGATTATTTAGCGTTCACTTCCAATTTTTTTTCAGAATATATTTTACCAATGCTTTTTTATATTTTTATGCATTCGTTATTTTCTTTATTATGTTTCTTATCTACTTATATTTTAAAAATATTATGTACTTACATGTCTTTATTATCTTCTTATGTTTTTTCTTATCTTGTTTATTGTTGTTCTTATTTATCATCTAGTTTTTTTGTTGCATCTTTATTCTATTCATGAATCCCAAGATTTTTCAATTATTTAGGCTGAAACTGAATTGAGTTGGAATATTTCAGTTCAGTTTGAGTTCAATTTTAAATGTTAATTCAGTTTACTCAATTTCTCACCATCCAAAATTTAAAACTAAATAAACCAACGCTACAAAAAAAATAAATAAAAGCAACTGTCATGACAGTCACAATCAATCAAAATGAGCGACTAAAAAAGGACTAAAATATTCAATTACCTTTTCCCTAGTCACTAGTGGCTAGCAACTAAATATTGATTAAATGGAGCAATTGACTAACGGCTAAAAAGTCAATCACTTTTGATAATTTTGTTTTTTAAATGAAATTATTTGTTTATTTTTTTATTTTTAAATAATTTAAATTTATATGTAGCCATTCTCTTGTAAATTTCTGAGTATAAGAAAAAGGAACCATCTAAGTAAACAATCTTTGAACTACTTCCTAATAGTATAAGTACAAATTCCTAATAGTATATGTATAAATAAAAATTATTTTGAGTACCCTGTAGTTTTTATTTGAAGTAAGCTATTAAATTTTTTTGATTTTCAAAATAAAGTACTTCTAATTCACTATACACACACACACACACACACACACACACACACACACACTTCTCTCTCTCTCTCTATCTCTCTATATATATATATATATATATATATGTTTTGTATTTAAGTTTGAATTGCATTATCTTTAAGATTATTAAAAAAATTAAAAAAAAATTGAAAGAGAAATACTATTGTTACCTTTTCAGGTAATTTAGTTCATTTTTCAAAAAATTAAATGGTGATATTCTACTTCTGAAGATGGATTGCTTATAAACATTCTAATTCTAGTTTCTTTTGAATAAAATAATTTAAACATAGAAGAGTGTATAATTTCACACTAAAAACAAGTACAAAAAAGTTTATTTTTTTTTTATGACACTGGCACTTCTATTAAGGATTTAGTTGAAATGTTTGAACTTAACTTGGTTTGAGTTCAATGACTAAGATAGGTTAACTTATAATTTGAGAACTAACTATATGAATTAAGTAAAGTTCAAAGGTAATGTTGCATTTAAGCCATGATTTTTATATAAGAAAAAAGAATGAAAAAAAATTGTAATGGGTGACTTTTGTTTTTTTTTCTAGATTTTTATTAAAAATTATGGGGTCCAATAAAAATAAAAACAGTGTGCATCCTCACATTTTTTAAATGAAAGTGGTGTATGTGAACCCCACTCAATTACATATATAAATCCACCCCTGGTCTGCTAATATTGCAATAGTAGAAAATGGGGCACGTCCAGTCTGATAGACGTGCACTTTGAAAGGTTGTAACTCCACCTGGCAATAACATCTGCAACCGCGTTTGTTTTTCTATAGAAGTGCTAGACTTGAACAATCTGTCCTGCTTCTATAAGATGTCTGCAATCAGTAATTAACGGCATTAGTTTTGTTGAGGAGCACCAAGTTATTTTTAAAAATCTAGTTAGTTGAAACTTTTGAATCCATCTCAATGAATATAGGAGCTAAATAGAGTTGGCTTGCCAGTTTGAGTCTTTCTTTGATAGCCCATAGTTCAGCTTTCAAACTTTTGATGATCACATACTAATCGATTATTGTGCTAGTTAGTGTAATTGGGAATCGATTTCTCTACTAGCTCATCCATCGCCTTGGTTTTCTCAATGCCATTGATAAATTTGTTCTTTTTTGGGCATTAATTTCCCAAGCATTGCTCAACTTTTCTAAATTCATTTCCCAAGTGTTGCTCAACTTGATCGATTGAACTCAAAGCTTCAGATATATCGATTCAACAATGTATTGGCAAATAGAATCCCAGAAAAGGAAGAAAAGCTCACAAGAAGCGAAATCAAAACAAAAAAAAAAAAAGAAAAAACTTATCAATCGACTTTCATGTGTTGAAAGAGCTTGGTCCTGGGAGAAGAAAGAATGAGAAAAAAAAATGTTGTGCCCTGGATGGTGGTCAAGAGGAGAAAGGGGGAGACATTCGATCGAGATGTGTAAAAGGGAGGGAATTTATAAAGAGATAAATGGGAGGTTTAGGGAGTTCAATTAGCTCACTCTTACTTTCAGGTTGATCCGTTGGTGGTGGAGCCAGGAGCAAGGATGGTGGGCAACGAAAGGATGGTGATCATAATGAGACGTGAGAGCGGCGGGTTTATGGAGATAGTGATTTGATTATTAAATGGAAATGTTTCAAGGATTCTAAAAACAGAAAAAAAATTTAAGGGTTAAAATTGATTTTTTTTTTTTAACCTTTTTCCATCCAACTTAACAACTTCTATCTATAATAGGTTCAAAATGAAACACTTAAACGAGATTGATGGTTTTCTATGTAAAAAATTGAGGTTAAATGATAGAATAATAAAAGATTAAAAACCACATATGCAATTAATCCATAAAAATATAGATGACAAAAATAATGAAAAAACTGCTAATGTTTAAGGTTGGGCCAAATCACCCACTAATATTTCTTTTATTTTTTTTTTTGCCAAATAAACTATTAACGTTTCCGGGTCAAACCAAGTTCCCCACTGCTATTAAAACAAGTCTAACTTGACATTTTTTTTTTTGCATGTCTCCTTCTTTCTTGAGTCAGCCAACTAGACTTTGAGTTTCCTTGAACAACAAACATCCTTCCTCTATGAAACATTTTGTCAAACACCTTCTTTGCATTCCCACTAATGAGAATAAGCTTGAATAACTTGAATTGGTGTTTGAAACCATACCATTCAAAATTGTACAAAAATGAAAATACTCGATGTCGTTCAATTCTCAAATCAATGATGTTTTCGCTTTGTTGGTGATGATGTTACTTATTGGTCTTGTGGTCGGTCTACCGGAGACAAATCAATGACGAACAAAAAGGGTGGGGGTTTCAAAGAGGTGAAAGAAGAAAATTTTCTTCTTGGCAAAGGGCAGTTGAAATCATAGTAGGATTTGGAGATAATTTGCCAATAATCGCATGGGAGAAAAGTCTCCCGGATGGCATTAGATTCGGCAGTTGATCAAAACAAGGGACAGACAACGGCAAATCGCTAAATGTCCTTGGGAGAGGTGAAGGAGAGGATCCTAGCAATGCAACCTTCTGGCAATGATTGCCTGCAAACTTTGAGGGATTTTGAATGCTTCCCATTCAACTATGTATCAACAATTTTTGTTCACTCCTACTAGCCGAGAAGGAACTTGCAGAAGCACACTCAAGTTGGGACATTGTTATCTCCAAAATCAATTTCCAACCCCAGTTCTTCATTCAATTTTGACTTGGTCTTCGACTATATCTTCCCCAATTCAAACTTCCTCCCCGACAACCTTCTATTTGGCCTTTTTAAAGCCACATCAGCATTTTATTGATGAAATATGCTCTAGTTTGAATGAAATATATTCATTCAATTAATGACCAATGGGCTATTTGGCTTATTTTCAAAAGATAAAGTGGTTTATTTGGCCCTCCAAAAAATTAGTGGCCAATTCACGCCAAACAAATAACATTAGTGGTTTTTTTTTATCATTTTTGCCAAATGTAGATAGTCCACCACTTTCGATATGGGCGAAAGTAAACTGTAGACGCTGATGAATTGAAAGCGGAAGGCCCATTTTCGAGTGGCCCCAAAAACTAGAATGTCTATATTTTTTTTTCGGCCTAATAGAATGTCTATCCTGTCTACGGTTAACCCACGTGCTACTGGTTTTAGATTCTATGAAAAAGAAACTGTTAAAACATACGAGAAGAATTTTCTTCCTAAATTATGTAAAAGTATTTATTAGGTAGACAAGTACTTGTACATCCATTAAAGTTTAGAGAAAATTTTCTACAATATTGTGGGCCTATTGTCTAGTTGATTTTTTTCTCAAAAAAAGCAAATAATTAACTTTTCGATCAATATTTTAAGAATAAAAAATAATATTCTTTTTATTTCATATTCTTGATCTATTTCACTTTTTTAGACTTAAGTTTGATTTCGATTTATTTATATTATTATTTATTAGAAAGTTTTAAAAAATAAATTTAAAAAATATAAATCTTCATTTATCATTTATATATAGAAATTATACATTTATATATTAAAATATTGAAGATAGAAATTGTAGATTAATTAGTATAAATAGTAGTAAAAAGTTGTAGGGAACTTGAAGCAGATAGATTATGACATATGTTAACTCTTTCAGCATATTCAACATTTTCTTTTTATTTTTTTGGAATTTATACTCTTAATCAACTATTTCCCTCATTATTTAGTACGAGAAACTTTTACAGAGCAGGTAGGCAACTAATATTGTTTTGGCATCTGTGGCTGTGCACACAGAATGAGTAAATTCAGTAGCGGCATAAGATGCAATCATCAAATATGTTCCATATTTTTTAGTATAAAATAAGTTTAAACAATTCAAATCATGTGTCTTTATGTAAAAATCAAATACTTGATATATACAAACTCGATATAGATACAAAGAAAGTGTGAAATCTATAGAAATAACGTGTGATATATGTATAAATTAGATTAAAGATATATTACCGATATGGTCAATAGAATGTATGAGTTCAACCTCTCATATGAAAAAATGTGTGAATGAGTCAAATCACATTTTTTGTCAAAATTTTAGATATGTACAAATTAGAAAATAAATATATATGAAATTTGATGTATAAAGTAAGTGATTAATATATACAGAACATGTGACACATATACATAAATGGGATCAAAGATATGTGATAAATATGTAAGTGAATAAACAATTACAAATGAATAATAATGTATGTGATATTATTTGTACAAATGAGTTTATTTTTTTGTACATATGTAATTACTATATGCTAGTATAATTTTATTTATTTATTTAATGACATACATATGTGATTAAATGTTTGTACAATTCTACTTTTATAGTCAATTATGTTATAATTGGATACTAAACTTGTTGAGCTATTATTTTTGTATGCATATAAATTTTTTGACTTTGTACACATCATTTTTTTTTTTGCATATATACATATGCTTATCTAAGAAAACATTAAGCTTCATTTGAAGAAAGGTGTAAAAGAAATAAGGGATAGAAAAAAGGTTTGACCCATCTTGGTTTCTCTCTTCCCTTCCCTAGTGCAGTGGTGGCTAACCATATCCTCCATACGGTGGCGGCAGGTATCCATACTCTAGTGGCGGATACCCACAATCAAGGTAAGGCAAGTAACTCTCAAGTGGAGGTACCCATGCCTGTATTGGGGCGGCGGAAGGTATTCGTGCCCATAATCAGTTGGCCACAAATTGTAATGGCTCCTTGGTGGACCAAACCCGTGCCCATCTTCTTATGATGATACATCGAAACTTTCATCAAATCTATACGAGAAGGTCAGCATTCATTTGGGCAAAGGGTTTCTTAACCTAGTAGCTAACACACTTGAAAGAACCGTTGCCATTAGCGTAGTGCAGGAGCTCCTTAAGTGGAATTTTGACTTTTCCCATGTCTTTGTTACTGAGGGTGTGCTCTGATCCTAAGTTGGAATACTAGTTTGAATTTGTCCTTCTAGAGTATTGACTTGTTGACAATGAACTGGTTATAAAAGCTCCATGTCAGGTTGGCACCATTATCAAGGTCAGTATGGGACTAGATCTTTAGCTTGTGGTCTTTGTCGCCGACAGTCAACTTTGCCACTGACAGTAAAAAAATCAGAATTGACTGTTGGTTATGAGTTGATACTGTATCCTTCACCTATGAACACCACGAATTGTAGGTTGGATTTAGAATGAGGCATTGATAAAGGAAGGTAGACGATGAACAGAGAAAAGATATGACATTGATTAATTAATTTAATTGAGGGTAAAAAGGTGAAACATAAGAATAGGGTGCATATAAGAATAGAGAGTTAGGTTGTCAAAATTAGAATTTCATGTGAAATCATTTGACTTTGAGTAACTCATAATCATAAAATTGGATCAAAATTATTAATTGTAATCATAGAATCTAATTGTACCGTTTAGCATATATCAAAGAATAAAATCGCAAGATTTTAAGATTTAAATTTAGATTTTAACATTTTTTATGGGGAGTATTTTTAACCAATTGCCCACAGTTTTGGGTTTAGTTACACGAGTAGACAGTGGAAACTGCAAAACTTTTTATTCAAAACCATCTTCATTTAATGCACTTACTTGTTTTGGCCATTCCCCCAATCAAATTTTTTCCTGGATCCAACCAAATTATTTATTTAGCAGTAGCAGCCTTTTATGAACCTAGGCTTGAAATGTCCTTTCATTTTCTTATTCGAGTGAGAAGAGTTTGACATAAATTGAAAAACAGATAACATTGGTTGAGTTGAGACATATGCATCTAAGAATTAAGTTCTGAGTTGAAATTCTTGCTTTAATTAGTTAGCATACTCATTACAAATATTCTTCGTCTAATTAATATATATAGCTTATGAACCATATTCTGATTTTATATAATTAATTTTGGGCATACAATGAAAAGTAGTACGTAGTAGTTGTTTATGGGGTGACATTATATTTCAACAGAGGAAACCAAATCCATCAATTCAAAAGCAAGTGCACTTTGTACAAAGTTCACAAATTCTCTTCATAGACCAATCAGCAAAGGTTAGCTCAACGGATAGATAAAGGTTGCCTTGTTTAATCGGTCATCCTAGTGTTAATTTATACTATTAATTTTGATGCGGAAGAAGAGGGTCTTTTTAATTTCTTCTCTCTCCGTTTTTGTTTTCTAAAATCTCTCTCGCTTGGACTGGACTAGAAACGGATAGAATTACTGTTTCATGGATAGTTGGTGCATTTTTTTTTTTTTCACCAGCATCTATTATTAAAATAATTTTGGCAACTGTAAGATTTATTAGTAGTAGTAGCTAGATCCTAGATAATTCAATATTTATTTTCATAATAAAACGTTTATGGAGAAAAGGAAAAAACACGGCAGGTACATATATAGATATAGGAGAGGTAGATATAGAATCCGTACGCAAATCCTAACTTATCTACTCAATTTGTTCCTCAAACTTCTACAAATTTATCGACCTAGCCCCCGAACAAATTTTTATTCCAAATAACACCTCAAACTTTTTATCACCTGCCAGTTGAATTATTAGTGGATTAGTTGAAAACTAAACTGATCAGATTCTGATGAGCGAAAGTAAAATTTTGCCGATTGATTTTACAAACTAGTTTTTATACGTCTACAAATTTTCTTGATACCTAAACGGTTATATATAGAAACCTAGACAGTTAATAGGACCGACGATGCTGATAAATTTTCAATATTGGCACCTCCTATTCCTATAGCATAAGCTTTATTTGCAATTGCAATAGGATGTCACGAAAATGAATATTAGTGAAATAAACATGACGAATTCAGTGAGACCCAGTGGATTTATTTCATCTTTGTACAACTTGTCATATTATCGATATCAACTTTTTAGCTGACCGCCAACTACGAAGTGCATAACTCAAAATTGATAATTTTCCAATCCTTAAGAAGCCATCAGGAGAATATTGAAGATTAGCAAAATGGAACAATCTGTTCACCTATAAAGCTGATGTTATAGTATATTGACTAAAGAGCACTCTGGTCACTAGAATTTTTAATTTCAATTCAATCGAGCAGCCAAGGCTCGCTCGTGATTGGGTACAAACCATAAAAGATTGAGGGGCGGTTGGAACCATTAATTTATTTAGAACCTAGGTTGATAAATATATAAAAGTTAATGGGCGAACAGTGAACACATCAGCTGCAATTGCAACCACCCGTATCAAAGAATTTGTAGGTGGGAATTAAATAAACAGCGTCGTACGTATACCTAATATTGCCCGGTGAAGAGTGAAAATTTACTGGCTTAATACTGTTGGACGTAGAAAGGTGTCACCCGTATTTAATAGGGCTCATTCCCATCTAACTCTGCACACAAAAATGATTGTCGCACACAAGTGTGACTTATAAATGTGATTGTTATATATATGTGTGGCTTAAATGCCCCATCGGTCGCTTAACTTGACCAATATGAGTGAGTTGGTCCCTTAACCGAAAATCGGTTTGTTAGTCCCCAAATTTGGTAAAACATTATAGCTTAGTCTTTGAAGTGAGTTACATCAGTACGTGTCATCATGTAGGGGTAACGTTGTCCACGTTTTATTGTACAGGATTCTTGGCCGACTTTCCCCCCTTCTCAGCCACATTTCCTCTCCCCGCCTCGGTCACTCTCTTTTCCTCTCGCCGCCTCCTCACCTCTATCGAAGCATCTGATTGAAGAACGGAGATTTATCAAAGATTGATGTTGGGGATGTGGGAGAGAAAGCAAATTGATGGATTGAGATTGGCGATTAGAGATAGGAAGCAAATTCGGCAAGTGAATTGAGGATGAAAGTACAGGGTTGCTGAAGGAGAGGGAGGAGAACGGAGCGTCGGGAAATTGTGACGACAGGGATACGCAATTTGGGTGAGAACAAGAGTGAGGGAAGGGAGAGTGATGGCGGTGGGGAAAGGAAGGGAGGTCGAGAAGGAGGGAAGGAAGAGCAAGAGTGGCAGGGGGAGAGGTTGGAGAGGGACAACGGTGACATAAGGAAATCGAAGCATCTGATTAACGTTGGGGACAAGAGAGTGAGTGAATCGGTGGATTAACACTAGAGATGGGAGGCTGATGACGGGTTGCTGGATGAGAGGGAGGCAGACGGAGGAAGGGGAAATCTTGATGATGGGGGCGAATCTGGTGATGCTGAGAGGGAGGGAAGGTAGAGCGATGCTGGCGGAGAGAGGAAGGCAGGGCGAGGGTGGCAGGGAGAGGAATGCCGGAGAGGGATAGTGGTGATTGGTGAGAGCAAAGCCGAAGAGGGAGGTTGGCCATTAACTGTGTAGTGATGGTGTGTGACTGCAGTATTCCATGTGAAAACACATGCCGTTCCAACTCGCTTCAGGGACTAAGTTAGCACGTTTTGTCAACTTTGAGAACTAGTTGAAAGCAATTTTTTGTTGAGGGACCAACTTGTATGAGTTGGTCAAGTTAAGGGACAGGTGGAGTATTTAAATCTATATATATATATATAAAGCTTTGTCAACTTTGAGAACTAGTTGAAAGCAATTTTTTGTTGAGGGACCAACTTGTATGAGTTGGTCAAGTTAAGGGACAGGTGGAGTATTTAAATCTATATATATATATATATATAAAGCTCAAGTCTTGCAATTTCAACACTTGTAATTAGGCTGCTGTTGATCGATCGAGATCTATAGCCAGCATTTTGAGTTGGACAGCGAGGTGGAGACAGATCATGGCCATGGGAGAAGAAATTAAGCAAGAGCGCAAGTACAAACACGGGTTTTCCTCCATTGAGATGGAAACCCTGGCCAGCATGTGTGAGGTTATTTTGCCATCTCTATCATCACCTCCAACCGGTTTCGACCAAGCCGATGATCGGCCGGCCGAAGCCGTCAACTCATTCCTCCAGATATCGGGATCTCAACCTCCCATACCCAATGAGGTGAACAATCAAAAACTTAATTTCTACACATACACACACGTGCACGCGCTCACACATATATGATACTTTTACACGATGAAATTAACTAATTAGTTAGTGACTCGCTCTTCGTTTGGGCCGGGGTGATAATTTAATTGGGAATAATTACAGACGGCGGAACTAATGACGAAGAGGTGTTCACCAGAAGCACTACTGGTGGTGAGAATTGTGCTGGTGATGCTGTGGACGAGGTTGGGGACTCTGTTGCTCTGTGGATGGCTTTGCTGGGAGGGCAGGTGGCCATATGTCCACAGCTTCAAGCAAATGCCGAGGGAGAAGAGAGAGAAGGTGTTGCAGAAGTGGTGCAGGCACTCCATCTTCACTTTCATGCGAATGGCCTTCGTCTGCGTTAGGGTTTCTTGCCTCTACGCCTTCTTCTCTCGGGTAATACAAAAAATCTACCTCTCCTCTTCTTTCTTGTGTTTTTCTTTTCATTTCTTAATTAATTGCCTGCCTTTATCACACAGCCTTACATAGCCGTTCTATATGTTTATGTTTGCTGATAATATAGCTCTTAAATCTTTCAACTACTACATTAGCTTTAAAATTAACCGTAAATATAATACTATTTCATCCCAAGTTCTTTGTTTCATTTTAATTTTCAGCTTATTATTTAACTTGCATTTTATTTATGTTATTATACGATAGTTTTTTTCCTTTAAAAAGTTATATTTAGAAACTGTAAAATTTATAGTTCTAAATATAATTTTTTTAGCAAATTATTAAGAGTACTATTTATGAATGACTTTTTTATTTGGCGAACTTTTAATTAATGCTATTAGTTGATTGCAACATGAACCATCTATATATCAGTGGTCATGAAAATGACATGAAATTTAGTTACAAAACAAACCAGATGGATATGCATTTATGGTTATATAGGCAGTTCTCCAGTTTGGGACAGCTCTTATCTTGTTTGGTTTGGGTGGGAATTACAGAAACTTAAGAACCCCAATTACTAATTATGAGCTGTGGTTTCTGTATTAAAAATTCCTGAATAACAAGTCTGGTCTTAATTAACGTGGCTGCTAATCCAACGTTACCAAAATCACAAATTGTCATATATGTACGTATAGTATTAATTTTGGTTTAGGACGTACGTACGGAAGGTAGCTAGTTATTTGTTATGGGGATCCTACGAGTTATATTAATTGTATGGTAGGGTGACACATGGTAAAGGGCAGAGTGACGCCAACGCCCTCAGTCTTTATTTCTCTTCTCCCGGCCCATTCCTTCATTTATGTCCCTAACTTAATAATTGTTTTATGAATTCTATATCTGAATTAATTTGCTTTTTTTTTATTGGGCAAGAGAATTAATTTGTTTAAAGAAAGCTAGCAAATGTACATAACTGAAAGTGAGATTATAAACGTGATGATCGATGCGTACGGAGAAGGAGCCTAAAAAGCGAATAGAAAAACCTAACCTTTCTATAGGATTAATGAAATTTGGGGTAGAGGATAATATGTGGCTTAATTAATGAGGCTTACCAACATGGGACCCCAAAAACCCATAGAAGCAATGTATATAAAACTGAATTAGCACTAATCCACTTTTGGCGATATGCCCAAAACAAAACCTGTCACAAGTTCATACGCTTCTATTGATCGCCCGTGTGTCCACCAACTCCATCATCTACTAATTGAATAATCCACCATCAACTCCCTCATTTCAATCCAAGATAACAACAACGTGACCATATTTATTAGTATACTATTCTTTCACATTGAAAAGACAAATCATACTTATATAATCCATCACAGTGATGGACTGGTCTTTGATAAGTGCTATTTAAAATCTTATTATAATAAATGGTGAAAAAACTTAGATATAGACAGCAAAAAAAAAAACAGTAAATAAATAAAATAAAAATAAAGGAAAAGTCCGGAAAGAAAATAGAAGCCTGGGAAAAGTTGATTAATTATTCAAGACAAGGGTTTCAAATTAATAAATGAAGTTTCAGCAGTGGACGTTAGGAGTTGTATCATTGTCATTTGTCACTTTCACCCTTCCACCAAAACATGCTCATCGAATAGAATGTTCACGTATCGGTAGCCAGTGATAGATAACTTGCTTGGCTTGCCAAAAACTTTTACAGGTTAAAGTTTTGAATTCGGAGTCATTTCTAGCTCCTAGTTAACGTTTATTGCGTAAAAAGGAACAACTCACCACCCACTAAGAGATTTTTCTTGATGCATCCAGATATTGCCGTCAATAATATATAATATAAGGTGGCCCAATAACTCTCTTCTGGGTTTCCATCTATTTTTCCATTTAAAGCGTAAATAAGCCCAACCAGTCCAACTTTCAGTTTCCCTGTTCCTGGCAAATCTTTAATGTAACACTACAGTCTACAAGGTCAGCCACACCAACTTAATTTCACAAACCGGTCATGTGGCATACAATTCTGACTAAACTACGGTAAGCTGGCCTCATTAAGGATCTGAAGATATCCTTAATTCGACCTTGTTGCTACCTATATGCATATATATATATGTCACATTATTCAATTGTTAAAATATAGTATTCTGAATCAGAGTCGGTTGCGTTTAATATTTGATTCTTCAGTTCAAATTAGGAGAAAAGTAGTGGTTGGCTCAGTGAACTAATTAAATGGCTACCGATCCTTTTCATTTACAGGTCGACGAAAATGGGAAAAATCCGGCGTGGGAAGCGATTAACTATAACGTCAGCGATGAGAACGCTGTCCCAAAGCGAACAAAAGAAAGGCCTCTTGAGAAAGGAATGGTTGAAACTATGCTCGAAAAGGATTCGACCCTAGTCCAATCTCTCGCCCAGAAAGGCCTACAAGTCTCCGACAATCCTGAACTTTATAAAATAAAATGCGACGCAGTGGTGATAGGGTCCGGCTGTGGCGGAGGCGTGGCAGCCGCTGTGCTTGCATCTTCTGGAAGGAAGGTCATCGTACTCGAGAAAGGAAACTACTTTGCTCCGGCAGAGTATCCCCCAGTTGAAGGTCCCTCCACGGAGGAAATGTACGAAGCAGGAGGAGTGTTTCCCACCATAAAAGGGAACATGCTGCTGATGGCCGGCTCGACGGTTGGTGGTGGCTCCGCAGTCAACTGGTCAGCCTGTATCAGGACGCCGAACTCCTTGCTTAGGGAATGGGGGGAGGGCCAAAAGCTTCCACTTTTTTCCAGCCCAGATTATGTTTCTGCCATGGACATTGTCTGCGAGAGGATTGGAGTAACGGAGAATTGCACGACAGAGGGATTTCAGAATCAGGTTTTGAGAAAAGGGTGTGAAAATCTTGGCCTCAAAGTCGAAAGGGTTCCAAGGAATTCCTCGGAGAGCCATTACTGCGGATTCTGTGGCTACGGATGTCGTAGAGGAGACAAGAAGGGAACTGATCGTACATGGCTGGTCGATGCCGTTGATCACGGCGCGGTGATCTTAACAGGCTGCAAGGCCGAGAAACTTGTGTTGGAGAAGAGCAACAGCGGCAGTGGGAAGAAAAAGAAATGCCTTGGAGTTATTGCAACGACTTTCAACAGCACCATCAATAAAAAACTGCAGATAGAAGCCAAAGTAACAATCTCAGCTTGTGGAGCACTTCTGACACCTCCATTGCTGAGGTCTAGTGGTCTGAAGAACCGCCACATTGGCCGAAACCTCCATCTCCACCCCGTCGCCATGACATGGGGGTACTTCCCTGAATCAAATACGGGGCTCAAGGGGAAAACATACCAGGGTGGGATTATTACGTCAGTGCACAAGGTTGAGTCAGAACAGAGTGATGTGAGAGCCATCATTGAAACTCCTGCATTAGGGCCAAGCCAGTTTGCAGTCCTGTGCCCTTGGGAGTCTGGAATGGACATGAAGAGGAGGATGCTGAATTATGCGAGAACTGCTCATACCATAACCATCGTTAGGGACAAGGGGTGTGGCAGAGTTATATCAGAAGGAAGGATAAGCTATGACTTGGCCGCTCTGGACCGAGAGAATTTGAGGACTGGAATGAGGCAGGCATTGAGGATATTGGTTGCAGCTGGGGCAGAGGAGGTGGGGACTCATCGCAGCGACGGCCACAGGATCAAATGCAAGGGAATTAGCAACAAGGAGTTGGAGGAATTCCTTGACACTGTTTACCCAGGAGGAGGACCATTGTCCAATGTAGAGAAGTGGATGCCTTACACTTCTGCTCATCAGATGGGGAGCTGTAAGATGGGGGCTACTGAGAAAGATGGTGCAGTTGATGCAAATGGAGAAAGCTGGGAGGCAAAAGGGCTGTTTGTTTGTGACGCAAGTGTTCTGCCAAGCGCTGTTGGTGTGAATCCCATGATAACAATCCAGTCCATTGCTTACTGCCTGTCCAGAAAAATAGCAGGAGCCTTCTAAAACTTTAAGTTATTTAAGAAATTAAGTGGTTCTGTGTAGATTCGATTAACAAATTAAGTTGTTTTACGGTCTGTGAAGAGGGAGGAGTGAAAACTAGTGGAATACAAACATAATTCATTGAATAGTGGTTGTAACAAAACACAAAATACACAAAAACATGTAAGCTTAACTTACTAGTTCCAATATATACTCCTTGAAGCGTAAGGCAGAACACACAAAAACATGGCACAACTTAACTTAGCTCAGTCTAATCCTAGAAATATTAACCAGCTAGCACATTCTGCATTAAATTTAATATATTATTATGTTATTCTTATATAAAGTGACTAGTTACCAAATTATACGTTTATTGAGAACCTGCCCTTTAAGAAAACAAACAATTATTTTTAAAATAATTTTTTATCAAAAGAAAATATTTTTTTTTATTAATTTTTATTTTTTTAGGTTGGTTAAGTTAATAAAAAAACTTTTTTATGTAAAAATATCTTAAAAATAATTTTTGGACTTTTTAAAATATAATGTTTTAATAAATTGATAATTTGAACAAATAATCACTTTATTATATAACAATAATGTAAAATAAGATATTAAAATTAATGCAAAATGAATTCTATTCTTAATTTTTTTTCTTTTTCTTTTCCACTTGAGTGTTGCATTTTTTCATTTGACTTAGAAGCGTGACCAAGACTCATTGCAAATTTTTCATTCTTCTTTGAGAGGCTACCACTTGAGCTACCAAATGATCACTCAGCTTTCATTTAAGCAAGTGAACATCTTCATAATTCATGTCTGGATTAAGGTGCAACATGATATGATGATGATCTTCACAATTTAGATTCTAAATCCTCATCAAGAATTTCTTTTCTATTCATCTTAAACCTTCTCAACAGCAATTCTTCCAACATTGTGGTGTTTAAAATGTATGTTGGGACTAGCAAGAAATAAGATGCAATTCATGATAGGTAAATTTTTCGGACAAACTAGGCTAAGATTTCTGCTCATTAGTAAGTGCTTGAGAATTCATTATATCAAGAAGAGAATGATCCATCAAGAGGCTAACATGCAACTGAAAGCCATCTGGGTTCACTAACCATTTCTCTTTTTTCTTTGATGGACTAGCTAGGCTTGAGGCCTTCATTTGTGACCTGCTAGAAATTAAAGTTGCCTTTCCTTCTGATGTCCAACTGAGATTGATGGGTCGAGAGATGAAGAGAGTAATGAGATCTGTAACCAAAGATAAGTTTTAAAATCCTCAAAGTTGTGTATCCAAGGAAATCCTTTGATGCCCAAGTCATAAATGGAGCCAAGAGGTAGCAAGTAGGAGAATTAGAAGAGTGAAGCAAACATACCAAGCATTTTCTACCACATCCTTCATATAGGCAATGTTCCTAACCCACCAAGCCAAGAGTTCTCCTTTAAGTCGAATTGTAATCAAGATTAACTGAGGGATATATAAGAGTTAGTTTCCTAATTGGCATTGATCTCTTAATTACAAATTTGGGTCTGTCTTTAATAAGCCAATGAGCTTGACTCCAATGGCTGTAGGCTATACGCTTGAGCCCAATATGGTATTAATGGGCTTTCTCTCTTTAGTGAAATGGAGGAAAATAGGTATCCAACTACATTTTGAATTGCTTGGCAAAGGCAATACCCCACAAATGGGGATTAAAAGAGTGTGCCACATAGTAGCTGACGATCAGGTAAGAGGCCTTATTTCAAGGTAGAGTCCAATCTTGGTTTTTATCCAACCTTTTTAGACGTGAAAGAATTACCCAAATTTTGACCTAAACTCAAACCCGAAACATCAGGGTCAATGAAGAAAAACACTTATTCAAGTTGAATCAAACTCGATCCAAATTAAAAGTCAAAGTTCGGGTTAGGGTCTGGTCAAACCTGAATAACCCAACTAAACCTGAATTTACCTAAGTCTATGATTACCTACAAACCGCCAAATATATAATTCACTACAACCCAACCCAAGTTTATAAATAACTAAAACCCAACCCATATTAATGCCTAGTAGGCCCATACACACACACACCCTAACTCTAACACAACATACACACACTGTCTGCTTTTCCTTCTAAATCTCTGATCCTCTCATTACCTCTTTTTCCTTCCTCAAGGTCAACACAAATTGAGCCCCTTGCCCAGCTACCTTAACTTTTTCCTGTTCACAACTTCTCTTGCACAAATTTGAGTCCCTTAATCTCGCACAGAACTGAGCCCCCTAATTTCTCTTACCCTATTTTTAGTTCTCCTCATCCTCATTGAATCACTCTTCTCGTCCTTCTTCGCTCCTCGTCCTTGTCTTTGTCCTCGCTTTCGTTGTCTCACTATTTTTCTCACAGATCATCCTCTTTCCCACTATAGCCTCGGATGCATTCTAATGAGCTACCCCATGTCTCTCACGATATCAATGAGTGAGCTATCCCCATTGGATGCAATTTGACAAGATTTCTTTTTTGTTTACAGTTAGAATAGTTGAATTATGAAAATTGGTGTTAGTTTTGGAGAAACATTTTTTCCTAAAGAGTGTTTTACTGATACTAAACTTGAAGAAACCTTAATTTCAAGTTGACGTGATTTCAGGAAACTTGAATTTGAACTATTCAAGTTTGGGTCATGTTTGGTTAAGCCTAAATCGGGTCCAATTCTATTCATCTTCAGCAAAAAAAGAATGGGCATATTTTGGGTCAGATTTCGATCTGAACACAAAAAATTGACCCGACTTTCACCCCCAAACCTTTCTTACTCATTGTCTTCAGCCTCTTACCGTGAAGAAGAAAAATTTTCCTTTGCTCATTGTTGCTAATGACCTCGAGGAATACAATCAAATAGAAGAATAATGGTTCCTCAAACTTCTATTACCGTAATGTGGGGAGCTCTTAAAGATAGCCTTTAGTGTGCTAAAGTTTTCCCCTACTGCATCTTGCGGTAATGAAGGTAAATTGCTTTCTTCATTGTGAACCCTAAAACCTAATCTAAGCGTTTAGGATCATCATGGGTAACATGATCTGCCCTTATCTCGACATTGTCACAGTCCTTTTCTCGGTTGGTGCCTACATGCAAATGAGACCTTTGTGTCTTTAGCACTATTATTTATTTATGTTTTCACAGATAGGGCAAAGTTGATGTCCAATCAAGATTGTGCGCTGGTAGATGAAGATAGCAATAAGACCTGTAACTAAAGACAAGGTTAGAGGTCTTCAAAGTTGTGTTTAGGGAAAACCTTTTAATACCTAAGTCAGTGATGGAGCCAAGAGGCAACAAGAGGAAACTTAGTATAATGATGTGCATGCATTTAGAAATTTCCTCCAAGTCCTTTATATAGACATTGTTCCTTGTCTACCAAGCCAAAAGTTTTTCTTTAAGTCAGATTGTAATTGCATTACTTAAGTGATGAAGGAGATTTAGTTCCCAATTTAGTCTATTTTTACTAAGCCCATGAGCATAACTCCAATGGATGTAGATTATAGGTTTGAGCCCAATATTATACCACATTTCACCTACTAGGAGTATAAAAAGAAAAAAGGGAATGACTTGAACTTTTCCTATATGATAGTCCCAGAAATTTCAAAAATCCTGGTTAAGAAATTATGAGCTCTAGAAAGCAAAACTATTTAGAGAGGATGAATTGGTAAACAATAGTTATCTATATTTAAAAATGTTTTTCCAAATTATTATAAACATAAGATGGGAATTATCACATTAACTATACAACAAGATACTAATTACAGTAAATATTAACTTGGAGCTAGAAAAGTGGTTGAACCTGTAAGGGAAAGAATTATAGAAAAATAGAAAGAAAAAAACTCCATGTGAATTGATGGCCTACTTATAAGAGCAGAAGTAGGACTTAGAAATCGATGGTTAGCAATGAAAGATGATTGTGAGAATGGAGCAAATCCCTATGAAATTGAAACCAAACCCATGGCGAGATTCATCTATTTAGCTCAAAAGTCACTCCAAGTTTGAGTTTAAGGACGATTAGAGTATTAAAACATCTAACTCAAAATTAATTGGATAGGTGATAAACTCAAAACCCATAGGTGGCACATCACGTGTAGGACACTTTAACTTTACTGTATGGGTTATTTTGGCAACGATTGAGGCAGCTTCAAATCTTAGGCTCTGATACTATATCAAAACATCCAGCCTAAAACTAGTTGGCAATAGGTGATAAAGCCTTTAGTAACCCATTTACTTGGTCATTTGGGACTTTTCCACTTAACATAGGGTCTAGAAAATTTGGCTCATCCTTGAAGAATCAAGTTGTGGCTGCTAGAGTTTTAAATCTCACAATGGACAACCTACTATTTTTTTAACGATATGTTATAGTATTAGTACCATATCATATCATCTCAAATGTACCAGTTACATATACACACACCATCAAATTATACATGGAGCATATCAATATATTGAAATTTTCAATATTCACCTCTAAGATTCAAGCCACACATAAGACATAACAAATTATCAACATATTAAAAATAAATTTAAAAGCATAAGCAAGCAACTCTTCATTTTAACATTTTCACCCATTAGTTTAACAAGTAAAAAAACATAGTAGAGTCCTTCCAGAAAAAAAAAACATAGAGGTGAATTACAAATAATATATAAAAAAGATGATGAAATTGTTAAACATAAGTGAAAGTTAAAATTTCATATTTAGAATTGACCTTAAAAATGTAGTAATCATTAATTGGTTAAAAAAGTAGTGAAGATGTGATAAAAGTAAAAATTGATTAGTAGGCATTTCAACGTATTGGTGCTGATGTGGTGAGAGAAGAAGGAAGAGAGTGGTCTTTTTGCAATGTTTTAAATTTTATACAGAATGTCACACCATTTTTGAAGTGGTATGATACGGTACAAATATTGTATCACCGTGTTTCGAATGTACCAATTATATATTATGTATATTATATATGCACATATAAACATATGGAACGTAGTAACTATTGAAAGTGTATGTATGTTTAAAGTGCATATGACATATATTTAGAATTTTTCAAACATAAATAGTATATATTTATAAAATAAAAATATAACTTTAATGGGCATAGAAGAAGTAAAAATATAAAATTCTTTCAAATATCAAAAAAATTTGTTATGCAATCATTTAAACAATGGCGTGGCCAGAAAAGTGGGATCTGAGGTGTGAAATTAGTCCTTATTTTTTTGTTTGTTGCTTGATAGCTTTCAATCATTTCCAACCTTTATTAAATTTTCATTACCTTTGGCCACTAAGTCTAATGAGAATTTTAATAAACTTTTGTAGCACATATATATAAGTTAACCATATAGAGGTCTTATCTATATAGAAAAAAAAATTAATACCTAAATTTGTAAAGTAATTAGCAAAGTGTAGGATGGTGATGAAATTTTTTCAAAAAATTGAAGAAATATAACAAAAAGAGTCAATCTACTATTCTCATCTGAAGTTGAAAATCATCAAGCACATGAAAAAAAGTTTGAGGAGGATTTACAACAAGAAATGAAAGTTATGAACTTCTCGCGCAATTTACCTAGTAATGATATGTGGTAATTTTATATCATTAGAATAATATTACATTTGTAGTAGATGCTTTTTATAACCACATAAAACTTTTTTTTTTTGCTAATTAGAAAAATAATATATAGTTGTGTACTAATATCTGTTAATTGAGGGCATTTTTATGCATATTTCAAAAAATTTATTTGAGGATATTTTGTTTTATATAGAAATTGAGTGGAATATACCATTACTTATTATGTTGCAAGTAAATTGCTCCAACATTGTTGGGAATAAAAAATTTTCTATATAAATGTTGAAAAATAAAATAAACTAATTTGATAATATTAGTAGTTTTTTATAAATATAAAAAATAAAATAAACTAATTTGATAATATTAGTAGTTTTTTTATAAATATATATTTACCAATATACTCTATAATTTATTTTTTAAAAATTGTTGGGAGTGCCACCGCACCTCCCCGCACCATTTCTTTATGCCATGACATTCAAATAAATATAATAATTACATATTTTACTTAAAAATATCAAAAACCAAAAACAACATTTAAAAATCTGCATTTTCCTCAATTTCATGACTGTATAATCTGTTACGAATGACAGAATGAGACACACCCTTCTCAGACTATTTTTTGACCAATACATGATAGTACCAATTGGTACAGTATAAGATTTAAAATCTTGGTCTTTCATTTTCTGCACTTGGTTATGGCTTCTTCCTATTACCATGAGTTGGTGAGTTTGAATTCCCTCAAATGCTACTTCAAGTTTTTTGTAGGATTTCTGGTATGGGAGCATACCGCCCAAGACAGGCGAGACAACCGTATTGATCGGTACAAGCCGATACACTTCGATACAGAGGATGGGATAAAAATTGTTGGTTTGATACCATTCGGATGGCGGTACTGAGATGTACTAAATGTATCAGTCGGTACAATATAATATTAAAAACCATGACGACCATTAATCCTAGAAATCAAACAAACAATAGGTCAATTTAAAGAGAATGTGTGTTTGTTTTCAAAAATAAATTTTTTTTATGCTTTTCATAGTCTAGGATGTAAGTCTCTATTGACAACCCATGAAGAAAGGTGGTTTCACCCTAGAAAAAAGGATATGGAAGTTGGTATTCACTTGATCTTAGAATGGGTTGCCATGCCAGCTCAGCAGATCCAAGTAACGGGGAAGGCTAAGGTTGGTGTCAATAAAGGCTCCATAGGGTTGCAGTCTGTAACAGCCCCATATCCCACATGGAAGAAATATGAGAAAACTTATATGAATATATAGGTTCATATTCCAGACCATAAGCAACTAGCATTTATCCTTTTTAAAATAATAGCCCATATGTTATAGGCTGGTGTTTCATTGACCAATTTTGGACTTAAGTTGTTACATAGTTATTGTTTTGAATCTTATATCGTATCGTTCGTACTGGTAAAAAATGGTACGAGAATGGTGTATCTTGTTTTATCCTTCATACAGGACTATACTAGCTGATATCGGTATCTCAACTATTTCATGTCGTACCACATTGTTTTGGGATCATTAAAATGTACTTTTTTTAAAAAAAAATTTCCTCTTGATATTTTTAAGTAAAATATATAATTATTATGTCTAATTCATCACTTGTATAACAAAAAAAAAATTATGCTTGAAAGAATTTTGTTTTTTATTTCTTCTATACCTTAAAATCATGCTTTTATTTTATAAAATACATTATTTATGTGTAAAAGACAATCAACCTATATATAAGTCACATGTATGTAACACACCTACACATTTTCAATAATTACTATATTCTATTTGTTTACGTTATATACACTCATTTTGTCCAAAAAAGGATGATATATAAGTATTTTTTTATCAGGTTGTCCCAAAAAAATAATTTTTTTTCTTTTTGGAAAGTATTTAACATATAATTTACCTTACTACCATCATTAGACTCTTTCTACACAAAACCTAAAAACTACACAAAATCAAAAGAAGAATTGTTTTTCTTTAATTATTATTTAAACTATCACTCTACAAAACCAAATAGGACACTATTATAAAAATAAATATTTAGAGATAGGAATTAAGGACAATTAACCATCGCTATTATGTGACTAGAGATGGTGAGTCATCGCTAATTTCACTTTTGCTAAATCATTCAATGTTAAGTGTCCAGCGACTGACACTGTCGCTACTTTCAGACAATTTAGTGTCATAATGACTATAGTCACAAATTTTCTAGCACCGGTGTCCTACCAGCGTATTAATGATGGCTTGCCTTCTCTAGTTTGAGACAGCTGTCATTACAAGTTAGAGACGGTCGGTCGTCCCTATTTAGAAACAAGCTGTAAAGGCTCTTCTAGTGTTTCCTCTACTTTGAATGTTAAGGTAAGTAAATCCCAAGTTGTTTCCCTCAAATAAGTTTTATTAAGCAAGGAAAACAAACTAAGTTTAAGTTGAGTTCCAAAATGTAATTGGCACCTAAAGGGCAATGAGGGCAAAATGGTAATTTTGGCCCAAGTTAGTGGTATGACCATAATTTTAGTGAAATTAGGTTCATGCAAGTATTTTGAGATAATTAAGTTAAGAACATAAGTGTTTTTAGCCATTTGAACCAAAAGTGGAAGTTAAGGGTGAAAAATGCACTAAGTGAAAAATTGAGCTATTATGTCTTATAATAGCTTAAGTGACTTAAGGGCAAAGTGTTTGGGTAAGAAAAATATCTCTATGAGACCAAGAAGTGATGGTGAAGGAAGCGTTTAAGTAGCCTAAGTGAATCAAAGTTAAGTTTGAGGGCCAAAGTGTCAAGTGGAGTAGTTGGCTTTATAAGAAGAGATGGATAACACTATTCATCATCTTCTTCACTCCATTTTCGTGGTTTTCTCTCCTCCATAGCTCCTCCTCATCAAAGCTCCCAAAATCACCTAAAATTCCATGAAATTTAAAGGTTCCAAAGTTATCCCAACAAGCCCTTAACTTATTTTTTGTGTATTTGGTGCATTTGGAGTTGTTCTTACAAGTTTTTGGTTCAAACCTAAAGGTAAGCGTCTTTGATCCTTGTGGGTTAGTTCTAAGCTTGTTAAATTGTTAGAAATGGTCTTAATTTTGTGCCCTTGGTGTCCAATTTGGTTGAATTCAAGCTTAGAACTTGAAGGAACTACATGGAGCTCAAGTGTGCTTATTGCTTGATTCTTGCTTTAAGGATGATTTGACGTAAAGGATTTAAGTTAATTTAGCTCAAATAATGCATAGAAATATAGTATTACATATGGAAACAAAGTAGAAACAAGACACATGTGAATTGGCTTTGGGGATTGAAAGATTGAACAAGTTTCATGTAAGTTCGCACGTAGTCGCACAATGCTATAGAGCATTAGCGACGTATCGCTGTTGATGATGCCATTTGGTGACACATCGCTGGTGGTAACGCAAGTTGGCAATGCATCGCTGGTAATTTTCCAGGAAGCCCGAGCATTGATGCTATTGGTGATGTGTCGCCGAAGGCGTTATCGAGACATAAGTCACTTAAGCTCATGGCATTATAAGAATGTCCCAATCTCTCGATTATCATCCCTATGCTAATTTAAGATGTTTTATAGCCTCGGTTGGATCTATAACTTATTTCTAAGTTGGGAATTATGCATTACTTAGGTGGTAGCTAAGTGATATGGTTAAGGTAGGGTAAGTAATGATGGCTAAAAGGGTTAAAGTGTTTAAGTTGCTAAGAGAGCACTAAGGGGATTCAGGAGGGTTTCAGATTCTTTGTTGGCCCAAGTGGGAGATCATAGACCTTCAGGCAATGGAAAGGAAACCTAAGAGGATCCCAACCAAATCTTGTGGTTTGGTAAGTAAACCACTAAGGAGCCTTAAGCTAAGCTCGAAGAGTTCGGTAAGTTGAACCACATAAGGCAACTACCCTGCACAATAAGTTATGGGAAGAGACAGGTAAGGATGGAGTAAGCGGTGACTTACTCTAAGTAACTCATCAAAGGTGGTCAAGGGTTAAGTAAGTAACAACCTACTCTAAGGTGCCTGTAAGAGGACTTCATGGGGTTGATTAAGTGCTAACATAAGATACGAGGGCCAGTATCCAAGTACCCCAGCCGTATGAGCTCATGGAAAGTCTAGCATCTACTGGTGTAAGAAAGTTCTAAGTGCATTTGTATATGCATATTTCATTCATTCATCCATCCATCCATCCATTATTTGCATTTTTTTTTTGTTGTTCTTATTCTTGTTTCTGGTTGTGTTGTTGGTTGCTTGCTTTGCTTTGTATGATATATATATATATATATGTGTGTGTGTGTGTGTGTGTGTGTGTGTGTGTGTGTGTGTGTGTATGTTTGTCATGCTTTGCATGCTTGCATTTGTTTCTCCCCTGCAGGTACCAAATCCCTTACTAAGTACTTTAGAGTACTCACTCCTTAACTATTGTGCAGGTTAAGCGAGTTCGTTAGGCTTAACAGTTGGTAAGGGACAGTTGTTAAGGCTAAGTTTTATTAGTCTAAAGTTACTGTCTAAGGAAGAAACCTTACATTTCTAAGTTACTTTTGGCATAAGCTAGTGTTGACCAAAGTATTTGCTTTTCAGTTTGAAGCTAAGTGAGTACAAGGAAAGTATGGTTCATCACTTGAAACTAGCTTGCTTGGGTGAAGAGCTAAGGACAAATCCTATTAGTTGTATATTGCTTCTTTTATATGTATGATATTTTCATACAAAGAGATTGCCTCTACTAGTGTCCATTGGTCTATGTAATACTAGGTTATATTTAGGTACATATAAGATTGAGATGTATGCACATAGTTGTTACTTGAAGTTAAAGCAACTAAAGTTTCTATGTCTTGGCTTATTTTGAATTGTGTTTTTATGAACTGCCGTTGTAGCATTTTCAATGTTGTTTTAATTTATTGTTATCACATAGCCAGGATAATGCATGCATATTTTCTATGCAGGGTAGGCTAAGTAATTAGTTACACGTAAAAACTTAAGATACTTCATGAATAATAACTAGCCAATTGTAACTTAAGTGAGATCATAGTTCTCAAAGAGCCTACTAGTATTAGTAAAATCAGGGCACTAGGGCCCTGTTCTGCCACACAAGCTGCCATCACTAAATAGGGACAAGTTGTTGTCTTTAATTAGATATGGCTAGCCGTTGCTAACTAAAGATAGCTTGCTGTCACTACTTAAAGACAATTGGACATCCTTAGTTAGAGATGGGAGGCAGTCACTAATATTTTGTAAATTAGTGACGACTAGCCATCCTTATTGTTTCCAAAGTATTTCTCCTGTCCCAATCTTTCAATATTTCATATAATCTGTTTACAATAAAAAATCCAACAGTAAAAGAGACATCCATAAAGTTGGTAAAACTTTAAGTTAATACACCCTTAAAAGTAGAATATGTTGATACATCCATGAAGATAAATAGTAAATAAAACAACACATGAAATAGAACTTGCATATATGTCCTACAAGAGTGTTGCAACACAGATATATCTAGACATGATCTAGCCTAACTTTGATCAACACATAAAGAGACATACTTCTTGGCCTGGTGCATGAGTACCTAATCCAAGGCTGGTGGTGCTAGCGGTGGACTCTTCCTCAATGCCTACCAAACGTTAGTACTGGTCTTAATATTGGCCCTCCATTTGTAAAACGCGAAGCTAGTCTTCATAGTGGCACTTTATCTGGGAAACACGGCTAGTAAGCTGATCCTCATAGCGACACTCTATCTCCTCAACCTGCCTATTCATGTCCGCATTAACCTGGGTCTACAATTTAGCAACACGCTTATCCACAAGATGATTAACCTCTTGTGGAAATTGGGGTGTTTGTGTGAATGGAATATGCATACCATAACAGTCACTGTTATTTATTACCTCTCAAATTACCTCACAAATGTTGCCATTAGTCCGAATCCCCCAAAGCACAACCTGGAATTTCAAAACAAGGAGAAACATAGCTAATTTGAAGACTGAAATTCACATAAAAGTTTTAAAAAATGCAATAAATTAAAAACAATGTTTAGGGTGAAAGCATGACCAAATGAACCATTTTTTTTACCTCAAAGAATGGAACATTGTAGTTAGGAAAAAAAGTAATATAAAAGATTTACGGGGCTGCATTGGGTGGATTTCGTGATTGAGGGAGAATGGGCGAAGGGGAAGTTGTTGTTAATCATAAAGGAAGGCTACTTCTTCTGGTGAAATTGACAAGGAAGGGGGTTGGATTTAGTTTTAATGAATTAGTAGCAGGCTAATAGAGAATGCCAAGCTGTCACTAAATTTGAGGCATATCTCCCATCCACCCTAGCAATGAATATTTAGGGAGAATCTAGCCTATCACTAGCCATGGGCCAGGCCTAAAGGCGGACAAGCCTGTCTCTAAAGTCTGGGCCAAACCAACAGCGACAATCCCCAACCGTATGCAAAACTGAAATAGGCCATGCTTAGAGACAAACAAGCATGTCGCTAACTATGGGCTAAGCTTAGAGATGGACTAGCTTATCTCTAGTGGCTGGGAAAGAGTAGCAATGGCTTGGCCGTCCTAACTCTCTGGCAAACTAGCAACAATTAACTTGTCGGTAACCTCCGCCCAAGTTTACCGATGGTTTAATTGTTGCTAGTTTTGTGAACTTAGCAATGGTGTGGCAGTCGCTAGATTACCCATTGACTTAGGTCAGGCAAGCTTTCACTGTGTGCTTCCATTTTAGTGATGGCCGTCCATCACTAAATTATTTAGCGATGGTAATTGTTGCTGGAAAATTAGAGGCAGCTTACTGTTGTTAATTAGATACGGTTTATTGACGTCACAAGTTTTGCAGTCGCTAATTGCATGCTTTCTAGTAGTGGGAAAAATTTCTTATTTTAGTTTCAAAAGGAAAAATAGAAAGTATAATACAAATAATACACATTTTAATCTACTTGCCAAAAAAACACATCATTCAAAATGGAACAGGGAAATATAACATATATAATATATAATCGGTACATCTAAAACACTGTCAAACGATACCAACTAATGTACTGTACCATTGAAAAAATAATGCAACATCCAATATAAGATCTAAAACTTTGGTTACAGTGGTTGAAGCAAAGTCGATTGAAGCAATATTTAGCCACCAAAATGGCGACGAATAACTCACTAGTGTTTTAAAGATGAGCCTAATTTTAGTGTTAGATTACTGAAACTACGCGGCACGTTAAGGAACATGAGATGGCAATGATTTCAGACAAAATTCCAAGAGTTAGCACAGATGCAAAGGCTTCAGCCAAAGTAACCCACAAGCCACCAAAGTGCGAGCTAGGGCTATTAACGAATTGAAGGAATACGAGCATGTCATGTTCATGGTCGTTCGTTTAACTTTTAACAAGCAGAAAAATAAACACAAACAATAAATGAGCATATTTGCTCTGTTCATTTTCGTTTGTTTATAACCAGATAGTGTTTGTGTTCATTCATTTATAATAACATTGTCATGATTCAAATGAATATGTGTGTGTGTGTGTGTGTGTGCGCATATATACATGAATATGAATAAATGCTTTTGTTAACCCTAAATGAACCATTCGCGGACAATATTAAATGAACATATATGAACGTATACGTGAACCCTAAACTAATTGCTTGTGAACATAAAAGAACAAATATACAAATATATATAATAATAAATATATAACTAAGATATAAATAAACAAACGAACATAAACGGACAAGAACTAAATTGCTTGTGAACATAAATGAATGAATAACGCTTTGTTTGTGTTTGTTCATTTAACTAATCGAACAGAAAAATCTGTTTGTATTCGTTCCTTTACCTAAATAAATGAATATAAATGCACTTCTAATAAATAGTTCATCAAACACCCTATTCGTTTACAATCATAGTATTAAGAGCAAATTAGGAAATAAAAGGAGGATTGAGATTCAAAACTTAATCTGATAGGTCTACAACTAATGTTCTTTTTTTATTTATAAAATACTAATGTTCATCTAATAGCTGCATATAATTCTCTTGTCAATACAGAACAGTGTTCACCATGAAAAAGGAAAATGGCAGTTCTCATGTTTGCACCACAAGTGTCCAATAAGCATGTCCAAAGGCTTAAATATACTGGGAATTTAAGACTCATGCTGAAATTAAAAAAAGAAGGGGATAAAAGGAAACATCCAAACATTGGAGGTATGTCCGTAACTTACAGTAAAAATCGGGGATAAAAGTGCAAAATGACCATAAAAAGGGCGAACCTACTACATGCTAGCTACAATGTTGGTGTACGTAGCTGGCCCTTAAAGACGCAGCCTTTCACCTACCATCGGCCACGAAAACGATTGCAATCCATCAGCCTGATATCCCTGTATAATTATGGGAAAGTAACTTGCTTATCTTTTAGAGTCGGAGTTTGAATTGAACAGGGAAGGGGGAGGGTGCCGATCGATATGGAGCAAGAGCGTAAGTACAGACATGGGTTTTGTTCCATTGAGATGGAGACCCTGGCGAGCATGTGTGAGGTTGTCCTGCCGTCTTTATCATCATTACCGACGGGTTCTGAGCCAGTGGATGATCGGCCGGCCGAAGCCATCAGATCCTTCCTCCAGATGTCGGGGTCCCAACCTCCCATACCGGATGAAGTGAAGATCCATGCTTTTTTCTTATTTGCTGCCCTGTTATTATTTCGTGTTGGGGTCGTAATAATTAAACACTTGGAAACAGGCTGCGGAATTGATGGTGAAGAGGGCTAAAATAGAGGCATTGTTGCTGGTGAGAATGGTGCTGATTTTGTTGGCGACGAGGTTGGGGACTTTGTTGCTTTGTGGGTCACTTTGTTGCGGCGGCAAGTGGCCATACGTTCACAGCTTCAAGCACATGTCATTGCAGAAGAGGGAGAAGGTGCTGCAGAAGTGGTGCAGCCACTGGCTCTTCACTTTCATCCGAGTTCCCTTTGTTTGCGTCAGGGTCGCTTGCCTCTATACCTTCTTCTCCCGGGTACTTTACTACTTGTTACTTCTCCCCTCCAGTTTTCAATTCATACCCACTATCTTTCTTTCATCATTGTCTCAATCAGATTTGAAACTATTTAACAGTCCCTTTTAATGTTAGAGATTTGAGAAACCTATCTCAAGCATCTATAATTTTTTTCAAATGTATTCCTATACAAAGCCTATAAAAAATGACATTTTCCAATATCTAAAGCTAACAACTTTGTTGTCAAATACATATACTTAGTTTGTGTTCATCACTTTGATGATTAAAATCAACTACATGTGACCATGAAAATGACATGAGATTAGTTGTGGGACAACTAAGGTATTAAATACCGTTACCGCTAGGTATACCGTATCTCAAATTTTTAACGTATATTACATGTTATACCACACCGCATACTATTATCAATTTTTTTGTAAAAAAGAAAATAAATGTTAAAATATTATTTTAAGATAACATAATTTAATAATTTTACACATTTTATATGTATTCTAATTTTTCTCATTATAATATTTCAAATAGAAATAAAATATATATGATAGAATATACTTTTTTAATACAAAAAATGTAAAAAAAATGTTATATATAGAGTAAAATAAATAATACTCAGAAAGAAACTAATTTATTGATATAAAAGAAAAAAACACTTTAATAATAACAATACATTTTTTAATATCATGTTGAGTTCCTAGTTGGTTCAAAGTAACCATTAAATTTTTATGTTAACAAAGAATAGTAACCAAAAGAATAAAATTAAATATTTATTTTAGGATATGTGTATTAATTATATTTATTATATGTTGATGTAAAATGACAAAAAAAGAAATAGCTCACACATATCTGTAAAAAATAACATATCGCGATATGTATCTTACAGTATTTTTAGTATACTGCGGTTTTTGGACAAAACATACACAACAAATGAGTTGTATGTGAAATATTGTAAAATACTGAGCGATAAAATGACAAAGTACTAAAATATTTATACCGTATACCGCTTATTAATTTGTGGTAAGCTGTATACAGTGGCAGAGGCAAATCCATGTTATACATATGGGGGTCTATGACTTTTTTAAACAAAGTATTAATAAAATATACATAATTTAATAATTGAACCCATTTGAATTTTTTAATGGACCCCCATAATTTTTATAACATTTATTAAAATAAAATAATGAGCATCTATTTATTTGAGAAAGATAAAAAAAGGGGGTCAATTATTTTCATGTATTGACAATTTTCTAATGAAAAAATTCTATACTAGCCCCTAAATTTTCATAAATTTTCCAACCTAGTCCTTAAACATTTTTTTAACTCTTTTTTATGTTTAAATATATGAAAAGATTAAGGAGCTAGTTTGACACAGAATAAAACTAAGGACTAAAAAGGGACATTTTTTTTTTACATTTTATATAACATGTACATCTCACTTATCTTCTTTATAATTCATATATAATTTTATAATTGCTATTATAGCTGCTCGACCAATGACAACAAAAATGGATGTTAAATTCGAGCATTTTTTATATTTTATTCCCAAAAATTTATTTTGTATATGAGTTTAAATTTTATGTTATATATGAAAATTTATAAGTTTTATTACTTAATCTTGAGTTTGATATTTATACATATTTATGGATCTCTCTTTGTAAAATTTCTAGTTCCGTCACTGAACCGTTGTATTTAATTCTATTGGAACAACTAGATATCCGCATTAATGGGATATTAACTACTGCAAGTTCACTTGTTTTAACCTTTTGCTGGAGGTAAAATAGCATTGTAAGAGGTTGTTAACTTGTTAATTTCTGGACTAATAAAAATATTGACATTTTGAATTTAACGTGTCGGAGTAATTAATCCAAATTTACCTAAATCTGATCTTCAAATACCTAGTTAATTTGGGACGAAACGTAGCTAGCTAGAAGTTGGTAACTTAATTTTTTTAGCACCACAGTGGTGAGGTACGATTTTTTTTATCCGATCCATCTCAAAAAGTTTTTTTAAGGGATAAAATGATGTGATTAGTGCTATTTCAGACTCAAGTCCTAAATCTGTCAAAGTTTCGGTACAAATCCTTAAACCTCCGATACTTGTTGATGTTAGTCCTTTAGATATATATATATATAACACCCAATTTATTTTAGTTTAAGTCAATTAACTCCAGAAAACCCAGTTCATTTTAATTTAAGTCAATTAACTCCAGTAAAATAATTCATTTTTATTCTTATAAATTTTTACCCGGAACTAATTTTAATTAAAATTCAATATTATGTAGCTGCAATAATCTATTGAAAAAATAATTTTTGTAATCTTAATTAATTTTTATAATTTTTTCTAATTTAAAGTATTAAAAATAAAAATTTATAAAAATTAAGAAACAATATGAAAATTTACTTTTAAATGGATTATTGAATCTACATAATATTAATTTTCAAATGAAATTAGTTTCAGG
Source organism: Aquilaria sinensis (assembly GCA_005392925.1). NCBI lineage: Eukaryota > Viridiplantae > Streptophyta > Magnoliopsida > Malvales > Thymelaeaceae > Aquilaria > Aquilaria sinensis. The sequence goes on along the minus strand of SMDT01002770.1, from coordinate 53,591 downwards.
AAAAAAATGTAAAATTGAAAATAAGTTAGTTAATTTAAGTTAAAATGAATAATTAAATGATAAAATTTGATTGAAAGGGTAATTTAGACAACAAGTTCTTAACAAAAGAAAATACTAGGAAATTGAATTAGTTAGTATAACAATAATTAGTTTTTAAATTTTAATAAGTTGAGCACTTTTGTTTTGAAACAAAATTATTCATCTAAATTTTTTTTTTTGTTTCTTTGTTACATTTGGTAACTGGAATAAAGTATTATTAAATCTGAAAAAAAATATTTTTGAATTTAATGTTAAAATAGTGACAGCTTTTATCTTTTGTGCCATTTTATCCTTTTCGGATTTGTTTCACATTAGTCTTATTAAATTACAATCTGTCGATCTAGTTTTTCATGTAGCATATTGCTTTATTTTTCTATTTTCAAAGGCACCATATGGTTTTGATTAAGTTTATCTTTTCATTTTTTTTCTAAACGTGGTATCTTTAATCATTTAAGATGAAAGAATCAAAAGAAAAAGATGAAATTATTATCTGCTCTGTGGAATTAAGATATTATTAAGTGTTACTGATTCTAACACTTGATGCCAAACTATATATGTTAAGACTGAAATTAGAAGTGTGTATTTAATCTAATTAATATTGATTTTATTGTTGGTAATTAAAGTTATATTCTTTTGTCATTTTAAGAATTTATTATTTGCGTTTTTTCTTCTTTTTTTTTTGTTTTGTTTAGAATCAATATCGTTTTAATGCTAATATACTTTATTTGTCTAGTAATAACTTGAATATCACACACACATGCATATGTACTGTAGAATAATTTTTATGAATTTTCCCCGACATACATATGTACTGTAGAATAATTTTTATGAATTTTCCCCGACATTTTTAGATGAAATATCAAAAGAAAACAATAACTCAGGCTATAAGATAATTTCTTGTTATATCCAAAAGTTGGTTAGTAAAAAGACTGTTCCAGTTCCGGTCCTTTTCTTGTTCAATTTCTTCATTTGTGGGTTGTGATATATTTTTAGACAATTTGGTCCACTAACATTGAAAACATTTTGTAAACACCACCCTTCCAACTCCCAACCTCCTCTCACTCCTTTTTAATGCCACAGACAATACATTCACCAACTTTTCTTCTGAAATTAATCTCACAACGTAGCACAAAATGTTATCATGCACCTTACAACACACACATATGTATTTTATACTTAAAAATATCTGAATAAATATTAGGAAATGACATTTCTGCTAGTAGGTAAAAGATATATCTGTGTCTTAAAACTTAAAAGACTTAGCAAAACAATTGTTTCTTTTATGCTTAGACACATTGCACAGGTAAGGGTAGTAGAAATAGTAGTAGTAGTCTGTTAGGAAATGTAAGGGTTAATTGTTTGTTTTTTAAAATTTAAAGTGAGCCTCTGAACTACACTAACAATTAGGGATGGCAACGGGGATTGGGTGTAGGTACCTCCTACCCGCCATCCGTGTCTACGGTTTTTTCCCTACACATTAGTTCGCGGGTATCCACCAACGAGTGAGAAATGTTACCCTAGCCCGTGACCCACGGGTAACCCATGTAATATTAATCTGTTATTTTAATTTCATAAAAATAAACCATAAAACATTCATTGTCCACATCAATGCAACTATAATCCATCATATACAGACATACACATTATCAAGTGTTCCTAGAAAGCATCAAACACGCACCAAAAACAAAATGAAAACAAGACTAGAAAACCTTGATTCCATGAATGAAAAATTTCAATTGTATAGCATGGTGAATTTCGAAATTACAAACTAAAGAAATCAACAGAGACATTTGGACGAATCGAACCTGGACTTGGGAAGCCTAGACCTGGGAAGAGCTAGTCGGACGCAGACTTGGACTCACTGCATGACTCGCACCGTCATCGTTAGTCGTCACTCGGGCTCACTGTCAACAGAAGCAGTAGCAAACTAGCAATTGTTCTCAATTTCTCACTCAGAGCTACGTCACAGCGTCACCAACTTGAGCTGTGTGAGAAGATCCAAAAAAATAAGAAGGCTGGACTTAAGCTGAGAAGAGACGAGGCATCGATTCGATAATGAGAAGGTTGGAATTGATACACCGTGATCGGAATTGAGACAATAAGACCTTGAATTTGGACGGCTGAAGGCAAGGTTTGCGAGGTTGAGTTTAGATGTTGAAGAAAGGGAGAGATAGACAGGTTTGATGGGCCGACGACTGAAGCCTGAAAGGAAAAAGAATTCAAAATGTAGGTTAGTTGACTAGGGTATGTATTATTATTAGTTTTAAGGGCAATATATAAGTATTTCAAGCCCTAGCGGGTTTCACGGGTAGACAAAGCGGGTTGACCCATGGTGGATACCCCTACCGCCACCCGTCCATACCTGTGAGACATGTATAAATTGATGTCCATGTTTATCTGTTTACCCATATGTCACAGCCATTTATCTGCGGGTGGTAAATTTTGTCCATTCGACTACCATCCCTACTAACAATTGTAGGTATTGCACCTTTACGAGGACCGGATTCAAATCCAAACCAGTTACGAGATAGATTTGAACGCACTTAATAATTTGAGTGTGGGAGGATTAACTTGAACCCGACTAGACTTGGGTCAGTGTTCGTACTTTGCCAATTTGTTTGCTTTGCCTAGACCAAACCATACATTATATTATTACATAACTTAAAAAATACTCCCTTCGTTCTAATTTACTTGAAACATATTTCTTTTTGGGATGTCCCAAAAGATTGAAACGTTTCCTTTTTTGGAAAAATTTAAACAATTAAATGATCCTTTTACACAAAACCCAATAAAGACTCTTTTTTTAATATCCACTCAATTTTTCACTGCACAAAATCCAAAAAAGAATCTTTTCTTTTTTAATCATTATTTAAACTTTTACTACATAAAAAATTAACACAAATTACATACACCTTAATCTCCATGCCCAAAGAAATGTTTCAATTAAAATGGGACGAAGGGAGTATATAATAAGATTATATGTAGCGATAGATTTCCTATCAAGTATATATGGTCTTTGTTGTCACATGGAATTGGCAGTTCCTATATGCGAGCCTGAAAAAAGAAATCAACATAACAATTACTCCTGCGATCACATATTGTTTGCTTCATTTCGGTTTTTTAACTTAATTTTGATTTAAATTTATTTATATTATTATTTGATATAAAATTTTTTAAAAAATTATATTTAAAAGCTATGGTTATTTTAGTTTCTAAATACAACTTTAAAAAATTAGTGAATAGTGATATAAATAAATTTAAGTCAAATTTAAGTTAAAAAAATTAAAATGGGTCAAACAATAAAGGACAGAGGTAGTTTTTTATCCCAAGTCATTTCAAAATTGTCGTTTATTGAACTAGCTAGCAAAATATGAATTAAACTCAGGAATTTACTATGGTTAAAAAAATTCCTCCATTTTATCAATCATAAATTCATTGATTTGAAAAAAAAAACAAACTTTAAAAAAGAGATTGTGATTGAAACATGCATAAAAGTTACAAGAATTATAGAAAAGTTGATAGCATGGGAAGCTAACTATAATGTCAGAAATGCGTAGCTTTAACAAGGTTATTGAAGCGCACTTCTATCTAGAGTCGTTTTAACTTTTGTACATTTATAAAATCATAAATCATAGTATAAGATTCTATAAAAAAAATTCTTAAAAAAGATTAAAAAAATATATATATACAAATTATCTTAGAAAGGTGATATTACACAATATTTTTACCTACTAATACCTTGATATTATAAAAAAAAAAAAAGGTGTCATGTGATAAACATACAATATAACAAAAACAAGTTTAATTTATAATTTACAATTCATAATCTGAAGCAGAGAACATCTCAATTATCTAGTGAACCACATAGAAATTATGACTAAAAGTAATGTCATTATTATCATTTTTAAAGTTCTTATTTTTATTTTCTTCTCTTATCATTTCATTATCTAAGAGCTCAATCTCATTCATGCAAAAACTTGGGCTATCATTGACATTTTCTTCATTTATAAACTCATAGTAAAAGAGGGCAATCAAGCAAGACACAGAGCCCAAGAAAATGAAAAAAACAATAAATGAGTAGTGTTTTATTTCTTGATTATCTTTGAATTTCCTTTTTGTTTCAATTATAAATGAGTTGGGTTTAGTTGCATAAAGATTAAGTTGAGCAATAATTTATATGTTTTTGGTTCACCATCATTTTTAGTCAATTTCAGCAAATCTAAACAAATAATATAAAAACTTAAAGTCTTAACATTTTTTATGACTAAAGTTGAAACTCTATACATTTCTACCTGTATATAAATTTCTATTAAGACTTGACACATTTCTTAGTTTAGAGCAGTAGAAATATAAGTTCCTAAAGTCTAAACTTTAATAACCACCCCTTTAACCATGAAAGCAGTCAGTCGTTGCAACTTGCATGCAATCCTCCACTCCTACTGAGCGTTTTCTTTCAGGTTGACGAAAATGGCAAAAACCCGGCGTGGGAAGGTATTAACTTTAACGTCGGCGACGAGAGCAATTACCCCCAGAAACCAAAAGACGAGCCGCTTCAGAAAGGATTGGTTGAAACCGTGCGAGAATATGACTCGACCCTTGTCCTATCTCTTTCCCAGAAAGGCCTCAAAGTCTCCGTCGACGACCCTAAACGTTACAAAATCAAATGCGACGCCGTTGTTGTCGGTTCTGGATGCGGGGGAGGCGTAGCCGCAGCCGTCCTGGCCGCTTCGGGACGGAAGGTCATCGTGCTTGAGAAGGGGAACTACTTCGCTCCTCCAGGCTATCCCCCTGTTGAAGGTCCCTCCTCAGAGGAAATGTACGAGGCAGGAGGGGTGTTTCCGACCGTCACAGGGAACATGCTGCTACTGGCGGGCTCAACTGTCGGCGGCGGCTCAGCCATAAACTGGTCCGCCAGTATTAAGACGCCAAAATCGGTGCTCAGAGAATGGGCCGAGGAGAAAAAGCTTCAACTTTTTTCAAGCCCCGAATACGTATCCGCCATGGACATTGTCTCCGAGAGGATCGGAGTGACGGAAACTTGCAACAAAGCTGGGTTTCAGAATAAGGTACTGAGAAAAGGGTGTGAAAATCTCGGGCTCAAAGTCGAAAGAGTGCCGAGGAACTCCTCAGAAAACCATTATTGCGGACTGTGTGGCTATGGCTGTCGACAAGGAGACAAGAAGGGAACTGATCGGACGTGGCTGGTGGATGCGGTTGATCACGGCGCCGTGATCTTAACGGGCTGCAAGGCAGAGACATTTGTTCTGGAAAACAACAAAAGAGGCAGTAAGAAGGAAAAGAAATGCCTTGGAGTTATTGCAACAACTCTGAACAGCAACATCACGAAGAAACTGCAGATAGAAGCCAATGTAACAATTTCAGCCTGTGGAGCACTTTTGACACCTCCATTGATGAGGTCTAGTGGTTTGAAGAACCGCCACATTGGCCGGAACCTCCATCTCCACCCAGTCGCTATGACATGGGGGTACTTCCCAGAATCAAATGTGGAGCTAGCTGGAAAAACCTACGAGGGTGGGATTATTACATCAGTGCACAAGGTTGTATCAGAGAAGAGTGATGTGAGAGCCATCATCGAAACTCCAGCATTAGGGCCAAGCCGGTTCGCTGTTTTGTGCCCCTGGGAGTCTGGAATGGACATGAAAAGGAGGATGCTGAATTATGCGAGAACTGCTCATACAATAACCATAGTTAGGGACAAGGGGTGTGGCAGAGTTATATCAGAAGGAAGGATAAGCTACAGCTTAGACAAGTTGGACCGTGAAAATCTGAGGGTTGGAATGAGGCAGGCGTTGAGGATACTGGTAGCAGCCGGGGCAGAGGAGGTGGGGACTCATCGCAGCGATGGCCAGAGGATCAAATGCAAGGGAATTAGCAACAAGGAGTTGGAGGAATTCCTTGACACGGTTTCTCCGGAAGGAGGATTGTTGTGGAATGTCAAGAACTGGGTGACTTACACTTCTGCTCATCAGATGGGAAGCTGTAGGATGGGGGCTAGTGAGAAAGATGGAGCGGTTGATGTGAGGGGAGAAACCTGGGAAGCCGAAGGGTTGTTCGTTTGCGATGCCAGCGTCCTGCCGAGTGCTGTTGGCGTAAACCCCATGATAACAATCCAGTCCACTGCTTATTGCCTGTCAAAAAGAATAGCTGAAGAAACCTTCTAAAGATTCATCTGCTAAAGTTCATCGCCATTTATCAGAAACTTTTAAGGCTGCATACATATATCTCGTTATTGCATGTTTTATTATATATTTCTGTTCACATTTATGCAGTTGCGTATGTGTAAATGAAGGGGCTGCACTATAGGTCGAACCAATGATTTGCATTGCTTTTATTCAGGGCACTAAAGGCCATGTAATGTACATTTCAAGTGTTACAAATTTGTAATACATATAATATTTTTTCATATTTCATTTCCGAAAATCCATATGAAAAGGGAGACACTTGAAACAGGTACTGATGTCAGCAAATTCAGTGTCAGAATATGAAAAGCATAAGATTGAATCAGAAACCAGTGGAGTCCGGCTGGGCTTTTACACTTTCCAGTTGACCTCCATGCATATGATGAGTGACACCAGTCATATACCTTGTCTAATCATCACATTTTTAATGATCCTGTACAAGAAGCTTAAGAGCCAATTTCAGGCATCTGAATCCGTCTCCCGGAAAGGCAGAGGAACAGTCTTTACTGCCCTGAATTTGCCCACATTGTTTAGATGTTCATTCTCCAATCTGTACAGTTAGACAACAACAGATCCTACTGTCAGATAATACATGAAGAAGCTTGCATTTGGTTGATAGCTCAATCTATCAGCCTAACTCAGAAAATACCTGTAAAAGTTCCAATGCCCTCTTCTGATAACCTCCAAAGAAGCTAAGAAAAAGTCCAGTAAATGTGACTTAACGGGCGTTACGTGAAATTGCATAACAGTTTCCACCCAAGCAACTCTTAGCACTACATTCAGGGCCTGGAAATTAAATTCAGATCTCGCTAACGACTTCTGCAATGTGTAATCATAAAAAAGGAAAAAAAGGAATTTAATTGGATAAGGACGCCACTTACAATGGAGACGAAGTAAATGCTTTTCCTTTTAAGAATGAGCTCGTCTCTGAGCCAGGGGTTTCTAGATTTTGGATTCAGAAGACCCCAATCCTGCACAAAATCCCAGTACAGTTGATAAACTGTGGCCACAACAGAAGTCACCAAGACTATTCCCAGCCAGAGCTGGTCACTCTGCCTAGCGTATGTGATCCTTGCACCAGCTGCCACCATGGCCGAAACATACTTCCCCATATTAGCCAAATGCTTCACATCAGACTCATCAAACCATCTTCTTGCACACTAATCGTTTTATTCAATCGCAAGAGTTAGTACAAACAGAAATTGTTAAAGTAGTTGAAAGGTCAACCAGAAGGTACGGATTGACAACAGGTGAAGTTAGTGGAGAAAGGCACCTGCATTGCACGCCAATAGTATGGCAAAAAGGAGACAACATAAGCCAGCTCTCTAAATAATCTTCCATTTTTGCAAGTTTCATATTGGTGTGTTCCGAAACTTCCAGCCAGAAAATAGCAGGCTGTGGATTCCAGGTGCCTTAGCAATGGAATCTGTCATTACAAAGAAACAGTTGAGTAAATTCATGTCAATCTTTCAGGTAACACATATAGATGCTTTGGAAATATATTTGAAATATGGCTATTACCTGGCTAGTGAGTTGGTCAGCCATGAAAAAATCCACCATCAATACCTGGGGATATTGTAAGCAAGGGAATACAAGTTTGAAGAGTCATGTGAGGCCAATAACATTAAATGTACACGAAAGGTTGCCACCTTAATGTACCTTATATAATGGGGAGCACACTATGTTACGTATAATGCGAATAAAGCAGTAGCGTGTCGGCCGGTAGAAGATGTCAAATGGGCAGATAAGCAAGGCAAAGAAAATCTGAAATAGGAATTCATAATCAGTAAAATGTTTTCCTATTTGTACAATTAAAGAATAACCAGAGTTTCTCAAGCTTAATTTGCGAACCAGCATTAGAATTCCTGGAATGGTATCAACGTGGGTGGGGGGAAATTTACTGGCCCTTAGGAGGAGGTGGACGACCATGGCTCCAACAACAGAAGTCATGAAAGTTGTACAGATGAGGAATGCGTCTCTATATTTAAGGGCAGTGCTAGGTGCAAACTCAAAAATGAAGTTGTAGTTGATTCTTGTGCTCTTCCACATGAGTAAGTTGCATCCGTACATGAACAAGTGCAAGCTCAACAACGCAAACACACTGCACAAGAACCAAATTTATCTTTACCTTATCATTTCATTAACAATAAAAGCTTCAAATACCAGACATTTTTTGCCTTACTTTCCCATCTTTCTGCATTTTAACAAATCTGCTTAGTTTGCGGGCAAAGTAGTATTGCCAGCTGCATTTGTTCTTAAGAAATGACCTCAGGAAGTAAAATAGCTTTTTCAGAATTAGGCATGGATGTATTAGTGTTACAGTGCATGTACAAATGCAAAAGTACCAAAATGAACTTCAATTATGCAGAAAACATCATTCAGCAGCTTGATTTGCAGTTCGTTCAATAAAGCCTCCAAGTACCTGAACTATACTTAATCCCTCAAACTTATATTTGATTCAATTAAATGCCTCAACTATACTCACAAACAGAAAAAAGCCTCAACTATAAGATTAAGTAGCCAGTGAGAAAGCCATGCATTTTCATTCAATCATCAATAAGCATGCAATCCAAACAATATACTCTGTCACTACTATATGTAAACATTAGAAATAAGTTCAGTGTGTGTTCATACTTGCAGGAATATACTTAATTGACCAGTTCAAGAAGTTGATTGTTCAATTGAACAACATAAAACTTAAAGCCCTTAACAGAATCAATTTAAATTGTGCCAGCCCTTTAGTTAGTAGAATCAAACTTTGAAGACACAGTAGAAAACTCTGCGTGTGAGTAGGTGCGGCATATCAAATATTTAGCCTAATTCTACTTACAATAGGAGTTAGTCCTAACAGCTAATTCAAGGATATTCATATATTTGTTGAATCGATAGACTTTCAGCTCAGATCACTAGTTTTAAGCAAAATAACCACTGTTTTTTTGGAATCCAGACTATTATAAGCAATACAAGCACTGAACACCTTGAAGTGTGGTATGCACCTGAAAACAGGGTAGACAGTCTCCATGTAAACTGGTTCAGTGTTAGAGGAAAATATCCCAGACAAATGTGCCAATATTATGTAGACGCTAAAAAGGGATACAAAACAACCAGTAAACAACCCTGAAAGAAAACAAGCAAGAAATATGTGTCAGAGGATAAATAAAAATGAGATTTTCTATCCTTTCTTACACCTAAACATACAGATTCAATCATTATTGTGTGAAGTCATTCTAAGTCTGATATGATAAAGAGATATAATTGACATCATTCCTTGTAAATTCGTGAAAAAAAGCCTGAAAATTGAAAGTGAAGTAGTGGAACTGTAAAGAGAGAAACATCTTTTTGTGAGCTCTTACAGCAATAGGAGCAGCACACTATTTACATACTATACTTTCAAAAACACAAAAGCAATGATGAAAATTACTTCATGATTAACTGGCATTTACTGTTAGGAGATAGTACCAACAAAAAAGGTGACCATGTGAGAATCTTTCTGCTGCTGTGGTCTCAAGAACTTCATGGCCTTTTTCCTATCGTTGTTCGCAAAGTGCTTTGTAAATATGTTCTCCACTTCATCCATAAGTCTTACAATCTAATCAAACCCAAGAATGTATTAATATTGAACATTACTATAGTGCAGGCCCAATATCTCAAACTTAACAGTCAGGATAACTAGAGAAAGCAAAGTTATTTTATAGGCAAATCATTAGCTACTAAAAAAGAACTCCATGCTGTTCAGCTAGAATCAGTCAATTACATTGCCTATGATAACGTAAAAGCACATAACTAGCACAAACCTTATCAGAGCTAATGAAATGGGATCTCTTCACTGCTTTTAAATAATTTGCTGAAGCATGTTGGAGTGACACCTGTTAGAATGAAAATATATTCTCATTCAATCAACAAATAGCATCTCGGATCTGATATTTGTTGTTAAAAATGAAAGAAATGTGTCATAACTAATTCCTAAATCTGGACTCAACCATTTAGTTTAGAAAAAAAGACCAACATAAAGGGTAATGTACTCATGTTGCGCTACAGAAGAACTTTGGGTTTCAATTCTGTTTTGACCAGTTAGTGTGATATTGCTGTCATGGCAAGTTACCAGCTTACCTTGTCAAACTTCTTGAGTATCTTAGTGAACGCAACCATATTCAGCGAGCTGCCAAGGAACAGGTTAAAGCACCATTAGAATCATAACAATCCTTCAACAGAGAAGTGCTTGTTTAATTCTATCAGATAAACACATCGCAACTTAAAACTCGATAAGGTTGCCAGACAACTGTGTTTTAACACAAAGAAACATTCAACACCATTCCGAGGTTGTTTCTTAACACATCTTTCCCCAACATTGTACTCCGGGGCACTTAGTTAAGTAGTTGAACTTGAGAGAGACAAGGAACATAGTAGCAGTTACTGCAATGGAACTGATAAATTAGGGAGTCCATTCCAGAAATTAAACCCCCAAATCGGCCATCCAGAAAATGAACTTGAACATCTAAGAAGAAACTGTTCCTAATAAATAGACACCAGCATCAATTGATGGACATAAGAATTGGGAGCCAAATCAGGAACCTGTAAGTTTTTAAAAGTCCGAGGCCTCGGTAGAGCTCGACAAAGGCGCTTCTGATCATCTTCTCGGCGCACTGAATCTTCTTGCGGTTGATGAAATCAGCGACGCCATCTTTCTTGGGGTTGTTGACCAGATCTTCCCAGAGGACGGAAGTAACGGCGGAGATGGTGCGCGTAGGGGTGGTGGCCGGAATATCGATTCTCATGGCCAGCTTGGGCTTGCCTTTCTTGGTCATGGCCCTGGTCGAGGCCGCGTTGACGAAACTGACGCCATTCCTCTCCAGGGCCGCGATCACCTCCTCCGTCTGCGACGTCTCCGAACATGTGTCGTTGGAATCCGACTGGCTCTCTGCGATCAATTGATTAGCTCAAGCATTAATTAATTAACTACGACGAAGTTGGAAAGAAACGCAAAAGGTCCTCCAATTCGGTTTCGCGCGCCTTCTGCAGAAGCAGTTGTAGATTTCCTTCTTGTTGTTTTTTTTAAAAAAAAAAAGAGATTGTCTTTTTACCATTTGGGCCATGCCACGCTCACGGTCCATATGGAGCAACTGACCGTAAGCCCACACTTACTTATTTTTATCCCTTCTCTCTCTTTCCCAATAAAGCACTCTGTGCAACTACAAACCATTTATATTAAAAACTTGGTAATCAAATATTATAACATTAAATAAAAACATTTATAGCAACAATGCCTACTCAAATATAGATGGCTGAATATTACGATTATTTTTTCCAAGTCAAAAACAATAAATATAAGAGGCAATATAATCAATAAAAATCTCATGCGTTGTTTGTTCCCGTTTGTGGAAGTGTGGAGGGTGGGTGGGTGCTGTAGCAAAATAAGGGCGGGCATAGGTAAATTGAAGGTGGCTGGCGTTGTCCATTCCCCACAGGCAGACATCACATACATACATACACACATACATACATGTTGATGTCGGGTTATTACCTAATTAATTACCTACCACTTCCCACTTCCAGTTGCAGCCACTAATTTTAATTCCCATTTCGTTGCTATATAATAGCATTGACTATAGATGATTTTGATTTGGTGAGTGCTACTTTCCAATCATAATGGCCACAAATTTCATTTGCTCTGTTTCTAATAATTTAATTATCGAAACCGCCCGAGGTAGTGATTTTGATGAGCTCGGCCCTCTGCTTATATTAATTAATTTGGCTTGCTTATCCACAATAGCAAATTAATGACACTAACTTATGTTTGCTTAATAGCATGCTATTTAATTTCAACAAAACTCACCCCATGAGTTGGATTCCTTTACATAAACGTTTCCTATACAATTTCGATACAACTTGCCCACCAATAAACAGCAAAAAAGAAATAAAGAAAACCATGATGCAACTTTATTACCTTTATAGAAAATGCTATATACATAGACTTGCACGTACTGAAATTATTGTTATAGAGTATTTTTATTTTTATTTTTCACGGAGCAATCACCAATTTCACGGAGTACCTTTATTAACTTTATTACCCATTATCGGGAAGAATACCCCTTGTAATTTGTTCGTCATTATCTCTCTCTCTCACCAAAACCAAAAACCAGGTGTTGGTGTTGGATTTCTTTCCTTTTCTTTCTTTTACGGATAGTTATATTATAAGGTACCAAATATAATGCAAAAAGATATATTGCATGCGGAAAAAGAAAAAAAGGGTTTCTGAAAACGTTTTTAAAAAATATTTTCAAACAAGTTTAGAACTCATATACTTAGGTTCTTCTAAATTACACGAACTTGGAGGTTTAGGTCATTAGTTGAAAGACATGTAGAATTCGATTTTTAAGGCAAATAATTTACTTAATGAAAACCTTTTATTTACTTTCTGTTGTTATTATTTTTAATTTCTTTTAGCCATTTCATTTATTTTCTTTCATTCAGATTTCAATTTCTTGTTTTACTTCTGTTTTAAATTATTTATGCCTGATTTATCGTATCATCCCTCCGCCTTACGCCGCATCGCTACTCCCAAACTCCATTCGCCATCAGCGACCCTAGAATTAAGAGGGGAGATGTTTTTCACCCCTCCTTGCCATGTTAGAGCCGTGGCCTCCCGTCACTACTGTAAGAATAAAGTGACGAAACCGTTCACCATTCATTCTACGGGCTCACAGTAACACCAAAGATTTCACTGCCAGTTTTATTCCCGGAGATCCATCTACTACCCTCGTTCGTACCTGAGCCGTGCTGCTACACCGAGGCGCTGAAAGTCAAGCTACAACATCATTGACTTGCCTAGCCAAGGAGTGGCGCATTTGAGCCTTGCCGGCCGGCCACTTCCACTCGCCCTTCACCCACGGCCAACTGCTCTCATATCAAAGAAGAGAGTGGTTTCACAATTTGGGTCAAAAGCCTTGACCAATGAACCAAGGTACTAAGTTGCATAGTTTATCAATGTTCAAGAACTAAGTTGTACTAAGTCAAAGTTAGAGGACTAACTTGTATGAAGTTGAAAGATCAGGGACCAAATGTGCAGTTGGCCTATATATCAACTTGTGAAACTTACTTGACGGCGAACTTGAGCAATTGAAAGTGGTAAATCAGGGGTTAGGAGGCTGACAGCGAGAGCGGAAACTGCCACTATGTACAGCTAGGAACTTACTTGCGAAATGTTTCAAAGTTGATGGACTAAGTCGTGTTGAGTCAAAGCTAAATGACTAACTCACTCTAATCAGAAAAGTTGAGGGACCAATGTGATTTAGGCCCAAAGAGATAAACAACATGTAAAAATTGCGACATCCATACTATTTCTATCTCAAATATCTCCCGACACTTAACCCTTAAGACAGTTTAAGGTTGTCTTACTTCTTTACATCAAGATACATTATTTCAACTTCAAATTTATATAAAAAGATTCATATATATACATTACTTTACTCCACGAGATTTCTTGTATAAATTCTTGCCAGGTAAAAAGAAACAAAAATAATTTTGTATGTAATATTTTATGATGAGGTGTATAAGCATTTTATGACGTCCAAAAATAAAAAAGTGTGGCAATAAATTTCGGACGAAACGAAGAGCAGTAAATCTGATGCGCTAATGATAGATATATTCTTGTAACTCTATAAAAGTCCTCTATCCACATCAGTGAGCATCAGGAGGAGAAGGACGTAGAAAAGCGAGTGAAATGGAAAATTAAAGGAAAGCATGAAGGAAGGAGGACTGACCGGAGTAGTCAGAGGGACGGGGAGAATTAGATGGGGACCAGGAACGAGAAAAGCTCTTGCGCCGGCGGTCACACAGAATCTGCTTCAGATCCACCAATATCTTTACCTGCTTGTTCAGAATCTCTCCCCTCTCCACGAACTCCCTCTCCTTCCCCCTGTAGAACTGGTTCACTTTGTTCAGCTCCTCGTCCAATCTCTGGAAGAACACCCTCACCTAAGTAATATAATTAATTCAACAAGTCACACTCAAATACATATATGCTCACAATCATTACCATTTTGAAAAAAATTAATGCTAATTTTATCAAAATAAATCTTTGTAATGATAAAGAGTTGAATCCCAGTCAATAATGTCAGAAAAGTCAACAGTGTAACAACTAGAGTCACATGAATCTACTTGTGTTAAAGATTTGCAAGTACATATATATACAGCAAGTACCTCGTCTTCCTCGGAGAACAACTGGAGAAGCTCGGTTTGATAGATTTCGCCTCCTTCCGCCAAATTTTTCCTCCTCACCTGAAAATGCAACAAGATACACAAGCACGGAATATTACTCAACAACTTATCGTCACCTTCTGGGGTACTCCTTTTCGCAATCATCAGCTTGTCTAATTGTTATTATTTGGTTCAGGGGGGTTCGTTGTTTTCTTGGCTAGCTTTTTATTCACGATGGCCTCGTGATATTAGACTCTACCCCTCCGATCCGGCCCTGCGCTGCTTTCGTGACAGAATGAGAGAGAGAAACTCCCTAAAGTGAAAAGGCCCAACTTTAAATATTTGGCTTCTGCCCAAGCCACCAATAGATTAAGTATATATATCTTAATTACAACAGAATATATATAAATTAGTATAGCTAGCAAGTAGTAGTGTCAGCCAAAAGCAAAAGGTAGCAACAAAAGATATATATATATATATATATACTACTTGGTTGGAATATCATCATACGGCCAGCTCTTTTTAACCGAATTAAAATGGAAGGCAAAGAAAACAATTTCGATTAGTTGAAAGATGAAAGAGAAAATTTGAGTTGAGAAGCTAAAGAATGAAGGAACGAGGAACGAAAATCAAGGGCACGCGAGGACAAAAGCAGGAGGGAATTTGGGATCCGAATCAGTTATGCTTTGCGGGATCGACGTCGTCTGGTTTCGTAATAAAAGGGAGGGGACAGTACCGTAAGACTCCAGACTCTTCTTTTTGCCTGAAAATGATATACGCTGCCGCTGTGTTTTCACTTTCAGTTTCACACCATCATTAGCCCCCATAACTAAAAACCGCACAAGCCCGGAAAAAAACTTAACAATCGATTCGAGTGCTGAATGTATCATCCGAAACAATTACAGGGCATGCATGCAAAATTTCTAAATCATTGGGGACGATATCTGGAAATTATTAATTATTTACCTGAAGGATATCGCTGGAGGCACTGGAGTTGGAGCTGAAGGTGCTGAGGAGTTTGTGGGAGAGGAAGCGGAAGGAGTCGAAAATGGAGAGGCCAAAGCCAGGTGCATGCTCGGGGGGCTGTGGGGGCTTTCTAGAAAGCTTAATCTTTTTAATGTGTTTCTTGAGTTGCCAGTAGTTGACGAAGGCCTCTTTCCATTCTGGTATAAGCTGGGCTTCCAGCTCCTTTGAGAACTTCACCATTATTCTGGCTACCTTCAAATTTCCCAACCTTGTCTTTAATCCTTCAGATCAAGACCAAATGAAATCAAAATGAAATGAAACGGAATGAAGCTAAATGATTAGACAAGGTGGGAGAGGGGATTAGTAGTGGGGGTTTTATGGCTGCACCTATTTATACTTGGGCCTCACACCCTGCAAGCAAAAACAGACGTGTGGACAACTGCTGACCTGGCTTCCATGCCCCCTTTATGCGCACAAGTACAAACCCGAACAAAATATGCAACCATATACAAACATTTTAATTTCTCAACAAAAAAAAAAAGAGCAAGCATATAAGTATATAAATAAATTAGAAACATTGATCAAATAAATATATAAATAAATAAATAACAACAAGAAATGCTCGCTTTATATGGAAAACATAAAATAAAGGACTAAATTTCCTTTTACCCCTCAACTTTACTGAGTCAGATTTTTTGACCCACCAAGTTCCAATTATAACTTGGGCAGACTCACTTCTCAAACTTTACAAAATGGGATATTTTAACCCCTAAACTGACAAACAAAAATCCTAGTATGACTTCTATTACATAAGTGGTCATTTTGGCTCACAAGGATAAAATGAAAAGGAAATGAATTGCGAAGGAGCTAAACATCTTTTGCAACCTTCAGCCTAGGGAAGGTAAAAAACACGAATATGGTCCCTAGGCTTTTGCATACCTTAGCCATAGGTCCCCAAACTTTAACCCCTGCCACCCTTGCTCCCATCTACACAACCAACAAGCCCGGTGCTTAAGCCACCCTTTGTTCCAGAGCCTAAAGTCACATCCCTAGGCAAGCAGACACCAATGCATTGCCGACCATGCCTACCCACCACTCAAATCACTGCCAAGAAAAAAAAAAAGGTACTTGTTTCTCCAGCTACCCCAAACCTATCAATCCCAAGCTCCAACACCACCTTCCTCAATTTCCTTAATTGTCTAACACAAAGCCCATGGCACCATAACCACTAATCATGCCGCCACCGCAATCTAACTCATCTTTAGACCCAACCAATCTTTTCTTCTTCCTCAATTTGTATTGCTATGATGGATCGGAGCTTAGGCATGAGAAGAGGTGTTGGTAATGACAGATAGCATTCTCCTCCCTCTTTCTTTTTTATTTCATTTCAATTATTTAAGAGCTAAAATCTTTATTTCTATGATGAAAACTACTTGGATGATTGTGCATGGCTATTTTTAAACGATTGGGGGTAAATTGTCTAAAGTTGTGAAATTGGATGGGAGGGTCGTCCTGAATTATTTAGGCCCAAAGTAAAAAGGGTGGGAATTAATTAAAGGGATAATTACAATTTGCCCTCTAAGATTTAGGTGAAATTACACTTTGCCCCTCGTATTTTAGAAATCTACACTTTACCTCTTACCTTTTTAATATAGTTTAACAGCAACTTCTGAAATCTTAATTTAAACATTAAAGTAGTCATCTTCCAATAATTTCAATTTGTATGATTTTTTTTTTTACAGGTAATGGACATTTTAAATTATTAGTTTTTTTTTTGTATTTCTTTAAATTTTTGAAACCAGTATTTTTAAAATGTCAATTAATTGTAAAAAATACTATATATATTGAAATTATTTGAAGATAACAAACATAAAATCTAAATTAAGATTTCAGAAGTTATTGTTAGATTGTATTAAAAATGTAGTGGTGAAGTGTATATTTTTTAAATAGGAGAGAACAAAGTGTAATTCACCTAAACCTCAAGGGGTAAATTGTCATTAACTCTTAATTAAATATCTTCAGTTATCTAAACTCTTTAAGTAATTTTCATTTTCAGGATGGAAATAAAAAATGTCCGTCCACTATAATTCTTAATTAATTTGGGAACGAAGTTCTGTTTTTTTTTTGTTTCTTTTCTTTGAGAAACGTACTTGAATTTGGGTCGTAATGTTTAAATATGGCAATCAAACTAGAAACGTATGAGCAATTCCGATAGAAATTCCAGTCTATGTTATGGTTCTACGGAGGAGTTTTGAATAAGAAGTATTTTATTGGAAAAGGTTCCTGCTTTTACATCTAACCGTACTTAGCATAAAGAAAGAATAAAAAGACCGTAGTACATAACAACAACACCTAGAGCTCGCACTCTGAAAAATTGATAGTTCCTTTTGCCCGCAATGTGATGTACCGTGGCTTCAAATCAAAAGTTACTCAACAGATTACAATGCTAATTATTGACATTTTGTTTTTAACTGCAAAAGAATTGAATTAAAATCAAGGTAAATTGCATAATTTGTTATTGTTTCTTTTTAGTCCATAACTATTGAATATTTTATTTTTGTTATAAACCTATTAAAATTATTTCATTTTGGTTCCTCACCGGATGAAATTTATTAACTCAAAATAATTGTTTGACAGAAACTTTTGAAATTCTAATTTAAATATTCAGTATCTGTCTTCCAGCAAAACTTAAATAGTTTAATATTTTTATAGTAAATGACAATTTAAATTAATATTTTTTTTCCCGAATAAAATAAGTTTAATTTATAGAGAGAAAAAAAAAAGTAATTTGAATTTTTCATTAACTGTAAAAAAATTATTTTACAGATTAAATTTATTGGAAGACAGTTACCGGATTATTTAAATTATGATCTAAAAACTTGTTATCAGACAAATACTTTGAGTTAACAAATTTCATCAAATTATGACCAAAATGAAACGTTTTCAATAGATTTATGACTGAAATTAAATGTTTTAATAGGTTTATGACCAAAACAGAACATTCAATAGGTTAGGAACTAAAAGGAAACAATAACTAAATGTTATGGACTATTCATGAAATTTACTCATTAAAACAAAAAAGGATTACAAATGGGAGCTAGTCAATGGCTAAACTCATGTGTAATGTCCATTTATCCACAAGAAAAACACTTGCTCCACCCTTCAAACAGAAATGTACAATTAAACTCACAAAGCACCCGCACATCTAAACCATAAAAATAAGTTACGTAATATTTTGATAGCTAGCTAAAGGATTTAGGACCCAAGATGACCAAGGGGCTTTGAATTTGGGACACCTGTTAGTAAACCAAAGAAGAGATACTCCTTGGACATCCCCTAATACATTCATAAATGAATTCCGACCTTCGCCAAAAATAGTCTTGTTCCGTTGCTTCCAAATGAGCCAAGTTGTAATGAATGAGAATGTAGCTTCCCCGGCTTTCTTCTGTGACCTGTCAGCTAAAGCTTGGGAGTCATACATAAATGATCTTGAACATCCAATGCAGGGGTATAGTCAACCTACCACCATTTGAATATTTGCGTCCATATTTCTTCAAATTTTTTGCACTGCACCAGACAATGCACTCCTAATTCTTCAGCATCAGCACAGGGAGAACAAAGAATATTGTTAGACCTTATTCCCCGATAAAATAGATTTATCTTGGTTGACAACCTATCTTGACATGCTCTCCAAACAAAAACATTGATCTTTATTGACATATTCTTTATTCTATCTGAGAACCATCACAATTCGTCTCTTCATCTCATCGTCCTCCTCCTAAACTTTATTTCAGCCTTTCCCAAGTCAAATCCCACACTCATTACATTGAGAACTTACACTTGAAAACTAGATGATTTTGGGTCTCCTCAGCTTCACAGCATAGACAGCACCAATTTGGAATTTGCATTGATCCCCATGTCGAACTCAAGCTTGTCGTGCGTGGAAGACCCCTTAATACTAGCAGCCAAATAATAAAATAGTACTTTGAACAACTAAGTTTCGGCCTAACACTTAGTGTTATGGTTGTTATTAGAAAGTTTAAGGTTCAATCTTTCACTATCTCTTACCCTTTAAGGTTCAATCCTTCACTATCTCTTACCCTCCTAAGCAAAACAGTGCTTTGGTATTGAGATTCGAGCCTATATCGTCCCACTCTAAGCAACCCACGTACCTGAAAGCCAAATAGCTAGAGTTAATTAGAGGCTTTCTTGCGATCTTACAATAACACACACACACACACACACACACACACACATATATAACCCAACTTGTGACCTTGTTTTAAAATCTATCAATTAAAACCACACAAGAGAACAACAAGCTGGTGGTAATATTAGCAAGACTCCAATATTGTTTAGCTTCCAATCAAGATTACTGAGAATTAAGTACTATATATTAATCTCAATTACTAATTATTTTTATTCTGCCTAATTTTAGCTCATCCGTTTATTTATTATATATTATTTTAATTCTTTTTTGGGTAATTAATCCCTTTCACAATAACATCGAGCTAGCTGCAGCAGCCACCCATTTAACCAATGGCCATCCAATAGCTTGACCTAATTAATCTGATCTGCCTCTGTCTTGAAACCACATCAGCATAGCATTTGTTATTGATTTAATACATTTCTTTCTCGAATAAAATCTTTGTTTAGTGATAATCTAGCTACCATCTCGTGCACTGCCTTTATTGATGCATGTGATTGACTATATATCATAATCATATCACGAAAAGAAAGACCTTAATTATAAAACTCATTAACGTTATTGTGCTGCGCAATTCCTAATTAATCAACGCGGAAAGATGTTAAACTTTCGGTATGCTTTCATTTGAAGTGGTCAGTTTTGGACGCAAACGAAGTGTCACTGTTCTAGTTGGCATTCGGAGAATTAAAATTAATATTCTAAAAATTATATAAATCAAGAAGGCTCTTAATTAATTAGAAGAAATGGATAATAACAAATGAGGCGTAATTAATGAAAGCATGAAGTTCATGTACGTCTCCCCCAGAAAAGGTATATATTGCTAACTCATCTTCCACAATACAATTAGCCTTACTTCCCAAACAACTCTTCACAAATTCATGGATAGGACGCCTTAAACTTCCCCGGAACACGGCTATTGGTTCTTTTATGTTTTTCTTTTTTTCTTGGTTTATCTGTAAGTTACTGTTATATATTTGTGTACTCGATGGGAAGACCATAATACACAGGCGCAATATTTATTAAGTTTAGTGGGGAGTGCCTCAAACATGCATTATACATCTTTAATGTGAGGCCATGATTAATTCTTGGGATAATTACAATTTGTCTCCTAAGATTTAGGTGAAATTACACTTTATCCCCTGCATTTTTAATACAGTCCAAGAACAACTTCTGAGATCTTAATTTAAACTATACTGTACTCATGTTTAAGTAATTTAATTTATATGATTTTTTTATAGTTAATTGATATTTAAAAAATACAATTTTCTATTTATAAAAATAAAAAAATACCATACAAATTGAAATTACTAGAAAATAACTATTGTAATGTTTAAATTAATATTTCAGAAGTTACAGTCGGATTGTATTAAAAAATAGAAGGTAAAATGTATATTTCTAAAATAGAATAGGTAAAGTGTAATTTTACCTAAACCTTAGGGAGAAAATTGTAATTAAACCTTAATTCTTTAAAAGGGCATTGCGT